>CM028134.1:345825000-347025000 GCA_016271365.2 Neoceratodus forsteri | reverse complement strand
CTATTCTTCCAGCTCCTGCACAAGCACCTGTGGCAAGACAAGAAACAGCCAGGATTAAATATCACCGCATAATATGGGACATGGTAGTATTCAAAATAAACCATCACATTTTGGGCCAATGGGGCAAACAAGCCGATTCATACTCACCTTGGACGATTTTCAATATGGGCCTGACGATACATAATGAGCAATCATAAAGTAAAGCTCTCAGGGGCGAGAGAAACACAGAATCATAAAGTGTGGGACACTAGATGGAGAGAGTAAAGGACACAGATTTTTATAAATTTTGGATTTTGTATAGTTTTAATATACTTTTTTTACCCTCTTACCTGCTTCTAGGGGAGATACCAGATCATTAAGGACCCCTCCTGTGCACAGGCATAATTACGGCACTTACTTGCTCACCTCGCTGTATCACCGCCCACTGCTGTACGGTTGTCTGATCATGACTTTGGTTTACTTTGTGCAAGATTATGTAGAGGAGACACCTCCTGAGGCAAGCATATGTTTTATATAGTTCTGTTCTGTTGCTCCCCGTGGATACCGCATTTAATACTGTGAGGACTGCAGCAGTTATTTTTTCTCTTTCCAGTGACTGCATTATTCCACGGATGTACTGCAGTTGGAGATTTCCTAAATGGCTCCTAGTTGAATAGATATGTTGGACATGTGGGGACTCTTCTGGATCCATAATTTTCCCCCCTCCGGGGCAGAAGACTGAGTTTAACAGACTAAAAGACAAATGCAATAATTTGTAGATAGATTTTTTGTTACTTAGTAATTTACGAGACACTGCAGTCTATGTTAGAAAAGTAGTTTTCAGTTCAACTTTGCTGAAGTTGTTAGTATTGGTGATTTATTTGTTTTGTCTTTTCTCACTTTGGCTGGAGGGGCGCTATGCTATGTCATATTTTGGGAAGCTGTAGCATACTTATTTATGAGGGTTAGGGCACTGCCACTGGTATGATGCAGTACGTCCTTTTCATTTTTGCTTTCAGTGGTTTTATTTTGTTAAGAACCCCTCCTGCGCACAGGCATAATTATGGCAGTTGCTTGCTCACCTCACTGTGTCACTGCCCACTGCCGTACAGTTAGTAAAAAAAAAAAAAAAAAAGACAGAGGGGATGAAAATAGGGACGAAATAGGGCATGTTGAGGGCAAAACATCGGCCATTTCTTTTATTACGAGTTTGTTGCTTTACATTTTTATTAATATTTCCCCCACTCAAGCACTCGCATCCCCGCTTTTCAGCGGCTCCAATATTCTCCAGCTGTTTCGCCAAAACCCTTTTCAGTCGCCATTTGCGATGCTTATTCTAAGGGGATGGGGCCGAAATGCCCATAAAAAAAAAAACGCCCACTGTGATATAGTGCAGTGCTGCAGTCCATAGGGACAACATGGGCGGATTGCTTCTTGGGGGAGAGTCAGGCGGAGGAAAAACAGTTCCACGGACAGAAAACATGATGTCAGCCCTTTTCTACATGCAAAACATCTGCAGGGCTCCACCCATGCAGCTGTAAAAAGCCTATTGCATAGCTGAGTTTATTTAGATGATGTTTCTTAACAGAATCAAAACATTCTTGTATCTGTTTTCTCGTAATTTTACTAACTTTAGTAAAAAACCTTTTTGTGGACAGAGAATGGTTGGCAGTGGTGCACAGAGCAGAGGTTGCTCTCTTTCACTTCTGAAGGAAGGCTTGAATTGGGGCTTCGTTTTAATGCGATAGTGCGCATTTCTCACTGACAGGGAAAGCAAGCGTGTAAAAAGGCTCCTAGTGTCCGACTGCTGGCAGAACTTGGAAGTGAATTCAAATCCCTGCAAGGTCTGGGCAGTGTAGCTCTCTGATCAGTATTCAGTCCTTTGCAAACATGGCTAAATCAGACATTCTAATGTTGCGAGGCAGCTCAGGAGTTTTGTTTATCAGAGAGTAAGCTGTATTTTTTCACATGCAGTGACGGACACCTACAGAACTTTCCCTGTCTAAGTGCACAGTGGCTAGGGAGCAGTCCTACACACACACACACACACACACATACACACACACACACACACACACACACACACACGGTGATAGGAACCTGCAGAGAAGAATGCACAGTATTTATCCTTCGAGCTGCTTTGTGCTCACCTCGCTCAACCTCTCCACTAACTTGTGTTCAAACTTCAAAGTAAGTGCCAGCTTCACATTCATTACCAGTGTTTATATAAGCTGCATAACAATCTGCTTGTCCCTAACTGCTTTATAAACTTGAATACAAAGAGGCTTCTGTTTTCTTCTTTTATTGGAGGTCTGTGGTCATCTGCAGCGGACTTTTTGGAACCAGTGCCAATATTAGCAAGGCAACTGAATTATAGAATGCTATATATTATCAGTCCAGATATATACTATATAGGTTCAATTTACCCACCACCACTATAGTGTGCTAAGAGTTTCAGTCCTCAGTATAATAGGCATTTGTTTTGAAAGGTGTGCTATACATGTGCCCAACATGTTTCTTGAAAATTAAAAGGATCGTAAAATAAAAAAAATACAAAGACCGTCATCAACAACCTGTCCTTAGGAATTCGAAACAGTGCTGTATGCAGTTATAACTACTGCACTATTGTTTATATATATATATATATATATATATATATATATAATTTAATTTAGAACGCCTTGTAGAGTTCATTTTGTAAGTTTGAATTTTACCACATTCCCTTTACAATTGAGGGGCTGCTCCTAAGAACATAAGCACATGGGGTTGCTATAGTTGCCAAGTAGTTTAATCCAGGCAGAGTTTCTAAATATGCTCCTGACTCATGCCCAACAATAAGCAATGATGTGCACTTACCTGGATAACAAAAAAAAAAAAAAAAAAGAAAAAAACATGGTAAAGGCTATGATTTAATTGTCCAGTCCTCTGCGCTTTTACAGTAATGCAGTTGTATGTTGGCATCAGAAAATTAGAAGCAGATGTGTTCAGTTACTTTTGTTCATCTATTCTGAGGGTGGAGATGGTATTTCCCTCTCTGCAATAAAAACTGTCAGTTATGTAATTCAATCAGTGACCAATTTGTCAACATGATGCTATTTCCTGGGGAAGGAGGTGGACGCTAGAAAGTTTTTGATTGGGGGTAGATGACAGACTGGCAGGTTCACCACAGTGTGGCTGATTACCAGGCAGGTTGCAGGACCCACTCCCGTTCGCTTACATTCCTTCGTAGTCATCTCGTGCATGCTGCAGCAGCAGCCTGTGCGACCGTCCCCCTCTCTGGCGGCAGTGCCCACTGTGCAGCTCTAGAGACAAATGAGTTCTGGGAAACCAGAATTGGACACACGGCTCAGTTTTGCTACCAACATACCCTACCCCCTTCAGTTGCAAAAAAAGATAATACATCTGAAGTATTTGCAGCAGAGAGTCAGACACAGTAGGGCTTTTCAATTGTATTTTTGCACACAAATGGGGTAGACGGGGCAATAATTATTTGCAGTTGTAGCAGGTTCTGTCATTTGGCTTTATGCATGAAGGGTTTGTTTCGAGTTTGATTCACATTGATTGGTACGGTAGTCTGGCTCTTCCCTACCAAATGCAACAAGTAAAAAGTTTACAACATTGATTTCAAAGACTGGTTTGCAGGTGTCATTAGGGCTGAAAATAAATATTCTGCTGGTGTTGGTATTTTCTTTGAATTAGAATCAGGTAATGGACATGGGTATTGGGTACTGCAATTTCCAGGCTTTACATCGGTAACCATTAGGTTGGCATTAACATAAAAGACCGCAGAACATCAGCTTTCAGATGTTTACCTCAGTAAACATTACTCACAGCATCCTATGCCCTGCAGAAGAGCCCTCATTTGTTTTCCATAGCTGAAGAACTGGCATCGCTGCCTGCACAACATGTACTCTGCGTTACTTATTTTGCAGAGTTCTTGATGTGTGTGTGTGTTTCTTGGGCTGGATATGCATGTAGTAGGTTTTCATATTTAAAAGCTGAATCTGGCAGATCTAGACAGCAGCCTTTTCAGTGGCTCCAATATTCTCCAGCTGTTTTGCCTAAACCCTTTTCAGTTGCCATTTACAATGCTTATTCTAAGGGGAAGGGACATAAACAATGCCCACTGTGATATAATGCAGTGCTGCAGTCCATAGGGACAACATGGGTGGATTGCTTCTGGGAGGAGGGTCAGGCAGAAGAAAAACTGTTCCACGGATGAAAACATGACGTCAGCCCTTTTCTACATGCAAAACGTCTGCAGGGATCCGCCCATGCAGCCATAAAAAAACTGTATAAACTACAATATCAGGAAATATAAACCGTATAGAAATCCATTTTGTGGATGTTGGAGTGAAGCAATGAGGATATAAAAATGATGGGTATTCATTTATATATCACTTCTCGTGAGAGGCATTTTCTTTAGAACTGTGGAACCAATGAACTCTTCAGTACAATGATTCTAAATATCAAGAATCTATTCTAAAACACTGGATAAAAAGTAGGGCGTTGTTATATCAGATGCTCAGCCATAATGGATCTATACCTTGGGGGCTTGCTATAGCCCAGGTGTGAATGATTTCTATAGACAATCTTTATTTCCTATATATAAAGATGGCAGGCATACTTTGCGACAGAAGTGTTTTTTTTATTGTATTATAATGGTAGTTATCTAGAAGTTGCCTACCTCAAGGTACCACTGAGGCACTCAAGTTGCAATTTGCATTGCTGTAATTTGATTTTGCCTCATTCTACCTCAGTATACCTAGGTATACCTCAGTACTGAGAAACTTCTATGTATACCTCAGTACTGAGACACTTTTCTGTGGCTGCCCCTGTATGATTATGACTAAATGAGCATCTGATATAATAAGGTCCTGCTTTTTATTGTTTTTTAGAATACATGCCTGACATTTGTATTTTGTATCGCAGAGTTCATTAGATCCACAGTGCAAGAGAAAATCTCTCTCAAGAGAAGGAATATATATGGACGAACACCTAAACATTTTATATCCTCAGTGCTTCACCCCAACATGTGCAAAATGGACTTCAATATGTATTTATATTTACTGTTATTGTGGTTTATATGTAAAGTTTTTTTTAATACTTTCATTTACTAATCAGCTGTTGAAAATAGGCCTTGTGGGTACTTAATACCAGGTCTGATGTTATGCTTTTCATAAACTTTATTGCCAGTTGTAACTTTATGAGCCTCCTCATACCATAAGGATGACCCACATTCCTTTCATACAGCCCTATTGGCTCTGGTCAGAACCTGTTTTTTATGAGATTGCAAAGTGGGTCTAAATCTTGCAGGGATACCTGATTTATATTTACAGTGTAAGCAAGTGGGAAATCAATTCTCATTTGCTCCTAAACTTTGTTTCTGTGAGTGCCTTGGAGACCCAAGGGTTCCAAAAATGTTGATTGGAATTTAAGCCAAGAATTGAACCTAAAAGGGAATAAAAAGTAGCCCATGATTTTTTCTCATTTAGTTTTTTCCTCTAGCACAGCATGGAAGGGGGGGCTAGAGTGTTTCATATCCCCATGGTCAGATTGGCACTGAGGGAATTCAGACTTATGTGTGTTGGCTTATGGTATGGTAGAGTTTTAAACTAGGTTCTTTGCTACAGAACCTGTGGTTGAGCGTACCTCTGGGGAGAGGTGGTAAGTTGCGAGGCCGTCGCCTAGCAACAGGAGCCTGCTGAAATCAGTTGAAGTGCAAAAGGGGGCAGAGACCGCAAATTGGAGGGGCTCAGACGGGACTGACATTTTGGCAGCAGAGGCTGTGAGTACAGCAAGAGGGTGTCAGTGTATATTCACTGCATGAGGTGGATGAGCTCTGCACATTTATTTTTAGTGTATTATTTTAATTACTGAGGTTGCAGGGGCTGCAGAGTTACACAAACTGACTGGAGGTGAATCAAGTTACTTCCAGTAGCAACACTATAAACCTGAGCCCTTGAGCGAGCGGGGCGAGTTCGAGCAGGGCACCACGTGGGCACGTTCACAGAGACACGTGCGTCTGTGTGTGTCTGCTGTGTCCACCGAGGAAGCCAGGGAACAGGGCCTGAGAATAGCAGCTGATAAAACAGATAGATGCTGGCAGCCGAAACTCCAAAACCACAAACAAAAAGCATCTATCCAACTGATGTGGGTAAGTGCATCTAGTAAAACAACTTGGTCAACTAGCTAAAATGCACATTAGGAAATTATGGCCCAATCAACGGCTAAAGCAAAGAAAATTCAAAAACAGTGTACTAAATGCAATATGTACACAGAAGGAATTAAATGCAAAGGAATTCTGTTGTGATAACTGTATACTGACTGATATGTTAAGGGAGGAAATCAACAAACTACAACAAAGGCTAGAGGTTCACAAAGAAACTAATGCTGTAGAAAAGTTTTTGGATACAATGGAACATAATATATCCATGCAAGAGCAAAACAACCAAATAAGTACATCTAGGTTCGAAAGTCAGGAATCTAGACCCCTAAATTCCAAGGAGGATTATGTTACTTGGGAACCAGTTACAAAGGGAAGTAAAAGCAAAGTAAAAACAGGATACAGATCTGTACAGGAATCCTTCGTATCTCCAAGAAATTTAAGTTACTAACTGAGGATGACAAGAATGAGGGACTGGGTGAAATGGCAGCTCTAAAAGTGGTTAATGTAGAGTCCTAGTTTTTAGAAGGCAAGTGCCCCTTGCGACTACACGATTTGGTAAAAGCTAGTATGAATATAGACCCCGAGGATTTGAGGGTAGACAACCTGCAGGAAGAGAATGCAGATAACAATACAGCAACAGACCATCTAGACTGGAACCAACATAAAAAGGATATCCTCATCATAGGTGATTCTATCACCTGGGGAACAGATACCATTATATGTAATGGCAGAAAAGAGAATACAGTAGTAAGCACACTTCCTGGGGTTAGGCTAACTGATACAGATGGGCTGCTGGAGGGACTAATGGAGGGGACACATAACCCTCTGGTCATTCTACATGTTGGAATAAATGATATAGGAAAAAACAATGTCACAGCCATCCAATGCAACTATAAACATGTTGTAGACAGATTATTAAGTAAAGGGGCAGAAATTATAATATCATCCGTATTACCAACATGGGGGTAAATGCCTATAAAAATAAAGATATCCTCAGGATGAATAACTGGCTAAGACATTTCTGTAGACTTTAAAAGATTGGATACATGGACAATTTTACAACATTTCACAATAAGGCGTTATTTAAAATTGATGGACTGCATTTAAATAAAATCGGAACAAGCAAACTGAGCAAAAAATGAATGAGGTAATCAAGCTCCATTTAAACTGGGAGGGAAGGGAAAGATTCCCAATAACATAACCAACATATTGGGCAGTAAGGATGCATCACCCAAAACTTGGAAAGGAATATTATTAAATGCCACAAGCCTGGTAAATAAAATCGAAGAATTTAAATATTTACTAGCACAAGAAAATATACACTTAACCCTAATAACAGAAACATGGTGGGAGGAGGGGGATATGCACGGGAAAAACATCCCGGGCTTTAACCTATACTCCAAATCTAGGAAACACAGAAAAGGGGGAGGCATTGCTATATATATATATATATATATATATATATATATATATATATAAAGGATACCATCAATAGTGTAGAAATTGTTCACGAAACTAATAATGTAGAGATGCTATGGGTTAAATTATTACCACAAAATAAAGCCAAGATTAACTTAGGGATTGTGTATAGACCCCCCTCTAGCTCAATTCAAACTGATAATATAATACTCAAAAGTATTTCTGATTTAGATCCCTCTGAAAATATCATTATGGGGGACTTTAACTTATCTGGTATAAACTGGATTAATCTTGAAGGAAGCTCCATCATTGAAAAACAATACCTAGAGGCCATGACTAATGCTGGTTTGGAGCAAAAGGTGCTTCAGTATACCAGAGCAAACAGTGTTCTGGATCTTATATTTACAAATATGGGGGAGCGGGTAGGAGGTATTGAAATAAGCACACCCTTAGGTACCAGTGATCACTGTTCAGTGAATTTTTACATCAAGGAGTTACTAGTTAAACATGCTATTATGGGATCTACCAAAATATTAAACTTTAGCAAGGCAGATTTTGCATCACTGAAGGATGGCATGAGAGACTTGGACTGGGAGTTTGAGTTTAAAGATAGAAATACTGATGAAGCATGAGGGATATTATCAGATTGAATATCCAGGGAGGTATCCATACATATACCAAGCAGAACCAAATATGACAATAAAAGGGTATCACCAGGATTGTTCAATAATAACATTAAAAAACTGATCAAGAAAAAGAATAGAGTTTTCAAACTACTGAGGGGCACCCAGGATTCCCAATGGATGCTGATATACAGATAACTGGCCAAAGAAACCAAAAGGGCTATTAGAAAAGCCAAAGCCACATACAAACTTACACTGACACATAAAATAAAGGATAATCACAAACTATTCTGTGCACACATAAGTAAAAATAAACATGGTTAAAATGTCATCGGACCATATATGAACAGTGAGGGTAAAACTGCAGATAACAGGGAAACAGCCAACATTCAGAATGAGTACTTCTGTTCGGTGTTCAGCCCTAACAAATCAGGAACACTAACATTTAAAACTAAATCTGAACTAGGGGGAATACAAGTGGAAGTGGAAGAAGTCAGGGAGAGATTGAAAAATCTTAACATTAATAAATCCCCAGGACCTGACGAAATGCATCCCAGGGTACTGATTGAAATCGCTGATTATATAGCACCACCACTGACCTATATTTTTCAGCTATCTTTAGATAGAGGGGAGGTGGTACAGGACTGGAAGGAGGCACTGGTGGTGCCAATCCTAAAAAAGGGACTCAGAACCAAACCTGAAAATTTCAGATCGGTGAGTCTGACTTCAGTATTGGATAAGGTTTTGGAAGGCATACTTAAGGAACTAATAATTAAACATCTAGAGGAGAACAACTTACAAGATATGACACAACATGGGTTCAGGAAGTCTAAATCATGGCAAGCTAATATGCTTACCTTTTATGAACAGGTAAGCAAGGCAATTGGCCAGGGAGATTCAGTGGATGTGGCTTACCTTGACTTCTCTAAAGCTTTTCACAAATTACCACATGAAGAGTTAATGGGCATCCTGGAGTCAATTACACTAAACTTAAATATAATCAACTGGGTGAGTGAATGGCTGTCTAACAGAAGACAGAGAGTGGTGGTCAATGGGGTTATGTCAAATTGGGCAGGGGTGACAAGTGGGGTTCCCCAGGGCTCTGTCTTGGGTCCTTGTCTTTTTAACATACATGTGGCAACCATTCAATGCTCGCATTCCAATGTATGGATTACAAAATTTGCAGACGATTGCAGAATAGGAGCAACAATGAACACTGCTGGGGATGGACAATCTCTGCAAATGGCACTGAATGAGATCTACAACTGGACAATCAGATACAAGCTACCCCTGAATGTAGATAAGTGTGCTATTATGCACATAGGGAGACATAATCTAAGCATTCAATATACTATGGGAAACACTGATTTACCAGTTACCAATAAGGAAAGAGATCTAGGAATAATAACTCCCGAACTCCAGTTTAGAGAGCATTGCAGTATATTGGCAAGTAAGGCAAGTTGGAACTTGAACTGCATTCTGAGACATATTGGTAGCAGGGAAGGGAGGTGATACTGCCCTTGTATCGAGCATTGGTTAGGCCTCAATTGGAATATGGGACACAGGTTTGGTCACCACATAAAAAAGGTGATATCATCAAACTTGAAAAAATTCAAAAGAGAGCAACAAAGGCAATATCAGGCTGCAATAAACACACATACACAGAAAGATTAAAATAATTAGATCTATACACTCTCCAACACAGAAGAGTATTGGGGGACATGTACATGGTTCACAAAGCACTACAGAATATATCAACAGTGAATAATTATGGGTTGACGCTAAAGCATGGAATATACCCAGCTAGAGGCCATCCACTGCAGTTAACCATGGAGAAATGGAATCTGAAAAAGCGTAGACATTGGTTCAGCCTTAGGGTCCCCTATTTATCGAACAGTTTACCAACAGAGGTGGTCATGAGCAATACCACAGAGGTATTCAAGACTAGGCTTGATAGGTGTATTACAAATAAATATGAAATCATATAAATATCAAAGCAAGCTAAATATCTAAATATGGATGCAAGTCTAATACAGCTTGAACAATCTATGTAATCTATGTAATATCCTTCACTTGCATAATGCATTCTTTCTATTTTGCTATTACCAGATTAAGCCATTGTGAGAAGTTGGGCTGATTATTGTCTTTCCAGTTTAGTAAAATAGTTTTCCTAGCCATAATCAATAACATATTCATCAAAATATATACTTATTCAATCCTGAATCACATTTATTGTACTAATACCTAAAATGTTCATACAAAGAGAAGGGATCCAAAAGGAAATGTAAATCTTTTAATTTTTAAAGCAATTGTTCTATCATAGACCAAACATTTTCCAGTTTTGGACAATTAGCAATTCTATGTCAAAGACACCCACACTGATTTTTTACATCATGGGCAGCTATCTGATATCTCAGGATTTAACCTATGCAACCTCTTTAGTGTCATATATGTGTGGTGGACTATGTTGTTTTGTATCTGTCTAAGCATTATGTTTTTAGACACTGTTACAGTAATAGGAGAATATAGCATTTCATTCCAGTTATTGTCTATTAATTCTTAGCCTAAGGGCCATATATTCAAAACTTTTCCCCGGGGCTAAATTAGCACTGCCTGGTGGGCAAACTTATCCCGGAGTACAAAGCAAGCTATATTGAAGAGGAAATAGCCCGGTGCTAATCCTGCTGAATATAGCAGTCTAAGGAACCCGGGCAAACTGGTCTGGGAGTGCAGGGCAAAAATAGCCCAGGAGTAAGACAGCACTGAATATAGCAACAGGGAAGTGCAAACTGCAACTGCAGTTCATTACACTCTGTAGCAAGCCGGTGTTGCAGGTGGAGAACATTGTGTGTGATTGCACAGAGATGTCTCACACCTACTGCAAACACCTCTCAACCCCCTGCCTTCTCAATCAGGGACAAGGCTTAAAAAATCAGGGACAAAGATTTACAATCAGGGACACATCTTAAAAATTGGTGATATCCACTTAGGAAGCTGGTAGAATAAGTGGTTTAGTGTAAAATGCATTGTCTAAGGAAGCACACGTCTATAAGATTAATGTTTGACATTATTTTATGCTTACAACCCCCACTGTTTGGTCATGGAAACACAATTTTTAGGAGGGACAGAGTCAAATTTTGAGGTAAAATCAGGGATGTCCCTGAAAATCAGGGACAGTTGAGAGTTATAACTGCAAACAACAATGTAAGCCACACACTGTAGAACTGTGCTATGCTGAAGTGAGGTTGCCCGGGGCTAACCTGACTGCACAGTGCTAACACATTAGCCTGGTGCAAACTGGTTAGCCTGGGGCAAACGGGAGCTATATTCAAAGCTCCTATGCAAATGAGCCTACTTAGGTAATCCGTGGGCAAACAGGTACATTTGCATCTCATTAAGTGCTGTTTAGCATACATTACCATGCACTTTGCCTGGTGCTACTGCATGGAGCACAAAGCCCCCCCTTTTGGTCAGAATGGAAGTACAGGTTGGACGCTACAGGCCAAGGCATACCCACAGCATCCCCTGTTGGTCAGAATAGAAGTAAAGGCCTGAAGCAGCAGGAACTGTGTGCTGCCAGGCACAGTCAGTGCATCCTGACCCATTGAAAATAGAATTAATAGTAATTTACCTGGTACTCTAGTGGTTCCCCCAACCCCCTGCAGGAATCCTGACCCATTTGCAATAATATTAAAGGTAATTTCCCTGGTAGTCTAGTGGTCCCCCCAACCCCCTGTACATATCCTGACCCCACTTGTAAATAAATTTAGCCTTTCCCTGGTAGTCTAGTGGTCCCCACCCCCACGCATGTATCCCGACCTCCGTGCACATATTAATATTACATTTTCCTTGTAGTCTAGTGGTCCCCCACCCCAAACATGTATCCTGACCCCTGGTGCACATATTTAAATTACATTTTCCCTGGTAGTCTAGTGGTCCCACCCCCACGCATGTATCCCTACCCCGTGCACACATTTAAATTACATTTTCCTGGTAGTCTAGTGTCCCCCCACCCTCATTATTATCTCACCCCTGCACATATTAATTATATTTTGTAGTTGTTCTTTTCATTTCACACACATCTTCTGGTGCACATATTTAAATTTAATTTTCCTGGTAGTCTAGTGAAATGTAATATTAATATGTGCACCAGGGTCGATATGTGCGGGGTGGGTTGACCACTAGACTACTAGGGAAAATGTAATTTAAATATGTCCACTGGGGGTTGGGATATGTGAGTGCGGGTGGGGGGACCACTAGAGTTAATATGTGCACCAGGGATCGGGATATGTGCATAGGGGGACCACTAGACTACCAGGGAAAATATAATATTGATTTATTAATTTATTTTATTTATGTAGTTTTTGTTGACCGGGTAAGTGCACTAGACAAATCCTGCCTATTTTCAGGCATGACCCAGGGGAGGGGGATACAGATGAATGCCAATTGACCTTGAACCAGATTAAGCTGTTGGTGGTATTTTTTTTCATGAATGGAGGAAATTTGGACATTGCACCGGGGAAATTCCCTGCTCTTTTTGAGAAGTGCCATGGGATCTTTATCATCCACCTGAACTACCACCAGAACAGGTAGATGGGACCTCGGTTTAATGTCTCATCCGAAAGACGGCACCTCAGAAGTGCAGCACCCCCCTCATGCTGCACTACAGTGTCAGTACTGGGATATTAACCCAAGTCCCTGGAGTGGGGATAGAATCCACAGCCTACTGATCTCCCAGCCTCAGAGGCAAGTGTGTTACCTGCTGAGCCACTGACACTGACTAATATGTATATTAATATGTGCACCGGGGGTCGGGATATGTGTGTAGGGGTGGGGGGACCACTAGACTACCAGGGAAAATGTAATATTAATATGTGCACCGGGGATTGGGAATCGTGCTTTGGGGGGGCACTGCTGCCACATTACTGCAGGCACATTACCGCTGGCCTTTTCTCAGAGGTATTCAGCGCCACGCTACAGGTTGCGCTAATGCCTGTAGTGCGGTGCTATACCTTTGAATATGCCAGTGCACCGGCATTCAGGGCCCCTCCCCTCAGTCCCTCCCTGGCATACATTATAATTTAGTGTTGGTGCTAACACCTAGCACTGGTGCTCCTTTTAAATATAGCAGTCAGGCACAAATTTGGCGCTAGTCCAGCACAACGGATTTGCTCCCTGCACTAAACTTTGAATATCTGGCCCATAGCCTTTTCTCTAAGAATTATATAATAATGGCCAATCAAAATTTTTATTACTAATTGAAAGTTTATATAGTTTACCAATTCGTCTTTCACCATTACTTACTTTACAAGCCATTAACTTCTCTAATTTTGATGCACAGAGCCAGGAACCTCCATCTATAGTTTTCAATGTTTCCATAATACTGTATGCTGTCTTACTTGCTAAAAAGTCAAATAATGTCCTGTTGGCAATTGGTATTTATGTCTGAAGTGATTAAATGACATAATTTCTCTATCTGTATAAAAACTGTCTATTTGTCTAATACCCTTTGCCTTTCATATAAATAATACATTATTTTCTTAACCCTTAATTTTACTATTGTGTTGAATAGGAGTATGGTAAAAGAGAAAGTCTTAAATGTCAACTATTTATGGAATTTTGCCCAGATTGTTATCATGAAAATGGTGAACAGTGAAGCTGTGGGATTGGATTTAAAACATTTTTTTTACATATATAATGCATTTCTGAGGTCCCATTTTTTCATAACTGTTTTTCAGATCAAACCATATTGGTATTTTAATCTTATTTTTCTAACTTTTGTGTAATATATGTAATATAATAATATATATATATATATATATATATATATATATACATATTAATAAAATGTATTTGTATGGCACCTTTCCAATGCCAAGGCACCTCACAGTAAAAACAAAGATACAACATCAAATATTCAACACATACATAAATAACAGATACCTCTGTAATCATTAATCAACTCAGCTTAAAAAAGCTTTACTATACAGGTAAGTCTTTAAACCCTGTTTAAGTTCCTCCACAGTTGTACACTCTCGTAATCAGCGAGGTAGAGAATTTCAGAGGGTGAGGGCTGCATAAGCAAAACTTCTACAACCAGATGACTTCAAATTCACCCTCGGAATCTCTAACAACCCCTTTTCCGCCGAGCGGAGCGACCACCCGGGGTAGTAAGAAACCAGAAGCTCTTTCAGATAGTCTGGGGCCTGTGCAAGTAGGGCTTTAAAAGTCAATTAACTGACTTTAAAGCTGATCCATCACTGAACCGGCAGCCAGTGCAGTCCGAGCAGCACCGGGGTAATATGACAGGATCAAGAGGATCCGGTCAAAAGCGATGCTGCTGCTGCGTTCTGCACCAGCTGCAAGTGATGGATTTCAACTCCAGAAAGCCCTAGATAAAGGGAGTTGCAGTAATCCAAGCGCGAGTACACAATGGCATGAACCAGAGTTGGAAAGTCATCGGACGAGACCAGATGACTAATCCTGGCAATATTCCATAAATGATAAAAGGAGTTCTTGATGACAGCCAACACCTGCGAATGCAGGGTCAATTCATCATCAAAAACTACTCCCAGGTTACACACTGAATCAGAGGTCAGGATTGAAACACCCCCCAGAAAAATTCTAGAGGGTACACCAACACCCGAACCTCCTATCTGACAATTTGAGTCCACAACCAGTACCTCAGTCTTATCCGAGTTCAACTTCAGCCATCTGGAATCCATCTACTCCTGGATTTCTCACAGACAGTTGTTAAAGGCCGAGAGGGCTCCATCCTGGTTAGGTGCAAAAGAAAGGTAGAGCTGGGTATCATCTGCAAAACAGTGAAACCTCAGCCCATACCTTCTTACAATGTCTTCAAGGGGCAGCATATACACCGTGAACAACATGGGTGACAGCACTGAACCCTGAGGCACCCCACAAGACAAAGCAGTTGGGCCTGAGGAAAATACCCCAGACACAACTCTTTGTGTTCTACCGGTGAGGAAAGATGTAAACCAACTGAGAACTGTCCCCAACATTCCACAAATATGCCTCAGGTGTCCAATCAACACCATGTGGTCCACGGTGTCAAAAGCTGAGGAGAGATCCAGAAGAACCAAGATGAAATGGTTCTTCCAATCTCTCACCATCAGGAGATCATTGAGCACCCAAACCAGCACCGTCTCGGTACTATGTCTTTTACAAAAACCAGACTGGAGTGGTTCATAGATGTCATGATGGTCAAATGACATATCATTAACTATATTTACAAAAGAAGCGATAGGTCCACTGTTCCGATAAATTAGCATTGATGTGAGCCCAGGATTTGAAAGTTTTGAACAGGATTTCATTTCGGTTGGGTGCTCGATCTACTTATTTCAGCTCTCGATAGAATGCGCATAATAACCATACCAGCACAGTACACAGCTTGTTTTGTTCAGTTTTAACTTCCCAGGTGCGCCTGACCAGAGAAGTTAAAACCAGACTAGTAAACACCTGTTGCTGCCTGTACTTGATTATGGATTTCCATTATATATGCATTCCTATCAGAAATTTCTGAATAAATTAGATCAGACTTATTACAGAATGGGGAATTATATTCTAAAGAACAAACCCCGCGCTCATCGATGGTTAGTTTATCAGGAACTTGATTGTTTACATCCGATAGCACGTAGAAAGTACTTATAGTTAGTGATATGTCATGGTTTAATCTAATCTAATAATAAAAAAACACATTCATTAAGTCATTTAATATGTCTGAATTCCAACTTGACATATTCAGATAGGTTAAGGAAAACAACTAGGAAATTGCCTATGATCCAAACTATAAATCGGATGGGGGATATAATTCTCCAGAATAGTTTAGCAAAGACTTGGAATGAATTATATTTCCATATTGCTGAGATTTCTGACTTGCACATATTTAAACTTAAATTGCATGATTACTTGAATGTTTGCTGTAATTGTTTTTAGATTGTATGTGATCTTGTATTGTATATATCTATTTATTATTTTGTTTTTTATTGTAAACATGTCCACAGGAATTTGTTGTTAATGGGGATGTAGTTCTCCAACAAATCAACCTGTATAAAAATAAATTTTTAAACAAACAAGCAAACAAAATGGTCCTCCAGTTGTGCTGCCACTACTTTCTCAATCACCTTCCCTACAAAGGAAAGGTTAGAGATAGGTCTATAGTATGCATAACAGTCTGGGTCCAAGGTAGCTTTCTTCAAGAGTGGTATCACTACCGCCTCTTTCAGAGAACAATGAAACACTCTGGATTCCAAGGAGCACCAGACTATTCACGCAAGGATTGGACTGATGATGTCAATGCAACACAGAATTAGGGAGGTCGGTCCAGAATCCAAACTACAGCATGTAGTGTGCACACACGGGATGATCCTCATGACATCCATGAATTCCAACCGGCTGAAGGTACTCCAAGAAAACTGAGATACGGTGACCCCGTACTGATCACAAACAACCCCCCAGAGTGTGCTGGATGAAGATCCACCCTGACCTCAGCCACCTTATTTGCAAAGAATTGAGCAAACTCATAGCACTCTAATTGCGAAAAAGCTTTCCGAGCATGCAGACAGGCTGGGTTGCACAGTCTGTCCACAGTTTGGAATAGCTAAGCTGGTCAATTCTGAGCAGCTGCAATCTCCCTGGACAGGAATTCTGCCTTCTTACGGGTGATTGCAGATTGATAGACTAAACAATGGTCCATCAATCTAAGGCGGTCGGCATCAAGGGCGGACCTTCGCCAGTAACACTCTAACCTTCACCCTAGTCTCTGCATCTCCCTCAAAGTCCCATCAAACCAAGGGGACCTGGGGTGAAGGGAAAGAGGGCGAACATGGACAGGAGCAATTGAATCCAGAGTCACTGAGATGGCTAAATTATAAGCTGACGTGAGGGTCTCTGGGTCATTGCTGGCCACAGCAAGGGATGAGAGGGCAAGTACCACCACCAGGCCATGGGAACTTATGTCCCATAAAGTGCAGTACCTAACCATCTCCACAGGGACAGGCCTACGAGGGGAGGTGCTAAAACTGAACCCCAAGGTGTAATGATCAGACCACCCCACTGGTTCTACCCCCAAGTCTGATGTTTCAATCCCCAGGAGAAAGATTAAGTAGAGAGAGTGTCCATGTTTATGAGTAGCAGTGGAAACCATCTGTATAAGGCCCAGAGATGTCATTAACTGGAAGAAGTGCTGACCAAATTGCAAGAGTTCATCATCAACCCAAGCATTAAAATCATCCAGAACCATCAATCTGGGCAATTCAAGTGCTATGTCGACAACGAAGTCCACCCCCTTCCTTAAGGAATTGCTTCTCATTGCCGGGTGGATGGTAGATGAGGACGATTCGATAGCCTACAACTGCTACTACTGAACACTCAAAAGACTCAACCTCCTCAACTAGCACCCTCGTGAGGTTCAGTTCGGTCTTGAAACAGATCGCAACCGCCCCCTTGCAGTCCAATTTCAGGCGGTGTATTACCGAGTACCCAGCTCGGGTCATAGCCTCCAGAAAGGGGGCCAGAATTTTCATCCAGCCAGTTCTCGGTAATGCATGCCAGGTCCACTGTTTCAACAAGATCTGTAATAATTGCGGGCTTGTTTTTAATGGACCTGGCATTGCACAACACCGCCCGAATTGGACGAACCTCCTGGACCACCCAGGCCATCTGCCTACCACAATCCGTAGTGCCCTTGGGTATGGGTACCAGACATGGTAAACCACGATCAGGATTCCATTTCACCCCAAGGCATCTTCTGGGTCTTACCACCTCAATTTGGTGAACCCCCCATTCATCCTCCACTGTTCGCCACCCCCCGCCCTCCTCCTCCTCCTCCTCCTCCTCCTTCTACACATAATAACAAGTGCTCTACAGCACTGGCAAGTCACATATTAGAGGGGAGGAGAAATGAAAGGGCAGAGGGCTCGAGGAGCAGAGGATGAGTAGCGCACAACTGTGTGGGCCGCCATCCAACACATTTTACTATAAACTATAAACACCAATAATAAGTAATAAAAACACTAAAACACTCCCAAATAATATGAAATTACTTAAAAAATATATATATTACCCCACCCCACATGTACTGGCTCACTTAAATCCTGCACTCAGTTTCATATAACTATTACAAACATCAAAAAACCATACAACAGTACAAAGGAAAATAAAACTCCTCTGGCACTCTCACTGCCTGAAGAAGTTCGAAAAACATTAAAGTCCGCCAGCCTCTTCATGAAGCTGTACCAGGGAGCAGAGTTATAGACACTCTCACTGCCCAAGTTCAAGAGCGGCTCAAAAAGTAAATACAGACAACAAAAGAAAAATAAATCAGAAAATTGTCAACAAAAAAGAAAAGAAAAAATGGACACCCGGTCCTCTCACCACAAGGGATCCTATTTGAATAACACCATGCAAGATCACAGACTATTGCTCAATGTCCACACACAGCAGAAATTTCAGAGTCAAATGCAGGGTAGGGTAATATATCCACAGCAGTTCCCAAGGGCAACAATAGAGGAGATCAATCCCAGAATCTGAAGTTAATAATCAAGTTACAAAAGTTCTTATCCAGGAAAGGAGATCCAGAAATAGTAACCAGCTTACAGGCATCACATCGCTGACTTCTTTCTAATATCTACACCAGCAGGACAGGGATAAATCTAGGAAGGAACCTAAAGTGGAGGGCCCTCTCAGATGAACAACATCCACAGGCCTCGCCCGCCGACCCACCGACAGCCCACAGCTACGACCTCCCAGGGGCCCAGCCACAAAACTCAACCTGCGGGAGGCCTAGGGGAGACACGAACAACCCATTTCCGGAAGAATCGCCGAGACCCCCCTGCCTGGTCATAAGTGGTGGCTAAGTGAAAATGGCCCCAGTTCACAAGAGGAGCCACCTCACCTTCTGTCCTTCACAGTCTTTGATCCCCAGCTGCAGACGATAACTACACTTGCCACAGTATTTCAGGGAAAATGGCTAGTTCCTCCCATGTCCTACTTGAAGTAAATCCCAGCAATGCAATTTATGGAGCCCAACCGCCACCCACATCCTAATTGTAGTGTTCTCAGCAATGCTGACTATGGGACCCAACCTCAATATTCCTTTGCACAGTCCTAGGCCTCCGAGGCTTACTCACAAAACTCCGCACCTCTTCTCACTCGATCCATTCAGTCCACCCAAGCCTGCCCTCTCACTGCAGGTTGAGTGCGATGATCACTAAAGCTGGATACCAAGTCAGAGTTTTAACTCACTGCCACTTCAGATTCACAAAATCAGTCATTCTTGGTGGCAGTATCACAAACTCCAGGAAATGGCTACACAAAACAAGGACATCGCTCACTCGCTAATAAAACCATAAACAAAATAAAACTAGCAAATGCATAAAACAAATAAACAAATAAAAATGCCCCAAAATCGAGCATTAGAGAGAACATGTGTAGACATGTTCTGTCTGGCAGATTGGATAGTATTTACACACATCTGGAATTCGCAGCCTTCTTTTTCTTCAGGTGTGTACAGATTTCTAGGTTTACCTGTGGTGCCTTTTTCTCCATAAAAAAAAGTTTCTAAGTGCATTCTTACACTCCTTAAGGAAGTCCTGGTTAACCATGGTGGGAAGAGCATGAAATATGAACAGAAACATAGGTAGAACATTAATTTCAATAATATTGGCTCTCCCCATCATTGTCAAAGGCAGGAACACCCAAGTATCCAAACTTTGAAGGGTTCTCTCTAATAGAGGGTGATAATTCAATTTAAATGGATCTTCAATGTCTTTTGGTATGTAAATTCTGAAATATATAATATGAGACTCATATGGGCAAAGTTGTGGTAATATTTTTTTAAAGAAGTTAGATATTTAAAGGCCTTCTCAGTGTCTAATGATATCATTACTGAGTTAGTTTTTGATGCAGGATGAACCAAATTCATGACTCTACAGATATTTTGTGAGTGTCCATCCTCCAGTGAAGCCTGTTTAATCTTTATTTATAATCTTTAATTATTTTCAATCTTTTCACTATGATTTTGTAACTAGTTTATAATTGCAGTTTAAGAGTGATATTTGTCTGTATGATTTACGCTAATGTAACTGTTTATCTGGTTTGGGTATTAATGTTATAATGGCTTCACTGAATGACAGAGTCCAACCTTTTTTATGGAGCTGGTTAAATAATTGTAATAGGAATGGTCATAATTCTCCTGAGGAACATTTGTAAAAATATGTGGTTATCCCATCAGGTCTAGGTGCTTTGCCTATTTTAAACTATTTTATAGCTGCCAGGATTTCTTACTCCTTAATTTGTTGAACTAATAAAGTTTTTTTTTCTTCTTCAGAAATTATAAGTGACTGGATTTTATACAGAAATATGTTTACATCCTGTACGTCTACTGTGTCTTCAAGTGTACAGTACATAATATTTTGCATTTTTCTCTAGCCATATTTATCCATGTTTTTAACTTAATTAAGTGAGTTATTGGCTCTTCCTTGCTCTAGCTAGAAAGCTAACAGCCTGTCTGTTTTTTACTAGAGCTCTGTGGAATAGGAAAATTCTGGATCTGTGAAATTTCAAAGAAATTTCACAAATTCCATAAACTTTCATGGAATTTTGTCAAAATTTCATGGAATTTTTAAAATGTAGTAATTTGCTTATAACTCAATAACCATTCAAGCTAGAGCTCTGCAATTTAGAATATGTACTCTTTGGGACAATGCCAAATATCATATAATGTGGTGGGATAGTTTCAAAATTATGGGTGCTTGAATGTTGTCATTTTATTGTTTGTGCAAAATGTCATGAATATTTTTTATCTGCACATACCTTAACTGTCTATTGGGTCAGCAATCTTAAATTTGGCAAGATTTCTAGATGATAGTTTTTCTAACAGTGTGCCAGATTTCATGACAATATGATACATCGTCTCACAATTATATGTACTCAAAACCTGTCATTTTATTTTTTTCAGGAAGTTTCATGAAAAAAATGCATCTACATATAACTCAAGCCCCTTTGGAACTAGACATGTGCAAATTAGTATTGATAACATTTTTGTAATGCTTATAGAATAGTCTAAATATGGAGAGAATTAGATAAGAGATTTGTAAGTTACAGGTGTTCAAAACTTTAGTATGTAAATATTTGCAAAACTTTCTGAAAATGATCAAAATGTGAATGTAACTTCTCTGTTCTTGCATGCTTAGTGTTAACATTTGACATGCATATCTATAGGGCAGGATTCATGAAATTCCTGAACGTCCCGCAGTTGCGGGTAAACCTCGTGTGCAAGTGGTTTGCCACTTCCAGATCCGCAGGTTACCCACAGCTTCAGGTATTCACAAAGGTGACCGGCTCCATGGATTATGGCAGCATTTGGGCACCGTTGCCAGGGACAGCACTGCAGCTGCGGGAGGCTGCTATTGACAGTGGGACCTGCCGTAACACCCTCCACAACTGCTGCGACTATGAATGGGGTGCTCCGCAGCTGCAGCAATTTCGGAGTGCCACTGGGGTTGCAGCGTGGGACTCAGTCCCAAACTGCATTGTGAATCCTGCCCACAGTTCGTGTATTCTGGTGTCTAACACAACTGGATAAATTGGTTAAGCAGTTTTAATTTTGCAGAAGAAAAAAATGATTAGTAACATTTTCTCACATATTTATGATAGCATATTCTGTAGAGGAAGCATCCAGAAATTTGTTTTGTGGAATTTAACATTAACAATGGACTAATCACTACTTCATTTGATAAGCTTCATTTTTCAAAGAAGTAGAAGACCTTCTACTCCAACTAGATACCACCAAAAGTGCAGGTGCAGACTCCCTGGACCCCTACTTTCTAAAAGTAGCTCTGCATGCCTTAACCGCCCCCCTCACCCACCTCTTCAATCTATCACTTGCCACTGGTTCTATCCCCTCAATATAGAAAACAGCTCAAGTGTTTCCATTACTTAAGGCAGGTGATCCCATGGACCTCAATAATTATGGCCCATCTCCATCTTACCAGTACTATCCAAGATGCTTGAGAAGCTGGTAAACTCTCAGTTAACTGCCTACCTTGATACCAACAATCTCCTAAATCCAGCTCAATCTGGGTTCAGATCTATGCATAGCACCATCTCTGCACTAGCAAAAGTCACAAATGACTGGCAGACTGCCCTAGACAAAAAGAATAATACCTGTGCTGTGTTTCTGGATCTAAGCAAAGCCTTTGACACTGTGGATCATGATCTTCTAATCTCCTCTCTGAACTCCATAGGCCTTGACTCACTCTCTCTTAAATGGTTCAGATGCTATCTCTCCGAAGATTACAACTGGTAAAAAATGAAGGTGATCTATCTACCTCTAAACCACTCCTAAGAGGTGTACCACAAGGCTCCATCCTGGGTCCCATCCTTTTGCCATTTATATCAACAATATTGATTCCAATCTCTCACTTTCTAATATCCACCTTTTGCAGATGACACTGTACTATATGTGAGCAATCCTCACCATCAAAAGCCTGTGAGCTCCTACAGTCTGAATTCTCCTCCTTCAGCACAACCTATTAGAAAAGAAATTATTACTAAATGCCAAGAAAACCAAAGCTATGTTCTTTGCCACCAAGAACTGTTCTTCCACTATCCCATCATTCACCTCCACAACTCTCTACCATCCTTGGTGAAAATCTGGAATATGTTGACAAATTCAAATACCTAGGAGTGTGGATAGACAATAAACTAGACTATACTACCCACGTTGAAGAGCTCCTAAAAGCTAAGACAAAGACTTGGTCTATTCTATAGGATCAAACACTACCTGACCAAAGATTCCAAACAAAGATTAATCCTAGCATCATTCCTGTCCCTCATTGATTATGCTGACTTCCTCTATGGTCATTGCTCCCTCTCCCATCTAAACAAATTAGACACCCTGTATCATAGAGCTATTAGATTCATTACTGACCTTCCCTCTAGCACCCATCATTGCTCTCTCTACAATGCAGTCAGTTGGACATCCCTGCAACATAGAAGAAAAAAATGCTGCTATCTGGATCTACAAAGCTCTGACAAACAAACTCCTTCCTACATCTCAGACTGCTTCAACCGATCACATCCAGGCCCTACACCTTGAGGATCAACAAACTGATCCTGCTGAAGATTCCTATCACCTGCACCCGTATGGAAGAGCTGCAATCAGTTATTCCCTGGCACTTATCTGAATTCTATCCAAAAGTCATTGAAAATGGATACACTGATTCCTCTTACATCCTTCAAAAACTGTATACCAGCCTAATCCCAGATCCGTGCACTTGCTTCCACAAGGCCTAGTCCTCCCACACCCCAACCCCTCCCACACCCTCCTCCTCCTCCCCCTCTTTTAAAGCTCCTTCCTATTCTTCTATCATTCATCTGGTCCTTTCCCATCAAACCCTCATACATATATGCCCACCCATGTACCATTATCCATGCCTTATCCCTACTAGACTGTTTGTTTTTTTTCGCCTTTATTAGGTTTTAGGTTTATTGTCCTTTGCCTTGTATATATGTAAATATTTGTACATCTATCTCACTCATAAATGGTTGTATTTGTGCTTATTCAATATCATGTTTTTGTATACAATCTGTAACCTTTTTGTTATGACCACTCAGGTCCATCTTGTAAATGAGCTATGCTCAATGATGTTCGCCTGAATAAATAAAGATTTTGATTGATTGATTGATTGATTGATTGAAGCTGGGCTGAGCTTCTTGCAGTCCTGCTGTTCCTCACTGGGTGACTATTCTCTCTCCCCCCTTCTTTTTTGGCATAGCCAGATTGACTCAGAAGAACTATTGATCCCACTGATATCCTCTTTGTTCTTTACAGTGACAAACTTCCTTTATGTGAGTCACCTACTCTTTTTTCTGACAACCTACCCTGTTGGAATAGCCAGGATTCTTTCTTCCTGCTGCCCAATACACTGTCTTCCCCTCTACATCTTTTTGAGTACCTCTGCATCCTAGACTTGCATGTACACCAGGCTTCCTGGATCATGAATTTGCTGGATTTGATCCTTGAATATCTTGCATTCAGGTTGGAATTGTTGACACTCTGTGCTTTCTTGCTGCAATCTGGGGGGGGGTCTACCACTGTTGTGCTACTTAGTTCAGCTGTTCATTTCTTGGTGAAACTGTGCATCTAATTCCAGAACCTGGTGACCCCCTGCACTACCTGCCTCTTATACCCCTATCCTTTAATTAGAACTCCCCAGATAAAGCAGAGTGAAATTAGAAAATTCTAGTTTTATGGATTTTTTTCATGAAATTCTGCAACTTTCAGAAAGACTCATGGGATTTCACTTTAAGTACAGATGTTATTTTGCTATTTCTCACAGCAAGCAATTAATAAAATTGGCACACACAGTCCCCTTGTAAGGTCTATAAACCTGTCAAATTTAATGGTATTGTTTTAAAGTTTCTCTGGTTTATAAATTTGTAGTTTACATTCTTGCAAAATCAAATTTTTAAATGTTGTGAAAGGTTGACTACTTTTAATTTAATCTCATTTAAAGCTGAAAATATGAACTTTTTCAGAAATGGCCATGATGTATAGTAGCTTAAATGTTTCAACTCTGGTTGATTTTGGATATATAATTTTAAAATTAGAGGGAACTACCAAAATTTAAATTTTGGCAACATGTTTGGCAGGCTATAACGCAGTCCCATTTAAAGCTAGAAATCTGAAATTATGTGCATATAAATGCAGTGATAACCTCTATACCTGGCAATTTTTGTAATATTTCAAGAAATACTATCAAAGTTATACTAAAATTACAGAATCCAAATTTTGGCATAATATTTGACTATCTATAACTCAGCTCCCATTAAAGCTTGAGACTTAAAATATAGTGCATATATGCATTCTATGTGCTTCTCTAAATTCTGATATTGTGAAGAAAGTTGGAGAAGAAATGTTAAAATGATCTCAAAATAACTGAAAATTAAATTTTGATTAAATATTTGGCCACCTGTAACTCCACTCCCTTTTTGTTTACAACTCTGAAATGTGGTACATGTTTGTACACCATGGGATACTACTTAGGTTCCAAATATAGTGTTATTTGAACACACACTTTTAAAAATAGTGAAATAACTGAAAAATTCCATGGATTTTTCATGAAAATTCCACGGAATTCCATGGAATCAGAATAATCATTCCATGAGCATTTCAGGGGCAGAATTTTATATTCCACACACCTCTATTTTTTACCCATAAAGTAATAATTTGTCTTTGCTCTTAAGATGACATTTTCAACTCAGAGTGGTACATTTATTGATTTTTTTTGTCCAGTATAGGACATACCATAAGTCTGATTTTGCTGTTGTAATAATATATTGTGTGTCTGCCTCAGCAAATTTTGTTTGATTATTTTTAAATCTTAGTTTTGATCTTTCATATTACTGCCATCATAACCTATTGTAGCTCCTCGTATAAAGCATTTAGGTGTATTCCAAACAATATTGTCTGATGCATCTTGGGAGTTATTATTTTGACAAAACTCTATAATAGTTTTAAAATAAATGTTATATAAATTTTGTGTTTAAGTAAAGAGGAGTTTAATTTCCAAGAATGTTCTCTCTTTTTTAAAAAATATTGTGCTGGATGAAATATTAATTGCAAGTGTCAGTGAATGGCAGTTACATATAAACAGGCATTTGTCAGCAGTTTACTGTACATGTTGATATTCAGTAATATATAGTCACCAGTTTTCTAAAGAACAAAAAAAATATTGGGTGGGATTCTCAAAGAGAGTCAGAAATTCCACACTTGTGGAAAAATAGCTTGCAACACTGTGGAAACACAAGTTCATCATATTCTCAGTCAAAAGTTCCACAGTTGCAGAAAATCACAATAAGGGTGAATTACGGAATTCAGCAGCTGCAGAAAATAGAAAATGCACACATACAGATCCACAGCTGTGGAAAAGGCTCAGCCAGAATAGCAGGTAATCCATATTAATTGGAGCAGGAGGCTTTGACAGTCTCTCAATAGATGTAGCAGAAAGTACTCACAGCAAGACCAGCAGCCAGTCCCACAACTGAGACCACAGTAGCACAACCAGTAACAGCAGGACCATGCACCACAGTGGCATTCTGTAACTGTTTGTTGTGTCTCTCCCTGGGGTGTTTATGTTGCCTGCATCAGTAGCACTCACATGTGACTATTACCAGCTCTGCCTCTGCTACCTGTGGGGCTCTTTCATGGGCTACACTGGGTCATATGGTTGTGGTTTGTTGCCTTTCAATGGAAATGTGTGCTATTTTTGTTGTAACAACTGACACTGCAGCCCACAGGTTTGCTGTTGCTTGGTGCCTGAATTCCCACTATAATTGTATTTCAATTGTTAGTACACTGTTTTTTGCTCAGAGTGAGTTATGCCTCACTCTCTGTGGTGTAGCATGTGCCCAACAGTTTTTCCACAATTGCAGAAACACTGCGGCTGAGAATAACCTTTAAAGGGACATGCCATACTTTTCAATGGCTTTCTTTTTTACTCTGGAACTTCCACAGCTGTATTTTTTTTCAAATATCACCTTTATTAATATGTTTAATATAGTATACAAAATTGAAAACAATAAATTCTTATACAATATACATAATTGTCAACAAAATCTGTAGGGCGAAGAAGAAAATTTATATAATAACAAAACCTGTAACAGACCTTGGAATGTCTTCTTCCCCTGAAGCTAATTAAGTAAAGTAATCTTAATATCCCCTCCCACATTATGCTGGGAGTTCTACCTTATAGTTTGTTAGTCATGTAAAAATATATGACCCTGACAGTATTACTCTGTCATAAGAGGAAGATGGTTTTGAATTTGTCTCCAAGTATTTCCATAGATGTTGTCTACTGTTTCATCCAAAGTATATAGTAACTTTTCAAATGACATGGTTTCATTAAAGACATTCTGCCATTTATTAATCCCAAATACTGGCAGGTTCCTGGTATTCCAGTTGTTAAGAATTAGTCTTTTTAAGGCCACAGTAGCTAAGGCAAAAATGTTACAGTTAATCTGATTCTGAAGTAACCCATTAAAGTTATTAAATAAAAATACATCAGCATTTAAGAGGATAGGTATTTCTAATATTGTCTGGAGAATATCCCTGACTTTAGTCCACCAAGTGAGAATTTGTGGGCATGACCAAAAACAGTGAACTAGGATACCTCGATCTCCACATTGGTGCCAGCATCTGTCACTATAAGTATGATTATTTTTTTTATTTGTACAGGGGTATAAATAGGGTTACCATTGAAAGGCAACCTGAGTTGTCAGATGGCATCCCTGAGGAAACGGAGGATGAAAGGGGGGGTGGGGAGGAAGGGGACAGCTAGGGAGGGGGAGGAAAAGTTAGATGAGATCAGGAGTGGCATCAGGTAGAGGGGGGGAGCCAGGTGAGGTCATGAGTTACAGGTTCAAGTCGATTGAGGTGTATGCCCTAGGGGGAACAGGATTGGTCAGGGGGAGGAGCAAAGTGGGTCCTTACAGGGGTCCTTAAGGAGTTTATATACCCATGCTTCAAGGTGCTCTCCCTCTTTCTGCTGGGATCTTTTGTTTTGAATGGGTCTCAGCACAGCATTTGACAAATTTTATCTGATTGATTTACACCATTAAGTAAGGTATTGCAACTCTGGGGCCTGGGCATCAGGCCTTGAGGGTTTCTACTATGTTTTGGCTTTCTTTGTGGTTACTTGACTGAAATATGTGTGAGGATACATAGGTCACAATTGATTATTGTCTTGTTTTCTGTTATGCTGGCTTTCTTTTGTTTTTGCTATCAGGTGTGGTGCTGGGTCTACTGACCATGTGACTGGGTGGAGGCCTGCGGTAGCTGTTTGTCAGGCTGAGGTTATTTACAATGTAGAAGTGATATTTAAGCATGTCTATCTCAATAGAGCTTCCGGTGAACCCAAGGAGGTGAATATAAGTAAGGGCACAGAGAGGTCCTGGTGTATATTATATAATTTTAAACCAAGACTGCTGTTTTCACCCATATAAGGTATTTTCATGGCTCAGCACATTGATTGGTGTTCCTTGGGCAGAAATCTGTCTGGTTATCTAAGGGCTTGTGAGACTGTACAGGTAATGGGGAAGATGGGGGGCTGGGGGCAGGCGGGGCATTAAGGGCTAACAATTTCCTGAACTGGAGTTTGGTTTGTGCAGCCACAGCCATTTTCTGCTGACATGGGCCAGCTCCCACTATGTAAAATAAAAAAAGTAAAAGTTTGGGAGTGGGGTGTATGACTTGGAAGTCCAGCCTGGCTGCTTGATCAGGCATGAGACTTCATTCTGGGTGCACAGAGTGGCAGTGATTTTCCTGCATTTACTAGCTATCAGAACTGGGGACTTGAGAGCCCCCCTCCCCACTTTTGTTTGGCAGAGTTAGAGGATGCAGTGGTGACGAAGCTACAGGGGCTTTACAAAAGCCTAGCCACATGGCTGTGTGGGGATGGCATCTGACATCATCGCCACACAGTCACTAGGCCACCTGGTCTAATGGCTTCAGTTTTCAGCCCAGGACACTTGGAGCAGACTTTGATTAGGGTGAGGGTTTTGGAAACCAATGTGGAGTTCTGGTGGAAACTTTCATTTTAGGAGGTTTCTGCATGGGATGGTGCTCTGGGTGGTGACCTGGAATGGGAAAGAAACAGGGGGAAGGGGACTGCCCAGAGATCAGGCATGGAAAGGGGGTGGAAGCCATGGCTGAAGGAGCTCTTTGGCCCATGGCAGAAGCCACTCATACAGAAGGGGGGGCATGATGTGCTCAGTGGAAGGGCATTTTTTTCTGGGGTCAACGGAATGGGAAAGAGGAGCTCCTGGGGGAACAGCAACAGGCTGCAACCAGAGCAGGCCTTTACAGAGGGTGGAACACCGGCATTGTTTTAAATTGGAGCTCAGCAGGGTGAAAGAAAGGCCCAGAAACAACATGGGGTGAATGACAGCCACCATAGGGAATCCCAGGCCCACTGCCATTTGGGTTGCGATGGTTTTCTGGCCACCATGTTGTAAGGATCATGGGCAAGAAGCAGAAGGAGGCAGAACAGTACAGCATGCTGTGAGCTAAGCATGGCCACCTTTTAGGACTGCCAGCCTGGGATGGCTTGGAGTGAATAGGCAAGGGAGGTAGCGATAACCAAAAAAAAAAAGGAAAGAAGATAAAGAAGGGGAAGAGGATACAGATGAGTTGATACCACTAGGGAAAATTCAGAGGGGAACAATGGTACAGAGAGGATCGGGGAATAATGGGAGCGGCCAATGGAGGGAGGAGGTCTGGGGGCCATGTCCTTGTTTGCCAGGAAGGGGGGATAGACACAGGGCCTACAGCCCACACATACACCCCCATGTGCTTCTCACATATGGATATGAGGGACAGCCTCAGTTTTCCTGGAACTAGGCAGGTCAGGGCACTTGGCCATCAGGAAAAAGGGATAATGGCCAGTCACCAGGGGGGAGCTGTGGACTCTGTGCAACCAAAGCCCAGGGCAGGGCTCTGGGGGCAGGAGGTGCCCAGGCCCTTGGGGCATTATGATGAGAGGTTACATGGGTGGGGCCTACCTCAAAGGCACGGCCACTGCTCAAATTGATTGCAGCTTGTGATTCCTCAAAAAAAAAAAATAATGAGTAGAAGAAAAATGAGGGATGGATCTGGAAGTAACAGCTTTCCAAAGGGAACATGAACACAGACTGACAATGGTCTTCAAAGAAGACCAACAAAAAAAAAAGAAAAGAAAAAAGGGGGCAGGGCTTCTAGCCCACTAGGCCAGGATGAAAAGTTTGGTGCACTAAACACTCATTTTGTTCATTTTAGCAGGTTTCTAGAAATGCCATGGCACCCAAGAAACCAGTGCACAGCTGAGGGAGGAAGTGGAGGCCCTGATAAGGAAGATGTCGGAGCTCCTTGAAAAGGCACAGAAAAGAGAAGAGGAGGAGGAAGCTGAGTGAAAGACGAAGGAAACACCTGTTCCAAGGGGTAAAAGCAGGGGCTGGAAGTGCCCAAGAGAGGCTGAGCCAGAGCCAGAACAAGTGCACCTGCCAGAGCCAACCCCAGAACCACGGGACCCAGACATGGGAGTGGGTAAGGGTTCAGGTGATCTGACTGATGAGGGGAATTTGAAGGATTATCTTGAAAGTGTTCTGGGGGATATGGGAGACAAGGGGCTAGACACAATGGAAAAGGTTTTGGGAGAGCTAAGGAAAGAAAAAGGGGGCAAGGAGGAGCAGGGGGCTTGGGGCAGGGTTTGGGGGAAGGAAGAAACTTTATGATGGCCCCCACGATTTCTCTCTAGGTGACCACGTGCCATTGTCCATTAACGACAAGATATGGAAGGGGGAGTATGTGGATATTTTTGGCCTACTAGATAAAACAAATGGCCACAAAATATGAACAGAAGGAGTCAGTGGATAAATCTGAGATGGAAGTAACACTGGCCATGTTAGGGCACAAAGAGGAGAAGGTCACCTATAAGGGGAAGAACCTGGACACTTGGCTGGTGTGCTTTTTAGTATACAGTGCAATTCTGCAGGGAAAAACAGTCAGAATTGGCCATCCCCCTGTTAATGTATACAGCCATTATATGGGATGTGTACAAGGCACAGAAATGTTATGGTGGGTAGTATATGATGAGGGCTTCTGCCAGTGTACAGCAGTGAAAAGGGACCTGAAGTGGGGCTGCAAACACTCTGAGCTGTGGGTGCGGACACTGTCAGGCCAATTCAGGAGTGGGGCAGAAGGGGGGGAAGAAAGGCACTGGGAGCCCCATGGCTAAGACATGTTGGGCTTATAATATAGCCTCATGCACTTGGAGCAACTGTAAATTTCAACACATGTGCTCAAAATGTGAGGGCAACACCCTTTCTCAAAGTGTAGGGGTAATGGGAAATGTGGCGGTGGGCAGCAAAGTATGGAACAGTCCTTTCAAGGGGGACAAGGGGGAGGAAGGGGTTATGTGGGCTACAGCAAGTGGAGCAGGGGTCTGGTAACAGAGGCAGCTACAATTCCAACTATGGGTAGAATTGAGAGGTGCTCAGATGAGCCACAGAGGTGGAGTTTTCTGTTGGCGAAAACCCAAATCAGGGTCAGGGTAGTGGAGGCTTGGACAAAAAACTGCCCAAATAAGGAAAAGGGATTACTGCTGAGGGAGAGTTTTGGTGGGGGGGGTTCTGCTGGCCTGTCAAGGGGCCAGAAGGGGGATGAGGGCTAAGAATTTAACATCTCTACAAGGGAAGGAGGACATAGTTCGGAGGAAGATCAAGAAGAAAATAGAGTCAGACAGGGTGGAAAGACCCTTTCGGGACCCCCTTACAATGACTTCCAGGTCTCTCCCCTGGGAATAGTGCCCAATAACAGCTGGATGAGTATCACCTGATGCATCACCTGTCATACCCTGATGGGGCATCTGCGAATGATGGCATTCCGGAGGACAGTAGCGCAGTGACCTATGCTTCACTGGACTTGGCAGTCATACTAATACGGGCAGTGAAAGGGGCTTGGCTGGTGAAGATGGATATAGAATCCGCCTTTAGGCTGTTACCGGTTCAACCCACAGACTGGGACTTATTGGGCTTCCAATTTTTACCCATATTGGGATTTCATATCAATTTGATGTGGGGGGGAGGCTATTTTAACAAGGCCATACCCACTGGCTGTTTGGTAGTGTGCTCCACCTATGAGGTCTTTAGCATGTGGGTTCAATGGGTATTCAGACACAGGTATGGTCACAAGAGAGTGGTACATTACCTGGATGATTTTCTACTGACTGGGGAGAACCAGAGGGAGGTCAAGGTTATGTTGGATGATTTTAAAGGCTTTTGCTGGGAGATTGGCCTACTGCTGGTGGTGGACACGATGTAAGGTCCTGCCAGGGCCTTTGAGTTTCTGGGGATTGAGGTGGACACCATACAAGAATGCTTTCGCTTGCCTGCTGCCAAGGTCCAAAAACTCAAGGGTCTGCTGGGATCGGTCATGGGTAGGAGTTGGGTGTTGCTGGTATTAGTCCAACAACTGCTGGGGCACCTCAACTTTGCCTATAAAGCTATAAGTCTGGGGTGGGTGTTCACAAGGAGGTTGGCTAGGCTGAGGAGTAAGGCCAGGTTACTGCACCATTGGATCGATATCAGCAAAGGCATAAAACAGGATCTGGCCATTTGGAGTATCTTTTTGGCAGAATATAAAGGGGTGACATTGTGGCAAGAGGAGTGGGTGGACAGCACTGATCTGAGCTGTATACTGATGCTTTGGGGCCTTGGGGCTGGGGGCTTATTTCAAGGGGCAGTGGATATCAGAGGCGTGGCCTGACAGTTGGAGGGATGCATGTTTGTTGAACGATATCACCCTCTTGGAGATATTCCCCATATGTGTAGCTCTGATATTCTGGGGGTCAACGATGCATAACAGAAGGATCATGTTTTGGTGTGACAATAAAGGGGTAGTAGACACCATAAACAAATGACAGGGATCCATGGACACGGTAACAAGGGTGACATGGCAATTAGTGTTGGTGGATCTCAGGTTGAATTTAACATTAAAGGCTAGGCTTGTTGAGGGGTTAGGAACAAAATTGCTGACAGTCTTTCCCATCTTTAGTTGAGCAGGTTCTGGAAATGGCCCCCCAAGCAGCAAAGGTGAAAACACATGTGCTGGAACCACTATGGGAGATTGGGTGGCATGAGTCCGAATGTTGTACCGGAACTCATGGTCTGCCAACACTCTGGAGGTTTATGAAGGTGCATGGGAAGCCTTCCAGGAGTTTTGGTGGTGGCAGGATATGGTGGTAAGTCTTCCCACCACAGAGGAACAGATAATGCAGTATATGGTGGATAAGTGGGAGAAAGGGGTGTCATATTCCACCATGTGGGTGCAGCTAGCAGGCATAGGATGGGTGTGTGTATCTAGGTACTGGCCCAAGCCCAACAGGGCCAAGAGGGTCTAGCACATGCTGCTGGGCTGGCGGAAAGGGCAGGGGCAACAGGAAGAAGCCAGGAAACCCATCGCAGAAAAAATCCTAGTAGAGCTGCTAACACCCCTCAGATCAGAATGCACTTCTGCTAATGAGGCCTGCCTTTTTTGAGCAGTTTTCACAGTGATGTTGAAAGGGGTTTTCAGGGTGGGGGAGGTAGTAGCAAAAAACAAAGGAGACTTGGCGGGGTGGTTGCAAAACAAAGCACTTCGTTTCACAGGGATAGGTTGGTTATTTGGTTACTGTGCTCAAAGACCAATCAGCTGGGCAGAGGGATGGAGGTAGTGATCCAGAGAGAGGTGGGTGACAATGCGTGTGCTGTACTAGCCATGGAGGCCTACAAGGACATCCAGCCAGAAGGCTCAGGCATGTGGTTCTGACACAGGATTGAGGTGGTGGTCACAGGATATCAGCTGGGGGGTGCTAAAAAAGCTCTGGCTTTCATAGGTCTGGACCCGAAGGAGTTCACCCCCCATTCCTTTAGGATCGGGGGGCAACCAGTTATGGCTGCAAGTAGGGGTCAGAGGAGGAGATTAAAAGCCTTGCAGATGACGCTCTGGCTGCTACAAAAGATATGTAAGGATCCTAAAGTAACCCCATTTTTCTTTGTTCTTTCTATCTCGACAGGCTTGCACGGGAAAAGGATCATGTGGATAGTGGGACACTCATACCTCTACTGGGCAGAGAGCTATGCTGCAGCCACATCGGAAGGGAGGCAGTTACAATGGGGACTCGACTCTACACAAGCTCTCTGGAAAGGGGTCTGGGGCATGTGATGGTCCCAGCTGTTCCCATTGCTGGAGGAGCTAAAATTAACATGGGGCAGGCCAGACCTGTTGGTTATACACCTTGGGGGGAATGACATGGGGAGAAACACCCTGGGGAGCATTATTTCAGACCATCAAGGTGGATTTGGAAACTATAAAAGGGTGGTGGCCATAGGTAGACATAGTCTGGTCAAAAATCATATCTCAACGGGTTTGGCGGCATGTGAGGGATATAAAGGTAGTAGAGAAGGCCAGGAAAAGACTGAACAGGAGGGTGGCCAGACTGCTGGCAGAAATAGAGGGGATGTATGTCTTGCACAATGACATAATGTTCTACAAGCCTGGAGTATATAGAAGTGATGGGGTCCACCTGTTGGAGTTGGGTTTGGCATTTTTTATTCTGCCGCAAGGGGAGTTGGTTGACAAAAAGGTAAAAGGTTGCTGTTGCACCCCTCAAGTGGGGGAAGCCCACCTTCCAATGCAAGTTGGAGGTGGGCTAGTGGAAGGGGAGAAAATGTGAAGTGGTGTATTATAAACAAGTTGCCATTCGTGCAACCAAGAACATGTCTGGATATTGAGTCATTTCCAATGGGGTGGTCAAATGACAAATGAGATTGCCATTAAAAGGCAACCTGAGTTGTCAGATGGCATCCCTGAGGAAATGGAGGATGAAAGGGAAAGGGGTGGTGGGGAAGGGGACAGATAGGGAGGGGGAAGAGTTAGGTGAGGTCACAAGTGGCATCAGAAAGAGAGAGGATGGAGCCAGATGAGGTCATGAGTGACAGGTTCAAGGTGAGTGAGGCGTATGCCCTGGGGGGACAAGATTGGTTGGACGGAAGAGCCAGGTGGGGTCCTTACAGGGGTCCTTTAGGGGTTTATATACCCATGCCTCAAGATGCTCTCCAGCTTTCTGCTGGGATTTTTCATTTGCCCACCCTCCCACTGATTGCTGGCAAGAGAGGATAGGGCAACAAGGGAAGTGGGTGTCTTAGAAGACTGCACCCTGTGATAAAGGTGGACTGGTGGTCTGGGGCAGGTGGACAGTACCTGCAGATAGTACAGGCTGCTGAAAGAGCAGGTGACTGAGAAGGGAGAAGACGGAGAAGAAGGAGAGAAAGTATTTAAGGGGGGAGGGCCTAGAGGGAAAAGGGGAGGCAGTTGGGGAGAGGGGACAACACGGCCAGGGTCATTAGCACCTGGACGTGGTAGAGTGGGGGTGGGAGGGGTTCTAGAAGTACTAGGGGTCGGGTCTCTGCATCCAGGCCTAGGAAATTAAGGAAAGCAGAAAGAAGCTTTGGTATGGTATGGGGGGGGGGGCAGATTATGCATCTGGACCCTGGGAAGGAAAGAAGACAAAAGAAGGAAGATGTGGACCATAACAGAAAAAAAAATCAATGCAAGATTGAATTTATGGACAAATGACTGTACATTTCATAAAAGAATATTGAAGGCTTTGGAATGCTGTAAATTTGTGATGTGTTATTGTATCATAAACAATTTACCATTTGTGCAACCAAGAACATGTCTGGAAATTGAGTCATTTCTGATGGGGTGATCAGATGACAATAGGCTCTTTTGATTAATTTCCGTTGGATTGCTTTATTTCTTGCCAATGTCTATATTTTATTAACCTGCCATCTCAGGTTCAACCATTGTTGTTGAACATGCTTTAAACCAGCTTCTTGACTCAATTTCCAGTTTATAGTGGATTTATTATTTATATGTTTTTGAATAATCTGGTTATAGATTTTGGACAATAACTTTTCTGTACCTTTATTAATATTTATTTCTTGTTGATTCAAAATTATTGAAATTAATTTAGGATCAAAGTTAAAGATTTGACATACATTTTTAAAGTTATGATAAAGTATATAATAAGTGAAATGGGTTATTTAGTGATTTTCCAAATGTTTTTTTAGTTGCTGATAGGAAGGGAACTCACCATTTATTAAAAGTTATTTCCATTTCCAGAAATATCTTATTAACTTTCTTGGAGTTACTCCATATCTGTTTACTTGACCATCTTTCAAAATAGAGCCAGAGTAGTTCCAATGTAGTTTTAATGTTTTTGATTATACTGGTAATGAGCATAAACCATGTCATGAAAGGATGATTAATCTTTTTGAGGAAAGAAAAAATCTAAAAATAGATCTTGAATATAAAGTTTGTCTTTACAATTTTGACTCATTAGTTTTTGAAATAAGTGTACATCTTCATCTTTCAAAAAAGATAATCTCCAGAACATACTTAACATATGGGACTACATACTGTATATTTTGGAGGATCTGGACAACCCAGTCCACAAAATGTCCTTGGGGTAATTAACATGGGCCACGCTATACGCGGCTTCCCTCCTCGCCACAAAAATTTCTTAAGTATTTTTTTAAATCTTCAAACCAGGCAAAGCATGGAGACCCTACTAAATTCTGTAAGACAAAGATGTAAGTGTAGAATTGCCATCATCTTGATGGTGTCCACTATCCCCTATAGGGATAAGGGAAGATTTTCCCAGTTGGTTAGTAAATGTTGATTTTTTTTTTTGCCAAATTAAAGTTTGTTTTAATATTTTTGTTTTGATCTGGTGATAGGGTAACCCCTAAATATTTTATTGTACAGTAACATCAATTTTTAAATCTTGCATAAACTCAGTAATCAGTTGTGTTTTATTGTTTGAAATCTTCATAATTACTGATTTGTTTTTATTTAACCTGCATCCAGATAAAGCTGAGAAAACTTCCACTTCTTGTATAAATGTTTTTAAAGAGGTATTTATGTTTTTTAAAAATTAGTAAAATTTCATCTGCAAGGACACTAAATTTTATTTGCTCATGTCCCATGGTACATCCTGGAATTTTATGATTGGCTCTAACAATTTGTAATAAGTACGCTAAACAAAGAATAAAAATGGTGGGGGAGAGAGGGCATCCCTGATGTATGCCATTAAGCATAGTGAAGTCTTCTGTAAGATGAGCATTTATTTGGAATCTGACAGTTATTTTTTGATATAACTGTTTTATTCATGTTAAAAGTAGAGGGAGGAGGTTCCATGCTTTTAGGACTTTCACCATGTATGTTCTGTCTATAATGTCAAAAGCCTTACTGTCATCCAATGTTATATTTTTTATTTATTACAATTTTGGAAGCACCTTTGAGTCAAGGACTCGTTTACAAAGGTGCCACATCGAATAGACAGAGTATTGAAACTAATGACACAATTTACATGAAATCACACAGAGAATATGTACAATAAATCTGAAGGTGTAATACATTGGATAAGAAGGTGACCGTACAAGGTCAGCAATCATAATTTAACCATAGTACTGAAACTAACAAGACAGTTAACATGAAAACACATGGAAAGTATTTACAGAAAAGTGAAGGAGTGCTATAGTGGGTAAGTAGGTGACTGTGCAAGGTCAGCAACCATAGTTTAACACTGATGCAAAAATAGAAATTAAAGGCAGCCAGAACTGTTTAACGAAACAGTTCTGCTGTCAAGGTAACAAGAAGGAGGTAAGACCAAAGTGCCATAAGAGAAGGGTACAGGTGGTGGGAGACAGCAGAGTATAGGAGGAAAATAGAGTGTAGAAAGGCAGGGAGGACAAAGTGGGAGGGTGGGGAGGGGTGAGGTGCAAAAGAAAGGGGGAGGTAGGAAAATGAGAGAAAGGAAGGACAGGGAAGAAAACATGGACTAAGTGAGTAGGAGAGAGTAGAGCGGGGAGGGTGGAAGGGAAGGAGAGAGAGTGAGGGGTAATAGGAAGGAAAAAAGGGGAGGAGGGAAGGGCAAATTAGCAGGTTCAAGAGATCAGAGGGGAAAACATTAGGGTGAGCATGGAGGGGGTAGGGTGGGGTGTGGGATGCAGGCAGAAGAGGGAATGTATAAGGTGAAGGTAAGGAATTGGAGTAGGGGGGCTTTGAGGGGCAGGGTGGTATGTGTAGGGGTTTGATGAGTGAAGAGAGGGGTAGGATAGAGCTAGACAGGAGGGAGAGGTGGAGGGGAGGAGAATACTAGGTCACGCAGTCATATACACTGTCCAGGGCAATAGATACTCTGAGTTGGGATTTAAATGGGCCCAGCTTTGTCGTATTTTGCAGATCTATGCTGAAGGAGTTAAGCCAGAGAGGGGCGTGATAGTAAAGGAACGTTGCCCTTGGGAAGTTCTCCAGAATGGAACAGTCAAGTTGCGGTCATTTAGGCCTCTTGTGCATTTAGTTGCATCAGGGCATTTGAGGAGGTTCTGAACCCCATGGGGTGCAAGGCCAAGAATGGCTTTTTTAGTGAGCAGGCATGTCTGATAATGGATGCACCTATCTAGGTTGAGCCAACCGCTTTGGACATACAGCTTGCAAGTGTGGGTTAGGTGATGTACCCCTAATACAAGCCTGCAGGCTTTATTTAGGGTAATTTTAACTCTTTTGAGAACTGTGGGAGTTGCTGCACCATAAATCACAAGGCTGTAGTCAATGGTAGTAAGCACAGAGCTGGTCACAGCCAATTTTAGGGCACCAGGTATGAAGCAGCACTTATTCCTGTAAATTAGGCCTAGTTTGGCATTAGCATATCTAGTATTAAGATCTATATGTCGTGTATATGACGATGTTGTATCTAATGTTACTCCAAGGTATTTGAAATGGATAACAGGTTCAAGGGGTGAGTTTTGATTATTGACAGTTTGAAGATGGCAGTTCTTATGCCTGCTGTGGGTTGATGTAAAGGCTATGGTCTTAGTTTTTTTATAGTTTAGGAGTAGCTTAGATTCATGGAACCAATTTTCCACTGAAGTGAAATCAGATTGCATATGATGTTGAAGCTCCACGGGGTCAAAGTGGGATGAGTAGAGAACTGCATCATCTGCATAGAGTAAGACTTGTTCTATTACTGACAGGGGGAGTGAGTTTAGGAACAGGCTAAAAAGTAATGGTTCCAGTGTAGAGCCTTGTGGTACACTGGTGGTAATGCTCCGGTGGCTAGAGTAAACTTCATTGCTTTTTGCTTTTTGCAGTCTCCCTTGGAGGTAGCTCCTGAACCATGCAGTGGATTCAGGGGAGAGGCCAAGGCTGGATAGTTGATGTAGAAGCAGCTCATGGTTGACTGTGTTGAAGGCCTTGGTGAGGTCAATGTAGGTAGCCCCCACCAAGAGCCCCCGATCAAGAGCACTGTGAATGTACCCAGTGAATTTCAAGAGTGCAGTCATTGTGCTGTGTTGTTTGTGAAACCCATGCTGCTGTGTACATTGCAGTTGGTATTTGTTAAGATATGCAGACAACTGATCCGAGATAATGTGTTCAGCGATTTTGAGAGCAGTGGGAGAATAGAGATGGGGCAACAGTTGGCGTGATTTGTTCTGTCATCACTTTTAAACACTGGGGTGACAACTGCTGATTTCCACATAGCTGGGAACTTGCCTGTGGTAAGGGATAAGTTTAGGATCTTGGTTAGGTGAGGAAGCACTTCTTCAAGTGTAAGCTCTAGGAGTTTAAGATCAAGCTTATCATTACTCATTCTAGACTTTTTGAGCACCTTAGTAATATATTTTAAGGCCTCCGCCTGGGAAATTATCCTAAGGTAGAAGGGAGGAGGTGGCTCTGGGGTGGTTGTTACAAAGTTGGGGGCTAGGCTACCATCAATTGGAAGCAGGTAGTCAGGTGGCAGTACACCACTGAGGTCGGTAAAGGACGGATTGAAAGTTTCAGCTATGATTTTTGGATCATGGGTTAGGGTACCATTTATATTTATCTAAGATAGGGGCTCTTTGTTGGGCTTAATGTATAGGGCCTGAATATTTTCCCAGAATTGCCTGCTATCCCTCCAGGAGTTTTCCATCTAATTTTTAAAGTGTAGGCTTTTAGCTTGCCTAACAGCCCTAGTACGATTGTTTCTGGCCTCCTTATACTTTTGGGTGTCAGTGGCTGTGCTAGTGCTATGAGATTTGCTCCAAAGCTCATCTCTGTGTTTCATTAATCTATTAGTGTTGGTGGGAACCCACGAAAATCTGTGCAGTAGTTGTCAAATGTAGGCCACTGGGCCACAAATTAAGAATTTTGTATGTGATAGATGTCTGTTGCTCAAGGTATTACAGGACGAATTAAGCATTCTGCACACTAAAAGCCCCTCTGACCCATACTTACACTCATTAGAGTCATACATTGATGAAATGGCATCTCTTTTCTATCCCTGTAGTGGCACTAATACAGTTCTAGAACCAACAAATTCAGTAGCCACTTCAGTATTAGCACCTGTACCCAACCCAGAGGATGAAACATGGTCACAGGCCCCCAAAGGTAAAACAAAGTGCAGGGGTGGCCAAGTGTTCAATAGTGCCCCTGTGGTGCCAACACATAACAAGTTTGAGGTCCTATCACCAGACGATAATACTCTGGACCCATACTCATTAGCTACCCCCACTTCTTATGACCACCAGCAAAAAAATATCTCTACCTCTGTACCTACACTCACTGAGATGGAGGTAAAATCCAACAACAAAAGCCCAGTCCCCCTAGAATCGACTACACCTAACCTTGGAACAACAACAACTAGCAAGGTGAATTCTCCCAGACAGGTATTTGTATTAGGGGACTCCATTATTAAGCACATTGACAGGACGGTGTGTAATCCAGATAAAAGTAAATGTACCTGCTCCTGCTTCAGCGGAGCAGGTATATCCAGTAGAACCTTGGTGGCTGCAGACATACTGAAACATTCTGGTGCAAACCCGCTGGTACAAATGATATCAATAGATGCCACCTAAACCAAATGAAGTTAAATACCATCTGCCTTAACAACATCCTGATTGAAATGGGTTGTGAAATATGTTTTTCGGAGGTTTTGCCAGTACCAAGAGCTACTGAATATGTTACTAACAGAATTAAATCCTACAATGAGTGGCTGAGGAAATGGTGTTTGTCACAGGAAATAAAATGCCTTACGCATTGGGAAAATTTTGTAGACAACCTTTCTCTCTTCTGTTGGGATGGGCTCCACTTGAGCAGGAGAAGCAGTTCCATCTTAGGCTGGAGAATTCTCTCACACATTAGCAGCTGTTTAAACTGACATCGGGGGGGTGGAGTTTGGGGTGACACCCAAGACTTCAGCAAATAAGCCTCCAACATCTAAGGTTTGCAAAATATTATCTCTTAATGCAAGGTCCTTAAACTTGTTAAAAATCTTCGAGCTTGAAACCAAAATTCACTTACTGGATATTGACATCATTTCAGTAACAGAGACATGGTGGGACCCAGATTCAACCTGGATGAAAGACATACCGGGCTTTAAATTATACCAGAAAGATAGATTTCACAAAAAAGGAGGTGGTGTATGTCTTTATATTAAAGACACAATTCATTCACATGAATACCCACATACTTCACCAACAGAAAGTATATGAGTAGCCATTCAGTTTCAGGGACACCCACAACTAATCTTGGGCACATGTTATCGCCCACCATCCTCTAATTCAGAATATACAAACACATTAATATAGGATATCAGCCACATGATGAATAAAGGTGATATCCTGATCCTGGGAGACTTTAACATGCTGTCCATAAATTGGTTTACTACTAACGGCACAACAGCTGTCGAAAAAACTTTTATTTCAACAATAAATGAATTAGGGCTTGAGCAAATTGTTCAAGAACCCACTAGAGGATGTAATATATTAGACCTTGTGATTACCAATATTGAGGACAAAGTCTTAAATCTTTCAATATCAGACCCACTAGGGAATAGTGACCACCATACCATTGTATTTGATCTACAGTATGAATCTAGCATAATAGTTAATAATGCTCAGGTGTATAACTACTACAAAGCCAACTTTTAGGCAATAAACAACAGCCTAAAAAATACCCCATGGGAAACAATTTTATCACCTTTAACCCTGGAAGATTCTTGGGTATTTGTTAAAAACAAGATAATAGACCTAGAAAAAGCTTATATTCCAGTCCGGATAAAATATAACAGTAAAGGTAAAATTCATTTGTGGTTAAATAATGATATTAATAGGAAAATCAAACAATAGAAAAAAATATTTACTCGTTTAAAAAAATGCACAACAGATGCGATAGAACTCATACTGGGACAATACAGAACTGCCGTTAAAGAACTAAAAAGGACTATCAGGAAGGCAAAATGCAAGCTAGAGTTCCACATAGCCCATTCCAAAGATAATCACAAATCCTTATTTTCTTATCTCAATAGTAAAAAAGGCAGTAACAGACAAGTTGGGCCATTGACCAATGGCACAAACACCATTACATCTGATAAAGAGACAGCCGACACATTTAACACCTATTTTGCATCAGTATTCTCAAATCATACAGTCATAATTGATACAAATACTATCATATCAAGTTCTACTGAAAATAACCACACCATAACTATTTCTGAAATAGTTTCTTTGTTAAAAAATTTAAAACCAAATACTAGCTGTGGACCAGACTTAATCCTAGATTTTTGGTTGAAACAGCTGAAAATATTGCTATACCATTTTCCATTATTTTTAATAAATCATTAGCGGAATGATCTGTCCCATCTGATTGGATAACTGCTGCAGTTGTGCCTATACTTAAAAATGGTAACCGTTCCATAGTGAGTAATTACCACCCCATCAGTCTTACTTCCATTCCATGCAAAGTAATGGAAAAAATTATTAAAGGCATATTAGAGGCAGAAATGCAAACTCTAGACATTATCGACCACTCACAACATGGGTTCAAGCAAGGCTTTTTTTGCACTACCAATTTAATAGCCTTTTACAATACTGTCAGCCAAGAACTAGACAATAAGATTCCCATGGATGTCATCCTCCTGGATTACAGCAAAGCATTTGATAAGGTTATTCACAATATTCTCCTAGCTAAGCTATCAGACCTAGGTTTTTCTTGTAACATAATAAAATGGATCAATTGCTGGTTAACCAACAGGACCCAGCATGTTAGAATCAATGGTGCCTATTCCAGTAATATGGGTGTGACCAGTGGTGTGCTGCAGGGATCAGTTCTGGGCCCGGTATTATTCAATATTTTCATCTCAGACATGCAGATTAGCTCCAGGAACATACTTTTGAAATTTGCAGACGATACAAAATTAGGTGGTAGTGTGGATTCTGACTATAATATGGACTTATTAGTAAATGACCTCTCAGTATTAGAGCATTGGGCACAGAAAAATAAAATGACATTCAATATAGACAAATGTTCTGTTCTCCACTTAGGTTACAATAATCCCAAACAAACGTATACACTATACAATATTATCATTAAATCTTCAATATGTGAAAGAGACTTGGGCATCCTGATAGATGACAAATTATCCTCTTCCAATCACTGTAATCATGTAGCTAAAACCGCTAATTCACTACTTAGGCACATTAACCGTATGTTTATATATAAGACAGAGGAATGTATTATCCCATTGTTTAAAGCATACATCAGACCATATACAGATAATTGGTCACCAATGTAGAGTCATACATGATCAGGGACATTCAAGTGATTGAAAGAGTTCAGAGAAGGGCAACAAAAATGGTGCCCCATTTAGCATCACTGCCATATCCAGAGAGGCTTCAAAAAACAGGCCTACATTCACTGGAGTTTAGGTGCTCCAGAGGTGATCTTCTGTCCTTATACAAAATTCTGAAATCGCCCCCTCTGATGGACAAATGTGGTATTGTTAAAACACAAAGAAAAATAGTACCTAGACTTCACAATCAACAACTAATGATGTGTAAAGCAAAAACAAACAGGAGGCTTCATTTCTTCTTGGTAAGAACACGAAGGCTCTGGAACCAGCTACCAGAAGAGCTAGTAGACTGTAATACCTTTGAATCCTTTAAAAAGGGCGTAGATCATTGGCTCTCCAAAAACTACAACAAAGTGTAATTTCCCACAAATGTGGGGGGACAATCAAGATAGACTTCATAGCTTCCTTTTGTCCTCACTTACCTAGTAAATCTAGTAAATCCAGGGGTTTTGGGAGCATCTTATTTTTCATTTTGTATGGGGGCATAAACATTACAGGACTCATTAAACTCAGTGACAAAGTAATCTAGGGCATCATCCACATTGATTGTGCTACTTGGATAACTCCAGTCATGGCTTTTTAGGTGGACTTTAAGGGCACCAAGCTTCCCGTTTTTAAGAAGCCTTGTTATAATTTTCAGTGGGACCTTAGGAGGTTTGTTAGACCAAGTGAGTAGGACTGGGGAGTGGTCACTGAGGGAGTTGGGGAGAACTATTAGGTGGGTTACTCTTTTAGGGAAATTAGTGATAACCCAGTCAATGAGGGTGCTAGTGCCTATATGGTAGTTTATTCTGGTGAGTGACTCAACAACTTGTGTTGCGTTGATGGAGGAGAAGGTCTCCTTGAAAGGTACAGCTTCTGAAGAGTTCCAATTTATGTTGAAATCACCCAGGATTAGAAACTCAGTGTTTGACTTATAGGTTCTGAGGTAGTCCATTACAACTCTGAAACCAGAATCCTGGGTCCTTGGGGGAATGTAGACTGATGCCACTGTGAGTGACTTTCCATTTGTCCCAAGCAGAATCTTTATTGCTAGAAGTTGGTCACCACCACTGGAGGGGGTAGGTGGCATAAGTTGCCCCCGAAGGTGTTCCTTGAGGTAAATCACACAGCCACCACCACGTTTCCCTATTCTATATAGTCTGAATGTGGTGTAGCCTAGTAATTGGAAGGCTGAATCAGGTATTCTTGGGTTTAGCCAGGTCTCCACCACAGAAAGAATGTCAGGTTGGTGTTGGGCGGTCCATACTTGGAGGAGGTCAAGATTTGTATGTAAGCTGCAGATGTTAATAGAGGCAATGGTAAGCCCAGAGTGATGTATTTGTGGGTGTGGGGTTTGTGTCAGGGGCCCAGGGTTGGGGTGGACGTTGCCAGATAGCAATAATAATTGATAAGCGTGCCTTACTATCAGCTACTTTAACCGCGTTTTTGCTCCCACAATATTCCTATATGGGGAACTGTGAGTTTTTACAATGGAGCTGACAAAGATTAGATTGGAGAGTTGGGGGGGAAGGTGTTAGACTTTTTTTGCTCTGCACAGACTTCTTTGTTTAGTAAGGGTGTGTGAGTAAACGGCCCAATGAAAGGAGTTGAGGTTGATTTGGGGCACTCTTTGCAGCAATGAGGGTCCCTACGGTAGTATGACCAGTATGTGGGGAACCCAAGGTAGGTTGTTGCATGGGCAGGCAACAAATGGAGACAAGGCAGATTACTATCAGGAGAGACATCATCAGGTTTACCAATGGGAGAGGCAGGGGTGAAAAAGCCCTCAGTAACAGCTAACATTTTAAGCACGGAGAGATCAACATTGCTGCAGGCATCTCCAAAAAATAAAATAGTGGCCAATCAATGAGCGTAGGGTTTAGGTGGGCAGGCTTTAGGTCAATTTAATAGAGGTCAAGGTCGGGGCCGGAGGGTGGGCGGACATAGTAGTGCCACAGAACTAGCAGGTGACCAAAACATCAAGGTGTTGAGCCAAGCCTGCCTCGCTGAACCCCATCCCACTATCAGTGCTGCATGGCCTGGTACACAATGCTGAAATCTGGAGTGACCAAGCTGACCAATGGTAGCTCAGTTAGTCATAAGCCAACCAATTGGCAGCTTGGGTCCCGATGCTACAGGCCAATGGGACCGGGGTCAAAGCTGTGGGATTTCAGCCAGTCTCTGTGGCTTCAGAATTGGCATACCTACAAGTTGAGAGCCAGTCCTGTCAGCGGGGGCCGCGGCAGCTTGGTAGCCGTGGCTATGAAGGTTCGAGGGTGGCGCTGGGCTAGAGTAGCCTGAGATAGGAGCTCCCACTGCAAGTTGAGAGCCGGTTCTGTCGGCGGGGGCCGTGGCAGCTTGGTAGCTGCGGCTGTGAATTTTTGAGGGTGGTGCTGGGCTAGAGTAGCCAGAGACAGGGGATCCCACTGTAAGTTGAGAGCCGGTCCTGTCGGCGTGGGCCGCGGCAGCTTAGTAGTCATGGCTGTGAAGGTTCGAGGGTAGCACTGGGCTAGAGTAGCCCGAAACTGGGGCTCCTGCTGGAAGAGAGAAAAAAGCAGAGGTGAGCTCAAGTTAAAAGTAGCCAGTTTAAATTACCGAGGGGCTGGGAGAATTAACCTGGTGCCAATGAGATAGTGGAGCACAATAGCATAGTATGCTTCTATTTTATATTGATAACATGCATTTATAAGATAAAATATCGCTTGTACTTTTCTGGTATCTTGTGGTATTGATCGTCCCTTAATAAACCCGTATTGATTTTTTTGTACAAGATCATTTAATGAAGTTTGAATTCCATTATTAATTTATTTGGCAATTAACATAGTCCGAATTCAATATTGCTATCAGTCTGTAGCTGTCTGGGAGGTATTTTTGTTTTCCTTCTTTGTGAATTATGATAATTTTAGCTTGTTGCATGGAATTTGGAGTATTAGCTTTACCTTCGATTAATTCTTATATAACTTGTAAAAACCATAGCGCTAGTTCAACTGCAAAGACTTGAAGAAATTCATTGGTTAAACCATCTAGACCAGGTGATTTATTTCTAGGCAGTGTCTTTATTATATCTACAATTTCTTTTTGTGAAAATGGCGATTTTATAAGTTGTGATTGTTTAAGATTACCCCATCCATTAAATTATTTAAGTTATGTAAGTTAATGTCCATTTTATTTAGAAACTTATTCTTGTAATAATGTTTAAAAACCTCTGCTATATCTCTGTCATTTGTTTTTATTTTGTCTTGGTCATTTTTTATAGATGTAATAATATTACATTCTTTAACATTGCATAAGAAATTGGCTAACAACTTTCCAGTTTTATCCATATGAAAATACTTAGTGTGTTTTATTGTTTTATAAGTTCTTAAGGTTTCTTGATTTATTATATCTTGTTTTTGCATTTTTACAGCATTCCACTCTTCTACATATTTTTTATAGTCTTGAAGAACATTTTCATTTTTGATCAATTGCATTCTTTTTAATCCTGTTAATTTTAATTTGAAATGAGGTTATCGGGTTATCGCACCAACCCATTGTAGCTTTAAAAGAGTCCCATAGGGTAGAAATTGCAGTTTGACCATCATAGTTGAAAAACTAGAACTCCTGTATGGCCTGTCTTATAAATGGAAGGAAGTCTAGGTTTTTTAGCAGATCATTATTGACAGACCACTGTATGTTAACCATTCTGTCAGGATTACTGATGTTAAGATCCAAATGTATCAATCCATAAGCTGATATTATGATTGAATTTATGTCGACTAGTAATACATTGTTAACTAGACCTTTTGAAATTAAGGTGTAATCTAAACATGAAAAAGTTTTATTTTTCTTGTCAAAATGGGTATATGCATGTTTAAGTGGGTTAAGGTTATGTCAACTATCAATCAGATTTTCTGAGTTAAGGAAGTTGTTTATTTTTCTTAGCTATGTTCATATTTCCAATTGATGAAAGAGTAGCTGTATCTAAACAGGGGTTAAAGGGACACTGTCAACCTGTTTTCCATTATATTATTTCTAGTTAAAAACCTACATTTTGTGATTGTTTACCTTCTCTAACAGTCATTGGAGTTGCTATTTGTTTTGGCTGTCTCCTTGTTTAGCAGAACTGAATTGCATGTTAATGTATATTTATAAAGACCTTGTTTTGTATACAATCCTGGATCTGTTCTTACTGCATACTTCTGATCATTACAAGCACACCCAAACAGTGTAGTCACTCATGAGGCAGTAGCCTCCTGAACTCCCACTGCATCATGAGGGGCTAGACTGTGTTGTGGTTGTTCCCAAGTTCAGAAAAGATGCAGTTGAAGCTGATCAAAGAATGTAAACAAACCTCTGTTTGTGTGGTAACACCAGTATGGTGGGCAGTCTGTTTTTTCACTTTTTTTAAAGAAATAAAGAGTCAGAATTATACTACCAGCTACATCAGCAATCTTTACAGAATGTTGGCAATCATAAAATGTGTTTTTTTAAACTAGGGGCACTTTGAGACCTAAGGGGTTGACAGTGTCCCTTTAATCAGCCCATTAAAGTCATCTGCTAGTATAACCTTCTTTACTAGGAGTTTATAAAGTCCTTCAACAATGGTAGCCAAAAATGAATCATAGTTTATAAGAGGCATACACAGATCTAACTATCACTTCTAAATTGCTGATTAATAATTTAATAAGGATAACTCTTCAATTAGGATCTGTGAATTCTTCCAACATTTTCACATCAGTGCCTCTTTTAACAATTATTGCAAATCCACAACTTTTCTTTGTACCTGGGTTATATAGTAAATGGGACATTAATCTCTTTTTTTAATTTAAACATTTCTTTTTTTCTAGATGTATTTCTTGTAAGCAAATTAAATTTGTATTCTTTTTAATATAAGTCAAAATCCTGGCCCTATTAATAGTTGAATTTATCCCATTTACATTCAGAGAAGCCACTTTTACATTGTGGTAATTAGCCATCATGTTAATTTATGATCAAAATTAATAGTCTCTTACTTTAGAAAGTACAACTCCTTTCGATGGATGTTTCCATTTAATATATCTGTAGGAACTCTCCAGCATTGTACCAGCCCCTTAACCCCAAAAAGAAAAAAGAAAAAAACAAAAGTTAATGTTGCGACATAGATATTGAAGGTTGCAGCTCATAAGAACTACTTGTTTCCTTGTGCAAAGTGCTGCTGTGATCTGCTCCACTGCAAGTAAAGCAAAACAAATGTTAGTTCATGTTACATTTTTATACAATGCATGTCTTAATGAAATATTTGAGGAACTCTCTCCTGAAGATCTTTCAATGCATCCTTTGGGCTTTCTTGTGTGTATCTGACCCCTTCTATGTTTACTCTTAGTTTTGCAGGAAACTCATTAGTTGCTCTAACATTGTTCAACCATAATTTACTCTTGATAAAGTTATATTTTTTCTGCTCTTGTACCAGTTCAGGACATAAGTCATTATGCAGTGATATAGTTCAGCTGAATTTAATTTATTTTATAAACTGGAGCCATTATTGCATCTTTGACTCCTGATTTTAAAAAATGTATGATAATCAGACTGGAGGGGGTCTGCTTCATCTGTTCTGGTCCTGAACCCTGTGTGAACATGGTCAATGTCAAAGTTAATGTTACTGGGATCCATTTCCAAGTAAGCAGCTGCAATCTGTTTAAATGGGTCACAGGGGCTTCTAGAGCTATCTCAGGTTTCAGGTACCCCCAAAATCTGGATATTTTTTCATATAGCCCTGGTCTCATAGTCTTGTATTTTTGCTTTTAAATCATTATTAGATTCTTCTAAAAGACTGAGCTGTCTTTTTGTTGGATTATTTAGTTCCGTAAGTTGGTTTACTGTTTGCTGCAGTTGGTGCATTTCCGTTTTCAGTTTGGCATTTTTAACTAGACTCTGTGTAAGAGTAAAGTCTGTTGCAAATTTATCCTGAAGGCCCACTAATTGCTCCATTTTGAGATAAGCTGTTGATCTGAGAGAAAAGGCTATTTACACAGCTTAGTGGATCTTCTAGACTGTCCTTATCTGATTCAGCCTTTTTGTAATATTTTGGTTGTAAAGGAGTGCGAGTATCTTCAAGTTCTTTTTATAGAGTGTGAAAATGTTTATTTTTTTCTTTTTCAGGTTCTTGAGTACATGCCAAGTTTTCATTCATAAGTGTAATAATTAGGTTGTTTGTAAAAGTGGCATCTGACTGTCCTCTACTTTTATCATCTGTATGCAGACTGGTTATAGCATTCAAAACATTTTCAGCATTTCCCCTCACCTTGTTGTTGGGAATCATTGTAGGGTTTTCTTTTTCGATTAGCGGAGGCGTCTTCCATTGTTTTATCTCCCAGAGTTGGTGTTGTCACCGCTGCACTGGAAATGTCCTCACCTGTTATCATGTCAGTTTCATCCATAGTCTCCTCTACTTGAGGTAGCTTTTGCATCAGTAAGGGTGTTATCCTGTTTCTGCACACCAAATCTAATTCTCCAGTAAGTTGAATGGAAGATGGAGGCATTGTAGTGTTGTCCTTCAGGTTGGTACATTCTGTTTGGACCATCAGCACTGAAATAGTGGTTTGAAGGTTGACTTTTTGCTGTTGGCTCAAATTTGATATTGAAATCTGTGTGGCGTTCAAGCCTTCCAGCCCATTCAGGTTTTCTCCTCAAGACTGACCCTTTCCTTATGAGCCGTGCAGCTCCAATGGCCTTGGTGTACTCAATACTTGGATTCTCGTAGGCTGTTTCTTCAGCTGCAAAAACATGGGGAAAAAAGGTGTGTAGATACACCAGTAGCTGCTGGAATAGCATTAACTGTTACCGTAGTGTTTTTTGACTTCGTTATCAATAAACTTGACTTTCTTGTTGGCGTTGATTTAGTTTTTAATGTAGATGCCGATTTCTTCATGTCCTTTCTTGGCATCGTTATCCCAAACTCAACAGTGTTTTTATATCCTTTTTTGAAAGTACCTCTTCAGGGACAGTAGCTTCAGCTCCATAAAACATCCCAAAACAAACTCATAATCTTGCAGCGATGTAGTTACAAACCACCAAGGGGAAGTTCAGCAGCTTCTATCCCTCACAGCTGACTACTGAGACTGCCATGTTGCTCCACTCTGCCTCTCCATTGCTCCTTTCACAGCTGCATTTGTGTCCACAGTGTATTTTTTCCATAGCTGTGGACATTTTGAGTATATCATGCAGTGCAATTACCACTTTTTTTCTTCAACTGCACAAACTGTAGGGACTTGCACATTTTTTGCACCTTCAAAGCGTTTTGAGAATCCAGCCCATTATCTACAGTTATTTTAAAGAAAAGCAGTGCATGATCTGATATATGATTATTTTACTAGAAAATAGCCATGATTTTAGACAGTATTTCATATGTGGCATAACATATGTCTATCCTAAAAAGTTTTATGGACATTTGGAAAGAAAGAGAATGTTTCTTGATTTGGGTTGTAGTACCAGAAACATTTGTCATATTGAACTCACTTTTCACCTAATATGCTGCATAGGTTTAAAGCTGCTTTTTGTTGTTGTTGTTGTTGTTTCCTTTGAGCCTAGGCATATATCTAAACTGCCCAGGGTAAAAAATCACCTGTTATTGTATACAGCGATGGGAAATCAGCAAGACCAAAATAAAGTTAATACAGTGAAACAACTCAGGGTTGTATTGGTTTGGAGCACACTGTATATACGACATGGCAAACACCTGTGTACCCCTTCTCACAGCAATGATTAAATATCTTACTTCTATATTAACATATTTTTTTTCTATTTTAGCTTTAAATTGTTTGCAAATTTTATGGCTACACCACATGCATCCTTTTGGTATAGTCCATGCAGTCCCATCCCTTATAACAGTTTATGAGATATCTAAAATCTTTTACTAAGAAGTGTGTCTCTTTGATGCAATCAGCCTTTTGCCTCCTAATAAAGGATTTGAATTTTTTTTATTTTTATCTATTCCCTGGAATCCTTGACAGTCCACGAATTGCCTCCTAAGTCGTTAACAATTTTTCAATTTAAGATTCTTTGTTAGGTCTCAGAGGCACCCAATCAAACTACATAAATCATTTTTCATTATCATTTTAGCTAAGGATATTCTAGCTTTCCACTTACTTCCTCTTATTTTATTAATATTTTGTTACCCTACATGTATATTTCGATATTTGCATTTTTCTCTCACCCTAAGTCTCACTCTTGTTTGCTCTATATTGATCTTTCAATATAGGAATTTATTTTGCATTTACTTGCCCCCCATTTCCCCCACTAAAACTCACAAACTGTTGTTGCACTGGTGTATTGACGGTTGCTAGTAATATTACCAATGCAACATATAACCAATTTTCCCAAACTAAGTTACTAAGGTCCCTTACATGCATTCATTTACTTTTTAAGATAAAAAAAAGCATTGAGTAACTGCTCATTTACAATAATATCCTATTCCACAGCTCACAAGGTTAGAGTTCAATTAAAAAATTGAGGTCTAATAGTATGCAATAACTGGTAATAAAGTACAAAATATAGATCAAGTTTCATCAAAACAACATAGTTTTATCAGTGTATATTAATAAATCCAATTAGTTTGCTATCAGCATTGGGAATAGTTTCTGGCATGGAGCATATGCAATCACTGGAGGCTGCTACTGAAACAGTGCAGTGGATGCAGGCAGTGGAGAAGTCTATGGGTCAGACAGAAAAGGGAAGTTTGCTGGTTAAGGAATGTGAGTTGGAAGCCCCAGACTGTCAAGGCATGAAGACCTGAGTTAAAGGTGAAAGGAGCGCCCTTGACCTTCTATTGAAGACAAGGTTGCTATCAAAAGAGAAATTTGCAATTCTGAGCTTTAGAGCAGAATCCAGCTTTGAGACCAACAGCCAAGAGAAGCAATATATATAGATTGCCACAGCTGCGGCACAGGTAGACATTTTGGAAGACTTTTACACTGCTTGTATCTGATACGTAGAAACCCACAAGTCTTGGGCACTGACCTCAAAAAATTACTGATGCACTGGGTCAGATGGACAAGATTGCACCAGAGAATCAACCTTTTCCTAGAGATGCCGATCAAAACATAGCATGTAGGTTTGGGAATTGCAGTGTGAAGGGTGACTGACACAAATGCATAGGATTCTTGATCTAGGCTGTTCAACTTTCAAGACTCTAGCATGGAAGAAAGGAACAAGAAGAGCCTGCATGGGTAGAGGTTGCCAGCTTAGACACCCACATTAGGGTACAGAGCTACCTGACTTCTAAACTGAAAGTGATGTAACTAATTTGCACTTCTCAAGGAGCTAATGGTAAACTGAGTGGTCTTCTCCAAGTTGCCGTGGTGACCTCTAAGAAGACAAGCTGCATTGGAGAGACTAAGAGAGAAGAGAGCAGATGGTAGCCCCTGTTAGTCTGCCAGATGCTGGACAGAGTTATCAACCAAGAGTTGCTGGAACTGATGGGTCCCCCACCTGACCTTCATGACTTGCTGAACATCTATGTCCTCAGTGGTTCAATCCCTACTGTTGATTTTGTGGTCTGTACTGTTGAGATATCTGATGGTGCAATATTGGTGCCATAGCAGAGCATGTTAGTACCATATCAAGTGTAGTCAGTACTGAAAGGGCAGGTGATGACACTGATGTGGCACTGTCACTGAGAGGAATGCCAATGAGGGGGATTTCCTCAGCTCTAGGGTCAGTGCAATAGGGAGGCTGAGGTTCACCCATGTCAGTGCAACATGAATCGGGTCACCATCAATCACAGCACCAGAAACATGTCACCCATAAAGATCACGGCCCCACATTCTGCCACATGTTACCTCCAAGGGATGGTAGTGTAGAACAGGTAGTTTTTGCAGGGGGCATCGCCCCCCTCACCCACCAATGTGGGACGCTTCACCACACTGCACCCCCCTACACTTAATATAATCACCTCCATGTCCAGGCATGAGTCCAGGCATGAGTGGATGGGAGGTGAACAGTGTGGGTGGCAAAAACATTGAGTGCAGGGCACTGTGAAATCCACAGCATATTAGGGCCTGGCATGCTTTACAGTTTTTAGCATCATGGGCAGATGCCACACAGTTGAAACAGACAATGTGGGCCCCTTCTGAAGATATTACTACACAAATACATCCATAATAGTGGACCTGGCATGGAAATGGAAAGTTGGCACCAAGGAGAGAAAAGAAGAGAAACAAGTTTACCATGTACAATGGAAAAACAGAAAAACAAAAGAGAGAAGTCCTAGACTCTGTGAGGTGTATACTTAATGGTGGCGATGACAGAAGCAAAAGAACTGAGGCAGTTTGAGCCACCATCACTATATAGTGATGGCACACATGTACTCACCATTCATCAGAGCCATATGTCAGTGTCATTGACCTTAAAAGTTCTAGACTGCTATGGGATCTTAGTGCATCTGGTTCTAAGATCACAGAATGGGGATCTATGAAAGAAGTTTACCTAAGATGATCATTTCTATCAAAACATTAAAAATATCCAGATCCAGACATTGAAATCCTAACATAAATATCCTAATCCCTCTCCCAAAACATTCAAATACTAACATCTAACATATCTATATTCAAACATCTAAAACATCCATACACAAATATCAAGAACATCCTTATCCCTCTCCTAAAACATCCACATCCAATATCCCTGAGACATGGAGCAGAGGCATGTGCACCACAACTGGGCAGGGAGTGAATATCAGCATTTCATCTATGGTACTATTTCCTCCACTCTTGTGAGTGAGAGAAAATAGGGTAGATAGATAGGTTACTTTGTCATTGTGGAATTAACTTTGGCCCTACTGTGGAACAGCCGATCAGTAAATAGCCAATCAAATCACTGATATTGCCCAGCCCATTACATCGTACAGTATTGGCTTTGATTAGCCAACATGTTGAAACATGGTTCTCTAATAATAGCCTGACACTCAGTTAGAAAATAACCAAGACTATGCTTTTCAGCAGCACACACCTGAAGGAAAAAATCTCCCCGTGGACATCCACAATGACATGGGCACAAATCTAGAACAAGTAGAGGTCTTTAAATGTCTTGGGCTGTACCTGGTTGATACCTTATCCTTCATCCCTCATGTGGCTAACCCGGTTAAAACAGTCAATAATAGGCTGGGTATCCTGTTAAGAAACTAGAATACCCCCCCCCAAGACTAGATTTCTAATGGTGACAAGATCTGTCCTTGCACTTATTGACTATGGCATTGCTGCCTACTCTTCAGCTTGTGAGTCAGTATCGATTAGAGTCAGGGTCATCTGCAACAAAGCCTGCAGATCTGTCCTGGGTGCAGATATACTTACTCACAGTTGTGACATATACAGACAAACCAACTGGCTACCCCTAGCTAGCAGAATCAAATTACAGACCTGTATGTTAGCGATAAAGGCTCTTCTGGCACTTACTACCCCCCAATATAAAAAATTGCCTACCATTTGTTGTTAACATATACCTCACCAGAAGTATGACCAGCCATAAGCTTCTGAAATTCTTCTGCAAGACTAGTCAGGATCAGCGCTCATGTGCTGTAAACTGGCCGAATGACCTGCCAAGTAGGATTTTTAATATGACTAATCTGACCCAATTCAAAAGCTTCCTTCATGCATTGTTAACTGAACAAGCTCACTGTACTTGTACCTAAGTCAATCTGTACTTTGTATGTTCTTTCATTTTTGTATCCTTAAACTGTCTCAAGTTATCAACATTGTACTATCTCGATGTAACCAATTCTGATGTGGAACCTTTGAAAATGAGCACTTGTGCTCAAAGGTTTTTTTCCTAGTATCAATAAAATAAAAGTAAAATAAAATTAGCAGTTAACATCATGACTTGGTTACCATGATATTATTGATATAAACTATAATAAATTGTAATACTGATACAGCATTATATCCCATATGGCCAGTACCTCTCCAGGGCACAAAAGAGTTTGATTTTCCAATATATTTTCTAGCATTCCACATTCAAAGTTAATTAACAAATTTAAAGGGTTACCTCTCTTATTATTTCATAATATGCCAATGTAGCATTTTTTGTTTGACTACATCTGCCTATACTTATGCTGGTAGTTTTATTTTATTATCACAGGAATAATGCTGTAAATAAATCACTGAACAGCATGTCACCAACAGAAGGCAAATGATTAGAAAGCACAGCATGTCTTTTATGCATTGTTCACAAAAAAACTATATTAAGAAAATGCTAAGGCTGCCATATGCAACTGTGTAAGGAAATTAGTAAGGAAACTAGGTAAAAAGGGACAGCAGCACCTGGTTACGTGTGCCAACAGGTTTAAAGATTTGGGATAAATTTTATTTATTTTTGTTATTACTGGGGAAAATGTAATCTTGGGTAAGTAATGTAACCTCTAGGAGCTTCACTACACCCAGGAATAGCAATGGGTAGAAGCAGAAACAGGGTAACTTCAGGGAACTGTGGAGGGGTCTCAAGCAGGTGGCATGCACAGTGGCTTATTTCAAGGTGTTACCTGTGTATGGCTGAGGAGAGGCAAGGGTACTCTGCACCAGGGTATTTAACAATTAGTTGAAGGCATGGTGCATGGCGGAGGACATTGGCTACACTGGGGACTGGGAGCCAGCTTGGGAGGATATGGGCCTCTATAAGGGAGACGGCCTACAACCTTTCAGAAAGGGACTGCGGGCCTTGGTGGTAGGTTTAAATGTTACTTGGATGAGCATCTAAACTAGCTGGGGTGAAGCTATAAAACCAAGGGAGACAACAATTGCCCCCCTCCTGGATGACTGAGCATCAGGGAGGGATGGCCTGAGAGGATTAAACTCCACTAAGGGAGGGGCACAAGAAAACAGGAGTGGGGACAAGACATAGGAAAAGGGGGGAGTAAATCAGATGAGCAAGAGTAAAGGATTAAAGGAGACAAGGAATGGAGCAGGTGAAAAGGGAAGAGGTGGGTCAGGGGGAGCTACAAGGAACAGCACAGGTGGGAAGCTAGGAAGGTATAGGGAGTGAGTTAGGTATGGAGAGCCATGTGCACCAATGCAGTGAGACTTGGAAACAAAATTCCAGACCTAGAAGCCATCAAGGCAGACACTAGCTTGGATTTGGTGTCCATAATGGAGTTGTGTTGCACAGGGTACCACAGCTGGGATGTGGCCATATCTGGCTACTCTCTGTTCTGGAGAAACAAGGCAGGGAGGAGGGAAGGATGAGTTGTATGTGAAGGAAGCAATCAAGGCCATGGATGTACAGGGACACCCAGATGAAAAGAGAAGGCTAAAGGTACTGTGGTTCATCCTGGAGACAGGCTTTGGGGGCACCATTCATACTGGGGCAGTGTACAAACCTCCAGCACATGGAGAGAAGCTGGAAAAGGTACTTGGGGAAGTCATTATCAGAATGGCAAGTAAGAGGGAGGTGCTGCTAATTGGTGATGTATGCCAGATGTAGAGTGGAGTCTTCTAACTGCAGTTTCAGTAAGGAGCAGGGCCATCCTTGACTCCCTATAAGTGGATTTTCTCAGGTAGCTAGTCAAAGAACCCTCTAGGGATAGAACAGTCCTGGACCTGATGTTTACAAACAGGGACAGGAATGCAGATGTCACAGTGGGCAGTCTCCTAGGTACCAGTGATCACCATACACTGTGGTTTAACATAAAGACAGGTACAGAGGCTAACCACATGAGGATGAGGGTCCTGGACTTTTAAAGGGTGAATTTTACAGAAATGGGAGACTACAACAGAGAAAGCCTCAGAGGTGGGGGATTGCCAGGGAGGGGAAGAGGCCCAATGGAGAAAAATAAGGGAGGGCCTAATTAAGGCAAGCATCCTCTCTGTGAAATAAGTTAGTAAAAGCAGAAGAAAAGAGACTGTTATGGTTCTCTGGGGAAGTGACAAAGGTATTGAAAGAAAAAAGTGTGGCATTCAGGAGGTATAAGGAAACACAGAGGGAGGAGGACAGGGAGGTATACCAAGTAAAACAGAGGGAAGCAGGAAAGGGGGTGTGACAAGTAAAGGTACAGACAGAGGAAAAGATAGTCAGAGGTCACTAAAGGGGATAAGACTTTCTTCAGATACATAAGTGAAAAGAGCAAAACAGGGGGAAGGATAGTGAGGATTAGAAGGGGGAAGGGGGAGGCCATGAAGAAGAGGGCCAAGAAAAAGCTGCCATCCTGGACAGTTACAGTACTTGTTTGTCTTCACAGTGGAGGGAGAGGGGACAGATCACAAGGGAGTAGCAGGAACAGAGGGGGAGGAGAGGCAGACACAAGTCCATTTTCAGAGGAAAGAGTCCTGAAGGGACTTGCAGCTCTGAAGGTGGACAGCGCTATGGGTCAAGATGAAATATACTCAAGAGTACTAAAAGAACTCAGGGAGCTGCTAACTGTCTTACTAACTGTCTTATTCAACATTTCACTGGAATCAGGCATGTTTCCAGTGGACTGGAGAAGAGCTTAGGTAGTCCTACAGCATGGAGGAGGCTAGAAACTATAGGCTGGTCAGTCTTATCTCAGTGATGGGGAAGTTAATGGAAACCATGCTAAAGGAGAGCCTGGTAAAGTATCTTGAATCCAGCTGGCTGTAAGACTACAGGCAATATGGATTCATGGTGGGGGGGGTCATATCAGACAAACCTAATTGATTTAATTGACTGGGTGGTCAGGGAAATAGATCAGGGGAGGGCAGTGGACGTGATTTTAGCAAGGCATTTACACTGTGCCACACGAGACACTGATAAAATTTGGGAAGCCTAGGGGTGGGTTCTAAAGTGGCAAATTTGGTTAGAAACTGGTTATCTAATAGATGACTAAGGGTTCTGGTTATTGGCACTCACTCTGTTAATGGGATATTGATCAGTGGGGTGCCACAGGACTCAATACTGGAACTGACCCTCTTCAATGTCTTTATAAGTGACATTGCAGAAGAACTGGAAGGAAAGGTATGCCTTTTTGCAGATAATACCAAAATTTGCAATAGAATGGACACTCAGTAGGCTGTGGAGAAATGCAAATGGATATTGGGAAACTTGAGGACTGGTCAAGGGCATGTCAATTGGGGTTCCATGTCAAAAAGTGCAAAATTGTGCACCAATGGCAAAGGAACCAAGGAGCTGAGTACAAAATGAGGTGGGAAGGAACTGACAGTCACAGGAAAGGGACCTTGGGATTATCATAACTGACAACCTCAAAGTGGCACGGCAGTGTGACTGCACCTTAGAAAGGACACAGACAGGGTGGAGGCAGTCCAGAGAAGGACAACTAAAATGGTGCAGGAGTTGCAAGAGAAGCCCTATAAGAGACTGAGGGCTCTCAAGATGTACACTCTGGAAGAGAGGAGAGCAAGAGGTGACATGATGGATACCTACCGGTACCTCACAGTGGTGAACAGGGTGCAGGAGGGGAATCTCTTTCAAATGAGAAACAGCACTAGGATGAGGGGTATGCAATGAAGCTGAGGGGAGGGAAGTTTAAGAGGGAAGTAAGGAAATACTATTTTACTGAAAGGGTGGTAGACACCTGGGAAAGGTTGTTAGCCAAAGTGGTGGGTGCAAAAACAGAGGGAGGGGAGATTCAGGCATACTGGTGGTACACATAGGGGTATATTAATAAATAGGCAGGGAGGAGGGAGGGTCGTTGTAGACCAGTTTATTAGGTAGGAAACATCTGGGCAGACTGAGTGGGCTAAATGATCCTTTTCTGCCAACAAATTCTATGTTTCTATGTTCCTAAGCACAATGAAAAACAGATATTACATCTTAGCTGGCCTACATTTGGTAAATAGATTAAAAAAAGAAAATTGGTCGAGGACCCCATTTTCAGATGTGCCCTGCACTTAGAGGAATAGAGCCATGCTAACCGGACATAATGCATCAGAATGGGGTGGGCTATATTCAAAGGATCCTGTAGTGTAGTACTCATTGGACAGTGTGATTGGGCTAAATACACCACTAAACCCATGCAAAAAGGGAAACTAATTTTGCATATGTGGCACAGTGGTACATTTTGAGGATTTGGGAAGTGCTAAATGGTTGCCATGGTGCAGTGGTATAGTCTGAGGATTTTGGAAGTGCTAAATGGCTGTTGAGACAACACTATTTACTGCTTCCAAAACCGTACAATAAGCAACACTCACAGTGATGCACACCCCTCCACCTCCCGGGCATCACTGATGCCAAGCAGTGTCCTAAAAACTCTTCCTTTTCCAGCCCTGATTCATGTTCTCAAAAAGACACATATTTTGGCAGTCTAGTGGGTCCATCTTCCTCCCCTAATGCTTGTCATAATGACACACACCTGGCAGTCCAGTGGTCCCTATCTCCTGCTTCGATCCCCATTGTCAAACTGACACATAACCTGGCAGCCTAGTGGTACCAACTCCTGCCTCGATTCTTGTTGTCAAACTGACACCATGGCAGTCTAATGGTACCCACTCCAACCTCAGTCCCCATTATAGAAGATGTAATGCCCCAAGCCCACCCACTCAGCAACCACCACCCTCCACTGCCCCGTCAGGCACCTGACTCACCCTAAAAAGTCTGTTGACATCTACAGGTGGCATAGTGGACAGTGGCTGGCACATGCCCTCCTCTCACTACCATGGCCAGCCACTGGTGTCAGGCAGTGTCATGAAAACCCTTCCCCAGTCTGCCTCGATCCCCTTTATCATAATTACGCATACCCCGGCAGCCCAGAGGTACATCACTTCTGCCCCAATCCCAATTGCCAAACTGACACATATTCTGCCAGTCTGCTGGCACTCCTCTTCCACCCTGATCCTCATTTTTAAACTGACACATACCCTGGCTGTCCAGTGGTGCCCACCCTCCCACCACAATCCCCATTGTCGACCTGACACTTACTCTGGAGGTATAGTAGTACCCTTCCCACCCCAATCCCTCTTATAGAAGATGTAATCCCTCCCCAGCCCACCCCTCAGCTCCACCACCCTCCACCCATCTGTCAGGTGAAAGGCTGAAAGCAGTTCACACAAACTTTGGAGCAAGAAAAGTCAAAGATAAAAAAAATCAAAATGCAAGAGACAATTTATTGAATATATAACTCAAATCACATACATACCACCCACAATAGAGGTGCCCTGGAGCTTTGTCAGGGTCCTCCATCAGGCACTCGACTCACCCTGAAAAGTCTGTTGATATCTATAGGCAGAGCAGTAAACAATGCCTGGCACACACCCTCCTTTCATCACCTCAGCCATCCACCATATGAATGATTGGGACCAAGCATGCATGTACTGTAGAAATGTTTTTACAGTACCATGCATGCTCAGCCTCAGTCATTTATATAGCGGCCACCTGAGATGGTAAGAGGAGGGTCTGTGCTGGTAGCCACCCATCTTCTGCCCTCAAATGTCAACAGGCTTTTTTGGGTAAGTTGGCTTCTGGACTATTGGTGGAGGGTGTGGGTGCTGAGTACATGAGTTGGGGAGGGGGTTATGATGCTTTATAACAGGGATCAGGGCAGGAGAGGGGTATCACTAGACTGGCATGGTGTGTATCAGTTTAACAACAGGGGTCAGGGCCAAAGAGGGGTGCCAATAGGCTGCTAGGGTGTGAATGAGGAGTTGGCAATGGAGATTGGGGCAGGAGGGGAGTACCACTGAACTGCCAGGGATGTATTTACATATCCAACAGGAATTGGTTGAGGGTGGGGGAATGGCCCATGCTCTGCAGAATGCCTGCACCCATACAAATGTGCAGAGGTATTTCCCAGTGCTGCTAATGACCACATAATTGCTTGCAGGCCCCTTAGAACCTTGCATGCATTATGTAGTACAGTAATTAGTATACCGGCTTTTGAATATGGGGTTCTAAGTCTATTAACCCTACCTTTTTTACCATATCCCTGATTCCCCAGCAAAAAGTTACAGCCATTAAACAGTACAAAACAACTATAGTATCACCTTTATAATTTAAACACGTGCTAAAATATTCAGCAGTACTGAAATCCTGTAGCTCATTTTTAAATGTCATTAACATTTGTCAAGTTTCTTAGAGATGATACAAATGCATTCCAAAGTAAAGGTGTGCAGTAAAAAATAGTACTGTATCACCGGATCTTAAATTAGTTATCAGCGCATAAAAAGTTAGGCCGGATTTTTAAATGCCCAGCAGTGACATTTTATGCAACTGCTTCCATACTGTCGTACAGATGCTGCTAGACCACCTTATAGGTGACCTAACTGCATCTGACATTTGGAGACAGCCACACAAAACTGCAACAAAAGACTCAGAGCTTGCTTCAAAAAAATTATGCATGCATCTTTTTTTGACAGAATCGCATCAACTGTCACGAATACTCAGGCCCCTTAGAATATAAGGCACCCAAATTTTTGCAGTCAACAGGCACAGATGGAGTCCAAAATGACCTGTGCATCAGTCTCTACCCGGACAGAAAAGACATTCCTTGGTACTGTGTGAATGCACAGAGCATAAGCTCAGCACTGGGTTTAAACATTCAACTAAATCTTTTAATGTAAGGAACAAACTCTTCAACCTTTTGGCTACTGGGGGAAGGGAGTGTAGATTATGACATGAATACCACCAACATTGACGTGTGCAGTTTGATCATAGTAAGAAATCTAAAAATATTTTTTAAAACTGTTGTCAACCTAATCCACACTGCTTTGGCTATTCCTAGCAGGACACAATTACCATATTGAACAATTAGAAGCAGTACCTGCAGGACAATTGTTTTTTTCTTGCTTAAAAAGTCAGACCAGTTTTAAGATGTCATGAGGCCTCCAATTTACAATTTAATTTTGGGTTACAGTACATCATGTATGTGCTCTTAAAAGTAAGCCATACTTTGAGTGACATACCAAAATATTTAAAATGTGTTACATTTGGAAAAAAAAAAAAAGTAACATCTAAGAAGTGCAATTTTAGTTCAGAAGTGTGTTTCTGGAATTTTTCCTGAACCTGAAAAATGATTGAACTCTTACAGAGAAACATACTATCATCAACATTGATTTGTATGCCTAAACTGTGACATACAAAAGACAAATTATTAATGAATAAAGAAAATAGTAGGGGGCCCATAAATGAACCCTCAGTTCTCGTTCAGTAATGAATGCTCTGTTAGATTGTTAGCATTTCTAACAAACTGTGTTCTGTTTGTCATATAATTTTTAAACCAGTGCACAACTGTGTTGAGTAGTCCATTGATCGGTTTTGTAAAGCATACAAGGTCAAGGACCTGGGTAAAAGTCAACAAATACCAGCTGCTAATAATTTAACTCTTTTCAGTGTTCCAAAAGCATCATTGGTATCACTTCTAAAAAGAACTTCCACACAAGAACAGTGTGGCAAGGATTACACAGAAACATAGACAATGATGGTAGAAAAAGACCAGTGGTCCATCCAGTCTTCCTGTAGTTCCCTATCAAACCCCAGGACCTATTGTCCATATAGGGTGCTAACCTTCGCTATCCAACCCCCGTTCTCCCCCTACCAGTACCCCCTTCCTGAGTAACCACAATACCCTTCACTCTGTACCAGCTGTGCTTGAAACCATTTATGGTGCTAATGCCTTCTACCTAGGCTGTCAGATTGTTCCATGGATCTGTAACCTCAATTCCCAGAATCCCTGCAGACAGCATCAGAGCAAAACTGCAATAGTGGGAAACCAAATAACCTGCAATTACCCAAGAAGGGCATTCGCAACAAAGACAGGTTTCAAAGAAATACAAAATCACACACACCCCAATAATGCAAAGCATCATGGGATGCATATGCTTCCATTTCCCCTCCCTTTGAAATCAGCTGCCCTCCTCCATCCTTCTCTCTCCCCCTCCCTTCCCTCTCTTAAACACTAACTAAAACTTCTCCCTTCTTCCCTGTCTCCTGCCATCTGTCTTCGTGAACTCTTCTTTACCTTTCCCAACCCTACATCTTAGCACTGGGTCAGCATCCTATCATCCAGGTTCCCAGCACTTGTTGAAGTTACCTTATCTGCACACTTGTTTTTGATTTTCTGTATACACTTTATTGGGAAACCTGCTGTAATTTTTGGCATTACTGTCTGCAATCCACTTGTCTTAAGCACTTTATGTCATTGTTTTTGTAATTGTTATTATCTACTGGGTTTGTATTTCTTTGCATTTATGCTCTCCCTTCCCTTTTTCACAGGCCAAACCTGGAAACTAACCTTGGCTCAGTGTACCTCTCCCAGTCACCATATTTTCAATTATATAAACAAATCAGTACAAATACGTAAATCACCATGGACAAATTTAGACTGGTTCTGCTTTAAGGAGTGCATTGTGACAAATGGCCTTAGACACACTATGTAAAGGCTGAGAACAAAAGACACAGAAACCTGTTTAGTCCTTCTTAGGACATCAGTGGGCAAGATCTGTGTCACAGACCAGGGGCAAATGAACCAGCCTTTTCGATGGTTTTAACAGGTCTGGGTCATGGTGAGCCTAAAATAGGAAAGCAATCTAAAAAGACAAAGAACCTTGGCAAAATGAGCCCTAAGGCAAGGATTACCCAAAAAGGACACTGGCAATAAAGTCAGTTTTCAATGAAATACAAACTCATACATGCCCCAATAATGTAAAGCATCATGGAGTGTATAGGCAAATCATTGTGAAATAATATAGGTTGGTTCTGCTTTAAACTGGAGTGCACAGTGGTCTCTCTCTCTCTCTCTCTCTCTCTCTCTCTCTCTGTCTTATACATAGACACACGCACACACACACAAACACATACACACACACACACACACACACACACACACACACACACACACATATACACACAAACACACTACAAAGGTTGAGAAAAGAAGACACAGACTTGTGTTTCTTCCTTCTCAGGATTCATCTGTCTGTCTCATCTGTATCTCAACCCAGGCAAAATGAACCAGGTTTTATGATGGTCTTATGGATTCGGGTCATGGTGAACTCTGTTTTGAGGTACTGCAGAGCATAGGCACTGAATAACTACTTTTATCAGTGTTCTTCCAGAAAGTCAAGAAGCATAACAAGGTTAGGGAGGAAGAAATGGGAGAGGTACAGGCTGAACAGGAGGCACTGCTGATCACATCAGAATTAGTAGGTAAGTATCTAGAGTGTGTAAATCCAGGAAAATCCTAGGGTACGGATGGTATCCATCAGAGGGTAATAGTGGTGATAAGAGTGTTTCTGGCTGTAACAGAGAAGCTGCCAAAGACTTGCAGTAGCTGACCATGTGTCTGGGGCCCTCCCGCCCGGGACCTGAAAGATGAGAGGAGGTGCCTCCTCTTGGGGTGGGCAACAGGCCCTGGCAATGCCCTAGGAGGAGGTACTACTGAGGCCACCCTCAGGGCAGTGGCATCTGAGGGAGGGAGGGAGGAGAAAGAGGGGTTAAACAGAGCGGAAGCTCAGCAGCTCCCCTTCTTTCTTCTCCTTCCTTTATATTAAAAATGACAACAGAGTCAACTTTGTCAACTCAAGACCACCCAGCTTATCTCAAGGTAAAGGTTTTAATTCCAGTGAATGAGCCATGGGACAAGGACTTCAGAGGTGCTCAGTGTGCAGTTAGAATTAGTGGAAAATAAGCAGGGCAGTAGGAGAGAGAAAGAGTAGTTCTTGCTAATACGCCTAGCCCCCCCCCCGAACAAGGTCTGATTCATGGAGTTTTGGTTAATGCTGCAGGCAGTGTCTAAGAGCAGAAAGGACCCATTGACCCATGCATAAGCAACCTGCAGGAAGCGTGGAGGGTCCGCCACTGGGTGGCCATGAGGGGAAGCCTTAACTGGTGAGTAGGGGTTTGCATTACCCAATCCCCCTCCTCCTTCTCAATAAGAATATCAGGATTCAGCACTGCCCTCGTCTTACATGGTGGAGTAAAAGGGGTGGAGTTCATTCCCCAGACAGAAAATGTTGCAGTCAGGTAGTGAGCATCTCCCTCTGGCTCGTCACAAGCAGGCACAACAGGAATGGTGGGTGGTCTGAGATGGCTGTTGCTCCAGCAAGAGGGATCACTTAGGTGACCAACGGCTTACTTCAGGGTGGACGGATCGCTACATGTCTGCATTCCTGTTGTTCCTTTGTTTGTGTTTCACGTGCCAGAACTCTTGCAGCCAGAGAGATCTCAGCAGCCATATCTGGTACGGTGGTTGTCGTCCATTCTACAGCTGCTAGATGGTTTAGTTTTTCCCCCTGCGCTACCTCAGGCCCAACTGTGAGAGGCAGATCTACTCACTGGCTGGGTGCTGAGGTCCAGGCGACAATGCTGGCAAGAGCACCAGGATCCTGGACTCCCAGTCCATGGTTTGGTATAGCAAGCTGGAACTCTCACAACCAGCAAGATCTTGCACAGCCATGTTGGGTGGGGCCACACGTCACAGCACCTTCAAACTGGCAGTGGCTGTCCTGTTTCTGTGGCCGTATTTGGGTGAGTGCCTCAACCCTGATCGCTGGGTTCCGCTCACGGGCGGGGGTTCACCACGCAACATACTGCATTAGCACAGCTTATCAGGGCCATGGCTTCATGGTGTGATCCAGGTATGGGGGGTGGGGCGGTCATCAAGGGCCAACATGGAGGATACTCAAGATGGCAGTTGGGTCTTTGTGGAGGCCATCTTGGGTGGGGTATATTCAGAGTTAGTCTGCCATACTAAGCTTTCAGCCTTAAAGGGATAGGCCTTGTAGCCAAGCCTCCTGAGAAGTTTTGGAATCTAAGGGGGTGTGTCAAGGCTAGTGGTAAGATGCATTGGTTAAAGTGCCAGGGAAAGGTCACGTGGCCCAAGGGGTTAACTAGTACCCTTATAGTTAGGGTTGGTACAGCCTTTCAATGTTAATTCTGAATTTTTGCACCTTAATAACCTTGTCATTTTTCAACCAAATAACCCAAAAATTGGTATGTGTAAGCCAAAAGATACAAGGGCAATGTAAGAGGACATTTTTTCATGGAAAGGGTGGTGGTGCCTTGGAACAGACTACCAGACAGAGTGGTGGGGCGAAATCAGTGGAAGAATTGGAGATGGCATGGGACAAGCATATGGGGCTGAGTATCGGAGGGGAGGGCAGGGGCTGGCAGGGAGGGGGAGGTATGGGGAAAAAAGGGCAGACTAGAGGGGCTGGTATGGTCCTTTTCTGCCATCAAGCTTCTATGATTCTATGTTATCAGCGTCACAAGATGTGGAAAGTTTTATGACGACAGCTTTGATGGTTTCGGAGATATAAAATGGTCAAAAATGCAAAAAAGAACATTTACTGTTCGAACAGTAAAGTGCGAATGGTAAATGGCTTTTACCATTCAAACATTTACTGTTTGAACAGTAAATGATATTTACCATTTGAACATTTACCGTTAGAACAGTAAAGTGCGAATGGTAAATGACATTTACCATTCGCACTTTTACTGTTCGAACGGTAAATGTTATTTACCCTTCGAGCAACCTGTCTTGCATCTGTCACAAATAATCATTATGATTCAAAACTGGCAAAATATTTTTACACCAGACCATCTAAAGGCACACTCTTAGTGCACATCCCATCATTCCTATAAATATCAGAGGCAAACTTAATTCTGTGTGTGCTGTTCATGAGAGCAGAAAATCCTATGTTATCCTATGGGGACAAAATGATATTTACTGTTCAATTAAAGGGGCACTGTCTGCAAAGTTTCAGAGTGCAGATTGACTCATCATATTTTTTTTTTTGCAAACAGATCCAATGATTTCTCACTTCAAAAGTCGTATTTTACTGAATAAAGCTGTGGTGTAAAATAACAGTTTGTGTCTGTTTCATTTGTATTACATTTATGTGTAGTTCTCAATTCTCTGACTGGACCAAGATGCAGTGTTCATTTTTTAATGGGCAATCATGTTTCTGTTGCCTGATGTTGATGAGCATTTTACTGTGCTCGTCACTGTCATGGTCCTTCACAATCGGGATCACGGATGAGTTGTTTGTTGTGTGCATGAGCCTCTCATGTCAATGTTTCATTGATGTCAATCTTGACACTCTGGACTGACTGAATGAAGAGAATGCTCCGTTTTTCCCTAAATTAAAAAAGTTTTAATTTTATTTGTTCCAACAGTAGTATCTCTTTGTGTACAGTCCCCCAACGTGGCACAGGTGCGATACACCATCCTGCATTGAACTGCCATTCTTTACCAAACAGCATGGCAGTTCAATGCAGGATTCTGCATCAATGTATTTTCTGACATGGGGTGCCCATTCCCATGCCAGCAGTAGCTCCTCCCTATCCCCCTCAGTGTGGAACACTGGATAGCCCAGTCCTAGTGTCCCCAGTATGTTACCCCGCCTCCAGCAGTGCTCCCCTCCTTTGTAAGTTTGCTGATAGCAGGGTGCCCAAACCCTGTGTTGTCAGTAGCCCCCCTACCCCCAACCATGTGGGGCACTGGGTAGCCCACTCCCAGTGCCCCCAGTTGTTCTTCATCCCAGTATGGTTCCCCTCCCAACCCAGCAGTGTGTCCTCATGATTTAACCTTATCCAACACAGGGTGCCCAATCACCTAGTCGGCAGTAGCCCACCCTTCCCCTGACAGTGTGGGACACTGAGTACCCCACTCTCACTGTCTCCAAATGTACAATGTATCTGTGAAATAAAAAAACAGTCCCCAATGTCTTTTTTTTATTAAACTTGGAAAAAGAAAATGGTCCCTCGTCATCCCCCCACATCCCCCCTCCGCAATCCCCACCCTCCCTTTGCACACCCATCTCCCCACACCATCCCCTTACCCCATACTTACCTCTGGAGGTCAGCATCTGTGATCTTCTCCAGACTGGGATACGTCTGCACCCTTCAAAGGCGAACCGCAAACTGTGGAATCCAGGTGAGTGCCGTATAAAGGCTGTCTATGATGTTTTGAACATATGTTGATATCTCAGCCATTTTTAAGAATTTTGACCCTAAATTTTCAACCTGGGGTTCTTGAGACTCCACCTCATGAACACTGTCACTGTCATCTCATTAATCAGTGCTGAAAGGTGATTTCATGGTCACTACACAGAATGACCTTTTCAGACCAAATAACAAAACAACAGTCACAGTATTCATGAAGTGGGTACCCAAGAGCCACATGTTGAAAATTTGGTGCAAGGGGAGGGAATGTGGGTAGAGGGGGACAGTGAAAAAGCAGGGATACTGAACGAATATTTCTGCTCAGTATTCACAAAGGAAGAGGAGGGGGAGGTACCTAAACCAAACAAGAGAAACACTCTGAAGATGGGGTCGATACCAGTCCATTTACAGAAGAAAGGGTTCTGAAAGAACTAATAAAATTGAAGGTGGACAAAGCAATGGGTCCTGATGGGATTCACCCAAGAATTCTAAAAGAACTAAGGGTAGAACTAGTGACACCACTGACTACTCTCTTTAACAAATCATGGGAGGATTGGTTGGTACTTGAGGACTGGAGGAGGGCAGATGTGATTCCTCTTCACAAAAGTGGGAGCAGGACAGAGGCAGGAAACTACAGACCAATTAGTTTTACCTCAGTGGTAGGGAAAATGATGGAATCACTTCTGAAGGAAAGAATTGTTGAGTACCTAGAGGCCAGTGGGGCACAGGACACAAGGCAGCATGGATTCATGATGGGAAGGTTGTGTCAGATGAATCTAATAGATTTCTTTGACTGGGTGATCAAAGTAGTAGACCAGGGAGGGGCTGTGGACATGGCCTACCTAAATTTTAGCAAGGCATTTGATACAGTCCCACACAAGATTAATACACAAGTTAGCCAGCTTTGGAGTGGGCCCCAATGTGGTAGCCTGGATAAAAAATTGACTAGACAACAGGACACAAAGGGTAGCAGTAAATGGAGTGCACAGTGAAGAAAGGAGGGTTACTAGCCGGGTACCGCAGGGTTCAGTACTGGGACCGGTCCTTTTTAATGTCTTTATAAGTAACGTTGCAGAGGAACTGGAAGGAAAAGTATGTCTCTTTTCAGACAACACAAAGATCTGCAACAGGGTTGATACACAAGATGGAGTGGAGTGGAAAAGATGAGAAGGGACTTGGCAAGGTTGGAGGAATGGTCAAATTTCTGGCAGCTCAGATTCAATGCAAAGAAGTGCAAGGTAATACACATGGGAAACAAAAACCCAGGGGAAGAGTACACAATGGAGGGTGAGATACTGACAACAGTAAAAATGGAAAGGGACCTGGGAGTAATTATATCAGATGACCTAAAGGTGGGCAAGCAATGTGAGAAGGCAGTAAGGAAGGCTGGGGGGATACTGGGATGCATAGGAAGAGGCATCAATAGTAGAAAACAGGAAGTTGTTATCCTCTGTACAGACAGTTGGTGAGACCCCATCTGGAGTACTGTGTGCAGTTCTGGAGACCCCATCTCCACAAAGACATAGACAGAGTGGAGGCTGTCCAGAGGAGGGCAACCAAAATGGTGCAGGGTCTGTACCAGAAGACATACGAAGAAAGATTAAAGGAGCTTAATATGTATACCCTTGAGGAAAGAAGGGAGAGAGGGGACATGGTAGAAACTTTCAAGTACCTCAAGGGAATCAAAAAAGTCCAGGAGGGTAGCATCTTTCAAAAAAAAAGATGTGCAAGAACAAGGGGGCACAATTTGAAGATAGAGGGAGGATGGCTCAGAGGTAATATGAGGAAGTATTTTTTCACGGAGAGGGTTGTGGATGCATGGAACAGCCTCCCTGAGGAGGTCGTGGAGTCAAGAACAATGGGGGAATTCAAGAATGCATGGGACAAATATAAGGCAGTCCTATTGGGGGGTAGGAGGAAGTAAGCTGTTGGTTAAGTAGGATCTGCAGCTTATCTTTAGGTAGGAAAATGGGAAGACTAGGTGGGCCAAGCGGTCCTTATCTGCCGTCAAATTCTATGTTTCTATGTTTCTATGTTAAAAGTCCCAAAAAGAACTGCATTATGAGTGTGAGTTGCGCAGTTTCTACGAACGCTCATAACTTCGCCAATCTTTTGTATTTTCATTCCAGATTTTCAACATTGCAATTTTTTCACACCTTCTCATGAACAGTACAGCTGTCATTTTTCACATCCTGCCCAAAACATGTTTTTGCACCTGTGACACAGAATGGAGCAGTCAACGTTTGAAATCAACTTTTGGGACAGATTAATGAATCACAGTGCCACTGTTCTTGAGGGGAGGTCTCAAAAAACCCATATTGAAAATTTGATGAAATAATTCAAAAAAATTACTGCATTATGAGCATGCATTGTGCTGGTTCTACGCACGTGAGTAACTTCAACAATTTTTCATATTTTTACTCCAGATTTTCAACATTGCCATTTTTCACACCTCCTCATGAATAGTATGCAGCCATCATTTTTCACATCCAGACCAAAACATGTTTTTGCAACTGTTGCGCAGAATGGTGCGGCCACTCTGCGAAATCAACTTTCGGGACAATTTAACAAAATGACAGCACCAGTGTTCATGATGTGGGGTCCCCAAAAGGCCATGTTAAAAATTTGGAGAAAAAATCCTGAAAATGCCCAAGTTATGTGCGTATGTTGAATTTATTCTATGCATGCACATACTATTATACTATTTCAATAAGAAGGGAGATTCATTGCAAAAAAACTACATTAATGCATCAGCTAGAGTTTTTATTAAAGTGTCAAAAGCTGGGAAATTTGACATTAGGGTTACCAACCCTACCATCCCATCCCCACCCTCCACACACCAACAGGTGTCAGCGTCTGCCTTGGGGTTGTTGGGCCTGTCACCCCATTCCCCTATACAGCCCCACCTCATTTTGTTTATACATGGAATGGGGTGAGAGTTAGGCCCATGACCCTAAGGCACACCCTGATGCCTGCTGGCATGTGAGAGTGGGTGGTGAGGTGGTAGGTTGGTAACCTAACATCAAAATTTCCAGCTTTTGACACTTTAATAAAACCCTAACTGATGCAATAATGTAGTTTTTGCAATGAATATATATATACATGTGTGTGTATATATATATATATATATATATATATATATATATATATATATATATATATATAGATATATACTGTCTATATATATATATATATATATATATATATATATATATATATATATATACACACACACACACACACACACACACTATAGGGGCACCCCTATAGTTAGGGTTAAGTCAGTCGCCTGTTTAATGTTAAACCTCAAATTTTACACTTTAATAACTTTGCAGCTGATCAATGGATTTGCACAAAATTTGGTATGTGCTGTCCTGTGGGATAGGTTTCTTTACTTGGCAAAGTTTTGTTCAGGTTGGATTTGCAGATTCTGAGATCAGAATAGTGCAAAAACCTTAAAAGTCGTCACTTTTTGCTATTTTTTCTTGATCTCCTTGTGCCTAGATGGTGTGGAATTTTGGTGTGATTTTTTGTGGTAGAAAGAACTTGGGTAACAGAACTATCAGCATTTGTTTGGTGAAAAAAATATTAATATGTTGCAAAGTTAATCAGTTTTTAAGTTCCCATTATTTCCTATGGGAAGATCACTTTCCAGGACAGAGGTAAACAGTTTGACAAATGATTTGATCTCATGAAAAAGGATACATTCTCATGAGATCTGTTCCTTTTTAGTGAGAAAAAAATCCTTTTTTGTGAGCAGCCATCTTGATTTTTTTTCCCATGCACTAAAAAGCGTGGAAAATACATTAAAATGTTGTAATTTTACAAAACAGTTTAGCCAGATTCTGGTGTTTGTTTTTTGCACTTAGCCCTAGAAATACTTTTTCTGGGTGCCCAAAATTTTGTGTGCCTAGCTTGGTGAGAGAAGCCTTCAGCTGCATTCTCCATATGAGAACAGATTTTAGTTACTTCTGCAGCTGCAGCTGAACTCCTGCTGTTGGCTGCAGTGTGAGTTGTAAGCCCCCTTGTTTTCCTTGTTGTTTAGTTGCACCTCTCACTCCCTGACCACTGTCCCCGTATATTCACTGGTGTCTAGAGGCACCCTCTGATCACTGTCCCCTAGTTCCTTGTTTATTTATTTATATTATCCAACACCAGGATGCCCACCCCTGGTGTTGAATGCCCACCTCCCCGTTGTTTTATGGAAAGTGCTGATGTCGGGAGGCCCAATCCCCATGTTGGCATTACAAGCCCCCCTCAGCAGTGTGGGACACTGGGGAGCCCACTCCCAGTGTCCCAAAATATTTATTTGATGTAAACGTGTAAAAAGACAACTGTCCCCCAATGTCTTTTTTAAACTTGAAAAAAAGAAAATGGTCCCTCGTCATCCCCACCATCCCTTCCCCCGAATCTTCTGCTGAGCACCCTCCACCCCACCCCCATAACCTATACTTACCACTGGAGGTCATAGGCTGTCATCTTCTGTGGATTGAGACATGTCTGCACTCTTCAAAGCTGAATCATGAACTGAGGAATCAAGGAAGTGCTGTATAATGTATTTCAATGGTGTTTTGAACTTATGTTAATAACTTTGCCATATTTAGGAATTTTTTTCACCAACTTTTCAATATGGCCTTTTTGGGACCCCACCTCATGAACACTAGCACTGTCATTTCATTAATCAGGCCCAGAAGGTGCTTTTGCAATCTCTGTTAGGAATTGTTTCACCAGATTTTCAATATGGCCTTTTTGTAACCACACCTCATGAACACTAGCACTGTCATTTGGTTAATCAGGCCCGGAAAGTGCTTTTGTGTTTGCTGCCTGAAATCACCTTTTGGGATGAAATAATGACTTTTCACCACCAGTGTTCATGAAGTGGTATCCCAAAAAGGCAATTTTGAAAATTTGGTGAAAAAATTCCTACAAATGGCCAAGTTATGAGTGTTCATGGAAATTGTTCTATACATGTGCATAACTTTCAAAATTTTTAACTTAGCCATTTTGCCACATTACCTCATGAACAGTACAACTGTCATTTTCACATCTTTTCTGAAATGTGTTTTCAAACCAGTGGTGCGGAATGGCACTTTGGCACAGATCTGAAAATATTCACCTGTGGGATTTATGAAGTAGGGTCATAAGAAGACTGTTGAAAATTCAGAGTCAAAATAAGAAACAACGCCAAAGTCATGACCATTCATTGCAATTTTGCTACACCCACTTGTAATGTTTGAAATTTTAAATATTTTGACCCCAATTTTTTAGCACAGCCTTCTTATTACCCCACCTCATGTATGTCACAGCTGTCATTTTTCAAATCCTGCCCAAAATGTGATTTTTCACCTGTGGCTTGGAATGGTGTTGCAGTTGTGCAGGATTACATTTTTGTGGGGATTTGAAAATTTTCTGTAATGGGTAAATGAGGTGGGGAAATAAGGAGGCTATGCTGGTTGTGCTGACAACTTGGTCACGGTTTTCATATAAATGGAAGTGCAAATATATATATATATATATATATATACATTAATTGCAAAAAAACTCAGTTAATGCATCAGTTAGGGTTGATAGCACAGCGATGAAAGTATGAAAATGTGATGTTAGGATTACCTCCTACCACCTCACCCCCAATTCACCACCCTCCATTCACCAACAGATGCTGGGGTGTGCCATGGGATCATCAGGCCCAACTCTCACCACATTCTATGTGTAAAGAAGCTGACATGCTACAGCATACTACAATGGGGTGTAGTTAGGCCTTATGACCCCATGGCATACCCTGACATCTGTTGATGAGTAGATGGTGGAGGAGTGGAAGTGGGGTGGTAGGGGGTAACCCTAACATCACATTTCCATACTTTTGTTGCTGTACTATCAACCCTAACTGATCCATTAATGGAGTTTTTGTGCAATGAATTTCCCTTCTTTTTGAGAAAGTGTAATCTATCTAGTAACTGGCATGTGGTAGTGGAAGCGTGGGCCCTCCGGGCCCTGTGCTCCCCTCACAATGCCCATTTTTTCTTAATGGTATGCATATGTGGGAGCATGTGCCCTCTGGGCCCTGCACACCCACTTACATGTAGGTACGGAGCCATATAGCAGCCCTATAGTACTCAAAAGTAACCCTTGTAACACTAATTTGGCAATATCTCAGTAACCATTGCAACTATGAAAAAAATTCCACTGCAGTGGTATTCCTGACTTCAAAACCTCCACACATACTTAGTACATGCAAGGGTGAACTAAGCTGCATAGAACGAAAAATCCAAATGTTGCACCGTTTCTGAGATACGGGCACTGAAAGTCTCCATGGGTGCTACAATGTTGGCCTATGGGAAATTTCTCAACTTCGGTGTGCTGTAACTAAGGCCCTGTTGAATATTTTGGGACCAAACCACCAAAAGGCACATCTGTGGGACCAGGGCTTGCCACCCTGCAAATTTCAGGGCAAAAACCCCCACCGTTTTAGTGTAGTGGGATGGCAAAATTTGTTTTTTTTGTGGCAAAATACTGTCTCAAATTGTGACAGTTTCAAAAAAATAGGCACAACACTTTTGTTATTTGCAAACATGTCATGGTCATTTCTCCTGAAATTTGTGACACTATGAGGGGTCCAAACTTTAAAACGGCATTTCTTGGGGGTTTTCCCCTCTAAGAAAGATAATGCTGTGATCCTCAGGATCTGACTAGGTAAACACAACAGTCAGTGTTTACCTAGGGGGTTCAAAATTTAAATGCCAGGTATTCTTCTCTCTCGCTAACCAAAAACAAGATGGCCACTGCATGAGAGTAAAAAGGGCTTTTGCAACAGTAAATTGCAGTGGCGGCAGCTTTCGAGAGACACATATATTTTTTTCCCATTAACTATAATGGGAAATTTGTTTGAATAACTTTTGAACGGTTTAATATGTTGTCACCAAATCTTCAAAAGGCACATCAGTGATCCAGACTGCATCTTCCCTGAAGATTTCAGACCAAATGACTAAATCATGCAGGCTGTAGGCACAAGCAAAGAAACGTGCAAAACACCCATTTATTTGCATTTTTGAGCACTCTGCAGTTCCACAACCGCTCATCTGACCGTAATGCAACTTAACAGATCCAGAGACTTATTGTACCAGACTGCGCATGCAAAATTTCAAGCAAATCTGTAATATGGTGCCAAAGTTATTAAAGTGCAAAATCTGGGGTTTAACATAGAAGTGGTTGGGCAACTTAACTATACTGGCACTAACACCAGTATAATAAATATATATATATATATATATATATATATATACACAAATATATATATATATATATCTATATCTATATCTATATATATACACACACACATATATATATATATATATAGATATATATTTGTGTATATATATGTGTGTGTATCTATGTATATATATATATATATATATATATATATATATATATATCTATATCTATATCTATATATATATATATATATATATATATATATATATAGATATATATATATATAGATATATATATATATATATATATATATATGGGCATGGTCGCACCCATATAGTGAGGGTTGAGTAGGCACTTTAATGTTAAACCCCAGTTTTTGCACGTTAATAACTCTGTAGCCATTTAACAGATGTACACACAATTTGGAATGTGCAGTCTGGTATGGTAGATCTCTTGATCTGCCAACTTGCGTTTTGGTCGGACGTAGGTTTCTGTGCAACAAAGCGCTGAAAAGCATGTTTTTCACCACTTTAGACATGTTTTTTGCCCATCGTGCTGTGACCACACCATTTGGTGTTTTGGTCAGAGATTTGGAACGTGGAAAGAGTTTGAGTCAAAGAACAATCCAGCATTGGTTTGGTGACAAAATATTAATCCATTCAAAAGTTTTTTAATTTTTAATTTGTGGATTCTGAGCATGGTCAGTTCATTCCAAGAGTTAGATGTATGTTTTGTGAAAGGTCAAGGATTTTGTCAGCTCAAGAAAGTTGATTTAAAAAATCCTAGTCCATGAGGAATAATTCCTTCTCTGCAAACCGCCATTTGTTTTCATTTTTCCCCCAAACAAAATGTTGTAGCTTCCTCCACGGGTGACTTCTTGTTGCAATAAGGCATGGGTTTTGTTCAGGGTGACACCCTCTACAAACATATGCTTTTGGTTTGCTTTGTTTTGGCCAAAAAAAGGCCATTTAAAATTTTGAAATTCTTCTCCTATGAGGTGCTTCCAATCCTCTTTTGTGAGCTGACAAAATCTCAGTCCACAAGCTGATGCCATTTTGCAAGGCAGCAAAATCCTTGACTGTCACTTTGTGACCAGTTGGTCCTTCTCGCAGACAAGGATTAACTCACAGTCAAGGATTTTTGAAAGAGGATCACCTCACGGACTGGGAATTTGTCAGCTCATGAAAGGGGATTGGGTTTTTGAATCCTCTTTCATGAGCTGACAAAATCCTAGTCAGCGAGCTGTCAAAATCCCAGTCCACGAGCAATCCCCTTTCGTGAGGTAGCAAAACCCTTGACAGTCACTTTGTGACTAGATGACCAAAATCTGACAGTCACTGATTTCTTGCAGATGGGGATTTTGACAGCTTGGGAAAGGGGATTGATCTCACAGTTGGGGATTTTGCTACCTCGTGAACTAGGATTTTAAAAACTTTGCCACTGCATTGTAAATAAATGGTTTGCTCTGTTGACTTGAAATTTTGCAGGGTTTTAAGTGGATGCCCCAGACATGTCAATTATGCTATTAAGGTGTTGAAAATTTTATTGGTTGGATAGATATGATATCACAATTTTTTTATTTTTCCCATAGGATAACATTGCAGCTCACATAGTGACTTTCAGCACCTGTATCTTGAAAATGACGTGAGATATGGATTTTTTGCTTGCTACAGTTACAGAAATGTTGGCAAAAATGTATTGCAAGTGTTCTAAGGGTGCCTTTTCATGCTTTTCAGTGCTTGTAGCTCGTAAATGATGTGAGATATGGATTTGGTTGATTTATCTTGTGTGAATGACTTGATGTCATGATTACAACACTTGAATTTTTTTCCTAGCTGCTACAGTTCCCAAGATATTGGCAAATTAGTGTTACAAGAGTTCCTTGCCCTATAGGGTTGCTGTATGGCTCTGTAGCTATGTGAAAGTGGGAGTGCAGGGCCCAGAGGGCCCATGCTCCCACAGACCCATATCATTATGCAGAAATGGGCAGCTTGGTGAGAGTGCGGGGCCCACCAACATATGCTATTTGCTAGTTATATTAGTTTTTAAAAAAGTAAGGAAATTCATTGCAAAAAAATTTGTTTAATGCATCAGATAGGGTAAAAGCAACAAAAGTGGGGAAATGAAATGTTAGGGTTGAGCCCCTAACCCCCACCCCAACTCCCCATCCTCCACAGACCGACAGACAATGGGGTGTGCCATGGGTTTGTTGAGGCCTAACTCTCACCCCATTCTCCTTTACTGTAGCATGTGAACCTGTTTACACATGGAATGGGGTGAGAGTTGGGCCTTGTGACCCCATGGCACACCCCGGCATCTGTCGGTCTGTGGAGGATGGGATGATAGGGTGGTGGGGTGGTGAGGGGGGTTAGGGGCTCAACCCTGAGGTCTCATTTCCCCACTTTTGTTGCTTTAACCCTAACTGATGCATTGAACAAAGTTTTTTGCAATATATATATATATATCTACCACTATAGTTAGGGTAGAGTAGGTCGTTTAATGTTAAACCGCAAATTTTGCACTTTAATAACTTTGCAGTCATTCAACGGATACGCACAACATTTGGTATACACCATTCAGTATAGCAGATCTCATGACATATCAAGTTTCTTTCAAATCAGATTTGCAGTTTTCATGCTGCATATAGAGAAAAAAGTGTAAAAGTTGCTTTTTTTGACAGTTTTGGTTGTTTTTTCCTCATCACACTGCAGTCACAGCAAAGAATTTTGGGCTGATATTTTAAGGGAAGAAAGAGCTTGCCCCAAAGAACAAGATAGCCTTGGTTTAGTGAAAAAATTTCAATCCATTCCAAAGTTATTCAGTTTTGAAATGTTGGGTTCTGAGCATCCTCAGTTCAGTCTTTTGCATAGTTGGTTCGAAGAGGGATTTGGGCTCATGAAAAGGGATTCTGATAGCTTATGAAGTGGGATTTTCCAAAATCCCTCTTCATGAGAAAAAAATTCCCTCTTTGTGAGCCACCTTCTTGTTTTCAATTTTTGTGCCCAAACAAAACTTTATAACTTGCCCCAGGAATGTCTTCTGAAGAAAATTAAGTGTGGGTTTAGTTCATGAGGACGTCCTGCACACTTCTGTGTCTTTGGTTTACTTTATTTTAGTCACAAAATGCTTGTTTTTATATTTAAAAATCCCTTTCGGGCGACTCGGCTTGATCCTGCCATCGAGCGGTCAAAACTCTTTCATGAGATAATGACCAGATGGCCCTATCTTGCAAAAAGGGATTCACTCATGAAATGGGATTTTGACAGCTCATGAAAAGAGATTTTGACAGCTCACAAAAAGGGATTTTTAAAGGTTACTGTTTCTTTGGCACTTCACTGCAAAGAAATGGGTTGGAATTTTGAGCTGAAATGTTCAGGGTAGAAAGGGCTTTCCCTACAGACATGACTTTTGCTGGTTTGGTGATACAATTTACATTGCGTCCCTAGTTATAACATTATGAATTTGGAAATTTCCCATAGTATAACATTCTGGTGGATGCAGTACCTTTCGGTGCTTATATCTCGAAAACAGGTCGAGATATGCATTTTTCACTAAACGCAGCTTAGTACACCTGTAGGTGTACTAAGCATGTGTGCAGGCTGACAGGCCATGATTACAACTGCAGTGGAATTGTTCTCCATGTTTCTATGGCTACTGAGATATTGTACAATTTGTCACACAGGGGTTACTTGGAATGGCTCTGGGCTTGCGGTGTGTCTCCACAATTATAAGTAGTGGGCCCTGCACTGCCACATTTGGATACCATTATGCAGTACTGGGCATGCAGGGCCCTCTATTATGAAGTACTGGGGGTGTAGGGCTCTCTGGGCCCTGTGTTCTCACAGGGAGATGACAGTTTACGACAAGGTCTAAACACATATGGATAGATGGGAGCTCAAGGCCCGTAGGGAGATGAGGGTTGATTAAAATGTGTACACACTTATGGTTAAATAGGAATGCAAGGCCCACTGGGCCCTGCATTCCCACATGAGGGAGGGCCCTTTACAACTACAACACACTATAGACTGATGGGAGCACAGTAAGTAAAAAGTAAGAAAATTCATTGCAGAAAAACATCATTAATGCATCAGTTAGGGCTGAAGGAACAAAAGTAGGGAAATGAAGCATTAGGGTTTTCAACTATACTATAGTATATGATTACTATATATAGTATGTGAAGCTATACTAAAAGTAATATTATGTTATTTCAGATATTGATATAAGAAGCCAGTAAATGGTTAAGAGAAAATCCTCAGGCTGGCAAGCTTTCCAGTTATAAAGTAGGTGAAAGGTTTTCCAAACTTAATAAAAATGAATAGAATGCAGCAGTGTTAAAGAAGTTTTGCAGTAGAAGCTAGAAGTTTAAGCTGTGTATCCACTTGTGTCATTACAGGTTTCAAGCAAATTGAGATTAACACTTTATGGTTTGAAGAGAAAAACAACAATGTTTAAAAGAATAAATAGAGGCTAGAGAACTGTTTAAGACAGCATAGCCTGGTATGATTTGTTGTAATATACAATACATGAATTTATATTTTAAATGTGAAAAACTTTGATATTGAATATTAAAATTCTGTATTAACAGGTCTTATAAAGAAAAAAAGAAACTACAGGTATCTGATATACCCCAAGAACAAGTTCCATTTTGGAGTGAAACGTAGAGGAATAAATTATCAAAACTAACTAACCTTTGGAGAGTTTTTGAATTATTTCATGAGCCCCCCATCCACATAAGTTACATCCTCCCCACACACCCATACCTCTCAAGTGTCCCTCATTATGAGGGACATCCCTCATTTTGCCCCTTAAAATTGCTCTGTCCCTCATCCATCCCTCATGGAAAAGGTGCTGCCCACACAGTGAATGTGCTGTAAATTCAGACTTTAAAGCAGAAACACTTAATATTCTAAAATACTAAAACCAAAATAAACTTTGTACAAGTAAGCACTATTGTTTTCACAGTGTTCTGAGCTTGTATTTCCATGTTTGAGGATATGTCCCTTATTCTGAGGGTCAGTGTCCCTCATTGTCCCTCATTTTGAGTGTCCAAAAATGTCCATGTCCCTCATTTCAGTCACAAAAGGTTGAGAGGTATGCTCACACCCCTGACATCCCCACCAACCCTCACTCACCTCCTGATGTCCAAAGTTGAAGACTTGTTCCACTGATCAAAGACAAGTCTTACTGCTTGAAGTGATGACTGCAATATGAGCTAAGGTAAATGCTGTTCTATGTATTTCAATGAGGGGGTTTCAACTTTTGGCCATAATGCTCACTTTTTTGAGATTTTAGCCCACAATTTTCAACATTGACTCTTGGGGACCCCACCTCATGAACAATATGACTGTCATTTGGCAACTGTCACTGGAAAGGTGATTTTGTGGTTGGTTGGTGAAATCACCTTTCTGGTGGGATTTGCATAATGACTGTCATAGTGTTCATGAGGTGGGATCATAAGAAGGCTATGTTGAAAATTTGGTGTCAAAATTGCAAAAAAATGGCTGCATAATGAGCATTCATTGCTGTCTCTCTACACACACTTGTAACTTTGAAAATTTTCTATATTTACACCCCATATTTTCAACATAGAATTGGTATTACCCCACCTCATGTACTGTATGTGACAGCTGTCATTTTCAAATCCTGGCCAAAATGGGTTTTCACCCTTGTGTCACAGAATGGTGTTGCAGTTGCGCAGAATTACATTTTGGCTGAGATTAGAAAATGTTCTGTACTGGATACATGCAGCGAGGTCATAAGAAGTCTATGTTGGAAATTTGGTGTCAAATAAGGATACTGTTATACTATCTCAATGGAGGGATGGGAGCACAGGGTGCGAAGGACCCTGCGCTTCCACCGTAACATAAGGATACTGTTATACTATCTCAATGGAGGGATGGGAACACCCACCGTAACATATGGATACTTTTAAACTATCTCAATCGGACCCTACATTCCTACTGTAACATACAAATGCTGTTATACTATCTCAGTAGAGGGATGGACCCTGTGCTCCCACCGTAACATACGGATACTGTTATACTAGCTAAATGGAGGGATGAACCCTGCACTCCCACCATAACATATGGATACTGTTGTACTATCTCAATGGAGAGATATGAGTGCAGGGTCCAAAGGACCCTGTGCTCCTACAGTAAAATGAGGAGACTATTATACTATCTCAATAAGGAAGGAAATTAGTTACACAGACTTCATTACTACATCAGTTAGTTTTACAACATAAATACAGAAATGAGGCATTAGGGTTTCACCCTAACACCCCACCCCTGCCCTGCAGAGACCAGGAGGCATCAGGGTGAGAGGGAGTGGCATTTGGGTCACCAACCCTAACACTCATCCCATTCTCCTATACTGTAGCCACCCAGCTTATTTTACAATGGAATGGGGTGTGTTAGGGTTGGCGACCCAAATGCCACCCCCATGCCTGCTGGTCTCCACAGGCAGGGGTGGAGTGTTAGGGCAAAATCCTAATGCCTCATTTCCTACTTTTGTCATGGCTACTCTAACTGATGCATTAACAAAGCTTTTGCAACATCTATATACATATATATATATATATATATATATATATATATATACATATATTATAAATAAATCATGAACAAGAGAATAGGAATATGCTGGGTTAGGAGAGGTAAAGTTTGTGTTGTTATTTCAGTGAAGGGGTAGTGGATGGCTACCAGAACAATAAAGAAGCTGCTGAAGACTTGCAGCAGCTGGCCATTTGTCTGGGGGCCCTTCCTCTCTGGATCTGAGAGATGGGAGAAGGTGCCTTCCCTCTTGGTAGGCAACAGGTTCTGCAATGCCCTAGAAGGAGGTATCACTGAGGCTGTCCCCAGGGCAGCAGCCTCTAGGGAAGGGAGGAGAAAGAGGGGTTAAATAGAGCTGGAGGTCAGCAGCTTCCCCTCTTTCTTCTCCTTCCTTCAGATTGTCACCTGCTTGCCCTCCTAAAAGCAGGGTAGGGTGGCCAGAGTAGCTAAGGCCCCCTTTGACGCAGTAGAGGTGACTACATTAGGGGTCGGGGAAAGAGTTTTCTAATTTTTCCCTCTTAGGAAGGGTTTTCCTGGTTTTTTTGCGTCCTCTAAATGGTTGCAAAACTTAGACAGTAAAAAAAAAAAGAAAAAATAATTACTATACGTTAATAAAGAGCTGATACGAGTTTAATAAAAGAATGCAGCAAACCATTGCTAACATCTGAGGTAGCTCAAGAGGATTGCAGACTGATGTTACAAGGGGAAGAAGTGGGTAAGAGCTGAATTCTTCTGAAGGGCTAATCGCCACTGGTCAGCATGAGGCCAGGGGACCGTAGGACCCAGACACAGATGGGGGGTCATGGTCCACCTTCATCAGGGTACTTTGCAAGGACAGTGGTGCTGAATGGTGGGGGGGGTGTCATAGAAGCCTTGGCCACAAGACCTCCACAGGAGCTATGTCAGTCATTCAGGCGCACATCAGGGTTGGCCCAGGTGGAGGAAAAGGGTATGGGCTGAAGAGTCTGCATATCCTCCGGACTACACAAGCTGCTCAAAAAGATGTGTTCATAACAATAAATGCATGGCTGTGGCCATTTCCTCCAAGACCTGTATCTGTGTCATTATTTCAAGGAAGGGGTAGTGGAGGGCTAACAACAAATCTTGCTGATATCTTTCAGGGCATCTATCAGGGCATTTATAGACACAACACCAGATTATGGGGAAGTAGCCAATGTTTCCCCTCTATTTAAAAGGGATGAGGCTGGATCCAGGTAACTGCAAAACTTTGAATCTTACTTGGTGCTTGGCAAAGTGCTTGAATCAGTTGTAACAAATGTTATGGTTCATTCCATGGAGCATCTCAGGCTGTTCTCGAGCACAAAATGTAGCTTTGCGAAAGGCTGATCCTCCTGAACAAACGTGAATGCACTCTTCAAGGAGGTACCTAGGGAGGTGGATGTGGTTGTAAGGAGCAGTGCAAGGTGGTGATCCTTCCCTGTGCAAGGCCATGATTAGATTGCACCTGGAGTACTATATCAGTTTTGGTCATTGCAGCATAAAAGACATAATTACTCACCATAGTAATGTCCTTTCTTCTAAGGGATCCAATAATAAATTAGACAAATATGCCTCATTTCCATTCAGAGGTGTTGTCCCAGGAACAGAACTAAATGTGGACTATGGGATTTAGAATTCTGTTCAAACACATCATTATCATTACGCTCCCTTGCTTGACTAACACCACATTTTTTTTTCTATAGAGCAATAGTTCTCAGACTTTGTCACAGTGAGCCTCCCCAAATCCACGGAAAAGATTTTAAGCCTCCCCAAAAAACTGACTATTGACTACTTCTTCTGTTTCCTCTCTATATGAAATAACCTTCCTACATACTTTGCCTCTCCCCCTCCTTCTCTGCTCCTAAGCAACCTCTCGGGGATTACTTTTCTCCTTTCTGCTATTGCTTTTAGCACTTCTATGCTCAACCCTTGTATTTGGGCTGTTCTGCCATCAGTTTACAAATTGATCAATTACTACCACTCATTATTAATTTGTTGCTCATATTTGTTAAACTATTACTCATTGTATATTTATTTATTGTTTTGCAGTTAACTTTTGAAATGTATTCACTCCCTACCCTTCCCTGGGTACACCTCAAATGAGCCTTGGCTCATTCACCTTCCCTTGTCACCTATTAGTAAATACATACATAAAATTCGCCTACTATTATCCTTTCAGTTTTCTTCATCTCTTCACACAAAATATATAAAACCCAAAATTTAAATACAGTGCCTTTTCAGACTTGCTTGAGCCTCCCCTTGAACAGGCTGGGGCCTCCCCAGGGAGGCTGGCCTCACCATTTGAGAACCCCTGCTATAGAGCAAAGGGAGTAGTGTCCACTGATAACTAATCTATTTTAAAAATAAACTGGCACTAAAGTCAATCAAAAATAGCAAACAAGAAATGCTGTTTAAGATAATTAAACAAGTGATTCTAAAGCATTGTGAAACAACCAAAAATGTAAACAATAAATGCTCAAGCACAAAATAAACTTATCAGACTGATGCTTGGGAGATCACTTTTTTCAGGTTCTAGAAGGAGATGCGGGGTCCTGGATTGTATAACTTATTGCTGCATGCCTTGGAAGAAATAATATTACCACAGTGAACTATCATGTCTTCTGACAACAGGACTCCAACAATAATGTTATTCAAATCTGAGACTCAGTAGCAGTGCTTTGAGAGGCTGGGTCTACAATCTGTTTAGGAAAAAAGGTTCTGTAAGACAGGAGTCCCAAACTTGGCATCCCTTCTGGGTTCTTCATCCAGGAATTAGTGCTTTGAAAAGGTGTGTGGACTGTTTTTCAGGTAGCTGATTTACAAATGTTCTGAAGAAGGATGCTCCTTGTTGCTGCCATAGAAACAGAAGTAGCTGAAGGTATGGAATTATGATGGAATTCCACAAAATTCGATGGAATTTTATCAGACTTTCACTGAAGTTTTAATTTTTTTTAATTTGGTCATAAGTAAGCCATATTTATTTATTTATTGAAAATGTTTCACCAGGAAAGGCACACTGAGCAAAAAGATGCTCATCTCCAGGTGTGACCTGGGGGTAGGGATTACAGAGGAGGCAGGTATACATACAATAGTTGAGCTTAGCAGTAGAGCAATACAGATAGTATACATAGTTGGGAGGGATTACATTTGAACTTGTTACATAAGGAGAACAGTACAAAACATAATCATCAAGGACATGGTATACATATCATGGGTACACATCAAAGCAAGAACAGTACAGAACATGACATCAGGGACAGGGTAAACATATCATGAGTACACAACAAGGTAATACATGAATTACATAAGTGCCAGTAACAGAACTAGAGTGCCAGTATCAGAACTTGTGTACCAGTAGCAGGACTTCAGCTGCAGCAAGATGCACCAAGTTGACAGTAGGAGTTGGAGAGTGAAGTTGGGGGGTTGGGGAGGAGTGGACTAGTAAACATTTGGCGTATGTGGGGAGGTTTTGGTGAGGTGGGAGGGGAGGAGAGTGGAGTTAGTAGCTGTGAGTATTGCTGAAGAGCGTAGGTTAATTAGGAAGGAGGGAGAGAAGGGGGATGTTAGGAGACAGAAGTGTGAGTAAGAGTGAGAGTGTAAGGGCGTAGGGCAGTATATAAGCCAGACAATTAGGCAATGGCCAAGCCGCTGGCCAGGCACTAAGGGGCAATGGGGGAAGAGAAGTTATCAAGGGGGGGAGGTCAGGGGCAGTTGCAATTTGGAGCAAGGAAGTTGGTGAGGGCAGAGGATAGGGAGTGTTTGGATGAAGAATGGTGGATCTGGGCCAGCAGGCTATTCCAGAGTTTAGGGAAGAGATAAGAGAAGGCCGATTGGCCAGCGGTGGTACTTCGGTGGGGGATGACTAATAGCCTAGTGTCAGTGGACCTGAGGGCATGGGTGGGGGTAGGTGGGGAAGATAGGGAGGATACGAGGTAGGGTGGGAGGGAGCTTGAGATCTGAAAATTGGAGTAATTACTTGTTGATGGGTTATGTAATGATATTCCAAATATTTTGATATTTGGATGAATTGTTTCAAACATATAGGGGTTCAAAGTCTGACATTTTTATTTAAATTTATTTTTTGAGGGACATTTTTTGAAAATATTTTTGCTTATAACTCAGCCTTCTTTGAAGCTAGATATGTGACAATTAGAATGCATTACCTTTTTGTAAAGGTCATAGAACCAATGTCTAAATATGAAGAGATCTGATTTTATAAATGTTTAAGTTATAGGGGATCAAAATGTCACTATGCAATTATTTGTGAAATTATATGAAAACTTTCTAGAAATGTGGATGTTTGTAGCGTCTCTGCTTTTGTGTGTCTAGTCCTGACATTTGTCATGCATATCCAATGTCATTGTAACTTGGCATCTTTATAAAACTGGAACAAATGTGGTGTAGTAGTCTTAAATGTGCAGTGGAAATACCAAAATTATTACTGGCAACAAATATTTATGATAGCATAATAGGTGATGCTTTCAGACTTCCATTTGCAGAATTTAAAATTCACAAAGTACATATCACTACTTCATCGCATAAGCTGAGCTGAGCTGTTTGCAGTTTTGTGCTTATTTGCTGGGTGACTCTTTTGGGGTGCTGCCAGCATGTCCACATTTCTTATATTGCAGTCAAATGACCTGCATCTAATTTTTGTGAGCTTACTGTCCTTTGTCTGCACACCCAACTTGTATTTCTCATGACTATATTGCCCCCTCCTCTTTTTCTCTCTAAGCTTAAACTGGTAAGTTAAACTACTGGTTCCCCTGATGTCCTCCTTGTTCTTCTCAGAAACATACTACTTTGAAAAGAAAACCTCTTGCTCCTTTTACTGTCAACCTTACCCCATTGGAATAGCCAGAATTATTCCTTCTTAGTGCCCCATACATTTTCTTCCCCCACTATATCTACAGACAAGCTCTAGCCAGGGCGGATACAACTGTGGCAAGCTTCCAAAGCTCCAGAGAGTTAGCGCCACCAGTGCCATTGAGTGCCATCTGCAAGATAGTTGAGGTGACGCAACTGCACATGCATGGCATTGGCACATGCGTAGTTGCAGTGAATGGCAATATGCCATTTACAAGATGGCAGTGCCAGTGGAACTGCATATGTGCACGAGGCATGCATGCGCAGTTCTTGTCCCTGAATGTGGAAGTAACAGCCAAAATTGTGCAGCTGCTAGTCCATAGCAGCTGACCGTGGTGGAGTGTTACAAGCTCTGTTGGACTTCTGGAAGGATACTTCCAAAAGTCCAACAGAAGGTGCCATGATCTGCCATTTTCAGGCCAGAGAAAGCAAAACAGCTGTAGGCTCTGAACACAGCTGTAAAAAGCTGGCCCATTCAAAGTTTTACAATTGTTTAGAGCAATACTCCATAATTATCCTTCTATCAGACAGATGTTAGAACAGGTTTCTCAATGAGTACCATGTTTGCTGACTTTGTGAGTCTAGTGGTTACTGCACTGGACAAAGGAGGGTACATGGGCATGGTGTTCATGCACCTGTCCAAAGGCTTCAACTTAGTCATCAACTGTTAGTAACAAGATCAGTTGATATTGAGGTTGCACCTGCCACAGACAAATGGCTTAAATCATATTTGACAGGACAAAGTTTGTCAGTGTTGGTGGAAGGCCATCTGTCTGGATGCATGATGTTGAAGAGAGGTGTCCACCAGGGATCCACCCTGTGCCCTCTATTATAATTAGGTTTCATCAGTACAATTTTTAATAATATTACTCAAGGTAGTATAAGGTTGTATGCTCACAACACAGTGTTACTTATATAGAAACATAGAATTTGTCGGCAGAAAAGAATCGCTTGGCTCACCTAGTCTCCACAGGTATTTCCTGCTGGTTCACCCATGCCACAGTGACAACCAAGTTTCTGGTGCAAAATACAGCACCAGTAACATGCCGACACAAGCCACCATGCTCTCTCTGCCATCCGGCAGAAGGAGCAACCTCAATTACAGGGGGGCTATGCCCCTGCACCTCCATTTATTTATATAACAAACTCCAGGTCATACCCTGGTGGCAAGAAGGGTGACCCAGAGATTGGCAACTTTGCCTGATGCTAAAAAAACAAAGTTGAACAAGAAGCATGCAACATTATTCTGCTGGCAACATCATTGTGACAATAATAAGTCGGCACATTAACAGGATACGTTTCCTGCCTAATCTGTCTCCTCAGACCTTAATGAATCTCCTCTGACCATCTCTACTCCCTGCCTGTTTAATAATATGCCCTTATGTCTATCCCATGCATGCTAGAAACCCCCACTGTTTCTTTTTTTTTTTATTTTATTTTATTTTAGCTTTTGTTGACCGGGTAAGTGCACTAGACAAATCCTGCCTATTTTCAGGCACGACCCGGGGGAAGGGGGATACAGATGCATGCCAACTGACCTTGAACCAGATCAAGCTGTTGGTGGTATTTTTTTTTAGTGAATGAGGGAAATTTGGCCAGGACACCGGGGAAATTCCCCTGCTCTTTTCGATAAGTGCCATGGGATCTTTAACATCCACCTGAACTACCACCAATCCAGGCAGATGGGACCTCAGTTTAACGTCTCATCCGAAAGACGTTCTCCTTCATCAATGCCTCTGGCAGTCTGTTCCAGGTGTCTAATACCTTGTCAGTGAAGCAGTACTTCCTCACAACGCTCTTAAACTTTCCCCTCCAGTTTCATTGCATGCCTCCTGTTCCTGGTGCTTTTACTCATTTGAAGGAGACTCCTCTCCTGCACCCTGTTTACCTCTGTGAGGTACTTGTATGTCTCTATCTTGTCCCCTTGTGCTCTCCTCTTTTCCTGGGTGTACATGTTGAGATCCCTCAGTCTCTCCTCTTAGGGCTTCTTTTGCAACCCCTGCACCATTTTAGTTGCCCTCCTCTGGACTGCCTTCATCCTCTCTATATCCTTTCTGAGGTGCTGCCTCCAAAACTAGCCACAGTACTCCAGGTGGGGTCTCACCAGCTATTGACACAGTGGCAACACCAACACCACCTCCTCCTGCTGGAGATACCTCACCCTATGTACACTAGCTCCACCCACTGCTGCATCACACTTCCCTGCCACTTTGAGGTTGTCAGTTATGATAACCCCAAGGTCCTTTTTCTGCTTAGTGTGTCAGTACTTCTGTAGTATCTAAAAAGGACATGGAATTTAAACTTCAAGATCCATTTAATAAATTACAAGAATAGTTTGTAAATGCCAAATTGTTAATGAATCAAAAAAAGACACAGACCATGACCTTCACCACTAGTGACCTAGACCAAAATTGTTTTGGACGTACTGTGGGAAACAAAAAGGTACCTAATCAACTTGAGCCTATACACTGTATTGATACAGTTACAGCTGGTTGAAGAATACTTTTACTTAGGTGTCATAACTGATAATACCCTGAGTTTTACTCCCGGCATAAACTTCATCCTAAAAAAGCAAATGTTAAAATTGGAGCCCTTCATAGGGTAGAAAACTGCTTAACATCCCAAGCTAGATGAAAAGATAGTCAGTCACTTGAATGTACCTGTTATTGAATTTGGAAATGTAGAGTATGACAAAAAAAGTATAAAGCAGCACAAATCTGGAAAAAAAAATATGTAACCAAATTTACTACTGCTTTGAGTGATAAATTTATGACAATTTGTCAGTGTGTGTAACTACTGCTAGTCCTTGCCAAATGTTTGAGTGTGTCTTACATAGGAACATATGAATTTGCTAGCAGAAGGCCATATGGTCTATCCAGTCTATTTGTTGTGGAGCCCATGTGCTTAGGTTAACATGTCACTTTGTCCCCCCACCCTTTGCACTCATACCTTTCCCTTGACTATATCCCACCACCTTTTGAAACCCCTAACCAGTTTCTGACTGACTACCTCATCTGGGAGCTTGCTCCACCCTGTCACCATACTCTCTGTGAAGAAGTGTCTCTGGATTGCTTTCTAGTGCCCCCACCACCAATTTGTAGTTGTGCACCCTCATATTCCTATTTTTAGTAAGACCGAATAGATTCACAAACTTTACCTTGTTTATACCCTTGAGGTACTTGAAGGTTTCTGTCATGTCACCCCACTCTCTTCTCTCCTCCAGTGAGTACATGTTTAGATTCTTCAGACTTTTCCTTTATGGAGGATTGTGTTGACCCTGATCCATGTTTGCTGCCCTTCTCTGCACAGAATCTGGCAGGTTTATGTCAATTTTTAGAAAGAGATTCCAGTACCATTTACAGTATGCCAGGAGCAAAGACAGCACGGACCTGTGCAGTGGTAGGATCATCTCTTTCTTTCTGCTAGTGAAACGACTGGCTATGCAACTCAGCATCTTGTTTGCCATAACTGCTGTTTTTTGCACTGTGTAGAGGGTTTCAGTTTGCCAGTTACAGCTATCTCCAGAACCTTTTCCTTCTCTTATGCTGTGACCTTCACACTACATAGTCTGTATTTGGCCTTTGGGTTCTTCTATCCAGTATTCATGACCTTTCATTTTTTAGCATTGAACCTCAGTTTCCAGATGCTAGACCACCTCTCTAACATTTCTAAATCCTCTCTTAGATCCCCGACTCTCTCCTTCATGTCCACCTTCCCGCAGAACTTGGTGTCACCTGCAAAGGTGCAAATTTTGTTCTTTATGCTATCCCCACTGTTGTTTCTGAACACATCGAACAGCACTGATTTAAACATCAAACTCTGTGGAACCCCACTGGTGACCTCCCTCATCCCTGAAAGTTCCCCTCCCACCACCATCCTTTTAGTCCTCCCTAAGCCAATTGGCCACCCACCTGATCAAATTATTACCTGCCCCTTGGTCCTCCAATATTTTGATTAACCTCTTATGGGGGATGGAGTCAAAGGCTTTGCTTAAAATCAAGTACAGTATGTCTACTGCCTGCCACTTGTCCCCTGCCTTCATATTGATTGGATTGGCTTGGCATGACCTCCCTGACATAAATCCATAATGCCTGTCATTGTGGTATCTCTTGTCTCAGGAAATTCCACCACCCTTCTTTAAGGATGGTTTTCATCAACTTGCCAGCTATCAAGGTCAACCTTACTGGCCTGTAGTTCCCTGGGTCACCTGTTGCTCTGCTGTAATGCAGGGACACCACGTTAGGTATCCTCCATTGCCATGGCATCACTCCTGCATCCAGCAAATAGTTAAGCAAATCCATCAGATGGGCTACAAGTACTGCTGACAACTTGTTCATTATCCTGGGGTGCATGCCATCAGGCCCAGGAGACTGTCTACCTTGAGGGCTTTGATCCCCCATGAAATGAGTCCTCCATTATCACTTCTTCCTGTAGTCTCCCTTCCTCCCTTTCTCCCCATCCCCAACTTCCCCTGTGGCACTGGACCATCTTCTTTCTTCATAAAAATGGAGCAGAATTATTCAATTAATACCTCTGTTCAGTTAAAGTTTACTGATTGACTCATTAAGAGCCATTAAAATATTAAGAACATGAACATATATTACATTATTTATAGAAATTGTTTTTACATGTAACATCATTAGAAAAACACATATAAGACATGCAGAAATATGTACATGAATAATAATTAATACTAAAGAAAACCTAAAGTGCAACAATATCAAGCAACTGCCCTTTAGCTAATATTGTAGTAGTATTCCCATCTTAGTAAGTTGTTAGAGTCACTAGGACAGGGGCTACTCATTTAAATCATATTTATCCAATCTTATTTCACTAGGCAAGTTTCTTTCATAAATTAATATAACAAAATAATTGCTATAGAATGAAAAGAGGATGCTTGTTAGTCTGGGACTGCCTTTTGAATGTATTGACACCAGTATTTTAAACAAGTCTAATAACTTACTGACAGATAGTCAATGAGACTCATTGACTTGTAAAACAAAAGCCATCTAGAGGTTCATGATTTTGCAAAGGCTTGATTTATAGGTTTAGATTGCTCATTCAGTACTTGAAAAGGAACAGCTGTTACCAACAAGGATAGACATTATTGTAAGACATATAAATATTTATACATATCTATTTGTATTAACAACTTCTGATTAGATCCATTTTAGACATTTTACAACCTATCAAGTAACTACCTCTGAAAGGGGGCTCATAAGTCCACTTAATAAACCTTCAAAGTTGTAGTTATTGTTCCAAATATGGTGCTAGACAATTGTTCTTTATACTGAAGTTGTAAAGTTTGAGCATTCTAATACGCAATATGTAATGTTTCAAATGTTCCACTCCCAGAATCACATTTCAAATCATGTATAGTCTCAGTGGCCTCTCATTTATCATATCTAAACTTTATTTATTTGAAGGGAAATGTCTCAAGTCTGAATTTAAGAAAGATTTGCCTGTCACTTTGATCTGTCAAGCATGTTAAATGGGGTTCTAATGTGTGCATACATTTATTTTTGGAATACTATCAGTATCATTTTAATGTTCTTATTATTTCAATATCCGATGACTGAGAATAGGTTTTAAGTCTCATTAGAATCACTGACATATAATTTAGTGAGGTATTAATATTTTTCAAGAAATTCAACCATAAATGTGATAGATTTATAGTAACGAGAGTCTCCTTTATTGCAGAGAGCCATGGAGATGGGTTGCTATTTGTAATCCAAGATCTTTTTTTCCTCCAGGCATCTTTTTGTTAGTCTACTATCAGGTATATTTTGACATTTTAACCAGCAAGCTAACTTCCTGCTTTTTATCAATACTTAAGTTTTTATCTTCCCTAATTCTGCACTTACTATTTCTGCTGGTGTTGTCTTGGAGACTTGGACTAAGGCTTTACATTTTTGAGGAAATGGCTGCTCAATTTTAAATACATTATCTCCATCCCAAATAAGAATATTCCCCCCATATTTGTCATTGAAGAGTAATAATACATTTTGAACTTGCAAAAATGTTGTTTTAAGATATGTCTTGGACCAAAAGTTGTTATTAGTGAAAAATAAACCTGAGTAACAAAAAGTCTTGTCCACTTCCAAAGTAATAGTATTTATTTTCCAGTACCCAATGTTTTTTCCAAAATATACAAATACTTTGCTTTGTGTTGTATTAATTTTCAGTTTGTTTTGCCTGTAATGATTTTCCAGACATTCCAGTTTGTGAGTTAAACCTATAAGAGTTACAGATATAATAATCACATCATCTGCATACATTGAGGCAGTAAATTGTTGATCCTTTCACATCAGCAGAGTGAAATTTGGTAATGAGATGAAGACATGGAAGATTGTTAATAAAGAATTCAAACATCTGAGGATCAAAGAAGCAGCTTTGTTTTCACTCATATTAGAGGTGAAGTCATCCAAAATGTTGCTGTTTAGATCATAACTAACAAGTGATCAGTTAGAATAATAATTCTAAGCACATTATGATCTATTTCATTGCAAATATTCTTTCCCATAAAGAGACCAGAGACACTATAAAATTCTTCTTTAAAATCCGTAACGGTTATATATACTGGGTTGTGTTTCTAACATAGTAGTTCTCAATTATATTCTGTAATATAAAACATTGATCAACAGTAGAATATGATTTTCAAAAACCTGATTGAATGGGATTTAAAATGCTATCTTTTTTCTATCAAGATATTTATTCTACTAAGCATTATTCTTTTAAAAAATTCCTCTAAGCAGTCTATAAAATTAATTGGCCTGTAGTTTTCTGGAAGGGCTGGATTACCTTTTTTTTAAAGATTGGAACTATTATGCTTTCTTTCCATTCTCCAGGGAAAATGCTTCCCCTCCTTTCCCTAGGCAAAAAATAATCTTGGATCATCTTCTTAAAGAGCAATGCCATTTCAATTTTATAAACTTATGGGGGTATTTTATCATGTCCTGAGGCTTTGTTTCCTTTTATGTTATCTATTGCCAAGGCTACTTTCAGTGGATTGATATCAAGTGTACCTCAGTTAAGCTCTAATGTGTCAGTTAGCATGTTATAACTATAACCATCTGCTTCACAATAAACACATTTTTGTTAATAGTTGATCCATGATGGCTTGATATATGCAGTGATATTTTAGCATAAGTTTGTGTTCCCTTAGCTTCTAGGAGACAAAAATATTTAGAATCCTTGTCGGTTATTGCTTGGTACATTTCCTGCCATTGTTCATTTTGATAAGCCTGCTTTTGTTCATGCAAGAAGAGTTCCTAATGCTTTCAGAATGCGTTACGGTATGAATAATTTTCCCTGGTTGTGTTCTGCTTAATGTATTTGAAATAAGCAAGCAATAAAACACAATGAGGTGTGGGTTATGTCCTGATAAGAGCACGTCCCAGGTGTGTTTTGAGGCATAAGGCACTTGCACTGAGTGCCTTTAGCACCTGGGAAGTAGTTCCTCTATGTAATGTATAGTACAGTACAGTATTATTTAGCTTGATCAGCAGTATGCCCCCCCAACTACACATTTTACTCAGCTTAGTTCCCCCATCCCAGTCACTCATACACAGACTGCATATTTTTTGTTTTGTGTACAGCTTTGGATTTTATGTTTTTCAAACTGAGCAGGGCAGTTCTGTAGGAAGTGAACATGTCCCTCTTCAGCTGCTGTACTTTTGCTCATCTTTCCATTACAGTGCATCTCAGGAGTGCGACATTCAAGTGGAAGGCAAGAAGATATGGAGTGCATATTAAGTGACTGTGTGCTTTTTTTGTTTTGATAGTGGGTCACACTTCAGGTTACTGTTGGTCACACTTCAGGTTGCAGTCATTGGCATGGAAGGGGGCTCCGGCATCTCTTAGGAATGCTGTGAGGACCAGTGAGAATGGAGACAAGCTGCTGGAATTATGTAGTCAGCGGTAGAGCTGCAAGACGGCGGCTACTACAAAGTAAAATGAAGGTCAGATTGGAGTCTGTTTTTATTTAATGCAGTAATTTTATTTTCTGAATTGGGGAAATTATGGCATTCTTGATGCAATTCATGATTGTTGCAGTGCTGTGCCACTGCTCTTCAGGAGCTGCTGTTGTGGTTCCCTCGTGTCATACCAGAGAACCTGCAGTGTGAGACTGGTGGCATGGAATGATTTCACTATGTGCTGAGTTTTGGTTGGCACAAGTAGTGCTGGTTTTATGGTTGTGGCCTGATAAGGACATGACTGAGACTGTCTTTCAGACAATCAGCTTTTAGGATTGTTTCTGCCCATCTTATAAACATGCTTTATAATTTTCATAGTCTCTATTGAACAAGGTTCTCTGCTTGTTAATAGGCTTGGAACTATATAGGAATGGCAAAATGTTAGACTATATTTCTTTTACACCACCCTAAATTTCTTGAGGTGAAGAGTTTGGTGAAAAATTGCCTACAATTCCTGTTGTTGCTCAACTCATAAAAATGTGTGTTACATAGATACATAGACAGTGTTGGCAGATAAGGGCCTATGGCCCACCCAGTCTGCCCACTTGAGCTTGTAAGTTCAGTTTATGTTTTCCTAGAAGTCTGTTGCCCCTTACCCCTGACTTCCAGAATTCCTTTATGTCTATCCCATGCATTGTTAAATCCCATGATTGTTTCAGCCCCCACCACTTCCTCTGGCAGGGTATTCTACTTATCCACCACCCGTTCTGTGAAGAAATTCTTCCTCACATTTCCTCTGAATTGTCCTCCCTCCAACTTCATCCCATGCCCTCTAGTCCTGGAACATCTTTTTTGCTTAAAAATAGTGTATTCCTCGACCCTGTTCCTCCCTGTAAGATACTTGTATGTCTCTATCATATCCCCTCTCTCCCTCCTCTCCTCCAGGGAGTACATGTTCAGTTCCTTCAACCTGTCCTCATAGGACTTGTGATGCAATCCATCTTTGTTGCCCTCCTCTTAACCTTCTCTACCCTGTCTATGTCCTTACATAGGTAAGGTCTCCAGAACTGTACACTGTACTCCAGGTGAGGCCTCACTAGTGTCTTGTATAGTGGAATTATGACCTCCCTTTTCCTGCTGGTGATGCCCCTGCCTATGCCTGCCAGCATCCTATTTGCTTTACCTGCTGCCTTGTCACACTGTTTCCCTACCTTGAGGTCATCAGAGATGATAACTCCAAGATCCCTTTCCTGCTTGGTGCATGCTATATCCTCACCCCCCAACTGATATATTGTGCCAGGGTTTTTGTGCCCCATATGCATTATCTTGCACTTCTTTGCATTGAATTTCAACTGCCAAACCCCTGACCATTCTTCAAGTTTCTGTAGGTCCCTTCTCATTCTGTCTACACCCTCTGGTGTGTCTACTCTGTTACAGAGCTTTGTGTCATCAGCGAACAGTGAAATTCTGCCTTCGAGGTCCTGTGCAATGTCACCGATGAAGATGTTGAATAGGACTGATCCCAGCACTGATCCCTATGGTACCCCACTGGTCACTCTTCCCTCTGTGGAGTGACAGCCATTTACCACCACCCTCTGTGTCCTGCTGCCCAGCCAGTTACCTACCCACCGCACTACCATCCTGCCTACATCCATATTCCCTTAGTTTGTGTAATAGTCTTCTATGTGGCACAGTGTCAAAGGCCTTGCTGAAGTCCAGATAGGCCATGTCCACTGCCCTCCCCTGATCCACCTCCCTAGTCACCCAGTCAAAAAATTCAACGAGGCTGGTCTGACATGACCTCCCCCTGGTGAAACCATACTGCCTTGGGTCCTGTAGTCCATTGACAACCAGATGTTCCACCAATCTCTCCTTCAGTAGTGCTTCCATGATCTTCCCCACTACCGAGGTGAGGCTGACTGGTCTGTAGTTCCCTGCTTCCTCTTTGTTCTCACTTTTGTATAAAGGGACTACATCTGCTATCCTCCTGTCTTTGGGTACCTCCCCTGTTTCCAGTGATTGGCTAAACAGGATAGCCAGAGGTTCAGCCACCACCTCTCTTAGTTCTTTAAGGACCCTGGGGTGCATCCCATCTGGCCCCATTGCTTTATCAACTCTTATTACTTCCAGTTCCTTCAGGATCCTTTCTCGTGTAAAGGGACTTGTGTCCATTTCTGCACCATTCTCACCCCTTGTACTCTCTTCAGACCCATTACCCTCCTCTTCCTCAGTAAAGACTGAGCAGAAATACCTGTTTAATATGTCAGCTTTACTGTTGTCATCCTCCACGCGGCCCCCATCCTCCCCCTTCAGTCTCACTATCCCTTCCTTTGCCTTTCTTTTTCACTTATGTACCTGTAAAAGGTTTTGTCCCCTCACCCACTGATTTTTCAATGTGTTCTTCTGTCTGAACTTTGGCTTCCCTTACTGACCTCCTGCTCCCTTTGCTTCTCCTGGTACTTCTCCTAACCCCTTCTGCCTGTGTCTTTTTGTATTGCCTGAATGCAATCTTTTTGGCTTTCACTTTCTTTGCTACCTCTTTGAAAACCATAATGGTCTTCTCTTCCTTTTCCTCTTGATAACCTGCTTAATGCATAATTCTGTTGCTCTTGTAATCCCCATTTTAAATACTGCCCACTGTTCCTCAACCCCTAATTCCTGCCCCATTCCCCTTAATGCCTCTTTCAAGTATCTCCCCATTTTCCCAAAGTCTGCCCCCTAAAATCCAGGATACGTGTTTTTGTGTGGTTTGGTTCTGCTCTTTCTGTGATTTCAAACCACAATGTCCTGTTCCCCAGGTCATGTTAATTTGTCTATTAACATTTTCATAAATTGAACATTCCTATTATTTCAGATTTTAATATGTGCAACATTATTAGAATTATCAAAAAGATTGTCTTGTGAAGAACATAATGAAGATTTAATTGAATTGGGAAATGGTCACTTCCAGGTCTATGACCAACATTTCCACAAAATCATGAAACTGACAATAGAACAAAATATAATGATTCTAGGTGAGAACCCTGTTTCAATAATAGCGTGATTAAAATCCACTTACAGACAAGAGTGGCAAACATGACAGTGCTGAGCAAAAACATTGCATGTACAGACAGCACTGTGACTGGGGGTGCATAGATGTCAGTGAGTGGACAGACAGAATAAAGGTACTAGGAGCTGTACCAAGTAAGACTGGAAAGGCACCACACTGGAGGCAAGTTGGGTGGGAGGGAGAAAGGCAACTTTGGTGAGAGGGACACATTTGGGTGGGTGGACGATAGAGATGTGGGGAAGTAAAATTTTGCCAGCAAAGTTTGCACGAAGTGACAAAATTCATCACTTCAAGGAGCTTTGTGAAACTTCTCCAGACCTGTGGAAACTTCAGCTTCACCCAAGGTGTGTTGGACAATGACCCCAGCATCCCCCCATACTGTAATTATACATCCACTAAGACCACACTAATTCAGGGAAAAAAAAGAAAGTTGTAAAGAAAGAGATCCACCCTGGGATCGGACTGCAGTTGGGCTTACCTCATGCACTCACAGCTTGTTAATCTTTCCACAACCCCATGAATCCAGTACGCTGACACTACACACACTAATTCACTTATCCTGCTTGACATAAGTGAAAACAGTTACAGGTGGAGCACTATAATGTCTGCGCTATTATTCACCCATAGCTGTTTTCACTTTTGGTTCATACTAAGGTAAAAATAGGAACAAAAATACAAGAAATCAATGGGTGTTGCATCCTGCACCATTTAGTACAGTTTGTATCTGTCAAGCCTGGATTTAAACTCAGTTCAGCTTTAGGAAATAATTATGTTCAAGGGGAGACTGTTCCATAAATTTATAATCCTAATTGTATAAACATATTTCCTGGCAGTGGTTCTGAACCATACTTCTTGAATTTGTAAAGGATGTCCTCTAGTCACTAAATTGTTGTTTTTAAAATCAATGTCAAGTTCATACATTAGCTCAGGATCCTGTAATATGTCATACAGCAAGAGTAGATCTCCACGGGCCCTGCATGTTTATAAAGACATTAATCTACGTGAACTGATCCTGTTTTCATATGATACTTCATGGTAGCCCTCCATGATCTTTGTGAACCTACATTGTACTCATTCTAGTTTGTTTCTTTCACTAACTTTGTAAGATTTTCAGATCTGGGAGGAGCTCTCCAGATGAGGCCGTACATATGATCTGTGTAGGGGAATCATAACATTACTTGATCTAGATGTAATGTTTTTCTTAATAGACCATGCCACTTTGTTGGCTGTACTTATGGTCTCAGCACCATGTTGTTTTGAGCTCAGGTTATTCATGCACCCAGGTCCTTCTCACAGTCTGTCTCATCTAGCTTGTGGCCCTCTATATACTGTAATAGACATATTTGTTGTTGGATCTACCTAAGTGCATTACTTTACATTTATTTATGTTAAGTAGCATATCTCATTTATTGGTCCAAAGAACATTTTTTTCTAGTTCCCTTTGTAACCTTACAGAATCTTCCAGACTTGAGCAGGATGCACATAGTTTTGTGTTGTCAGCATATTTCAGGGTCATACAGTCAAGTTACAATGTCAGATCTGAAAAGAAGATATTAAAAAGAATGGGGCCCAGGACTGAGCCCTGTGAGCCTCCACTATGGATGGGTCCCTCACCTGAAACATACCCATTGATTGTTACACATTGCCACCTATTAGAAAGCCAATCTGCTACCCAGTTGACCAGAGTTATCTCTATTTTGAGTTTTACCATTTTCTCCAGTATGGCCCAGTGTGGACTCAGTTCAAGGGCCTTAGAGAAGTCCAGATAGATGATACCACAGGGGATGTTATGATCAAGATATATACTAATGTGATTGTAGAAAGTTAGCAGGTTAGTTGTACTTCTCCCTTTAATAAAACCATGTTGTACTGAATCAGACCACTGTATAGAAGAAATAATTTTATATTTGCTAATACGGTCCAATACTTTCCTGATGCCACAAGTAAGACTAATAGGATGATAGTTTTGCACAAGCTCCCTGTCTCCCTTTTTAAAGATTGAGACATGAGTGAACTTCCATTCAATGGGAACTTCAGATTTAGAGAGAGACAATTCAAAGAGTATTTTATGAGGTAGAAATAGGTGTTCCGTCATTAATTGGAGAACACCAGCAGATATTTTGTCTGGTCCAGGGGAGGATTCTTTTCTAAGGTACATAATTTTGTCCAGAATTTCAGTTTCTGAAATTTGTATAGCTGATTTGGAGGATGATCTGCCCTTTGCCATTGTTTTTTTTGCCTTTTTTGTACACATTGCAGAAATAATTGTTAAATGCCTCAGCCATCTGTTTGTTTTCAGTTATTGCATATTTTGCTCTTTCACTGCATGGTTTTTACTGTGCTCATATTGAAACACACTTCTGACCAGCTACCAAAGATAATAATCAATTATACTGACCCCCATTTGAAGAAAAATAGTTCTACTGCCCTGGGCAGTCTATTTGTATTACTCCATTCAAGACACTTAGACCTGTTTTCTTGTTTTTGTTTTTTTAAGAAATATAAAAGCCTGTCACCACTTCTGTTTACAGTTTTGTCCTTTGATATTCTTTTCTGAATACCTTCCCAGTCATCTGCAAACTGACTTATATTAACTATGCATGAGTTAAAATCTCTCAGAAGTAAAATGCCAGCTCCTAGAAAATAAGAATTAGCTTTAGATATCTAATTTTTAAATAGATCCCAGATATCCTAGTTAAAATACTTGGAATGTTTGGGAGGATATAATAGTTACATAACAAGTATACTTATTGTTCCCAGGTTATTAATATTATCATAACATTTGGAAGAATTTTAGCTATACTGTGTCTATTAAGATCATTATCAGTTTTGATCAGAACAGCCAGTCCTCCTATTCATCTTCCCACCATGTCTTATACAATTAAGGTCCTCCACCCAGATGTCTACTGTTGCCCATGCTTCTTGAAATGAGACAGTATTGTATTGTTTATTAAAGGTCCTAAAATAATGATCAGCTGAGTTTTTAAGGATCCCTGCCATATTCCAAGTCAAGATTTTTTTTTTAATGTTACATCGTCTCAGTTGGCCCTGGTATTATTTCAGATGTCTGCAAACCATTCCCAACTATAGATGTTTGTCATTAACGATTTATATCAATCAATGATTCCAATCTATTAGGGGGATAAATATGATCCCTTGTGCCCATAATTTTCTTATTGATGGTAATTTATTACTAGGACCTATATTTAATTTATGCTTATCTATTGTATTTATATCAAAATCCAATTCTATTGCCACTTGTGTCTCTTTCTCTTTGACACATTCTACTGAGAGATTCAACATATTGCAAAGTAAAATTTCTAATTTGTCAAGCCTGTATACGTCTTCTAGAATCTGGTGGACTAGTTATATTGACTCTTACTGCTAATGTAATCTGCCTTGGTTATGAATTCCCTTCTACTTCCAGACCCATTAAATACCCTTATACTCTAACTACCATATGTTTTCAATTAAGTAGAATATTGCTTGCATGAGATTAGTCTGCTTTTCATTCTGATTTGCTTCTAAAGTGTGAGTGGTTAGTAATAATGGTTCTTGTCTGAAATTACTGTTGGTTCTTATGACTAATTTACCAAAATATTATCCAAATCTGCAATAAACATCTGTTTCCCAGAAGCAAAGTTGTCTTTTGTCTCCTTCAGATATAACAATATAGTAACCAGAGCTGCTATAACCACACCTAGATGATTGAGGCTAAAGACTTGCCTCCTTTATTTACTGTATTTCTAATGCATTAAGGACTACAAAAACTGGGTTTTCTGCATTCATGTGATTTCAGCACAATGAATTATATTATAATAACTGGTCAGCAATTTCTCTCAATGTACTGACCAGGTTGATATTTTCCATAACAACTGGCTGGTTGTTATGACATTCATGAGCCATGCCAGTCAAACTATGCTGCTGCCTCATTGGCCAACATTCTGTATGTGGGCGGGGCCAAACAGTTTCACAAACTGCTGGAGAAAAATTCCTGGTCTGTTATTATAAAAAATTAAAGATGGGATGGGTGTTTCATATAAGAATTTAATGCACACACTCATTGTGGGATGCTTTGATAAACCCCTCGGGCTTCACCCTTGGGGTTTATGTAGCATCCCACAACTCAGGTGTGCATTACATTCTCATATCAAACCCTTCCCCATCCATTATTCTCTATATTCCTGCCACTTGGGATTTTAAGTTCTACTTCCAGCAACTGAACAACTAAATTTAACAACTTAACACTATATTCACTACCATTTGTATGTATGCCTGTGATTTTAATCACTGCATAATTTTCAGAAAGCCAAAGATGATTATTTATACTTTTAGTTTTTATTCACATTTTACTCACATTTCCATGCCCTTTTCTGCCATCCTTGCTACCATAATTAATTCCTCATCCAGGATCTATTGCATGTTTTTGTTATGTTTTTCTGGTAGCATGTGACTCTGATGATCCTGCTTCTCCTTTTTCTCTGTCTTCTTACTCTTTTGATTGTCTGTTTCTCCAGGTTTATCTATCTTGCTTATTTTATCTTAGTTTTTTTTTTGTCTGAACCAGATATCTTTTGTTTATTCTTTTCTGCATTTGTTTGTGTATATTGTTAATGTTATGTATGTTCATATCATTACACTGTTGTGAATGTTTTTCTCCTTATTATCGAACTTCTTTTTCTATATTCGTTTTTTGGGTTCAGTTTTGTTTCTACTTCAGCTTTCTAGTTTTAATTATTTTCCTCAACCAGGGATTGTATGAACCTTGTGCAATGAATTTGAGAACTGAGTAGACTTTTCCTCCCTTGATGAATTATACAAGGAGTCGATCTTCATAGAATTTAGTTCACATTCCAGTTCCTTTTTGGCAATTTTGCTAAAGGTGTTTCTAATTAAAGCTTCATGTGCAGGAGTAGATTTTATCACTGTGATTTCATCTCTCAAGATATATAGTTCTAGAAATAAAACATTTTCCATGTGGGGATCTTTAGGAGCCTCAATGTGTCTAGGTGTGAATGATACAGGCTAATTTTTAACAAGTTCAGAATATGAGTTACTATTTGATGGTAGAACTTTGCCACCATCCCTATTGGTCCCCCAGTGGAGGTTCATCATTCTCCTTGGACAACAGTTTTGGTGATTTTTCAAGAGAGTTTAGTGAATTCTCATTTCCGGTGACAGATTTTGGGAATGGTTCCCTTTCAAATTCTGTGGGAGTAAAAATAAATTGTTTTTTCTTCTTGCATTGGACACTTTTCTGCTCTGATATTACCATTTTTCCAATAAGTTTAGGCTTGTCTGGGGTATCAAAACAAGTAAACACTTGTGAGGAATCTATTTTGAACACAAGTGGATTTTTCACCACAGACAATTACAGAGTGCTTCCCACCATCACTAGTATGATCCCTATTTTTCTGTGGTAAATTATTGCTTGGTTTAAATTGCTGTGGGGGTGATGTACAAAGATTATTTTCTAGGTGTGCTTGTTTTGATTTTTTTCTATCATCTGCAGGGGTTCTATAGCATTAAGTTTTAAAGTCTCTAATCTAGGATCTTTTTCAACTGATTTTTTTTCTTCTTACTAGTATTATCTTTTTGGAGCCCTCATTTCATTGACATCTGCATTCTTTGGATGTTTCCAATCTGTTTTAATTCCTAAGTTTTTATTTCTTCTAGTGATCACTACCATTCTTCATGGATAATCCCTAATAACCAATGGCAGGAACTATCTGTTCAAAATTCCATTTAACCAAGAAAAAGGGAGAGTATTAACAATCTTGTAGTTTATGCAATCCACACTTAGAACTAAACTCACTTAATTAACTAGGTAGTAGTATGTATTATTATGCACAAGTCCCAAGAACAGATGAGTTGTCCTTCCTTGTGAATGGACTGGCACCACAAAATGGCTTCTACAGCTTTTAGGCCTCCATAAAAGGTGGATGAAAATTCTGGAACAGCTTGTCAGCCACTACATCTCCAAGACATGTGCCCTCAAGGTTCATAATAAGTTCCACTACAGCATAAATAAAACAGAACAGAAAATAACCAAAGCATTTCAAGAAACATTTGAACTTGGTTATCCAGTAAAACAGAAGCAACTACCCCTTATATTCAAAAGTGTAGTTAGAGAAATGTTTCAGTTCCTATAACACATGCTAAAATTAAATAACCTCTAGCCTTTAATTTCTCCAAGTGAGATGTAATTTAATGATTGTAAAAGTTTTATGCAATTATGCACTTACTTTCTTTGCAGTAGTGTGTGCTTTTGAAGAGCTTTTGTGAGCATTCAAAGAGTCACTGAACAGTAGAATCTGACTTTAGTTTTTAAGTGCTGTCTTAAGTGCCAGTTTTTAACTTTTTTAATTTTTGTTAAAAGCAACCAGACAAAAAGTAAGTGAGGCCACTGTGCTGTTCTTGTTATGTTTAAAAGATTCAATTTCATTTTATAAATTATCCTCACAGCCTAAACTGGTAGACAGAGCAGAAATGCCAGCATGTCTAAGCTGCTGACTCTGGTGTCTGCAAGTGTAAACCTCTGTAAGGTAGGCAGGGCTTTTCATTATGTAGAACAGCATTGTTGAAAGTTGGTATGATCTGACTGGAGCTGATGGGACACGTAAGTGCATGTTTCAAACATTAAAAAATTTAAAAGGATTTATAAAATGAAAGATTTTAAAATGATCTATCCTAAAACCTTTAGATATCTTTCCAAGAATTAATTTACATAACATATATTTTCTCTCATTTCTTCCCAGTGTAAGTAGAAATAGCTTCTCTGTATTTTATTTCACTTGTACTATACTTAGTTAACTTATATTATGTATTATAAGTTGTATTTTTTTTCAAGTTTGTAAATTTTCAAACAAGATCTATTTAGAGGTGTGCAAAGTCAGCAAAATTCACTCCATTAAATATTTTGGGAATTGAGCTCAATTTGTGAAGCGCAATTCCCAAAATTCATGAATTTGTGGAGTGCAGATCGACCACAAAGTGTGGAAGTTTGTGGGCAAACTTCCACACTTCATGCAAAAACTACTGCCTGCCCATGCCTACTACTGCATCCTGATCACCGACCCAAACGTAAAACCTGTACACAGTAAATCCCTGGTGTCTAGTGGCCCCCCCTTTGTTGATCACTGGCCCAATATAAAAAAAAATATGTTTAATCCCTGGTGTCTAGTGGTCCCCACCCCCACCGATTGCCAGCCAAAATGTAAAAAAAAATGTCATCTTCAACTCATCCCCCCACCTCAGATTAATGGGCATATAGTTCCCAGCCTCTTCCTTGCTTTGACTCTTGTGCAGAAGGATCACATCTGTGGTTTTCCAATCATCAGGCACTGCTCCAGTCTGGAGACAGAGATTGAATAGCATGGACAAGGGTTCTGCTAATTTTTTGGCTAATTTCTTCAGGGTCCTAGGGTGTATGCCATCTGGTCCAGGAGATTTATTTTGGCTTAGTCTTTCAAGGGGTTCCAGGACTCTTTTAATGGTAAAAGCAAGGGGATCCATTGCTTGAGTCTTTTTCATAAGAAGTCTAATAGCACTAACTGGGATGGGTCCATCCCACTCTTTAGTAAAGACCAAGCAAAATAATTTGTTTAGTACCTCCACCTTTTGTCTGTCATCTTGTGCTATTAAATGCCCATCCTTAATTCTAACCACTCCCTCTATTTTCTTCCTCTTCTCTCAGATATACAAAAAACCCTGCTTGTTACCTCCCTTGACGTTACTAGCTATGCTGAGCTCTGTGCTTGCCTTGGCTTCTCTGATAATTTTTTTCACTATTTTGCTCCTTTCTAGATATTCTTCCCATGAGTTTTCCACAGGATTTTTCTTGTGATTGAGAAAGGCCCTGCATTTGTCTCTGATAGCCATCCTGACTTGGGTGTTGAACCATATAGGTTTTTTTTATTTGTTCTTTTTGTTTGATGAATTTGAATAGGTCATTTTGGCTTCCGTGATTACTTGTTTGATTTCCAGCCAATGTTTGTTGTCACTGGAGTGTTGCTTGATTTCTTCTAATCTGTTACAGGTGAGCTCCTGTATCTTGATGGAGTTTGGCCCTTTGAAAGAGAGTACCATAGCCCAGGATTGGGAATAAGGAGCTCCGATGTGTACAGGGAACCACACCATGTTGTAGTCACTGTTCAGTTTCCTGACTGTTGTAGTGGCCATCAGGTCTGTATTGATAAGGACTATGTCTAGGATGGCCTTAAGTCTAGTGGGTTCTTCTACCAATTGCTTAAGGTGACAATCCAGCACAGCCTCTAAAATGGTTTGGTTCCTGTAAGATTTGGCTGCTGGGATAGACCAGTCCACACCTGGCATGTTGAGATCCCCCAATATGATTGTATCCCCTTTAGATGTGACACCCTTTATTTCATCAAGTAGTTGTCCAGAGCTTCTGATTGCCCGGGAGGTATATAGATTACCCCTATATAGACCTTCCTACCAGTGGGAGTGCCAATTCGAACCCATAGGGATTCAACACCTTCTTTGTTAAAGAGATTAAATGTTGTTGCCCTTAAACCTCCTTTTATGTACAGTGCAACCCCTTCCCCCAGAGCCCTTTCTGTCCACTCTAAAGAGTGAATATTCAGGTAGGATGAGATCCCATGCATTAGATTCTGTGGCCCAGGTTTCTGTGATTGCTACTATGTCCATCTCAGACTCAGCTACCAGTGCCTGGAGCTCACTGACCTTGTTTCCCAAGCTCCTGGCATTAAAGGTAAGCACCTTCCATTCATCCTTAGTTCTCTTTAAGGACTGTGGAATTGTTTCCTTTGCCCTAAGTGTGTTGGCAATGACATGTCTTGGTGATTTGATCAGATTACGTTAGATGCTATTTGTGTTGTGATATTCTTTTCTAAGGGAGCTGTGACCAAGGACCCATCTGATGAGTGGGGTGAGATCTATTCTCCTCCTTGGTCCTGTCACCCCCAGAAACCACTATACATTTCATTATGTCCCAGCCCTGCTTAAATCCCCTGAATCTTTCTGCTCCCACCACTTCAACTTACAGACTGTTCCAAGGTTCCATCACCCTTTCTGTAAAGTAATATTTCCTCACATCTCTCCTGAGTCTACCTCCTGTTAATTTCCAATTTATGTCCACATGACCGTGAATTGGTATTCAGACTAAATAGTTCCCTGCAGTTCACTTTGTTAATTCCTTTAAGGAACTTGAAGTTCTCTATCACATCTCCCCTCTCCCTTCTGGTCTCCAGTGAGTACATATGTAGTGCCTTGAGGCACTTGTCATAGGATCTACCCTACTGGCCCTGAATCATTCTGGGTTACTCTGCACAGCGCTGTCTCCAATCTATTTTAATCTTTTCTGAGGTGAGGACTCCAGAACTGGATGCAGTACTCTAGGTGAGGCCTCACCAAGGATCTATTGAGGGGATGCATTACCTCTTTTCTTCTGCTATCAATACCCCTCCTGATACATCCCAGCATCCTGTTGGCCTTGCTATAGGCCTTGTTGCACTGATTCAATTGCTTAAGTGAGTTGCTAATGATAACTCCCAGATCCCGCTTCTCATCGGTAGTGCTAAGTCTCTCTGCTCCCATCCAGTACTCTGTCTCGGGGTTCTTTTTCTATAGGTGCATTACCTTGCACTTTCTAGTGTTACATTTTAACTGCCAGACCTTTGACCACTCCTCTAGCTTTTATATGTCTGTCTGCATTTCCCCTAATTCCCTCATCACTATCCACTCTCCCACATAGTTTTGTGTCATCTGCAAAGAGACACATACCCTGGCTTCCTTCTCCAATCTCCCTAATGAACATGTTGACGAGGACCAGACCCAGGACAGATCCCTGTGGAACCCCACTCATAACCTCCCGATCCTCTGATTTAACCCCATTGACCACCACCCTCTGCTGCCTCCCCTCTAGCCACTTACCCACCCAGTTCACTATGGGTTTCACTGCACCCAGGTCTTCCATCTTCTTGAGCAATCATTTGTGAGGTACTGAGACAAAAGCCTTGCTGAAGTCAAAGTAGAGCAGATTGACAGTGTGGCCCTTGTCTAATTCCTTTGTCACCCAGTCAAACAAATCTATCAGGTGAGTCTGACAAGATTGTTCTGCCACAAAACCATGCTGTTTACTATCCTAGAGCCTGCTGTTCTACAGGTGGTTTATGATGTCCTCTTTTATCAGTGACTTCATCAGCTTTCATACTATAGAGGTTAGACTGACAGGGCTGTAGTTCCCTGGTTGATCCTTATTCCCCCCCTTATGAAGTGGTAAAACATCTACCACCTTCCAATCCCTTAGAACTTCCTCATACCTAAGTGAGCTGTTGAACAGACATACCAGTGGTTCGACCAGCTCTGCTGCTAATTCCCTGAGTATCCTCGGATGTAATCCACCTTGTCCTGGGGCCTTACCTATTTTAAAGGCAGCCAGCCCTTTTAGAACCCTTTCCCTAATAAACAATAGCTGTCTCATTTCCGGCATTCCCTTAGTGGCTGCTTTGATGCCACTCTCTGGCATGGATCCGCTGTCCTCCTTAGTGAAAACTGAGCAAATGTAGTCATTTAGAATGGCATCCTTTTGCCCATCCTCCTCTGTCACCCTACCCCTTCAACTAGCCTTACAATTCCCCCACCCTTTTTCCTCTTTTCACTAATATGTCTGAAAAACTGTTTTTCTTCATTCCTGACTCCCTCTGCAACATGCAGCTCTGTGTCTGCTTTGGCCTCTCTAACGACCCTCTTTGCTGCCCTATTTTTCTGTAGATAATCCTCCCATTCTATCTCCCCCAGCCTTTTCTTGTATTTATAGAAGGCCTTCTTTTTGGCCCTTACAGCTTCCCTGACCCTTGCTGAGAACTACAGTGATCTCTTAAATCTGTTTTTCTTTGTTACTCTTCATATGCATAATTTAGATGCCTCGAGGACGGCCCCCTTTATTAGCCCTCATCTCTCCTCCAACCCACCTATGTCCTCCACCACTACAAACCTATTCACGACCAGTTCCTTCATCCTATCAAAGTCAGCCTTTCTAAAGTCAAGGACTTCAGTCTTGATTGTGGCTTCCTGGCCCTGAGTCTTACATTTAGTTTCTTTATGATGCATTCTATGTGCACATCCCATTTACACTGGGAGTCCAACCAGACTCCCAGGTACTTGTGTGAGTCCATTTATTGCAGTATGCAATCATCTTTAGTTGTTATTCTAAGTTCTTGTTTTGAACTGCCCTGTTTGTTACCAAAGAGCATAACATGTACCTTTTTGTCATTTGACACCAGTTTGTGTTGTGTAAGGTATGCCTGTAGTCTATCAAAATCATTTTGTAGTTTGAACTGAATTTCTATTATGGATTTTCCTTTCACATATAAAACTGTGTCATCTGCATACCAATGGTGCCAGACCACCATCATGAGTGGTCCAAAACTGTTTGTATATAGATTAAACAAAATCAGGCCCAGTACGGATCCCTGAGGGACTTCAGATTTTTAATTAGGTAAAACTGTGATCTAAAATCTCCCAGGGTTATCATCTCACTTCTTCCTAACAAATAACAACTAAATCAACTCTGTGCCACCTGGTTGAGACCAAACTTTGTCAGCTTTCTTAATAAGGTGGAATGGTTCAAAGTACTGAATGATCTGGGCAACTCAAGAAATATGTCCCTGATCAGGAGGCCTTTTTCTATGGCCAACTAGACATCTGTTGTCACTTTCACTAATGCTGAAGATGTGCTGTAATAAGAACTGAAACCCAACTGATATTTATTATATAGACTTTGATTATCTAAAAAAGCTTTTAACTGGCATACGATGATTTTTTCAAAAATGTTACATACAACAGTAAGTAGACATACTGGTCTATAGTTACACATGTCCTCTTTTGGACCACTTTTGTATACAGGAATCACATTGACCTATTTTTATGTTGCTTGCATGCATGTGCAAGAAACATAGTGCCATCATCCGAGTTTTCGGAGGTGTGTCAGCCCCTCTTCCAATGCAGTCAGTGTGTTTGCACGCGTGGCCCCAGTTCCCCAATAAGTGCTGTAGCTGTCTATGACAGCTCCAAAATGCAGTGGCATACAGTTGAAAGGGAGAGCTCCACTTCAGTGAACAGAGCTCTCCCCCACTATGCACACACACCCGCAAGCATGCATATTGCATGCTGATCGCCTCCCATGCATACATGGTATGGCCGACGGGGGTGCCCAATCCCCCGTCGGCTCCACACACCCCCAACAGCTGTCCAGGTGCCACGCTGGGAGCCCACCCCAGCATGGCAACAACTGTTATAGCTGTCGGGGATGCCCAATCCCCCATCAGCTCCAAGGCTGCACGCCCCCCCAAAAGCTTTCCCAGTGCCACGCTGGGAGCCCACCCCAGTGTGGCAAATCTTGTTTTGGCCGACTGGGGTGCCCAATCCCCCATTGCCTCCATGTCCCCCCAAACAGCTTTTCCTGCTGCCACACTGTGAGCCCACCCCAGCGTGGCAAACGTCCCCCGTCGCCTTCTTAAAAAAAAAAACAGTGAATAAAAAAACGGTCCCTTGTAGTCTTCCTGCCCCCCTCCCACAATCTGCACCAATCCACTGTGCACCCTGCCTCCCCACACACCCCTCACCCCATACTTACCTCCGGAGCTCGGTGCGATGATCATCGGTGGACCTGGAACATGTCTGCACTCTTCAAAGTTGACTGCAAGCTGAGGAAATGCCGGTAAGCTGTATAATGGGATAGATAGTTTTTTTTTAACTTTGTTGCATATCTCAGGCATTTTTGGGAATTTTGGCCCCAAATTTTAAACATGGGGCTTTTGGGACCCCTCCTCATGAATTCTTGCACTGTCATGGCGTTAATCGGGCCCAAAGGGTGATTTCGTGGTCACTGCACGAAATCACCTTTCCGGACAGATTAATGAAATGACACAGCCAGTGTTCATAAGGTGGGCTCTCAAAAAGCCTATGTTGAAAATTTGGTGAAAAAATTCCTAAAAATGACTGTTTTAAGAGCGCGTTCGCAGTTCCTACGCACGCTCGTACGTTTGCAAATTTTCAATATTTTCACTCCAGATTTTCAACATTGCCATTTTACTACACCTCCTTATGAGCAGTACAGCTGTCATTTTTCACATCCTGCCCAAAACGTGTCTCCGCCCATGTAGTGCACAATGGCGCAGTCAGTGTGCGAACTCAATGTATGGGACACAATAAGAAAATCACAGTGACACTGTTCATGAGCAGAGGTCTTAAAATGGCTATGTTGAAAATTTGGTGAAAAAATTCCTAAAAATGACTGTTTTACGAGCGTGCATTGTGCAGTTCCTACGTATGCTCGTAAGTTCGCGAATTTTCAATATTTGTACTCCAATGACTTCCAAATACCTAAACAGCACATAGAAGCAAGCAACATTCGGCACTGACAAATGCTTGTTATGTCTGGGGATAGAGGAATTTACTCAGAGACAGACTGAAAATGTTAGCCAGTTAGGGGAAAATTACAGCAGAAGACAGTAAGTAGGAAGGGATGCCATCTGTGCCCATCACTTTCCTCACATCTAAACTTAATAATTCTTTTTGTATCAAACTTGGGGCAATGGGATCAAAAGAAATGACAGATTTGCCTAGACTCACCTGAAAACAGGCTAACTCTACTCTCTGAGTTTGGATTTTTTGAACTGTTTTGTTTCTACTGATCTGACCATGTTAATGAACAGTTTATTAAAACTTTCTGCTATAGAGTTAGAAGTGGGAACTAATTTTCCACCAACCTTAATGGAGCCTGGTAAAATGTTTGAAAACTGATCCTTCAATTTACAGACCAGTTTCCAGAAAGAGCAAGGATTTTCAGTGTTTGGTGGAAATTGCTTATTAAAAAAGTCTATCTTAGCTTTATTTCTTTCAGATAAAGATTATGTGTTTATTTATTATTATTATATATATATTTTTTTGCTCTTCTCCAAGACTTATCACGAGATTTGCGATACAAATTCAAGATCCTTGTATACCATGGTGCATATTTATGCTTTATTCTTGTATGCCTAATGTGGCATGGATGTTACACACCGACATAAATTCACTCTGAAAGAAGCTCCACACACACTCTCTTACTCTGGAATAAGAGTCAATCTTGCCCAATTTCGCTCCACTAAATCAATCATAAATGTAATGTAGTCCAGGCTTCAAAAAGTATGTTAGTCCCTGAAACTGAAGCCACCCACTTTTTTTTCCTTTTTTCTAACACAAAAAATGGCTTGATGGTCTCTAAAGGAGTTGGGGAGGGCTCCACTCAGAGCACAGTTTTCTGGTGCTGTTGTAAAAATTAGGTCTGGTGTTGTGCAAAGATTTGTGTCCCTTGGATTTATTCTTGGCGGGGGGGGGGCTTAATTGAAGTAGCCCTAACCCTATTGACATTTCAAATAGTTTATTGTTCATGGTGAATGTAGCACAATCAACATTTACATCACCCAGCAGCAAAACCTTGTTTATTTATTTATTTAAAGATTGGTAACTGGGAGAGGCACATCGAGGCTGAGGCTTCTTTTCAGGTGCAACTCGGGGAGAGGAGATGCATAGTTGCAAACACAGTATAGCCAGTCAGGTGATATGGTTACAGTGAAGGTGATGTAAAGAGCATAAGTTAAGTGCAGTGCAGACAAAATGTCAAAACATTATGTATGGAGAAGAAATGAAGCAGCATATAAATCATCTGTGCAAATTGGGCAAACTCAAAGTTCATAGTGCCAGAGTGAAGAAAGGCTGAGCTGGCACTGAAAGTAGGAGTCAAAACAATTTGATAAACGTAAGTGAGGTAGCCAGGACTATAAGGTTGGGGGGGGAAGGTAAGTGGTGGTCAAAAACCAGGCAAGGGTAAGGAAGGGTTCAGGAAGAGGGCTGACAGGAGCAGGGAGGATGGGGGGATAGACTCTTGCTAGTAGATTTAAAATGATATAGGAAATCTTGGAGGATGGAGCAGTTATTTATATCACCCCTAGGGGGCAGATAATAGCCCATTAACATAACAGGCTTGCTGAAGGGTAACTTTTGTTCTAATACCAAGTTTTCTATTACACGTACTTGTAGATTACATTCAGTTACGTGATAGCTCTAGGATTGTTTTCCTATAAGCCATCACCCCCTTCCCTTTCATTTTGATCCTGTCTCCACAAGTGATAGCCTGGGATTTGGAGCTCAGTATCCTGTGTTTTAATGCTAAGCCAACTTCTGGATATTGCTATTATGTAAGGCTCAAACTCCAAAACCAAGTCCCTCAGATTCTAAAGAACTGTACTGCAAGCATTAAACTGAATAAAGCTAATCTCACTTCCCTTTAAAATAACAGAAGTGGCTTTTGCTTCTGATTTGGGCCCTGGATTCATACATATATCCCCATCTAATAAAATATATAATAAAATTATGCTTTTTACTTTTTTGTCTTACTGGAATGCAGAAGAGATTTAATCAACATAATGTAGGTATATCTACTTTCTAGCTGTTGCCTATTTGCATGTGAAAATCCTATCACTGTTGTTGCCAGTTTACACATATCAATAATAAAAGGCTGGGCGACCAGACATGGTGTCATTCATGCGCCTTCATATGGAGGAGGAAAACTACTTAGAGAGGAGGTGTCTCCAACCTGCTTGTAGCAAGTTTCCGTGTGCATCATATATATATAAAAATAGCAATTTTACTTACCTACTGATCTACCTACCTACTACTTACTAAATACTTCTAAGTACTCCTGGTGAAAAATTTCAATGAAATAAATAAAGTTCTAGACTTGCAAGTATATCAAGCTCTCGGGATAATCAATTTTACTGGTTGTGATCATTATAAAACCTGCACTGAAGCTGGAATTGTTAACACTCTGTGCTTTTTTGTGCCAACTGGGTGTCTATCAGTCATGTGCTATCCAGCTCAGCTGTTTGTTTCTTGGTAAGCCCATGAATTGAATTACTGCAACAGGTTACCCCATGCACTATCTGTCTCCCCACCATGTATCCTTTAATTTGAATCCATCAGACTTAGTGCCCCTTGACAAGACCAGTACCCCCTCCATCTTGGAAAAACTGCAACACATCTTAAGCATGCAGGCATTCCTTATCCCAGAATGCCATCTAACTGGCCAGAAAAAAAAAGACCATTCCTCTTTTAACAGACTATTAGAAAAAGCTAACTTGTCTAATTGACATCACTGTCATTGCACACAGGCTCCAGAACCATGAAGGTATCAGACAAGGTCACTCTGAACATCTTTTCCCTTAGGAACATCTCTTATTCAACAAGTGGATCTCCTCATGTCCTCAGAACTTGTACTCCTTATCACAATGTGCAAACAGTCAACTACTCCCTGTGCTTTGCTATGGATCACACTTATTTGATCAGCACTGCAGGCAGGCAAGGCACCCTGCTTACATTAGCATAAAGATGTTGCAATGCCTCTCTAATGCTTCTGCTACTTATACAATGGAGTCCCCTATGAATTCAAACTAATTGCTACTAGAGATGTGTGAAATTAGAAAATGTTGTTCCCGCTAAATATTTCGCGAAATTCACGCAATTCGTGAAATATTTTGTGGATGTGAAATATGAAATTCAGCAGGTGAAATGCAAAATTCCATGGGCAAAATGAAAAATTGCACAATGAAATGCAAAATCTTGCCCATGAAATGCAAAATTTCACCTGCAAAAAGGCAAAGTTCAGGCACATTAGGGTGAAATTTGGCAAAATTGTGCATTTCACAGCAATATTTCACATTTTGCAGGTGAAATTTCACAATTTTGTACCCGGCAACAAATTTGACAGAATGGCGGAATTTAATGAAATGTTTCACATGGTGAAATTGCCGACGTCATGGCAATTTTACTGCCGAAATTTAATTTTGCAAAATCTCTAATTACTACTCTGAACAGCCAGTCCCTTTCTCCTCCATGACAGGCCAAGTATATGATTGGGAAATATTCATTGATATGGCTTCCACAAAATTATCATGAAATTTGACAATTTTCAAAAAGACTCATGGAATTCAACTTTACGTATTGATGTTATTTTGCAATTTTTGGCAACTTAAGACAAGGACATCCTTTAAGCAACAGACAAATTGACCCACACAGTCTCCTTTTTAAGGTCTATGAACCTGGCATATTTAATGACATTGCATTCTCTTGTTCTAAAGTTACAGGGGCTTATAGTTAAGTACCAGGTCATATGAGTGCTGCAATAACAGTGCGGCATTAACCACACTGCAAGAATACTGAAGACATTGACAGTGGCAAGAGGGTATCCAGTGAACAGGGCAACCATGATTGAGCAACTGCAAAAAGGGCAACTCAATCACTGAGCCTGTGTTCTGGGCTACCTGGCAGGGTAGCGATGGGATACAGGGTTAGGGGACTACAGTGACAGGATGCATGTGAATATACACAAGTGTGGGGGGGAGGGACCATACCATGTCCAGTCTTTTTTTTGCCTTTTGGAGTTTTGCTTGCAGCATTGTGTACTGCACTATTATTGTATGCAAGGTTTTGACCCCATGCCTGTAGTTTTTCAGTTTACATACTTGCCAAATTTACAGAAAATCTGCAGATTTGGCTACATATAATTCAGCACCCTTTAAAGCTAATAATGTGAAATACAGCACAAATATCCATGTGTCATGTTAGTTAAACATTTCAGATTTGGTGAAAGTTGGATAATTCAATTTAAAATCAGATGGAAATAACTAAAATCTATATTTTAGCAAAATGTTCGGCTGCCTATAACTCAGCCCCCATTAAAGCCTGAGGCTTGAAACTTAGTACACGTACCCATGGTTGGTTCTTTACACAAAATTGACAAGTAGATGGAAATGACTAAAAGTTACATTTTAATCAAATGTCTGGTCATCTATAACTCCCCCCTTTAAAGCTAGGAATCTGAAGTGAGGCACATGTATACACATGGTATGGACCTGTGTACCTGTCAAATTAGTACTTTTATAATTAGACCAAAATAACTGACATTTAAATGCTGGCAAAATATAACTGCCTATGACACTGCCCCTTTTTAAGAAGCAGTACTAGTTAAGAAAATGTTTTAAAATTTGGTCGGCAGTTAGGACAAACCAAAACATCAAAATGTTTGCTCTGTCTTTACTAGGGAAAAGGACAGACCTATGCCACAGGGGAAAATAGGGGGGAGACTTGGGGGTGGGGTGGAATCTGAAGAGGTAATTGGGGTTGACAGGGTTTTATAGGGTTTCAAGAACCTGTGGGTGGACAAGGCACCTGGCCCAGATGGCGTACATGCGAGGGTTCTGAGGGAACTGGTAGAGGTACTAGCAGTCCCTCTGGCAGATCTGTTTAACACTTCACTGGAGAAGGGATGTGTGCCACAGGACTGGAGGATAGCACAAGTGGTGCCACTCCACAAGAGGGGGGGTCCCAGGGATGAGCAGGGAAACTTCTCTGATTATCTATCTTATGTTATTATGGCTTCCACTATGATGCTTGTAAAAATGTACTGTCATTATGTCTATTATGTATTTCTCCTTGATTGTAAGTGGTTGTACCTATTTTATATTGTTACTGAATTGTCCTGATGTTATCTATGTACTATTTCTGTTGTACTCTCCCGGGTCGTGCCTGAAAATAGGCAGGACTATTGCCTAGTGCACTTACCCAGTTACCAAAAGCAAATAAATAAATAAATAAACTACAGGCTGGTCAGCCTAGCATCCATTGTGGGCAAGTTAATGGAGACCATTCTTAAAGAAAGACTGGTGTCCTTTCTTGAGATAAATGGTCTCCAGGATGACAGACAACATGGATTTGTCAGGGGAAGATCCTGCCAAAAAGACATGATAGACTTTTTTGACTAGGTAACAAAGTAATTGGACAGGGAACAGGTGATGGACGTCCTATATCTGGACTTCAGCAAGACATTCGATTGAGTGCCACATGGTAGGCTGATCAACAATTTGAGGGACCTGGAAATTGGGGACAAGTTGATGGGGTGCAACAGGAACTGGTTGATGGACTGGAACCAGAGAGTGGTGGTGATGGTGGTGGTGTGGGGGGGTGATATCCAAACCTGGACCTGTAGCCAGTGGGGTCCCACAGGGCTCTTTACTTGGACCAGTGCTATTCAGCATCTTTATTGGTGACATAGCAGAGGGGGTCAGAAGTAAAATCTGCCTGTCTGTGGATGATACTAAGCTCTGTGGGAGGGGAGAGAGGAGCTCAGAAAGGATCTGACTAGGCTAAAGAAATGGTCAGGCATCTGGCAGTTGGGATTCAATGCTAAGAAATGCAAAGTTATGCACCAGGGATCTAGGAACCTAAGGACCAGCTACTGTTTGAGGGGCAGTCAGCTGACCATCACAGAGGAAGAAAAAGATCTAGAAGTGTTGGTCAGAGGGTACATGAAACACTCTGTGCAGTGACATAAAGCGGCAGCCAAAGCAAAGAAAATGCTGGGCTGCATCACCAGAGGAATCACCTCTAGGACGGAGAACGTTATTCTGCCACTGTATAGGTCACTGGTGAGACCACACCTAGAGTACTGTGTACAGTTCTGGTGCCTGTATCTGAAGAAGGACATCAAGCTTTTGGAAGGGGTGCAGCAGAGGGAGACCAAAATGATCCAGGGCATGGGGGATACAACATATGAGGAGAGGCTGGGACAGCTTAACATGTATTCCCTGGAGGACACAATGGAAAGGGGGGACATGATAGAAACCTTTAAGTACCTAAAAGGATAAACAGAGTGGGATCAGAGTGCATCTTCAGTTTAAGTGGGGAGAGTACAACAAGGGGGAATAGCCTGAAGCTAGTGGGGGTTAGATTTAAGAAGGAATTGAGGAGGTACTTTTTCACTGAAAGGGTGGAATGAACTGTCAGAAGAGGTAATATCAGCAGAAATGGTAGCCAGTTTTGGGGGGGTGGGACAGGGTGAGGAAGAAAATTAGAATGGGAGGAAGCAATGCTGAGGAGGGGGTGAGGTGGGGGAAATGAGGTGGAGGTAGATGACTATTGTAGGGAAGGGTAGGTGGGGGCAGCTCCAGAGAACTAGACTGAGCTGCACAATCGAGCAGACTTGATAGACCAATAAGGCCTGTTTCTGCTGGCAATTTTGTATGTTGATATGTTTGTAAAATATCTGATTTTCTTTTTGGTTTATTTCATTCTTTCAGCAAGATAGAGGATTTTGAAATTCTTAAAAGTTATTGATCTTTTGCTAGGTCCACCATCATGGATATAAGCAGATCTGAGTGGAGCTGTGCTGTTAGCCATCAGAAATGTGCTAGCACCACCCTGACATATCTGCATTATAAATACAGTGGGTGTAGTTACAGTAGTGAGTGATCTGTGGGGAGAAGATTTTTGAAAGTTGCTGGGAGCTGCCATCTTTATTGTACAGCCCATTCATTACAAAAGTTGTAATTAAGCACAATCTTAGAAACAGTTGATTAAATTTAAAATACCCCAATGAAGAAAATGAGATTACCAGGAATACATTACTGCTAAAAAAAGGTATGATGACATTTTCTGCTTCCTAACTAGAACTGCCCCTTTTAAAGCTTGAGACCTAAAAGTCAGTACGCATACCCATGTTTTATAGTTCTCTAAATATTAAAATTGTGGAGACATTTGTAGTGGACATTTTAAAATTAGGTGGAAATAACGAACAATTAGATTTTGGTGACTTGTTTAGCCACCTATAACTTAGCACCCTTTAAATCTAGGAATCTGATACTTGGCACACACATGCAAGAGGTTTGGACCTGTATACCTGCCAAATGTGGTAACATTCTAATGGGTACTTTTAAAACTAGACTGACATACTGTAACAGAAATTAAAATTTTGGCAAAATGTAGCAGAATATCCATGGACATAGGTATGGCTATTAGCCGGAATTCCACAGGCAGAATTTTACATTTCACAGTGCATGCACCTGAGTGCAGGAGGCAAGAAATAAAGGGAAGGTAGGGAATGTGGCATATTGCAGTCCTCCAAGGACTGCTGTATTTTGTTATTAAAAGAATTAAAAAAAATACTTTTTGTAAAACCTCTAGCCATCCATGCCAGCACAGAGGGCTTAGGAATCATATTAGGTGACCAGTCAGCCCTGGAAATGTTCAGGTAGGCTTTGGGTGGGAAGATTCCTGTGGAGAGCACACAAGTGGCACTGTTGCCCCCATATGATATATCATATGATGCTGCCACTCTCCGAGTATCCTAAACATGGTATCTGTTTGGTTAATCCCACAGACGTGAATCTCTGTCCCAAAGTCTGCTCCTGACCTGCCTGACAATTTATTGGTGCAGAATGGGGCATGAATGGCATCCATTTGAGGTGCACTGGGGAACTGTGGCTGCATGGAGTTCTCTGCATGTGCAGAATAGGACCTCTGTAGTACATGGATGTAGAGTGCCTCCAGAGGGCTTAGTGGGTCAAGCCCTAAATTGGCAAGACCTGTTTTTTTTCCATTAAGCTTTTTCTTCCATGGTCTCCTTGGGGTGGGACTTGTCAGTGCCTTCCCCACCCCCTCAACTCAGCATTCTGTCTCTACCCTGCTGGGTTCCTTAGACTCCAATGGATTGCCCCTGTGGTGGGGCCAGGCGGGGGAGGTCTGTCCACCCCCACCTAGAGACCCACATCCAGTTGCTGGGTCCTACCAGGTGGTAGTGCAGAGCAGAGGTCTGGTGCATGGGAGGTCATAGAACAAACTGATACTTTTCCATTTTTCCCCCTTTATCCTGGAGTTGCAGTGGCACAGAGGGCACATGCATGTGGAGGTGCATGTGTTCCAGAACCATGCTTCCTTCCACCCCACCTGACCTATGTCTGACTCCTGAGCATTGGTGCTACCACTAGGTTGCCACCTGGTGGCAGCCAAGAGCCTGGTTGACCCACCACCCATGCCCAGGAGAGGAGAGCTGCCAGTTGGCCACTCGATCCTCTCCCAACCATCCTCCTCCCCCTCGGAACTCTGGTGACCTGAGCTCGTTCTTGAACTTGGGTCACCGGTATGGTGAGAGATAAGATGCTACAGTGCCTCAGCCCTCTGTGCATCTGGATCAGCTGGCAAGACCATTTTCTGATGCTCTCTCCTGATATAGTCCACTAATGTGGATGCATCTAACCTTGAATGTATGCTGCTAGGGAATGCATCTGATTATTGCAACTGGATGATGGGGTCAGAAATAGCCCCTGCTGGATCCAGATGGGAGATGGGCACAGCAAGGATAGCAGGACAGAGACCCATGTGGTAGATGCGGGTCTCAGTATCAAATCCCAGTGAAGTAACACTCCATATGTGCTCTTGAGCAAGTCACTTGATATCCTTTCTCTTGCATTCTTCCAGATGTAAAATTGGGTAGAATCAGAATTCCATTACAAATGAAATGCTGGATCTCATTTGGGCTATCCTAGGTAAAAACAGTGCAAAAAAATATGTTGAAGGTGGACTACATTTTGTATGCCTCAATTAAAATACACTGAGTACAGTATGCTAGTGTACAGTACAGTACACTTTCATACCTACACTGATAGGTGCAGAATGCAGTACAGCTTTAAAGAACTGCATTGAACCTGTAAGTAACCTTGTAATGCTTCCAATGAAAGAACATAGGGCCAGATTTCAGAATGATTGAAGTCCCCATCGAGTTCTTCAGCCATCAAGCTTTGACACTGTATTAATAGTTACCCATGCAGGTAAACCTGAATGAACATTCAACCCAAGGGCTCAGAAGCAGCACATCTGTTTCTCTAAATCACTACTGCAGATCTGATCTGGGGTTACCCTGCATTACTCCATCTTTGTAGGAGAAGCCAGATACCACCTCCCCGGGGAAATCCTGCTGCAAGGATTGCTCCTTGTAGAGGGTCTAGCCACCTATGGCCTCGTGTGCTTGCTTTCTACTGGAAGATGAAGATAAAGACTCCCCTGCAGAGTAAAGAGGACCAACCAAGGGTTCAGCAGGATTCATCTGACCCACACCTTTCATAACCAGGGAAAGTGTTAAGTCTGCTGCACAGACCAGCCAGTTTGCAACCATCACTGTGAGAATATCCTGCAAACAATGTTTTGTGCAGCTGCCACTTGGTAACTGTGAGTGAAGACCACGGCCTTGCTCTGCAACTTGGATAGCTAGTTAGGGACAGTTAGGAAGCTTGGGTCTGGCTGATATAGGGACATGCCCATAGAAACAATGTAATTCACCTATTAGAGAGACAGCGATTGCATCTGATCATGTGATATAGTTTGTGCCATCCTGAACTCAAGAGTCACTTTATTTGAGGCAACCAGCACCTGGTGCTCATCAACTGCTATGACACCCCATCACCTCATGCCTGCAGCTACTCACCATTAGTGTGAACACATTGCTTGTGGGAGCTCCTTAAGGGACTTCAAGACTGCTGCAGCAGAAGGGGAAGGGCTGAGGGACTCGGTGGGGAATTACATTGTGTTTGGTGGGTGGTGGGACCAATATTGCTCATTTAAATACTTGCTTTATCTTACCTTTCCCTCCCAGAACCTTGTTCTGGTGTTCCCCTCACCCAAACAAACCTATCCACAATCACTGTCTGTGGTTTCAATCATAAGTCCACGAAATGCTTTAAAGTTCCATGGAACTGCCATGGAAATTCCAAAATCCATTTTAGAACAAGAACTGACATTCTGCCAGACGTCTAAGTTCAGAATGGTGCTTTCTACACAGCACTAGTTATAATAGCACAGGAAGAGGATTATGACTTCATGGCAGAAGCAAGCATGGAAACAGAAGAAGTCTTGGGGGAAGAGCCTGTTTTAATGCCAATGTCTTCAGTAATAACAAACTCTGGTCAGAGCCGATATGACTGCAGCAAGCTCTTACCTGTCTAGGTAGCAGAGCTGCGGCAGCACGGCTCTCAAAGCAGTGGTGGGTCACAGAGTGGCAGCAGCCACAATGGAGCAGCAGTGGTTTGCTGTGAAGCAGAGGTGGTTTACCACTCACAAGATGGCGGGGAGGCAAAACTGCACATACGCGATACTAGTGCATGTGCAGTTGTACCAGAAATGCACTCATGAAGAAAAAAACACCATTGGGAGGGGGGTAACCGTACTACGGAGGGGAGCTCCATCGCAGAGGACAGTGCCTATGGCAGCAGTGCTGTCCTGATGTTGCAGCATCACTGTAGGCCGACCACCTGTTCACTTGCAGTAGAAACATAGAAACATAGAAGTTGATGGCAGATAAGGACCGCAAGGCCCATCCAGTCTGCCCTTTTCTTTTTCTACCTTATAAATGTGCCATCGGCCTTTGCTCTGTCAGTGGCTATCTATTCCTAGTCATTTGTATTGATCCCTTATGCCTATTCCATGCCTGTTTGAAGCTCTGCACTGTATTCATAGCCACCACTTCTTGTGGTAAGCCATTCCATTCATCCACCACCCTTTCTGTGAAAAAGAATTTCCTCACATTCCCCCTTAATCGGCCCCCCCAATCTCATGCTGTGTCCTCTTGTCCTGCTATTTTTCTTATATTTAAACATGTTAGACTCTTTCACGTTGTTAATGCCCTTAAGGTGTTTGAATGCCTCGATCATATCACCTCTTTCCCTCCTTTGCTCAAGGGTATACATATTGAGCTCTGTTAATCTGTCCTCATATGTCTTCTGATGCAGTCCCTGCACCATTTTGGTTGCCCTTCTCTGGACTGCCTCAATTTGGTTAATGTCCTTGTGAAGGTGTGGCCTCCAATACTGCATGCAGTACTCCAGATGGGGCCTAACCAGTGTCTTGTAAAGAGGGATTATTACCTCCCTCTTACGACTTGTGATACCCTACTAATACACCCTAACACCCCCTAACCTTACCTACTGCTTTAGAGGTCTGCTTGGATGATTTCAGGTCATCAGTGATGATGATGCCCAAGTCTCTTTCTTCCTTTGTGACTGCTAGCAACTCTCCTCCCAGCCTCATAGGTGGCTTTCAGGTTTCTTTTCCCTATGTGCATGATTTTGCACTTCTTTGCATTAAATCCCAGTTGCCACTCTTCTGACCATTTTGCCAGTTTATCCAGATCTCTTCTCATTCTGCCCACCCATCTGGACCATCTACTCTGTTGCAGATCTTGTGTCATCTGCAAACAGACAAGCCTTACCTCTAGTCCATCTGCAAGGTCACTAATGAAGATGTTGAAGAGGACTGGCCCCAGGACTGATCCCTGAGGTACCCCACTTGTGACTTGCATCTTTTCTGACTGTATACCATTTACCATCACTCTCTGTTTTCTGCCCTTCAACCAGTTTGCCACCCAGTTGACCAACTTCTGACCCACCCCGAGCCTACCCAGCTTATTTATCAATCTTCTATGTGGAACAGTGTCAAAAGCTTTGCTGAAGTCAAGGTAGGCGACATCAACTGCTCCCCCTTGGTCCACCACTCTGGTTACCCAGTCAAAGAAATCTATGAGATTAGTTTGACAGGACCTTCCTTTTGTAAACCCATGCTGTCTTGGATCCTATGCCCCTATGGATTCCAGTTGTTGCACTATCCTTTCCTTAAGGAGTGCCTCCATAATCTTGCCCACTACTGAGGTAAGACTGAGACTGGTCTGTAGTTCCCCGCCTCCTCCCTGCTACCACTCTTGTGGAGCGGGATCACATGAGCCCTTCTCCAGTCTTCTGGGACCTCTCCTGTGCTCAGAGACTCACTAAACAGTTCTGCTAATGGCTCTGCTAGTTCTACCTTTAGCTCCTTAAGTACCCTGGGATGTATGCCATCAGGTCCCATTGCCTTATCCACCCTGAGCTTAGCAAGCTCTTGTAGGACCCTTTCTTTTGTGAAGGGAGTAGTGCTCACCTCCCTCCCCTGTGTCCATGATGTTGAGCTGTGGGCCCTGCCCTACCTTCTCTTCAGTAAATACTGAGCAAAAGTATCTATTTAGGATAGATGCCTTTACAGGGTCCTCCTCCTCACATGCTCCCTTTTCTCCATTAAGCTTAGCAATACCCTCTGGACTTTCTCCTTTCACTAATGTATCTATAGAAAGTCTTGTCACCTTCTTTACTGTTCGTGCTAGTGTTTCCTCAGTTTGGGACTTTGCCTGCCTTACTGCCTTCCTGCTTCCCTTAGGGCAGTTTGATGCCTCCTATCTTCATCCCGCTGTGTTCCCTTATATTTCCTGAAAGGCCAGCCTTTTGGCTCTGACCTTTTCTGCTACTGTATTTGAGAACCAAAGCGTTTCCTTCTTCTTTGCACTTCCTTTTCTGACTAACACAATGGGATGTTGCTTCAAGTATTGCACCCTTAATGCTTGCCCACTTTGCTTGTACCCCCTCACCTGTGTTTCTTTTTGCCAGGGCTAGCTTTACTCTGTTGGCCATCTTATCAAAGTCAGCTCCTCTGAAGTCCCATATTTTTGCCTTGGAATGAGATGATTTAGATGTAGTAGCCAAATTGAACCATACCATGTGATGGTCACTGGCCTCCAGGTGACCTTCTACCTGGAGATCTGTGATCCCTTCCCTGTTAGTCGGTACTAGATCTAGGATAGCCCTGTCTCTTGTGGGTTGCTGTACCAGTTGTTTGAGGCCTCCTGCAGGAATCCACTATGTGTCTAGTTCTGGCAGATGTTCCTGCTGGTATTGACCAATCTGTATCTGGCATGTTGAAGTCTCCCATTATCAGAACCTTCCTTTAGCTGTCATGTTTCGTATATCTTCTAACAGTAATGTATCTATGTTCTTCCCTTGGTCTGGGGGCCTGTAGACAACCCCAGTTCTTATGGCTGTTCCATTTCCTGTTTCCAGGGTGACCCACAGTTCTTCTGGCTCCTTATGTGTATTCTGAATTCCTGTAGCTTTGATATTTTCATTGACATACAGGGCCACTCCTCCCCCACTTTTTGCACCTCAGTCTCTTCTGAACAATACATAGCCAGGTACTGAAGTCTCCCAAGTGTGGTTACTGGTAAACCACGTCTCATTAATTGCTACTATGTCCAGTTTAGCCTCTGACATTATTGCCTGCAGGTCTGGGATCTTATTTCCCAGGCTGTGAGCATCTGTGTACATGATTTTCCATTGGCCAGATTTCAGTGTGTTAGTTGTTGGGTGAGGTTTGGCATTACCCCTGTGCATCGTATGGGGAAACAAACCTTTTTTCTTACCTGGTGATGCAAATGAACTGCAAACATGCTGAATCCCTGTTTGACCACTAGCTTGAGGGGAGGGTGTTCTTCCCATTCACGATGGGGTGCTGCACCCTCTCCCATTTGCTAGTTTAAATATTCTGCAAAGACATCAAACTTCTGCCCTCAATGCACTGACTCCTCCTTAGTCAGATGCAGTCCATCAAATTTAAAGAACTTTGCCTCAGAATTGTTGCCAGTTCCCTACAAATCTGTGTCCTTTTCCTGGCACCAGCCCTTGAGCCATGTGTTTAGCTTCCTATCTCTCCTTCTCTGACCTTCCGTCCATCTGCTCCCTCTCCCAGACTGGCAGGATCTCAGAGAAGAGATGCCGATGAAATAGATGATAGTTTGTCACCCAGCCTGGTCAGGTGCTCCTTGGTCTCCACAACTGACCGGCTGGTGAGATCATTAGTCCCTATGTGTACTAGGACATCAATGTTTTCTCCTGCTTTGTGAACAATTTAGTAATGCGGTCAGTGTCTCCATGCTGATGTACCTGGAGACATCTGACTATTACCCTGGCTGGAGATGGGTATTAACTCCCGAATCATGGAGTCTCCTATGATCAGAAGTTTTTGATTTTTGCTTTTTTTGTTTTGGTTCCTGATTTGGGTGAGTTTTGTTGTGCTAGCTCATGTGCTGCAGTGTCCTGCTCTGCAGTGTCTTCTGCCTCTTTGTTTGATTTCAGAGATAGAGGCAGATACCTGTTTGTAGTGTTTATATGGTTTTGGAGGTAATATGTTGGAGAGCAGAGAGGACGGGCACCGATTTGTCCTCCTAACCACCTGCCAACCTCCTGGACCAACTACCCTCTGTGGTCGAGGTTTTTCTGTTGGATGCTGGGGAAATGGTGGTGGTTCTTATAATGTATTTCCTCTTGAATATGAAATTTGAGGCATGCAATCTCTGCCCATGCTGCCCGGAGCTGAGCCTCAAGATCTTCAAAGGCGAGCATGTAGGACAGTGTCCTAAATCCTGTAAGACTGTCCTTCTGAAAATTGTTTCACAGTACCTGCAGTTAATGATATCCATTCCAGATAAGTTGCTGGGTTTATAACCTAGTCAGAGTAATTAGAAGGAAAAAAAAAGAAAAAAAATGCAAGTAATGGTTTGATTGTGTTTTGTTTAACTTGTTATAACAACAAGTTAAATTACTAGTGCCCCAGTAAATGAGCTCACCTTGTGGAGGCTCCACTGATCCACCCCTTCCTGCTCTGCCACAGGAAATGTCACAACTGTGGTACCCTATAAAAGGAGTGTAGTGTGGGGTGGTTGGGGATGGGGGTGGGTGGCTGGGCCCTTCCCCTGCCGAAAAAGAAGAACCACGGACGAAAGAACAAGGAGGTAAGAGCAGAAACAATCAGTCAACAACAAATGCAGTAACCTTGAAAGCTTATCCTAATGTTACATAAAACTGTAAAACCTGTAAAGCACCACCTGTAATAATTTCAGAGAAGATATACGTTGTAAGAAACACTTTGCTACAGAGCAAAATAAAGCAATGAAATGTTAGTGATGGCATAACGTCCGACCACACAGTCGTCAAAAAGGAAGGTCCAAAAATGAGCATTTTTGTGATAGTTTGTGAATTATCAATCGAGTGAGTACTCCCGAACAATCGTAGTGCTCCTTTCCTCTATGCGTGTGACACTCTTATTCTGTGAAGAGTGTTTCACGTGGTAAGAGTGTCTCACGCACGGTTGCCCTGGAAACAGGCACGTTCAGTGAAGATTATTTAAGATTTAAACATATTATTGATCATTATGCACTGGACAGGAAAAACTGTGAAAGCTGATTGTCTTGCAGCATTCCATGCCTGTACTTAAATTCCCTCATAAAGGGATGGGTAAAAAGAAGAGCCCTGTGCAGATGCTGTTTACCTACTACAACAATATCCATACGCCCTGTCAAAATCCTTCCTTAAACCCCCCGTCGCCTTTTTATTTTGGTCATGTGTGCCCAGTTTCCTTATATAGCAACAGAATAAACAAATAAAAAAAACTAACTGCTGTAAATGCCCTCATGGGTGTAATAATATGTTTTAATATGTTTTAAGGCATTTTAACTAATTACTTGAGGACAAATGCTGTCCACAAAACTCCAGGCACTAGAAGCATCTCTACACTGGGAATGTGTGTCTGTAATGCTGCTGACTGAAATCCTAAACTCATGCACGGCTGTTTTTGCAGCTCTGAAGGTGAAATAAATTAAGACTGTATTCTGAAGAAAAAAAAGCTCAGCTGAGATCCTGAGCATGTATATCAACACTCCCACTGATGTGCATACTCAGGATGTCAGCTGATTGTTTTTTTCAGACATGATTTCAATGCTTTTCCAGTCCATGGTTTCAGCTGTGAGCGAAATCTATGACTTCAGAACAAAAAAGACTTTCGGCATACAGTCTTAATTTATATGTACCTTTAGGCATGTAAAATGGCTGTGGCTGAGTTTAGGATTTCAGTCGGTAGCATTACAGACACCTGTTCACTATGTAGCGATGATTCTGGCCCCTGGAGTTTCACAGAGAGCACTTGTCACAAAGTAAATAATTAAAACGGCCTAAATTAAAATGTATTATTATACCTAGTGGGACATTCACAGCAGTTAGCTTTTCTTTTTGAGCTATCTTGCAATAAGGAAACTGGTCACCCATGACCACATATTTCAGTGAAAACTGAGTTTCCCTTTAAAAATAACAAAAAAAAAACTAGTTTGTAATACATATTGATGTTACACTAAACTGACTGCTTGTACACTGTTATTTATGAAATATTTCACTGCTTTTGATGGGTTATTTATGAAATATTTATTATGATCAGTCAAATTTTACTTCAGTTATCTGATTAATGACTCCAGCATTGGACTTTTTTTTACTAATGTACTTCCACAGTTTAAGAACAGAAAAAAAAAATTTTTAGACCTGTGCTTCTTGTCTTTTTTTAATTTACTGTGAGGGTCCATTGCATAATCACAATAATACACTCCAGGGTGTGCTTTATCATAGCATGTTGGCACTTTGTGGGTGTGTAAGGCACTCAGCTTCACCTTGTGCCTCACAACTAGGGCTGGGAGAAAATTGTGGATTCCGCTTCCATGAAAAATTTGGTGGAATGCTTCACATGATTTGCGGACTTCTTAAGTGTACTGTGGAAAATATGTAATGCAGTGCAGAAAATATTTATTACAGAAAAAAATGCTGGTCAGAGGTATAATTCACGGAAAATGTATTCTGCAAGGTATGCAGTCATGTGATTTCATTAATTTAGATGGGAACTGAACTGGCAAAGCACTGTTTCTTACCATTCCTGTCTTTTTCTTTAGTGATACTGTCCCTTTTGTCCAAAGTAAAATGTTATATTATATAATTCAAAACTGTAATTTACTGTAATTTCATCAAAAATTCCATGGTACGTCCCAAACGTCTGCCGTTCGCTAACATTTTCTGCGGAACACACAAAAAATTCGGCAAACTTTGCTGTCACCTGATCTTTTTTCGATTAGGCAGGAGTCTAGGTCAAAATGTGAGTTGCTATAGCAACCCTGTCCCCCCAAGTGACTGCTTCTCCTACTCTGCTGGGCAGTTTAACAGCAGGTCTTGAAGAAGAAAGATCTGCAACTCTTTGCAACTTACTTTTGTAAATCAAAAAGCTATATTTCAAAGCACTTTGTGACATTTCTTACTTATGAAATTTTTTTGTGAATTCTCTGATGAGTTTTGAAGTGTATATATGCAATATAATTGTAACTTATTGATATTAGATGTTCTGACATACTTATTTGTTTGCAGACAGGTGGGTGATGATATAAAATGGATCTTGTGGCTGCAGAAATGTGGGGGCAAAGATGTGTTCTTCTTCAAGCAGTGCTGGTGATGGGCATGGAGGTGGTGCTTGCACCCTCTGCTTAGTGTTAAGTGTTCCCACGGTCGGGGGGGGGGGGCTACAGCAGCATCAGTATTGCAAGTTTTTTGTGGCACAGGATGTAACTCTAAGCCAGAAGGCAGTAATGTTTATGTCAAGCACAAAAATAATTCAGGCAAACCTGTGACAGCTGTGACAACACTAATGCTGGACACTGGAGATGTTGGGTACTTATGGAGGTGAATGCAGCTGAAGCAGCAGTAGTGACTAAAATATGAGTTATTACCTGAACAATTAAAGAAGAATCCACAGTTTGCAGGATATTCTGATGTCTACCTAGGCCACTGCTTTTTTAACATTCTCTTTTTAATCCCTTCCTGTCTCTCACACCTGCCTCCTTCAGGAACTCACAAGGCATACACAATCCCCTGTACCCCTACCTGAAATGACCACCCTCCATGGAGAGCAGGTAGTCATGTAAAGTGGCATTTTTAAAATAATGGTCTCAAAAGTTGTTTTTTTTTAACAATTGTATCCAGTCAGCATGCCCAAATGTCATTAAAAAGACGTATTTATCTTGAAACTCTTAAAAGGGATTTTTATTTTAAATCTATCTATCTATCTATCTATCTATCTATCTATCTATCTATCTATCTATCTATCTATCTATCTATCTATCTATCTATCATTCTAACGTTCTATTGTTCTATCTATTGATCTATCTATCTTTCTATCCATCTATCTCTCTATTTCTTTGTTAACTGGGTTGGTGCACTGATCCAAGGACCTTTTTCAAGCATGGCCCGGACCACAGACTGGCACATACTGTGCAGAAAGGTCACAGTAAGGACAGATAAATACATTGGGCTAGATATTCAAACTGCGCTATTCTTAGGCGCAAGACCCTGCGCTACAAAATAGTTGCACAGGGGGTGGCATGATATTCAAAGGAGTTGCGCCATTGAGCAACTCCCTTGAATATCACCCCACCGGCCTAGCCACTGTGCATGGCACAGTGGATTTTGCGCCACCGCAGTTGTCAGCGTGAGCATTCAACTTACGGTGGTGTAGTACCATTGCGCCTACGCGCAAAATCCCCATATTCAAAAGGTGACATGCAAATGGGGCCATAATTCATGCAAGGTGCAGGGGGGCCATTTGCATCTGATTATGGCCCCATTTGCATGCCATTAGCATGTAGGTGCGCCGATCCCCAAGGACTTGCGCCTGGCGCCCTGCCAGGCAGCAGCCATCGGGGACCGATGCCCCTTGCAGCCCGATCGCGGGCAAAACAGTGTAGAATCCCCCACCACCACCCCCCAGTGGCCTGATCATGGGCATAGTGTACTCTCCCCCACCAGCCCGATCACGGGCAGCAATGTGGGCCCCCCCAACGTATCCCTGTTGGTCCAGTGGACGAAATGCCCGATCGTAAGGTGTATAATAAACCCACCCTCCTCCTGAGTCATCCTTGAGGGTCAGTGATCAATGCCCGATCGCGAGCAGTGTTTAATAAAACCCCTCCGAACACAGTCTGGTGGCTAGCCCTTCACCACCACCAGCTCGCCAGGCGGCGGCAGCATCTCACCCATTGTCGGGCCTCGTCACGATCGCCCGGGGCCGGACACGACAGAGGCAGAGCCACGGGCGCAGTTGCTATCGAGATGACAGTCCAGATTTGTGAATGAATCATTCTCGCACTCTGACTGTCATACGGCGTGGAGCAGACGCCTCATTGCTCTTGTTTGCATCATTGCGCAGTAGTCGATAGCCGATATACAGTCCAGATTTGTGAATGAATCATTCTCAAATCTGGACTGTCATAGTGGTATGGCTGCACCACTGGCTCTTGCTCTGCACCACCGGCATGCCCCTACCGGCAGTCAGTCAGCAGGCGCGGGTGGCAGGCGGTGGATACTGCCGCCTACCGCTTCCGGGGAGCGGGTGGTGCTTTGTGGGTGGTGGAAGCCAGCCACTAGGGCTATGTTTGAGGGGGTTTATTAAACTTACTGCCCACGCATTGGGCATTTCGTGCACTGACCACCAGGGATGACTCGCGGAGGAGGGGGTTTATTATACACTGCCTGCGATCGGGCATTTCGTCCACTGGACCAACAGGATACTGCCTGGGGCCACATTGCTGCCCGCGCATTGGGCTGGTGGGAGTACACTCATGCCGCGATGGGGCCACTGGGGGTTGGTAGGATTTACAGTTGGCTGCCCACGATCGGGCTGCAGGGGGGCACAGGAGTGGGTTAGCCAGCCACAGGTGGCAGCTGCTGTGTTGCACCCTGCAATGCAGCAGCTCACCTGTGGGTGGCCCTCGACTTAAGCCTTTTTTTGCTTCAAAGTTAGTAGCAGGCGCAGGTTGGGGTTGCGCCAGACAACTCGCACAGCCTGGCTGAATATCGGGCTGTGCAGTTTATGCATGGTACCTCCCCCACCAGTTCAGCATGCATTCATTTGCATTGCGCTGTTGCTCAGCCTGTTTTCAGTGGCGCAACTGCCTCCTGCTGAATATCGCAGAACTGAGCAAGTTCGGACTTGAGCAGGCGCAACCCTATTGCGCATGGCACAACCCTTTTGAATATCCGGCCCATTGTGTTCTACAGCAGCAAATAGCAGGCAGCATGGATCTAGTGTAGCTACACAGTGTTTGGCAGCAATAGCTGCAGCTCAGAGTTAACATTGACAGGTAAAGAGTAGCAGCGATCAAAAAATATACATTCTATTTATAAATTATAATTTATGGGTACATTTACAGTTTTCAGGTAGCAGTCAGCTGACTCCTGTGCAGGGTGCTGGCCAGCAAGCCAATCCCTAGGTAGGAGAAGAAGGAGGTGGGAAGGGGCAATGGAGGCCAAGATAGATTGCACAGGAGTGCCAGTAGCCTGGGGACAGGAACAGGTCATGGAGAACAGGAAGTGGGTTTTTAGTAGGGTATGTACATTTAGCGGGGGAGAGGGTCAATGAAATGCAGCAGGGGGAAGGGGGAGGTCATTCCAGAGGGAGGGCCCAGCAATGGAGAAGGCCCTTTGACCCATCCTGGTGGTAATATGTAGATGGACAAGTTGGAGGTGGGATGAGTGGTGGAGATTGTAGCTATGAGTCTTGAGGCAGACTAGATGAGATAGAGGGGAGTACGAGAAGCAGTGGGTGGCATCTCCGATGGTCTGGGCCAGGAAGTAGAAGTGTGAGACTTGAGGGAGAATCCAAAGAAGGGACTGGTAGAGAGAGAGCAGTGGTGCATGGAGAGAGGGGTGCAAAGCATGAAGCTGCAAATCTGGCCAGTCTGTGTGCCCTTAGACCTTAAAAGGACTTGATAGCTGCCAGACCCCGATGAGGACTTTAATGCTACCCTGCATTTCTTAATAAGACCTTAACTCCCAAGCCTAGAAAAGGTGCTTTTTTATTTTTCGTAATAACGTTTCTCTTTCCTGCCTGCATGCACTCAGTTCTTTAAAGGACTCACTAGCCCGCAAGCCCTGAAAATGAATGTAATAGCAGCCTGCATTCCCTAATTCCTGAAAAGTTTTTTTTAATGATTTTTCTCCTGCCTGACTGCATGCCTCTAGTCCATAAAAGGACTCTTGTTAGCTCCCTAGCCCTGCAAAGGACTTTTTAAAACGAATTTGATGCTTGCTTGCCCTGATGCAGAAGGTCCTTATAAGTATGTCTCTCCAAGTCCTTAAAACAGCTTTTTTTTTAATTTTGTTAACTATTTTTATCCTAGTTTGGCAGGTCGCATCTATGTCACCAAACCCTACCAAACTTAGAGCTTTCAGGGGCTTCTAGTGCCATGCAGATCCCCAGAGTTGGTCCGTGGGCATGATCCACATTGGCCCCCACGATTTCCTCTGTTTTCTCCCCGTACTACCCTGGGACCCCTGTAAGCAGTGGCGCATGGAGGTGCACATGTGCACCGCAGCTCTGGACCGGGTCATCTCAACCCTCCCCGTTGACCTATGTCGGGGTTCCTTCATGAGTGACACCATCCCTCTGGCCTCCACCATAGGAGGTGGCCAAGCTCCAAGAGAGCTAGATTCCTCCTCCTGAGGCGGTGCACTGCCAGTTGGCAGCATCTCACATCCTCTCCCCCTCGCCACCCTCCGACGACCCCTGGCTCATTCCTGAACCTGGGTCACCGGCATGGCGAGAGGTGCAGCATCCAATGCCTCAACCCTCAGCACCACTGGACAGCCTCTTAAAAGAGCTTTTAACTATATATTATGCTGCACTGGTGAAGGTCCCTAATACTCCATATCAGTAGCCCTTAAAAGGATGGTTTGTTAGTACTGATTTAAAGCCCTTAAAGAGACATTTTTCTGTGTGCTACCTGCTGCTCTGATAACCAGTTCAACTCCCCACCACAGGATGTTCTGATGGGCTGAAATGCACTCACCAGCAACACTTATTGGGGGAAGAATCAGTTACCAGCAGCAGCCAATTAATGCCTCCACTCCAAACTGTGGTCTGATACCTATTGAAAGCACCTGTCATGTGACACCAGCTGCGTGACTCGGTCAGCACAATTCTCAGTGTGCAGGCTTTGTGGTCACATGACAAACTCTCCACTGCACTTCTCCTTTGTGGTTCTCCACTACACCTAAGGGTAACTGTCCTCATGAACTTAGTCATGCAATGCTAACACTGCACCATCGCAGATGGCTCAGGCACTTGGAGAGGGGGTGGGCTGGGGAGATGAAAAAAGAAAAAGGTAGGAGCACAGGAGAAAAAAAATGAAGCTACAGTAGCACTAATGCCTCAGTTGACCCAGTGGGCAGGCACTGAGGGGCTGTAGATGTCTTTAGACAAAAGTGCTTGCCTTGAGGCACCTAAAGTATAGGAATTTTGCACCCTAGCAGTGTCTCCTCCCAGCTGAAATTGTTTCCCCTCACAGATCTGTTAGTGCATCCCACCGAATTCAATTACACATATTTCACCATAGCTTATTATATCTGTCTCATCCCAGTTACACCAGTTTCTCCTCCCAGTTACACCAACATCTCCACTTCCCAGTTTTGGTTCCAGAGTCCCAGTTACACCAGTTTTTTTACTTACTAAATAAAAGAAAAAGGCAATCAATTCCATGGAAATATTTTCTGCAGTTCATCACATTATTCTGCAATACGTGAAAAAATTATGCAGTTTAAGGTGGAATTTCATGAAATTTTCCTCCATGTTTTGTGTAATTTTGTGGAAGCAAATTCCACATTTTGCATGAATTCTGCTGGTGGAATTTAAATTTCGCACAGCCCTACTCACAACACACCCAAGGCGTGCTGATATCATGATACAGACATACGAACATACAAATGTGCCAGCAGAAACAGACCACTCGGTCTATCTAAGTCTGCTCGAGTGTGCAGCTAGCACCTCTAGTTTGCAGCTGCCCCACCCCCCTCCCATTTGTCATCCCACTGCCATCCTCCACCTCCCCCTCCCTCACTCTCCCCTGTTCCCTGTCCCATGCCCTATTGAAACTGTTCACAGATTTACATGATACCACACATTCTGGTAGGGTGTTCCATTTTGCTACCGCCCTCTCTGTGAAATAGTGTCTTCTCATTTCCTTTCTAAATCTCCCCCCCTCTATTCTTAGCGCATGCCCCCGGTGACCCTCCCCCTCCTTAACTTAAAGACCCCATCTTCCCCATCCTTACTGATTCCCCTCAGATACTTGAATGTCTCTATCATGATCCCCTGTCCCTTCTATCCACCAGGGTGTACATATTCAGGTCTCTCAGCCTGCTTTCATAGTCTGTCTCTTCCGTTCCACTTATCTTCTTTTTTGTCCTCCTCTGCACCCCCTCCAGTAGCCTGATATCACGCTTTAGGTATGGCCTCCAAAACTACACACAATACTCTAAGTGCTGTTTTACCAGCGACCTATAGAGGGGCAAGATCACCTCTCTTCACCTGGATGAAAAAACCCTCGCTATGCACCCTAGCATTTTGTTCACTTTTGCAACTGCTCTCCTGCACTGGGCAGTGTTGTCCATGGTCCTTGTTATCATTACCCCTAGGTCCTTCTCCTTCTCAGTGATCCTCAGCTTAACCCCTCCCAGCCAGTATTCTCTTCTTGGGTTCTTCACCCCAAAGTGCATAACCTTACACTTCTTTGCATTGAACCCCAGCTGCTATCTCTCTGACCATTCCTCTAGCTTGCTTAGGTCCCCCTGCAGCTGCTTCCATCCCTCCTCTCCATTCACCACTGCTCTGATTTTGGTATTGTCAGCAAACAGACTTATCTTGCATACCACCCCATGTGCAAAGTCTGATATGAAGAGCCTGAACAATACTGACCCCAACACAGAGCCCTGTGACACCCCACTCATCACCGGCCTTGGAGTTGAGAGCTGCCCTCTCACCACCACCTGTTGTAGCCTCCCACTCAGCCAGCTTGTAATCCAGTTCATCATTTTTGCCCCTACCCCTACACCAATTAGCTTCCCCCCAAGCTGCCCGTAAGGCACAGAATCGAAGGTCTCGCTGAAGTGCAAGTAAAGAACATCCACTGCATGACCCTTATCCAGCTCACCTGTCACCCAGTCATAATATTGTATCAGGTTGGTTTGACAAGACTTCACTGAAACATACCCATGCTGCCTCCATCCTGGAGGCCATTGTCCTCCAGGTATGACACCAGTCTTTCCTTTAGTATTGTCTCCATGAGTTTGCACACTATGGAGGTGAGACTTACCGGGTGATAATTACCCGATTCATCTCTTGTTCTGCTCTTGTGTAATGGTACTACATGTGCCATCCTCCAGTCCAGTAGCACATATCCTGACTCCAGTGAGGTGCTGTACAGATCTGCCAGCGGCTCCGCCAACACCTCCGCCATCTCCCTCAGCACCCTGGGGTGGATACCATCTGGCCCTGGTGCCTTGTCTACCTTCAGTGCCCTCAGTCCCTCTAGGACTCTACTTGCCTCAATTCTTCCATCTGTTGCCTCCTCTCCCCTGTCCCCACCCTCCCAGCCCATGGTGGTAGCGGTCCCCCCTTTTCTTCTGTGAACACTGAGCAAAATAATTAATTCAGTGCTTCTGCCTGCTTCTCACCCTTTTCTGTCCGCTCCCCACCCCTTTTTATCCTTACTATTGTCTCCTTGCACTTCCTTTTCTCCCTGATGTATCTGAAAAAGGATCCCCCCCCAGTAATTTCCTGCTCTAATCTCAGCTCCCTCTGGGCCTTGGCTTCTCTCACTTGTTTGGTCCCCTCCCTGGACCGTCTTGCATACTCCTCCCTGTCTACTTCCTTCCCTGTCCTTCTATACCTCTGGTGCACCTCTCGTTTTGCTCTCACCACCTCCACTACCTCGCTGTTCAAGCCGCATAGTTTTCTTGCTGTGCACCTCCTACTCTGTGTCTTGGTGCAGACTTCTGTTGCCTCTGTAATCCCCCTTTTAATAATATCCCATTTCTGCTCTGCATCCATCTCCTGCCTTATGCCCTCTAGTTTCCCTTTCAGTACTTCCTGCATCCTCCCAAAGTCTGCCCCGCTGAAGTTTACTACCTGAGTAACTGATTTCTCTGGCTCCCTGCACATCGTGATATTAAACCACACCGTTTGGTGACCGCTGTCGGCTAGTGGGTCCTCCACCTTTATTTCCCTTACTGCCTCCCCATTCGACAACACCAGATCTAAAGTGTTTAGCCTAGTGACCAACTGTGTCAGAAGACCCTCCTGGTTTGCGTCCAGGAGCACTTGCTGCCTAGCACTGGAGGTGACTGGAATGCTCCAGTCAACCCCTGGCAAGTTGAAATCCCCCACGATAACCACCTTTCCTTTTCTACATACCTTTCTGATTTGTCCTGCTAATTCCCAGTCAGGATCCTCAGACTGGGACAGTGGTCTGTATACCACCTCAATCCTCAGATTCCTACCCCTTGAGTCTAGGAGCCGCAGCCAGATTGCCTCTGTTCTCCTTTCTTCCCCCTCGTCCTTTGTGCATTTGATCCCATCCCTCACATAGACTGCCACCCCACAGACCCTCCCTTCCTTACAGTCCTTCCTGTATACTTTGTATCCTGGGATTGCCAGATCCCAGTCCCGGTGCTTAGTTGCCCATGTTTCTGCAACAGCTGCAATATCCACCCTCCACGCTGCTAAGAGTGCCTGTAGCTCAGCAGATTTTTTGCCTAAGCTTCTTGCATTCAGAGAGACCACCCTCCATCCTGCCCTCTTTCCTTCATTGGCCTCCATTTCTTTTCTTCTACTCCTTCCTTTTTGGCCAGCCTGAGTCCTTCCCTACTAGCCTGAGGGGTAGGCTCCACTCTATCAGATCCCTGCCTACCAGTCCACTTGCCACCCCCTTATCTAGTTTAAATCCACCTTTGTTGCAATATACCTCCCCAGTCTTTGCTTTAATACCTCCTTCCCCTCCTCACTCAGGTGCAGTCAATCCCTTGCAAACAGACTGTTATTATCCCAGGTACTGCCCCAGCCACCCATAACCCCATATCCCTTAGTTTGACACCATTCTACCAACCATGTGTTCAACTCCCTAATCCTCTCCTTTCTCACTGTGCTTGCTCAGGGTACTGGGAGCACTTCGGAGAATGCCACAGACTCCTCAGTCTCCTCACACAACCTTCCCACTTCCTCAGTCCTCTCCTTTGTTACCTCCACCATTTCCCCTGCTAGGTCATTTGTCCCCACATGTACCACAATGTGTGGTTTCCTCCTACCCCTCCTTATGCACCTTAGGTTGCCTGTCCTGCTTTGTCTGTCTTTAATCCTGGTATGGACTCCACCCATATCTGACTGTGCCTCTCCCCCTTGCTTCCCCATCTGATCCCCTTGAGTATGGAGTCCTCCAACACTAGTATACCTCCTTCCTCTTTCCTTGTGCCCGTCGCCACCCCCCGACCCAAGTTCTCATTTCTGGGGCCACTCAAGACAGTGCTTTTACAGTGTGTCCCAGTGTCTTCCCCACTGCCCTTTTCAATGGAGACTCCTCCCCCTCCTCCAGTTTGACTGCCAACCTTCCGCTCCCTCTTCACCTCTCTGAGTATTATCCCTCCCCTTGCCATGCCATACTCAGTTTCTCCACTAGTAATGCCCCTCTGTCCCTTCTCTTTGTGAGTACTGTCTCTTGTGCAATGATAAAGCATACTCTTTAGTGTATTATTGCTTAATTATAAAATGGGTAAGAGAAATGCTGTACTGTGATTGGTGGAATCCAGTCACATGGCCATGCTGTTATTTTAGTACAACAGCACCGGTCAGAAATGCTTAACTTTCTGAACATCATTACCTGGTCCTAAAATAAAAAAAAAAATATCAGGGATGCCATTTTATAATCGCAATTAGGCATTCTAGAGTGTGCGCAATTGAGGGATACCAGCATTTCTCAGGTGCACAAAGCCCATGGCTTCATCTCAGGCTTCACTTCTCGAGGTGTGCTGTTATCCCACAATAATGCCAACCCTGTCATGCCTTATTGCTTAAATCTCAATCAATACCACATTAATAACCACCACGGAGACCACTTTTACAATTACAAATATTCTCACTTACATCCTTGGGGTATAAGAACTGCTCACCTTTATTTTGCTTTTCTTATACTCTAAGAATGCACATGAGACTACTCTTACAACCATAGGAGTGGTCTCAGTGGCGGTATTAACATATAACCAAGTTCAGACACTTCCAAACAGAGTTTTGTGCTGGAAACTGAAAATCTCTTCATTTCAGTTTTGGACATCTTTATCTTCTAAACATAATGCAAAAATATCCAAAATAATGAGGGAGGAAGTTTGTGACTCCCAATCATGTATAAATGACATATAATTAGACAAAACAAATCTTGCTGCATACAGCATTGCAACCCTATATTCACAGTTCTGAGGATCTGTGAGTAGTAAAAAAAGGGAAAACACCCTAGTTGAATAAGGGGAGGCTGGGGGAGGTTTGAGTGGGACCAAGCCTCATATTCACTTCACTCATCTGGTAATTCCACACCTCGTGCTTATTAGCTGCATGCTTTCACTTCAAGAATTCTAGTGCCCATTTGCTGCTGGTGCTTTGGTAGTCAAGAACAGTCTATCAACAGTGATGTAGCTGTCTCATTTCTAAATGAGCCTGGATACTGACGAATTTCCCTGCCCTTCCATGCTCAAAAGCATCATTACTTTCATTTCCTGTGTTTGCATGGGAGTAGCAAGTACACTTATCAAGGCAAATTGCATCAGCTAAAACCCTGCTCTGCAAGTGCATTTGCAGAATTCTGAGCATGATTGACAAGTCTCAGAAGCAAATTACTGCCTCCATATAAACAAGTTGAAGGGAAAGGGAAACAGGCTGAACCCTGTCAGCAGTCACTGTTGATTCGCTTTCTTTCTCAGCTATTTAAGAGAGACCAAGGTTGGGGTTTGCACCCTGTGTACATGGAATGTGTTTGGCTCTTGAGATTTTTCTGGATTGAAATAATTAGGAGGCAGGTGACCACTTAGAAATAACCAGTCCCTCAAAAAAGTGGTGTTTCAGTGCCCAAATTATCATTAAAAAGGGTTCTGATCAGCAGCAAAACAAAAATGTAGCTGGTGTCAGTTTAACTCATTTATGCAACATTCACAACACAATGCCAATCCATTTTTATTTTGTGGCACACATCTTTGGACTGGCCAGTGGTGAAGCAGTAGAGCTACATCAGGTGACGCTTGCAAACAGGGTTCAAAAGTGAGCCCTGGTCTTTGGGGGGCCTGCGGGGGGGGGGGATTCAGCATCTCTGGGGATGATCTCATTCCTCTGGGGACAGAGGTCAATATACTCTAATATATTACCACTACCAGGGTGACCAGACCTGGGGTGCAGTCAGGGGAGTCAGCAATAGGGGAGAGAAAGGCTGGGGCTGGGGCTGGGGCTGGTTGTTGGCAGTGCAAGCAGACACTGTGTGTGTGTATAGCTGCAAGATGACCACAATGGCACCAGCCTCAGGGTCAGGAGGTAACTTAAGGAGCAAAATACCCTTTGACTGAGCAGTACGACATCCCAAGGCATCTGTTGGTCCTACGTCTACTGATCTAGGGCAGGCCACTCCAAACAGCATCTCAGTCCCCCATTGGGATCCTGGACTCTGGCATTAGGGGGCCTCACTGAGATGGCCTAGCCATGATGTTTTGGAGTGGCAGGTAAGTTCCTGGGAAGGCAGGGTGATGGAGATGGGGTGCCACAGCAAGGCGGAACTGATGGAGTATAGCCCCAGAGACCCAGCCAGGGAGAAGAAAGAGAATTGGAAAAAGATGACATAATTTCACAGTATTCCAGGCTTTCAAAAAGTACAGTATATGCTGTATCTGTCAGGCAGGACAGATAAGGGGCATTATTTTCCAAGTTCACCCCCTGGTAAACCAAATATAATAAAAAAAGAAACTAAATGAAAACTATTCTGCTTTGGAACTAAATCTCAGTGTCATTGCACTGATGTTGGCATTATTCGTTCTGTATGTGTATGAGTTAGAATGTTTATCAGTGTGTATGAAGTGAGATGTACATTTTCTGTCAGGCAAAGCAGAAAGTGGGTTGATGACACAGTGCACTACCTAGTAAACCAAATAAAAAAAATTATATCTCAGCACTGAGAACCACAAGACTGCTTATCCTGCATACAGTTAGCATCTCATGAGGCAGCTACAAGTGGAACACTATCTTAGCAGTGAATAGGAGCAGCAGGACAGCTATTTCTTTTTACTTGCTACGGTATATATGCCCTATTCTACTCCAACTGTCCCCCTTCTGCCAGGTTGTTTCCCAGGCCCATCACCTGCCTTCTCTTGGACTTACCCCTTCCTCCCTAGACTCCCATGGCTTCCCCCACTGATGGACTTTTGGTCATCAATCTGCCCAGGGCCACTCTAGATATTCATAACCAGTTTTGATTGGTGGGTGTTGCAGTCAAAAGTGTGGGGATAGCAGAGGGATATTTTCATCTTTCTGCTCAACTAGGGTGCATTTTCCCTTGTTGCTGCCATCTCCCGATGAATATTGGTGCATATGGGGCTCATGAAGGCTGGGGTATGCACAGCCACACAGTGATGTGGTGTCCCAAGGTCCCACAGATGTCTACCCACTCTGTCTCCTCACTATGCTCAATGAGGTGGCAGCATTGAGGTTGAGACCACAATCCTCCCTCATTTAGGATGCTCAATTCTCCCACCTGAGGCTGGCTTCTGATGACTATAACTCGTTCCAAAACCTGGGTTGCCAGCATTGCAAGAGTAACCCAACTACTACTCCGATGGCCCAACCTATATCAACTGTTTTTTTTTTTTTTGCTTGTCTTTTTCTCCACTGTGGTTTTCCCTTGTTCAGGAGGGTGCACTAGTCTCGTCTCCCTGATGTTCACTGGGACTTACCACCAGACATCTTCTCTTAGGGCTTGCACCCCCTTCCCTTATCAGGAGCGGGACATGCAGGCACCTGCCATCATCCAGCAGCCAGCATTTTCTGGTGTTCTGGTCCCCTGGAGTTGTGGCATGCAATGATGTCCAAGCACATGACATGTGCTCCCATGCAACGTGTGCTGATGTGTGTCTCATGTCCCGGTCTGCTGGCTTGAACTGCCTTTCCACCAGCTTCCAACAGGAGACAGACAAGCAGCAGGCACTACCCAACCCTCCCCCCCAGAGGAGGAGAGCAGTCCATCAGATGCTCAATCCTCCTTTTCCCAGCCAACCCCTGATGCCTCAAGGTCACTCCCAACCCCAGGTCACCAGCATGGCAGCAGGTGAGGCTAGGTGCCTCAGCCCTCCGTGCCACCAGGCCAGCAACATCTACTGTTATAAATAAAATAAAGGACCACATACTGACATACAGTATTATAAGTTACTCCAGGAAACTCAAACTATTAATATGTTTATGGAGTTTGTAGGAGATTCCTCTTACAGAATAAGAGCATCATTTCCTCTTCTATGGGCTGACAGAACCGTTCAGCTTCACTTAGTAGCCCTCTCACCCAAACAGCATGAAATAACGCTCTTATTCAGTAAGACACCACTCTAGCAGGCCCAAAAAACATATAGCCAGTAAGATGGGATTGCGTGCAAACAGTTCACAAATTCTGCTGTTATAGGTTTAGTTGGCATAGTTCTTTTCCACACAGAGGTTTCTCTAATTCTCTTTAAAGTATAACAGTTTGATTTTAAATTCACATTCCCTGTTTGCTAAAGACAGAGGTCTTTAACTAATATACAGAGTTGTTACATGTGCAGTTACTGACCTTTGTATGCCAGCACAACTCAACTTCTCTGTCTAGATTACCACAGTTCTCTCATTCAATGAACTTTAGAAGACACTGTCCTATAACTATAAGAGACAGGAACTGTAATTATATTGACACGGTGGCACTATTTCAGTTAAGACTGAGTAGTTACTTCTTTGTCCCAGGTCTTGCCTGAAACTAGCCAATATATTGTCAAGTACACTTACCTGGTTAACAAAACATGAATAAATACATAAATAAATACCGCACAGTATACAGTATAAACCACTTACAACTGACACATTTGTCAAGTGCTGTTCTTCCATTATGAGCAGCTGTCCAGACAAAGCAGAAATGACTTTTTCTAATGATTCTATGCTGCTTTAAACAGGCTGACTCTGTATTCAGTGAAAGCATTATCCTACCTCGATCCTGTATTTGCTGTTGTTGAGGTAGTTCAACTGTTCAACCCCCTGTTCATTTTATTTTAAATTACTGGACAGTATTTGACAATTAAGCCAGAGACCTGCCTGAAACACGCCACTGCTCATTCATTCATCCTCATTTCTTTGACACTGTTAGACCCCGTGTTAGAATTGTAGCTTTACAGGCCTGCTAGAGACCCACCAGAGACCTGCATGAAAAACCTACCACTGTTTGATTCAAAAAAAGGCTGAAAAGTGCATCCATGCTCCTCACTTCCTATTTGGCCTTGTGTGTCAATGATTCCTTGTTTACATAATTTTTTTACAGACCTGCCTGAGATCTGCTTGAAACATGCAGCTTTACAATTCTTTCAGAAACTCCTGTACCAAAGCAATCAGACTTGCAAAGTCTGATTACTTCAAAAGGCACTTAAAAATAAACTCCTCATACCCCTCCTCTTTCTGGAGAGTGGTCCATTCCCTCATCGACCCTCCAACACAGTCATCCTCCGCTACCCTTAACCTAAGTGGTTTGAATATCTCTGACCCAACCACAGTAGCTGAGACTTTCAATACATTTTTTATAACCTGCGCCCTCTCTGACCCCCTCACTACCACCACTATCCTTCCCCAGCTCGGGATGGTTTCCATTTTTCTCCAGTCTCCCCACAAGAGATCCTCTGTGCAGTCGAATCCCTAAACCCAAGCAAATCCAGCCCAGATGGTGTTCACCCAAAACTCCTCTGCCAATCAGCCCATGTAATCGCCTCTCCCCTGGCACACTTACTTAATGTCCTCTTTTCCTTCAGCACTGTACCACAGGCATGGAAGGTTGCTAAAGTGTTGCCCCTCCATAAAGGCAGGGGTTCTTCTTTTCCAGGCAATTACGGACTAATGTCCCTCCTTCCTGCCCTTGCCAAATTGCAGGAATCCCTAGTTTTCTCTAAGCTGTCTGATTTCCTATCATCCACCGGTCATCTCACTCTTCTTCAATCAGGGTTTAGAACACACCACTCAATCACATTGTCCTTACTGTGTGTTACTGACCATATTTTGGACCAGGGACACGTCACAGCTGTGATTTCTGTGGACCTGGCCAAAGCCTTCAATTCTGTCTCCCACCCCTTCCTGATAAACAAGTTTCACTCCATCGGGCTGGTTCACCCCGCAGTAAACTAGTTCACCTCATATCTCGCAAATAGACAGCAATCAGTGCAGGTTGTTAACTCCTCTTCTCTTCCCCTCCAAATCCATGCTAGCATTCCCCAAGTGTCAATACTGGGCCCGTTCATAAATGGACTCCCTTTACTGTGCACAAACTCCCTCATCTACATGTATGCGGATGACTCCGTATTATTTACCTCGGGTCCCTCCACAGCCCCTATCCATGCCAAGCTTTAGTAGGACCTAAACAAAGTGTTATCATGGTTTCAAGCCAATCACTTAGAGGTCAACACAAAAAAGATGGTTGCCATGCTTTTTGGTACTGCACAAACATTAGTCAGAACCCCGTCACCACCAGTGTTTACCACCCTGGATGGTACCCCACTTGATTACGTATTCATCTTCAAATTCCTTGGGGTCTGGCTTGACAACTGTCTAGACTTCACTGTCCACAATGACTCCATATACACCAAACTCCGCCCAAAACTTATTTTCTGAAACAAGGATTGCCTCCCCCTCCCTGTTCGTCATAAACTGGTCTCAAAAATGATCCTACTGATATTTGACTATTCTGATGTAGTCTATGGAACTGCTACAGCTTCCTCACTTTCTAAGCTTGACATGCTTCTGAATTCATTCTGCCACTTTGCCACAAATACCCCCCTACACCCATAACTGTAGTCTCTACTTCTCCCTTTCCTTCCTCCCACTCCTCTTCAGTCAGTCTACCCATTCCCTAACCGTCAGTATTAGGACCAGTTATCTTCAATGTCTTTGTAAGCGACATTGCAGAGGGACTGGAAGGAAAAGTATGTCTCTTTGCAGATGACACAAAGATCTGCAACAGAGTTGATGCACAAGGTGGGGTAGAAAGGATGAGAAGGGACTTGGCAAGGTTAGAGGAATGGTCAAATGTATGGCAGCTTAGATTTAATGCTAAGAAGTGCAAGGTAATGCACCTGGGAAACAAAAACCCAGGGGAAGAGTACACAATGGGGGGTGAGATACTAACAACAACAAAAATGGAAAGGGACCTGGGGGTAGTCATATCAGATGACTTAAAGGTGGGCAAGCAATGTGAGAGGGCAGTAAGGAGGGCTGGGGGATACTGGGATGCATAGGGAGAGGCATCACCAGTAGAAAACAGGAAGTTGTTATCCCTCTGTACAGACAGCTGGTGAGACCCCACCTGGAGTACTGTGTGCAGTTCTGGAGACCCAATCTCCGCAAGAACATAGACAAGATGGAAGCTGTCCAGAGGAGGGCAACTAAAATGGTGCAGGGTCTGCACCAGAAGACATATGAAGAGAGACTAAAGGAGCTTAATATGTATAGCCTCGAGGAAAGGAGGGAGAGGGGACATGATAGAAACTTTCAAGTACCTCAAGGGAATCAACAAAGTCCAAGAGGGTAGCATCTTTCACAAAAAGAGGTGTGCAAGAACAAGGGGGCACAATTTGAAGATAGAGGGGGGCAGCTCAGAGGTAATGTAAGGAAGTATTTTTTCACAGAGAGGGTTGTGGATGCATGGAACGGCCTTCTGGAGGAGGTTGTGGAGTCAAAAACAGTGGTTGAATTCAAGCATGTATGGGACAGCCATAAGGCAATTCTAGGGGGAAGGGGTAGAAAGAAGTAGGCTGCTGGTTAACTAGGATCTGCAACTTATCCATTAGATAGGGGAATGGGCAGACTGGGTGGGCCAAGCAGTCCTTATCTGCCATCAAATTCTATGTTTCTATGTTTCTATGTTTCTATGTTTCACTGCAGAATTCTGGTTTGGTCTATTTCCTCCCTACCTCTCCTCCAAGTTTTCACCATCTGCTCCCTACTCCAATGACCTCCGCACCAGGGACTCTCGCTCTTTCTCCCTCCCTCATCCTCGCACCTCTACAGGTCAATCTGCTTTATCTTACAGGCTTCCCTCCCTCTGGAATTGTCTCCCTCTACAACTCCATAACTCCTCATCTTTCCTTTTTTTTTAAACAACACATCCGCCACGTCCAGGTTCCTCTCTGCTCCTACCCTGCTTCCTCCACACTCCTATCTCTTCTCTTCCCTCACCCTCCACCCCTTCTATTCTCAGCAGCCTCTTCTTAATCAATAATATTATTATTATTAGTATTATGTTCCGAAATGTTATGTGTATAACCACTTGTTACACTTGTGCCCTGGTCGCACCTGTAAACGAGCCTTGGCTCAGTGTGCCTATCCCGGTTACCAAGATTTTAATTAAATAAGTAAATAAATAAATGGTGGCATTCGCAATAGACCGCAACTATAGTTCGTTATTACAACGTGGTTTATAATGGAAACCCATGGTGGTGGGTTTTGTCAAACAAATTTTGGCTATACAAAGCAGCTGTTTAGCTTAAGATTTTAAATGGTGCATACCGTACTGAAAAAGTTCCCTCACAACCAATCCGAACATAAAATTAATGTTCAGTTATTCTGCAATAATCATATAATAGATTCAATGATGGGTGTGTACACTAATCCCTTTGTTTTGACTGGCTAAGACTAGCGCTATAGCACGTGTGAGAGAAACTGCAGAACAGTTTTGGTTTTTCATAGGTGCACCATAGTGACATAGCAACTTTAATAAATAATTTATTGTTGCAAGTAAAGATCTGTGATAGTTTTTGAAGTGTTACTAACAATCTATGGTGCTTGGAATAAATATTGACTGATCTGTTCAATGGAAATAAAAAGTGTTTTATAAAGATTTGCAGACTAAACCTGACTCTCATATAATGAAAAAACAACACTGCACATGTCAGGCACTGCTAAAGGTGCTCCCCTCTAACCGAGAAACTGGACTTATATGTATTGAAAAACAAATGAGGGTGCACGCACACACCATGCAGGTTAGAAGGCAACCTTCATTTATTTAGAAATCTTCTCCAGTTCTTCAGATACTCCTATGTATCACCAAACAACTTCTTCAGGTGGTGGTCTGTCATACTTATTCATGAACAATCAACTTCATTAGAGGGCGTTCTGCTGCCATATGTACTCATGCACAACTAAAACCACAGAACGGAAACCACAACAGAACAGACTGCCCCTTTCTCACAACAGAGACTCATTTCTGAATTTAAATCTACTTTTTAGTATAACAGTGATAACAATGATAACGCCTTAGCATGAGCATTTATTACCCCCTGGTCCAGTTACTACCTCATAAACACTGATCACTATACTGTTATTGTAATAATAAATAGCTATTTCTGTCCTCATGTGACAACTGTTTTTTTTTTTTTAAATTAGGAACCAGTTAGGGACCTAACAACTGGTTTGCACATCCTTTGTGATAAGATGTGCAATAGTGCCAAACCTGGTAAAAATCAGCCCTGTTCTTTTAAAGATGGGGGGGGGGGTCAAATAGTATTAAAATTCACCATTTTAAGGTGCTTTTTCGTGCTCCAAATATACCGTAGTAAGGATTAGATATTGTCTCATAGATGGCACTTTTGCAGTGAGTATGGTAGCTGCACAAATCAAGTCTTGCTGAGTTCATTAATATTTTAGTATGTGTTGTACTGATAAATAATTTATGTAAGGTTGCTGTTGTTATTGTCATTTATGTAGATGGATGCTGTATTGTAATTGTATTCATTATGTGATGCTATGCGTCACCATTTGAAGTGAGTTTTACTCAATGGTCTAACCCTTCAATAACAAGCATTTGTCAATGCCGAATGTTCACTTGCAAGTATTTGCAGTGGTGTTTGACACGTGTGGTGCTTTACCCTAATGCCCTGTGCGATTGCTGGTATTTGCACAATAAAATTTCAGCATGACCTTTTTGTTACCCCCATTGTGCGCTACATAGGCAGAAACACGTTTTGGGCAGGATGTGAAAAATGACAGCTGTACTGCTCATAAGTAAGTGTGGTAAAATGGCAATGTTGAAAATCTGGAGTGGAAACATTGAAAATTCGCAAACCTACGAGCGTGCGTGGGAACAGTGCAACGCACGCTCATAAAACAGTCATTGTTAGGAATTTTTTCACCAAATTTTCAACATTGGAATTTTAAAACCTCTGCTAATGAACAGTGTCACTGTGATTTTCTTACTGTGTCCCATACATTGATTTCGCACACCGACTGTGCCATTGTGCACTACATGGGCAGAAACACGTTTTGGGCAGGATGTGAAAAATGACAACTGTACTGCTCATAAGGAGGTGTGGTAAAATGGCAATGTTGAAAATCTGGAGTGAAAATATTGAAAATCAGTAAAACTTACTTAGCGCAAGGAACTGCACAACGACGCCTCGTGAAACAGTTATTTTTAGAATTTGTTCACCAAATTTTCAACATAGCCATTTTAAGACCTCTGCTCATGATCAGTGTCACTGTGATTTTCTTAATGTGTCCCATACATTGAGTTGACATACCAACTGCGCCATTGTGCGCTACATGGGGAAACATGTTTTGGGCAGGATGTGAAATATGACTGCTGTACTACTCTATAAGGAGGTGTAGTAAAATGGCAATGTTGAAAATCTGAGTGAAAATATTGAAAATTTTGCAAGCCGTGCAGTATAGTAGAACTGCGCAATGCCGCTCGTCAAACAGTGTTTAGAATTTTTTTCACCAAATTTTCAACATAGTCATTTTAAGACCTCTGCTAATGAACAGTGTCACCATGATTTTCTTAATGCATCCCTATACATTGATTTAGATTACCGACTGCGCCATTGTTGCTTCACAGGCGGAAACACGTTTTGGGCAGGATGTGAAAAATGACAGCTGTACTACCCATAAGGAGGTGTAGTAAAATGGCAATGTTGAAAATCTGGAGTGAAAATATTGAAAATTCACGAACTTACGAGGCCTGCGTAGAAACTGCATAGCGCTGCGGCTAAGTAAAACAGTCATTTTGGGAATTTTTACCAAATTTTCAACATGGGGTTTTGGGACCCTTCTCATGAATGATGTCACTGTCATGGCATTATTCAGGCCTGAAGGTGATTTCATGCAGTGACTGTGAAATCACCCGCCGACTGAATAATGCCATTGAGGAGATCTAAAAACCCTATGTTGAAAATGTGGTGCAAAAATTCCAAAAAATGCCTGAGATATGCAATAAAGTTGAAACCCCCCTATCTAGCCCATTACATAGAAACATAGAAACATAGAAGTTGACGGCAGATAAGGACCGCAAGGCCCATCCAGTCTGCCCATTTCTTTTTCTACCTTATAAATGTGCCATCGGCCTTTGCTATGTCAGTGACCTATCTATTCATAGTCATTTGTATTGCTCCCTTATGCCTATCCCATGCCTGTTTGAAGCCCTGCACTGTATTCATAGTCACTACTTCTTGTGGTAAGCCATTCCATGCATCTACCACCCTTTCTGTGAAAAAGAATTCTCACATTCCCCTTAATCGGCCTCCCTCTAATCTCATGCTGTGTCCTCTTGTCCTGCTATTTTTCTTATATTTAAACATGTTAGACTCTTTCACCTTGTTTATGCCCTTAAGGTGTTTAAATGTCTCGATCATATCACCTCTCTCCCTCCTTTGCTCAAGGGGTATACATATTGAGCTCCGTTAATCTGTCCTCATATGTCTTCTGATGCAGTCCCTGCACCATTTTGGTGCCCTTCTCTGGACTGCCTCAATTTGGTTAATGTCCTTGTGAAGGTGTGGCCTCCAATACTGCAGTACTCCAGATGGGGCTCAACCAATGTCTTGTACAGAGGATTGCCTCCCTCTTACGACTTGTGATACCCTACTAATACACCTAACACCCCCTAGCCTTACCTACTGCTTTAGGAGGTCTGCTTGATGATTTCAGGTCATCAGTGATGATGATGCCCAAGTCTCTTCTTCCTTTGTGACTGCTAGCAACTCCTCCCAGCCTATAAGTGGCTTCAGGGTTTCTCTTCCTATGTGCATGACTTTTGCACTCTTTTGCATTAAATCCCAGTTGCCACTCTTCTGACCATTCTGCTAGTTTATCCAGATCTCTTCTCATTCTGCCCACCCCATCTGGATCATCTACTCTGTTGCAGATCTTGGTGTCATCTGCAAACAGACAAGCCTTACCCTCTAGTCCATCTGCTAGGTCACTAATGAAGATGTTGAATAGGACTGGCCCCAGGACTGATCCCTAGAGTACCCCACTTGTGACTTGCATCTCTTCTGACTGTATACCATTTACCACCACTCTCGTTTTCTGCCAGTCAACCAGTTTGCCACCCAGTTGACCAACTTCTGACCCACCCGAGCCTACCTAAGCTTATTTATCAATCTTCTATGTGGAACAGTGTCAAAAGCTTTGCTGAAGTCAAGGTAGGCGACATCAACTCTCCCCTTGGTCCACCACTCTGGTTGCCCAGTCAAAGAAATCTATGAGATTAGTTTGACAGGACCTTCCTTGAACCCATGCTGTCTTGGATCCTGTGCCCCTATGGATTCCAGGTGTTGCACTATCCTTTCCTTAAGGAGTGCTTCCATAATCTTGCCCACTACTGAGGTAAGACTGACCAGTCTGTAGTTCCCCGCCTCCTCCCTGCTACCACTCTTGTGGAGGGATCACATGAGCCCTTCTCCAGTCTTCTGGGACCTCTCCTGTGCTCAGAGACTCACTAAACAATTCTGCTAATGGCTCTGCTAGTTCCTCCTTTGGCTCCTTAAGTACCCTGGGATGTATGCCATCAGGTCCCATTGCCTTATCCACCTGAGCTTAGCAAGCTCTTGTAGGACCTTTCTTTTGTGAAGGAGTAGTGCTCACCTCCCTCCCTCTGTGTCCATGATGCTGAGCTGTGGGCCCTGCCCTACCTTCTCTTCAGTGAATACTGAGCAAAAGTATCTATTTAGGATAGATGCCTTTACAGGGTCCTCCTCCTCACATGCTCCTTTTCTCCATTAAGCTTAGCAATACCCCTCTGGACTTTCTCCTTTCACTAATGTATCTATAGAAAGTCTTGTCACCTTCTTTACTGTTTGTGCTAGTGTTTCCTCAGTTTGGGACTTTGCCTGCCTTACTGCCTTACTTGCTTCCCTTGAGGCAGTTTGGTATGCCCCCTATCTTCATCCCGCTGTGTTCCCTTATATTTTCTGAAGGCCAGCCTTTTGGCTCTGACCTTTTCTGCTACTGTATTTGAGAACCAAAGTGGTTTCCTTCTTCTTTGCACTTCCTTTTCTGTCTAACACAATGGGATGTTGCTTCAATATGTATCCTTAATGCTTGCCCACTTTGCCTGTACCTCCTCACCTGTGTTTCTTTTGCCAGGGCTAGCTTAACTCTGTTGGCCATCTTATCAAAGTCAGCTCCTCTGAAGTCCCATATTTTGCCTTGGAATGGGATGATTTAGATGTAGTAGCCAAATTGAACCATACCATGTGATGGTCACTGGCCCCAGGTGACCTTCTACCTGGAGATCTGTGATCCCTTCTTTGTTAGTCAGTACTAGATCTAGGATAGCCCTGTCTCTTGTGGGTTGCTGTACCAGTTGTTTGAGGCCCTCCCTGCAGGAATCCACTATGAGTCTAGTTCTGGCAGATGTTCCTGCTGGTATTGACCAATCTGTATCTGGCATGTTGAAGTCTCCCATTATCAGAACCTCCCTTTAGCTGTCATGTTTTGTATATCTTCTAACAGTAATGTGTCTATGTCCTCCCTCTGGTCTGGGGCCTGTAGACAACCCCCAGTTCTTATGGCTGTCCCATTTCCTGTTTCCAGGGTGACCCACAGTTCTTCTGGCTCCTTATGTGTATTCTGAATTTCTGTGCTTTGATATTTTCATTAATATACAGGGCCACTCCTCCCCCTTTTGCACCTCGGTCTCTTCTGAACAATACATAGCCAGGTACTGAAGTCTCCCAAGTGTGGTTACTAGTGAAACCACGTCTCACTAATTGCTACTATGTCCAGTTTAGCTCTGACATTATTGCCTGCAGGTCTGGGATCTTATTTCCCAGGCTGTGAGCATTTGTGTACATGATTTTCCATTGGCCAGATTTTGGTGTGTTAGTTGTTGGGTGAGGTTTGGCATTACCCTGTGCATCGTATGGGAGACAAACCTTTTTTCTTACCTGGTGATGCAAATGAGCGGCAAACACACTGAATTCCAGTTTGACCACTAGCTGAGGGGGAGGGTGTTCTTCCCATTCAACGTATGGGGTGCTGCACCCCTCTCCCCATTTGCTAGTTTAAATATTCTGCAAAGACGTCAAACTTCTGCCCCAATGCACTGACTCCCTCTTTAGTCAGATGCAGTCCATCAAATTTAAAGAACTTCGCTCCCAGAACTGTTGCCAGTTCCTACAAATCTGTGTCCTTTTCCTGGCACCAGTCCTTGAGCCACGTGTTTAGCTCCCCTATCTCCCTTCTCTGACCTTCCGTCCATCTGCTCCCTTCTCCCAGACTGGCAGGATCTCAGAGAAGGAGATGCCGACTAAATAGATGATAGTTTGTCACCCAGCCTAGTCAGGTGTTCCTTGGTCTCCACAACTGACCGGCTGGCGAGATCATTAGTCCCTATGTGTACTAGGACATCAATGTTTTCTCCTGCTTTGTGAACAATTTTAGTCAATGCGGTCAGTGTCTCTCCATGCTGATGTACCTGGGAGACATCTGACCATCACCCTAGCTGAGATGGGTATCAACTCCCGAATCATGGAGTCTCCTATGATCAGAAGTTTTTGGATTTCCTTTGTGCTTGTTTAGTTTTGGTTCCTGATTTGGGTGAGTATTGTTGTGCTAGCTCCTGTGCCGCAGTGTCCTGCTCTGCAGTGTCTTCTGCCTCTTTATTTGATTTCAGAGATAGAGGCAGATACCTGTTTGTAGTGTTTATATGGTTTTTGGAGGTAATGTGTTGGAGAGCAGAGAGTGATGGGGCACCTGATTTGCTCCTCCTAACCACCTGCCAACCTCCTGGACCAACTACCCTCTGCGGTTGAGGTTTTTCTGTTGGATGCTGGGGAAATGGAGTGGTGGTTCTTATAATGTATTTCCTCTTCAATATGAAATTTGAGGCGCAATCTGCCCATGCTGCCCGAGCTGAGACCTAAGATCTCCAAAGGCCCAGCATGTAGGACAGTGTCCTAAATCCTGTAAGAATGTCCTTCTGAAAATTGTTCCACAGTACCTGCAGTTAATGAAATCCATTCCAAATAAGTTGCTGGGTTTGTAACCTAGTCAGAGTAATTAGAAGGAAAAAAAATGCAAGTAATGGTTTAATTGTGCTTTGTTTAACTTGTTATAACAAGTTAAATTACTAGTGCCCTGTAAATGAGATCACCTTTGTAGGCCCCACTGATCCGCCTTCCTGCTCTGCCACAGGAAATGTCACAACTGTGGTACCCTATAAAAGGAGTGTAGCGTGGGTGGTTGGGATGGGGTGGGTGGCTGGGCCCTTCCCCTGCCTAAAAAGAAGAACCACGGACGAAAGAACAAGGAGGTAAGAGCAGAAACAATCAGTCAACAACAAATGCAGTAACCCTGAAAGCTTATCCTAATGTTAGAGAAAACTGTAAAACCTGTAAAGCACCACCTGTAATAATTTCAGAGAAGATATACCCTGTAAGAAACACTTTGCTCCAGAGAAAAATAAAGCAGTAACAGAAGATATACCTTGCAAAAGACAATTTGAATCAGAAGATTACAGCAGTAATCTGTTAGCACACACCTGTAGGCACACCTTGTAATAATGCAGAAGAAGGTATACCAGCAACAACAATTTGAATCAGAGAAAAATAAAGCAATGAAATGTTAGCAACAAACAGTAACAATCCCTGTGAGTAAAAATAAAAACACCACCACACAGTAAATCTGCTTAGCCAAACTAAGTCTTAATCCTTCTCCCTTGCTCTGGTAAGTTTCTCTACTCTGCCTTTCAAGCAGTCTTAGAAGGAAAGAGCTCAGGTGAAGCTAGGTGCCTTGGCCAGCAAACCAAGTCTTCTACCTCCAAGATATCAACTAACCTGACTTTTTAACCCTTCTTTCTGTTGGAAATTACTGACAGTTTGCCAGCTCCACCCCACATACACACCTAATCCTTTGGAAGAGCTTGGGAGGAAAAGCAATTAGCTCCTTCAATGTGAGAAGGAGACTGAAACACCTCTGAGACAACAAACCTTTTCAACAAACAAGAATAAAATAAAACACAGTGTCAAACAGTAATTTTGCTTAGCCAATGATAAAAAGTCACAAAATGTAAGCTCCACCTGTAATACAGTAATTTCAGAGAAGATATACCCTGTAAGAAACACTTTGCTCCAGAGAAAAATAAAGCAGTAACAGAAGATATACCTTGCAAAAGACAATTTGAATCAGAAGATTACAGCAGTAATCTGTTAGCATACACCTGTAGGCACACCTTGTAATAATGCAGAAGAAGGTATACCAGCAACAACAACTTGAATCGGAGAAAAATATAGCAATGAAATGTTAGCAACAAACAGTAACAATCCCTGTAAGTAAAAAATAAAAACACCACCACACAGTAAATCTGCTTAGCCAAACTAAGTCTTAATCCTTCTCCCTTGCTCTGGTAAGTTTCTCTACTCTGCCTTTCAAGCAGTCTTAGAAGGAAAGAGCTCAGGTGAAGCTAGGTGCCTTGGCCAGCAAACCAAGTCTTCTACCCTAGGTGCCTTGGCCAGCAAACCAAGTCTTCTACCAAGTCTATTATACAGCTTACCGGCATTTCCTCAGTTTGTGGTCAGCTTTGAAGAGTGTAGATGTGTTCCTGGTCCACCGAAGATCGTCGTGCCGAGCTCCGGAGGTAAGTATGGGGTGAGGGGGGTGTGTGGAGGCAGGGTGCGCTGTGGGTGGAGTGCGGAGTTGTGGGAGGGGCGGGGAGACTGCGTGGGACGTTTTACTTTACAGGTTTTTTTTTAATTGATGACGTGGACATTTGCCACACTGGGGTGGCCTGTGTGGCAGAAGGATGGCTTGGGGGCCGTGGAGCTGATAGGATTGGGCAATTCCCGTCAGCAAACAACGCGACATTTTGCCACGCTGGGGTGGGCTCCCAGTGTGGCAGCAAGGATTTGGGGCAGGACGCTGGGGTGGCGGATGGTGTTTCTGTGGCGACAGCAGTGGTTTTCTTTCAGTTAAGACCACCGCTGTCATATACAGCTCCCGCACCCATTGGTGCAGGACTGCCACGCCTGCTCAACTGAGCAGTGGATTTAATGGGACAGGCACACCTCCAAAGTGTGCTACTCTCCAAAAACGTTCCTTGCGCATGCGAGCAAGTGAACGTAAAAATGAAAAAAAATGAAAAAAAAGGAAAAAATCACATGCAGTACATTTGTTACGTTTTTTCATAAGGTGTTTTCACAAACCTGTCATCACATTCCAATAATTATCAGTACATGTATGCCACACATCTGATGGTTTTATATCCTCTCTCTCCCCATGCTTTGGTGGGGCACTGGGTGCCCATCTCTGGTGACATTTAGGTCTCCACCTCCAATTGTTAAAAGTGGCACCAGGAGCTTATCCCTAGTGATGCCTAACATTTTTATCAGACTGCAGGTAGGTAATAAGTGCAACACTGGAAGCCTATTCCAGGAGTTGCACAACACCCTTCTATCAAATAACAATAAACATGTCACCGGGAGCCCACTCCCCAGTGCCAAAAAACACCCTGAGATAAGCAATTTGTAGGGCTGTGCAGAATGTGAAATTCCACCATTGGAATTGCTGCAGAATGCCAATTCTGCTTCCAAAATGCTTTGCAGAATTTCCTTATAAATTCTGCAGAATTTCAAAAAGCATTTCTGTGCAAACTGTGGAATCATTTTCCACAGATCATATAAATTGCAAAATAATTTTCCATGGATTGCAAAAAAGAATCTGTGGTTTATGTGAACTGCAGACTAATATTCCACAAAAAACTTTTTGCATGCAGAATGTCAAAATTCTGCAAATGATGGAAATCCACAGAATTATCTAAAATTCCATGGAATTCTGTTCCATCAGAAATTAAACATTCTGCTCAATCCTAGCAATCTGGCACAAACAGCCCATTCTCACTGAAGCAACAGTTACCCTGACCCCTCCCCCCAGCAATCAGGGGCTGCTACCAAGAAACCATCCCTATTGGAATGCTACCATCTGACCACCCTAAACATATATTGCAGCCACTGAAAGCCAATCCATGCTGGCATGCTACTTCCAATCTCACCAAACATTAACTGCGGTCACCATGAACTCATCCCTGGTGGCACTCTACTGCCCTGATTACCCTCTCCTGATAATCAATTTCAGCCACCAGGAGCCTATTTCTGATGATGCTTTGGTGACTTCGACTCTACTACTTATTAAGGTGGACACTGGGAGCTCATGCCCAGTGCTGCCAAATGATTCTCCTCCTCCTCCTGATGACAATCAGGTCTACTCTCCACTCACCCTTTTGGATGCTCACCATTTGAATCCTTTTCTGCATCTGTGTCTGACTCTAATGAAAGAATTGGTATTGAAAACTGACCCTTTCTTAGTTCTAGATAGCAGATCTTCAGTAATAGGAATTGGTGGTGAGTGGTGGGTAGAGCCAGTTGCAGTCAAAGGAAAGGGCTATTTGGAGAGAAAGGGTGTCACTGGCTATTTGGGAAGAAAGGGTGCCACTGTACTCCTAGAATTGCTTGTCAGAGGATTGGTGGAGAAGGTGCCTATAGAAACCAGAGAATGCTTGGCATGGGGTTGGGTTAGGAAGAGGCATACCACTGGATGCCAGGGTTAGCTTGGCATGGGGTGCAGTGAGACAAGGGGTACCACTGAACACCAGGGACTGCTTGGAAGGGGGCCAGTGGGTTATTTTCTTTTTGAGAAGAAAGAGCTTTATCACATATATAAACTGGGGGTGTCCTTGGCACAGTTCACTGTCAGATTGGTCACCAGACCCTAGTCACCTCCACCTGCAGCTGCTCAATGCCTTGACCACTACTGATGATGACAGTAAGGGATCCCTGGCAGTGGCTTAGTGTAAGGGGAAGTAAACCAAGGGTGGGAGGGAGGAGTGCATTTACCTGGTACACTAACATCAACTGTCTACAAACACTGTAGTAGATGTGGGGCAGTCTGGTGACCACAGATGTGGAGTTGGATGCAGAATTGGAACTTCTGATTCCATCTCCAATTCCATTCCTATGCTTTAATCAGAGGTGTAATGAAATTGGACTCAGACTTGGGATTTCTGAAATTCAGAAATCTGCAAATGGAATGTATTTCAGAGAATCCAAGCACCCCAAGTGCAAAGCTTAGGAACACCTTGCTGTATAGTCAACTAATGTTGCATTTCTCTACTTTTGTGGCTTTTTGCTTCTACATTAACTGATGCCAAAACATATTTTTTTAATGAATTTCTATCCAGTTTTGAAATAACAAATAACAGATGCACACTCATTTCTACTGACAATGCTGACCAACTGTTTTTGATGACCAGCCCTAGTGTTCAGAGAAGCTTCCCCTCCTCAACCTGTCCAATGCTATGCAGTCCCTGCTATCCTATAGCATCCATCCCGAGGCCAAACATTTCATGCCAAGAAATCCCTGTCCATTGTCACACCTTCTGTACCTTTCCATATTGCCAAGCAGTTCCTGGCATCAAATAGCTTTCCCTCCTTCTCTCCCTTCCGCCCTCTCCCTACCCCTCCCCCTACCCCATTCCAAGCAGTCCCAGGTGTCAAGATCTAAGCCCTTTTCATGTTCTTGGTGGCAATAAACCAGCAGAAGAAACAACAAACACGTGGCATATGTGGTAATAAACTTGTTTATTATACGAAAGCAGACTTATGCCCAAAGAACAGGTCTTACCAAATAGACACTGGGAGCAAGAGTTTCCCCGTACCCCAGGGTATGAAGATGGTCTCAGAGAGAATACATAATGCAGTAACTTATATACTATGATAATCACTATAGTAACTATTGCTTCGTACCTGAGTTAGAGACATAAAACATGCCCTAGTGGCCTAAAGTTAGGTGGCTCTACAGTGTATCTAGAGATATACAAAATGTGCAATGTTAGCTTAAATAAGAGCAAAGAACTTATACAAAATACAGAAAATGAGTGCAGTGTTACATAAATCCGCTCGATGGCAGTGTAGGCTATACAATGACTTCTCAGAAGACTATAACATGAGAGACAAAGAACACAGAGATGTATTCTCTGTACATTACTTATATGTTTCCAACAATAATCACAGTAATAATGTTCCTGGTAACTTACTCTCATATGGTAAGTACCAACGCTATAAATGTTAGTACTGATTATGAATATATAGCATATAACATAATAAATATTGTTAGCAGTGCACAGTGGGTTTCCAGTAAGGGTATGGGGACCAAACCTAACATTCACCCCTTGTTTCCTTACTGAAAAGGTAACACACTATTGGGAAAGGAGTAGGGCAATATCATGCACGAGTCTTGTAAAGGAATTGTAGTTGTTCATGGTGTCATTTTAGAGTGTGCCGTAGACAGCAAAGTGTTAGTATCAAAAATATAATAAGGAATAGTTGTATATTAACAAAAGCTTTAAAAGTTAACTCCAACCATGTATTGGAAAGTGCAGTACTTAAATCACCATCATAAATAAGGGAGTTAAGGACCTCTCCAGCTTTGGAGATATTATTGCTGATGTAGATGAGATGGGTATCCTCTCTATCTAAAAGTGTCTTAAGGGACAAAGTCAAGGGGGTCAACATGGACATTAAAAATGGGTAAATACTGAGACAGAGCAAGAAAATATTCAGAGTCAGCATCAGTAATGTCAGGTTCTGGGATAGGAGCAGGAGTAATCACTGTATGACCAATCACGGTAGTTTGATGAGGAATAAAACAGAAGTTAGGATATTGTATGTCACAAGCTTTGGACCCATAAGCAAAAAATGTATGATTAGTAACCACACAGTACTGGCCATCAGAATTGTACGACACTCTCACTGAAGGGATTTGCCATTTCTGCAGTTGAATTGGGCAGGTGAAAGACTGATTTGTGAGTCTGGTAGTGAAACGATGAACCTCTTCTGTGTAGTTTTGTTAGAGATGTCCAGTGTTGCCCACTTGTGATGATGTAGCTGAAGATGCTGTTGCCCAAGAGGCACCAGTTTCATTTTGAAGAAATGTCAAAGTCTAGAGTGAAAGACCAGCCAATGCTGTCCAGTGAGAATCTACAAACTGGCTTGATGACATCAAACATGTTGCAGCAACATAAGTAGTGGTATCCCTTTTTAGCACAACAGGTGGTATAAGGCACCACCCAAAATTCAAGGGTGGGATGGAAGACCACAAGAGGTTGGAGGCCTATTCTCTCTCAGTAGATGCCCTCATCAGGATGCCCAATGGAGTGGATGGAGGCCAGTCTGTTGAAGATTGCAGTCTGTGGATCAAAGCGTGGCAAGGAAACAGTGTTCACGAACACGGTGTCATGGATGGTGCAACGGTTAGCAGTGTTGTATGGGCCCCCTGTTGGTATGGTGTGTGACATAACCAAGATTTCTAGCATTAGACATTGGTATGGCAACAGATTTAGACATACACACTTCTGTCATGGATAATATCTGTAATACATCCAAATTTCAAATCCCAGAAGAGATTATTGATAGTGGTTATGACGTAAGAACCATAAGCAGAGCATGAAAGTTCCCTGGCAATATATTGCCTGTTTGCCTTCTTGTTATTCTGTAAAACAAGTTCATTGATTTTATTCTTAGTGTCATTAAAACTTTTAGCAAGATCATGCATGTTGTACACAGTGTATCTCTCTTCCTGACTTAGCCCATCTACACCATGCATTGAAGGGGTAAAACATCATTTTTCATGCCAGTCTGGAATTTAACTGTTCAGCTTTTAATGGCAGCAATGTCTGCCTGGTTCCAGATGGACATGCCGGATCTGAAGAGTCCGGAGATGGTGCCAACTGCACCAGTGACATCAGCAGTGGCACACCTCCTGCGTGATGAGGAAGTTGTCTTTTTATGGGGGTTAAGTCTAGACCTGAATAATCCTAAGTGTTCAGTAGTGTTTGGCCAGCCACAGGGTCTTGTCTGCGTGTCTGATTTGCTGCAAGACTATCTAATAACATAGTACCATAGAATCTTGAAATGTTGATTTTAGAACACATGCCAAATATGGCCATATTCCAACGTGTGAGATTAAAAATAACAGGAATGTGCATAAATTGCTAATTATTTACAAGTGTGCCTGGAAGTAAGGTGGCATTCAGACCACTAAGCAGTGCAGGTTCCTGTATGGGACAGTCAGTAAGTTCTGCTTCTGTAGGGCATACTACAGACAGGAACATAGCTGCAGTAGCCATATAATTGTGAATACAAAAGTCTCTTGCACAGTCTTCTGGGTATTTATCAGAAAAGGTGGGATAGATCAAAGCAGTAAGATTGTATAGACTAGTATGTCTTTAATTGGCTTGGAGGATAGACAGGGTGCCATTTGGGGCAATTCTGGTATTGGGCCATCCTTGAAAGGTGTCTTTGTAAAGGCAGGCAACAGGAAGTATCTGTCCATGACTGTCAGTTTGCCATTCAATTGGGAGGGATGATTTGTCAGGTGCCACAACCATGGCAATCAGGTAGCCATCCATGCCTTCCTGAACAGAGATTAATTTATTGGGAACATCTATGCTGACTCCTTCAGGGATGGTGGTGGGCTTGTTTTGTGGGGTGTTATATCTTTCCTCTGGATGCTCGAGAAGTGGAAGGAGTCACCTTCGACATTGGGTGTAGTCAGATATGGTTTTTACATCCCTGTCATGGACAATGGAGAGTGCTCCTAGAAGGAATATCAAATGCAAAATAACCATCTTGTGTGGGTACCTGTAAGGAGGAAAGAAAAGGTCAGTAGGTACTATTCTGCTGAGTGGAGTTAGGAAAAGTAATTGTTCTCCTTTATACAATTTGAGCTGATTAGCATGCAGCCATTTATCAGTAGGTTTCATCTGTTTGGTAAGTCTAACTTGGGAAACTGCGGGACTGAGCTTGTTAATGATGGGGTAGAGCCCTTACCACTTATTGGAGAAGGGATGAGTAGAGTGTGCAAACCTGAGTACCATGACCTTGTCTCTGACTTGCCAGTCCACTTCTTGCGCATGTTTATCAAAGTGAATCTTAGACTGCTGTTGGGCTTTACCCATATGATGTGCAGCGTACAGGTGGTCTTGATTATGTCATCTCTCAGTTTTGCAACATATGTGTCCATGGACAGTCTGTCTCCAGAGAGTGTATTCAGGTAAATCAACAGGTGCTCAGGTAATCTCATGGTTCTAACAGTCATCCCCTCAAAGGGTGTGCACTGGGTGATAGCTGAAGAAGTACCCCTAATTTCCATAAGAAGTAAAGGCAAAAGGGAATCCCAGTCCTTGGGATTGTCCTCAGTGAATTTGGATAGCATCTGCTTTATCCATCTGTTGGCTCTTTCTACCTGACCTGAAGATTGCAGGCGGTAGGGAATGTGAAACTTCTGGTGTACTCCAAGAAGTCTGACTGTCTCTTGCATCAACTCACCTGTAAAGCTGGGTCCTTGATTAGAATCTACTTTGAAAGGTAGGCCTCACCAGGAAAACAGTTGTTCTACCAGGATTTTTGCAGTTGCCTTAGCTGTGCATTTGTGAGTGGGGAAGCCTCAATCCATTTGGAGAAAAGGTCAGTGACCATGAGGGCATACTTGTTGCTCCTGCTGGTGGTGGTCAAAGGGCCAATGAAGTCAATTTGAATTGCATGCCAGGGACCAGATTGTCTCTGGGGAAGTAATTTAGCATTCTTTTTGACAGGATTGGTTTTCGCACAAACTAGGCAGTTGTTGATGTAATGTTTAACATTCTTAATGATGCCAGGCCACCAACCCACAGATTTCAGTCTCTGGAATGTATTTTCCACCCCCAGGTGTCCTCCAGTTGAGGTGTCATGGACCTGGTGGATGAACTCAGATCACAATGATTCAGGAACTATCCACAGCCTGTGGTTCAGGTTGTCGGGCTGATATCATATCAGCTTGTTATCATGTGATAGATGCAGCTTGTCTGCATGTCTTTTGTAGGGGTTGCTGGTCAACAGTTCTTGTTCAGTTCCTTTGTCTAGGAATCTGAAAACTAAGGATCAGATTTTTGTGCTGTGGACAAGTCCAGTGGCACAAGAGATTCAGTTTTCTTCTTTTTCGTAGCAGCTATATGTATAAATGCCAGAGACACAGGGTGAGCTGTATCCCACATGTCCCCCCCTTGAGCACCCTCTTTTGCAAGAGTGTCTGCTCAGTCATTGAACCCATGGTGTGAATCAGACTTTGACTGGGCCTTCACCTTGTAAATGAACAGCTTGTCCTTAAACTGCTGAGTCAGAGTATGAATGTATACAAAGAGTGCTTTGTACTTCACAGGGGTGCCATCAGAAGAGGTGAAGGAGTTCTTCTCCCAGAATGGCAAGAATTCAGTTAGAGAGCAACAGGCTCAGACAGAGTCTGAAGATGATGGTATCTGTGGTACCATTGTGTATCAGTTCAAGAGCACAGGCCACAGCTGCCAGTTCTGTGTACTGAGAAGATGCAACACTGCAGCATTTGGATGCATAGACAGTGTTACCATTAGGGTACATGATCAACACTCTAAATCCAGCTACCTGTTCTCCTTGGTAGCATGAGGCACAGCCATCAGTAAAGACATGACACAGAGATGTGTCAGCAAGGAGTTTTGGAGTAGCGGGAAGAAAGGGGCCTGCATCAGGTAAATTTGGAGGCTGGAGTGTGCAATCATGCAGGGATCCTTGGTACAGGAGACCATGGGCCAGAATTTAGGGCATTTTGGCAGTGAAGACCTGTATGTCACTGTCCTGGAGAAGAAGAGACCAGTGAGTTAATCTGGCATTGGATAAAGAGCCATCCTTCACTCTGACAGAAGGAAGTTCATGGGGGTGTGATTGGTGTGCAGAATTATGGGTGAATACCCAATGATGTACAGAAAGTGCTTAACAGCACAGTAGGTAGCAGGAAGGTTTCTTTCACAGAGACTGTACTTCTGTTACACTGGGGACAGCATCTGGGAAGCATAGGCAATAGGTCTTAGAATGCCATTAACCTTTTAAGCAAGTATTGCAGACATAGCAATGTCTGAAGCAGCCATTTCCAGATGGAAGGGTAAGGCTGGATTGTGGTCAACCAATGCAGAAGCAGAACCTAAAGACTGTTTCAGAAGGGCCACAGCATTGGTGTGAATGGGATCCCAGGTCCAGGAGACATCCTTTTTCAGGAGCTCATACAGAGGGGTGGCCTTTTGTGCAAAGTCACAAATGAAATCCCTGGAATAGTTGACCATTCCCAGGAAATGTCTGAGTGTTGCCACACTGGAAGGAAGTGGCTAATCTTTTGGGACATGGATCTTCTTCCAGGTCAGGCTTGTGCTTGTTCTGTGATATACACACACCAAGAAAGACAACCTCTTTCTGGCACAATTGTGCTTTTGCAGGATTGCACTTGAGGCCTGCTCTCTGTAAGAGAGTCAGTAACATATCAAGGAGGTCAAAATGTTGCTGGGTATGTTCATGAAAATGGTGTGCCAAAGTGTGACATGAAGGTAAAATTTTTAAAGTCAGAATATATCAAGTTTTAAATGTATTTTGAGATACCATGATCAAACCAGTAAAAACTGACCATGTGGTAAGATAACTGCCTTGATGGTTCCTGTGAACAAGACAGCTCACCATGGTGTATGTACAGCAGACACCGTGGTGTATGTACATGGACACAAAATGGTCGCGATGTGTGTACATATACACCAGTCAGCTGCTGTAATTGAAAACAAATGTTACTAGTAAGAAGCATATTGATACATTTCAATGTGATTTAAGATACCATGATAAAACTGGTTAAAAGTGGGCATGTGGTATAACTGACTTAAAGATGCCTGGTAACAGGACTGCTCACTGTGGTGTATGTACAGCAGACACCGTGGTGTATGTACTGGGACACTGTGGTGTATGTACGTGGATACCAAACATTTCAAAATAAACATTTCTGAAAAAATAAACAAGAGGCAAACAGTACAATCCAACCCTTGGCATTCCTAGTCCTCCAGTCCAGCAGTATGATTGAGAAACTCCGTGAAAAATGTGGTGTTAGTATACTAAAGGCAAGACTGTGGTGTTTGTATGGTGGATGCTGGCAGTGGACACCAACCTCTTGCAGCGCGATAGTCCAGTGGCAAGATGGGCTAAGAACTCTGGAGCATAACCTTTTAAGCAGTGTTCTGAGCACTCCCTACCACATCACTGTGAGGCTTCCATAGGTTATTAAGGCCGGTTCCCAACTCCTGACCGTGGTGTCTGTACATCTTCGGAGCTGGACACCATGGTTGGGGTGTGTCAAAAATCATTCGGGAGGAGATAGGGATTAGGATATTAAAACAACAGGGATGGTGTTTACACAATATGGGGGGGGGAGAGGGAGAGAATTGAAAAAACTGCAATTTTAGAGCAAACAGATGCAAACTAAATCATAACCATGCCTGGACCTGTGGACACCGTCAGTACATTCACCACGGGGAGTTTGGTTGCAAAACATTAATATCCCTGTGAACACTATCGGGCTGTAAACCAAAATAAATAAATAAAACACAAGCCACCTTGGATTTCAGCACTGATTTATTTACAAATAATGATTATTCACAGGAGTACGTACAGTACAAATGTCATAGGTTTTAATATCACATTTCATTCTACAAATAAATGACACCTTTTGGATATTGTGTATAAAAACCAAAAAGTTGTTGTGCTAGGATTTTCATTTTATCTTTTTTATCTCTGCTCAGTATCAGCAACAGCTCAATATACTGATTTTTGCTACTAACCACCTGTTGTGCCAGTTATAATCTGGAGAAGTTAATCTCTAAGTTGGTACTCTGTTTCCATGAACATAACCTGCTCCTTAGTGGCAGTTGCCAAGAGTAAGTCATCCACATACTTCAGAAGACACTGTGGGGCAGAGAATGCCTGCAAGGCATCCATCATGTGTAGATGGAAGAGAGAGGGGCTGTTGTGGGAGCCCTGAGAGAGGCAGGTCCATGTGTACTGATGACCCTCAAAGGAGAAAGCAAACTTGTATTGGCTTTCCTGAACAAGGGGCAGTGACCAAAACCCATTGGAGATATCGAGGGTGCTAAACCACTTACTATCTGGTGTTAGCAATTTGATCACATCTGGTGCTATGCTATTGTAGGAGAGCAGCTAAGAGTAACTTGATTGAGCCTCCTGTAGTCAATAGTGAGTCTTCAAGATCCATTGGGCTTTTCACCAGCCAGATGGGTGAGTTGAGGGTTGAGACACAAGGCCTGATCACACCTTGCTGAAGAAGTGACTGAATGGTTTCTCTGAGTGAAGGCAAGGCCTCTGTAGAAAAAGGGTATTGCTTTTGCCTGTCATGTTCAGGGCCTGGAACTTCAATGATGGTTTGCATTCTCCCACAGTTATGTTTGTGTGTTGCAACAACATCAAGGTGCTTCTGCAGGATGGGCAAAAATTCTGTGAAGAATTCATATGTCTGGAACAGAGCTATGACATCATATTCCTTGTCATTGACCACAATGGCAGCCACCACGTGGCAGTCAGGAATCATGACAGTATGGTATTGTCCTTTGATATGAATCAAGAGCTGATTGGCCAAGTCTACTACGCAGCTGTGTAGTGGTAGGAAGTCAATTCCTAGGATGCTGGAATGAAGACATAATACCATTAGGTCAAAAGTGTGATTCATATTGAGGGTTCCCAGCACCATGGAAAGTACAATAGAATGGTAGGTAGGCAGTCTAGTGCCATCCATACCTTGAGCATTAGTCCTCCAGCTAGTGGACCAAGAAGAAGAGACTGGATTCTCATCATGTAGTAAAGACACCGACCGCCATGTCTGTTTCTAACAACACACACATTTGGCAGCCCCCAACTGTGGCCTCAGTACAAGGCCGTCCATTTGTGTCAATAGTAATACTGTTCACAATATGGACTGGGGCCTGTAATTGTCAATTTGAACTATTACTGGTGTCTTCTGGTGGGTCTTGAAAATGCATGCCAGCAGGATCTTGCCGGGCATCGTGCAGGTCCTGTATAGGATACAAGGAGTCCTGTGTACTGGCAGTAGCTGCAACAGTCAAAGGGTTAGAATTAGGGTATGCTGTGGCCTGACCAGAGGAGATTCCATTATCTTCTTGGCCTAGTAAGGACTTGACTAACGCTGCAATGGCCTGCCTTGGGATAGACTCTGTCTCTGATTGGACTCTCCCAAGAATTGTGTTGAGGTTGTTATTCTCTGCTGCTACTTCAGGGTAGGAATGGACTTGTCGATAATTTCAATTGCCCTGGTTGTCATTTTGATTGGAACTGGAATTCTCCCAGTTTCTTTGTTTGTTCCTATTCCTGTTGCAGTTCCCCCCTTCTTATAGGTCTGTTTGTTATCAGAGGGCATGGCCTTTTGTCTTGGCCCTTGCCCTCCACAGTGTAGTGAGTTGTGAACTCACTGGCAGGTTGTACCGTGGCCATCTTGGATTTTGAGCCAGAATTCAAATCTCTGAGGTAGAGCTTGTAGACACACTCCGTTCTCATGAGGATATCTGAAAATTTGTCAGTTCTGAGGAAAACTGCAGGCTCGACCTTGTCATGCACTGCTGAAATCATGTTCTGGATAAACAAGGTCTTGTATTCAATTTGGTCTCTGTCTGCTATTTCTTGTGAGAACACCTTGCCAGTGCAGTAGGCCAGCTATAATCTCAGATGGTATGACAGACTTTCCTTGGCATACGGCTTAACAGGATGGGAATATAACTCCAACCATGCCTGGGGAGTGTGCGGCAATGAGTTCCGCGGAGACGTTATCAAAGATCACATCCGTGGCTTGGTGGTTCTCATCTGAGAGCTTTGCCCAGAGGCTGGGGTCTACTGTCTGCTGGAGGATCTGTACCAGATAGGCTGCCGGTAGACTGAACCTCTCACATTTGAAACAAACGTTTTCCAAATGACAGCTGAGATTGTCATTGGGGGTCATGCGGCCTATGCTCTCAGCAATCTGCTGCACAGAGTGAGCTACCTGAAGGGGATTCTTGTTCTGAGCTGCAGCACACAGATTAGGAAAAGGGCTGCAGTGTGCACCACAAAGGGCAGCCTCTGCTGCGGCATGAGCTACAGAGCGGACAAGCAACTGTTGAGCAGCGGCCTCTTTCAACATGCTTTCTATGTGTTCACGAAAGATCTGTCTTTGCTCCTCAGTCATCTGTGTCCTAGTGAGGGCTGCCTTGAGCATCTGATCAATCTCCATTTTGCCTTCCTTTTTCAGGATGGCAAGCGGAGGGCTCGGCCTTGACCTCCCCTCCCCGTCATGGAGGTCGCCATCTTGGCATTGTACATGAGAGTCGCCATATGTCTAATGACATAGGATTGTGCTACTACAGCATAGGGACTGCCGTCTCGTCAATGCTGGGTGGGAGAAGCACCATGTTGAGAGTGGGGTTGGGCATCATCTTGATTGCTGTCATCTCCCGATGACGTAAAGTTGATGGCTGTGTAATGGAACCTGCCCATCGCTTTAACATGACTAGCCAACACCTCTCGCTGATGATGCAGTTTCACCATCTTAGCTCTGCACTGTAAGTGACTAACTTTTGCATTGTTCTGCCCAACACCCCGTGCAACCTCTTTCTGCAACACTGTATACATGGCGTTCAATTCGCAGTTGCCCTAAGCTCCCTATCCAACTCATCACTTACCCATTTCAGATCATCTCTGAACTCCTCATTCTCCTCATGTAAAGACTCATTCATCTCACTCAACTAATATTTCATTTGCAAAATCTGCCTCCTATCATGCTTCAACCTATCACAATCCTCTATCAACATGCATAACTCTTGATCATTATTTTGCACAGTACAATACAAAAGTGTCTCATTCTTACTATGCAGGGACTGAAGTTCCTCTTCCAGTTTTTGCTCTTTACTAAGACTTTCAAATGCCTTCTTAAGAGCTGAGCTGTGCAGTTCAAGGGAATGAAACCTCATCTCAGAGGCTTCAAAAGCAGCTTAGAGAGCTGCGACCAACAGCCTTTTTGAATCACATTTTTTGGCTGTATGTCTTGCCTCTGAGTACTGGGTTGAGATACCCAGCATGGGGTTATCAGATTTTTTCAAATCCAGGGCAAAGTCGCTTCATCCTTCATGGGAAGCAAGAAAGTTAGAGACGTCAAGTCTGAGATCTGCGCAGATATTGGACATGTTAGGAAAGGTTGGGAAACCCAAGTTAACCTATCAGTGGTTGCCTGCTGTGTATCAAACCACAGTGGTTGATCCAAGCAGCTGGTCAGGCATCTGCACTCTCATAATCCTGCAACTCAAAACTGCAGTAGAACAAAGTGAGATGGCATCAACGTTGCCAGATAAGTAGCCAGACTTTACAGGGTGCTACAGAGTGAAAAACATGGGCAAGGTGATATGGGTGTGTATACCTGCTTACTACCTGTAAGGGAAAAGCCAGCAAACATTGAATCTTTGCTAGTTTAGTTCACCTGCTCACAGTTCTTGGTGGTAATCATGGCCCCTAGTGCTCTGCGGCAGAATTTTTTTTATTTCTGCGGCGACATTTTCTGATTTCAGCAGCATGATTTATTCATTTCTCTAGCAGAATGTAATCCTGTCATTGGCTAAATATAATGTGATGTCATCGATGACATCACATATTAAGCGCAGAGGAGAGGCTTCAGGATAAATGAGATGGGAAAGAAAGCCTGACACTACAGAAAAACGTTATATCTGAATGAAAATTTACAAAAAAACAATGAATTCTGCGGCACCATATATATTCTGCGGCATGATGTAAATTCTGCAGAAAATTCTGCAATCACAGAATCACAGAATTCCAGGGGCCTTGGTGGTAATTAACCTGCAGAAGAAACAACAGACAAGTGGCATATGTGGTAATAAATTTGTTTATTACACAAATGCAGACTTATGCCCTAAGGACAGGTCTTACCTAATAGACACTGGAAGACAGAGTTTTCCAATACCCCAGGGTATGAAGACGGTCTCAGAGAGAATACATAACGCAGTAACATATACTATGATAATAACTATAGCAACTATTACTTCATACGTGAGTTAGATGCATAAAACATGCCCTATTGGCCAAATGTTAGGTGGCTCCACAGTGTATCTAGAGATATAGAAAATGTGTAATGTCAGCTTAAATAAAAACAAAGAACTTATATAAAATACAGAAAATGAGTGCGGTGTTACATAAATCCGCATGATGGCAGTGTAGGCTATACAATGACTTCTCAGAAGACTATAACATGAGAGACAAAGAACATAGAGATGTATTCTCTGCACATTACTTATGCGTTTCCAACAATAATCACAGTAATAATGTCCCTGGCACCTTACTCTTAAATGGTAAATACCAAAGCCCTAAATGTTAGTAACGATTATGAATATAAAACATATAACATAGTAGATATTGTCAGCAGTGTACAGTGGGTTTCCAATAAGAGTATGGAGACCAAGTCTAACATAGGTATCCAATGTCTCCCCCTCCCTTAGTCCATTCCCATGCCAAGCAGTCCCTGGTGTCCTGGGGCACACCTACCTCACCCTCACACCAATGCTAACAGTACTTGGTGTCCATGGGTACCCACTCTCTCACTCTACCCCATGCCAAGAAGTCCCTGGTGTCCAGTGGTACCCCCTCCTTCACCCCATAGCTTTGCCATGCCAATCAGTCCCTGGAGTTCTGTAGCCCCCATCCCTCATCCATCCCATGCCCAGCCAGTCCCTGTGTCCAGTGATACTCTCTCCTTTAACCCACCCCATGCCAAGCAGTCCGTGGTGTCAAATAATACTCTCCTTCAACCCACCCCATGCCAGGAAGTCCTTGGTGGCCAGTGGTACCATTTCACTCACCCCTTACTAATGCCAATATGTTTCTGGTGTCCTGTACTATGCTGTCTCACCCCACCCCATGCCAAACAGTCCTTAGTATCTACTGGTACCCCTGCCTCACCCCATACCTGTGCTAATCAGTCCTTGCTGTCCTGTAGCCTCTCCTGCCTGACCCGACCCCATACCAAGCCAAGGAGGCAAAAGGTTTTGGCTAAGTAAAACTTGACTTGACTTAATTCCTCAGGGCAGGGGATGAAGAGATAAAATGCAGGGACCAGAAGAGTACAAGTGAACATAAAAAGTAGTGAGCAAGAGAGTTAAACCAAAGCTGGTCCAGGTCAAAGACAGATGCAGAAATTGATCTCTACAAGAGAAAGCAGTTGTATTTCAGTACAAAAGTTTTACGTTAACATTGTTTTATTAATTTTACTACAACATAACAAAGGAACAAGAAAAATAAAAAAACAAACAACATTAAATTTCGGCTATATACAAAACAGCAGTATAAATAATTAACATGTGAGACACTCTTTGAATTGCATCATAAATCTAAAAAAGAGAATTGCAATGACTCTGCTAGGCCCTAAGACACCTACATTGACTCTTACCAAAAATCCGAGCCCATGAGGAGGTACCACTGCTGGATAAGTCAAGGCTTCATGCATTATGGTGGCCGTACCTTCCTATGGTCGAATTTGAGGAGACATCTGAAAAATAAGTAATATGGTGCCACAAAGTAACTAAGGGTAATTAAAGTAAATCCTAAAGAGGCTAAGTGCTAATATAGATTATTCATCTATACCTTCTATATCTAAAACACAAGTTGTAAAGAGAGTGTACAAATAGCCTAGCCATAAAAGTAAATAACATTATTAACTATTTACAATGTCCTCCTATATTGAATACAGTATAAACAACACATGGTTATCAATTATAGAAAATTGTAGATAAAATCTAAGTTCAGTGAACTGATTACGCATCACCTCAACTTGGGAAATGAAGTTATGTAGGACAACCATGTACCAGGTCAACCGACACCTGCTCTGGAGGCCAGGTAGGCCATGTATGGGGCCCAGCAACAATGGTAAAGAGGCATACGCCCTGATATCAGGTGAGAACGTTTGTCTAATTCAGAAATATATGTAAGAGCCGGGAGGATCTCCGTTATATTAGGTATATTAGAAGATCTCCAGTTTTTCAGGATAGAATGCTTCACTTGCATGCTTAAAAGCATCAACCATCTAAATGAATGAGGGTCAAGATTAGGAACATCAGATTTAAGACACAGCGGCATAAGGGAGGGACTGAAAGGGATATTACATGGCAGGATTAAGTTTGCTACACTTTGAACAGACTTCCACACATCTACGATCAAGGGGCAGAGCCATAAAATGTGATATAGATCTCCTCCGTGTACATGGCATCTCCAGCATTTATCATGAGGGAGCACTTGCATTTTTTTTAACATTACAGGTGTTCTATACCAAGAATGCATTATTTTATTATGGATCAGTCTGCTCCTAGCGTCAGTAAATACTTTATGTCCTACCCACCAGCATTGATTCCACTGGGTTACAGTCAGTGGCATTTTTAGAGCCTTTTCCCACTTGTGCCTTGAAGATTGGTTAGAGGTAGGCAAGGTATCTCTAACTAAGGCATAGATTATACCTGGCATCCCCTTCTGTAGGGCAAGCCACGAATGCACTGGAGGTGAAAGGTCCTTAAATGCGTCTGCCTGTTGCAGCCTTATTTTCAAAGCATCTCTGATCTGCAAATACCTCCAAAAATCAGATCTCTGTACTTTCCAATTACTTTGTAATTGTTGAAATGTGTCTACCTTCATGGAGTCCTTAATCAATAAATCCTTTGCAAATAGGATACCTTTCACCTGCCAAGTGGGCCAGATCACAGGCTTTCCACCTGTGGTAACACTGGGGTTATTCCATAAGGGAGTATATAGTAAGGAGAGGGGTGAAATATTTAGTTTTTTATGAAGTGTTCACCAATAAAGAATAGAGGGACCTATGGTGGGATGCAGCATAAGTTCCTTAGAGGCTCCAGGCCATAACACTGTAGCTGTAACAGGGGCTCCACTGACATCTTGTTCTAATGTTAACCATTGAGGCGACTCATCAGACTGTGGGTTAAACCATTTCAGGGTCTGTGTGCATTGGTATGCAATTTTGTAACCCTCTATCCAAGGGAGACCCCATCCACCATATTTCCAGTGTGCCCTTAGTATATTTTTGCCAAAGCGGGGTTTAGCATTACCCCATAAGAAATGACCTATAGTTTTTTAATTTTTTTTGATCCACACCCTAGGGAGAGATAAGGGAATGTGGGATAATAAATAAAAGATTTTAGATGCAATTGACATTTTATAGGCAGATATCTTCCCAGCCAATGTAAGGTTGAGGTGAGACCAGAGGTCCAATTCACACCTACAACTAGATAGTAAAGGGCCTAAGTTGTTGTCCCACCATTTTCCAGTATCTGCCCCTACTTTAATTCCCAGGTATGTAATGGTATGTTGTGACCATTTAAGGCCAAAGTGGGACATGGTATGGGGGAGACATTTAGAATTAAGTGGGAGAATCTCTGTTTTGGCCTGGTTGATTTTGAGTCCAGAGATATGAGAGAAGTGATCTAATGGGGAGAGAAGAGGTCGAATGGTCTTAGGGGCGTCCCCCAATATAACCAGCAGGTCATCAGCGTACATAAGGGTGGTGGGTTGCTGTTGACCTGCAGTAATACCAGTTAGAGATGGGTGTTGGCGGATTGCTGCTGCCATGGGTTCCACCGTTAGAAGAAATAATAATGGAGATAGGGGGCAGCCCTGTCTAGTACTTCTATGAAGTTGAAATTAATCTGACATTATTGAGTTAGTAAGTACCCTAGCGAGGGGGGCTGTATAAAGAGTTGTTATAGCCGCTCAAAAGCGAGGGCTGAATCCAATATGCTGAAGGACAGAGTGAAGGTAGTCCCATTCCACAGAATCAAACGCCTTCTCAAAATCAATGGCCAATGCAGCCACAGGTGTCAGGGCAGATTTAGCAATGTGAATGAGATTGAGAAGAGTCCGAAAATGATCTGAGCTATACCTACCTTTCACAAATTGTACTTGGGATGGATGTATCAAAGATAGAAGTATAGGGTTAAGTCTATTTGCCAATATCCTAGCGTATACCTTGCTGTCAGCATTAATCAAGGAAATAGGGCGGTAACTAGCGGGATCTTCAGGAGCTTTCCCCTTTTTGGGAAGGACAATTATAGTAGCCTCTCTTATGGTCTGCGGCAAAATGCTCTTGTCTTCCACCTCCGTAAAGACCTGACATAACAGAGGGGAGATCATAGGAGAGATTAACTGAAGGAACTCTACAGGAAATCCATCGCCTCGGGGAACCTTTCCTGATTTTAGAGCCATCAAAGCCGTGTTGACTTCCTGTGTTGTGAAGGGGGCTTCAAGATCATTAACGTGGGGTGGGGGAAGTTTCAGTAGCTTAATAGATTGTAATAATTCTTGGGTTACAGAATTATTTTTAGACTTGGAGGAAATATAAAGTTGCGAATAAAACGACGTCATAATTTCATTTACACTTTGAGAGCTGGTTTGAACCTTACCAGTACTGGGGTTTTTAAGCCCGCTATATGTCATTGGGCTTGTTGTTTATGGAGTTGATATGCTAAGACCTTCCCATTTTTATCCCCCCCTTCCCAGTATGTATGATGAATTCTAAGTAGGGCTAAATCAGCCTTCCTGGATAAAAGTTTGTTAAGTTTAATACGGAGTTGTAAAACTTTCCTTCCAGATTCCGAAAGAGGCGATGGGTGGGGTAAAGCCTTGAACTCGCATTCAGCCTTAGCAAGTTCACTTTCGAGGTGAGTATATTCCTTTTCTTTACACCTCCATCTATGGGAGGCGTATCCAATAATTTTGCCTCGCATGGTGGCTTTATATGCTTCCCATGTGATGGAGGCAGAGGTCTCCGACACAGGGTTTTCTTGTAAGAAAAGCTGAGTTTGTATTTTGGCCCATTCTATAAATTTTTGATCATGCAAAAGAAGTGGGTCCAGTCTCCAGGAAGTAGACCGTGGTGTAGAATTTCCCCATAATATTGTCAGCTGCACCGGGGCTTGGTCTGAGACAACTGTGGGCAAAATATTGGCCTTTAAGACAAATTGTGTCAAAGACTTGGAGATTAGCCAAAAGTCAAGTCTACTAGAGGAGCCATGTACTTCAGAGTGGAAAGTGTAGTCCCTGTCTGAGAGATTGACTAAACGCCAGATGTCCACTAATTGATATTCGGAGCTAAGACTTAGTATAGCCTGTGTTCCTCGAGTGTGATACTCTGTCCCATGACCACTTCTGTCTAGTGCAGGGATAAGCATTAAATTAAAGACCCCCCCACTACAATTGGTATATCTGGTTTCAACATAGTTCCTAATTTTGAACTGAGTTCTAAAAAAAAAGAAGGGCTATCCTTGTTTGGTGCATATATATTGGCAATTATTAGCTGACCATGTGGGGTATCCACTAAGGTGATCACCCACCTTCCCTGAGGATCAGCTTTACTTTGTGCAATAGACCAAGGAAGTGATCTGTGTAATAATATAACTACACCTCTTTTTTTTGTGGCAGCGCTGGCATGAGTTTCTAACCCCACCCAGTCCTTCACCAAATATCTGTGATTCTGCCTGGTTAGTTTGGTCTCTTATAGTAGGGCGACCTGGGTTTTAACCCTTTTTAAATGGGTTAAAACTAGTTTACGCTTTGAGGGAGAATTCAAACCCCTGACGTTCCATGTTATAAAGGTTGTATCATCCATGGTCAGACTAAAGGTAAAACATATTAGCTAAGATAACCTTAAATAAAGAGATAACGTCAGGGGAGTGAGAGTATACCAAGTCATCCATACCACAATAGGTGTCAGTTGGCCAGTGATACATAAACAGACATACATTTTGTAACATGTGTTTTAAAGATGATAATTGAGAAAACAGGAGAGACAGTACTATTATACAAAAGCACAACATGCCAGAACTATTTACATATATTACGCAGTATTGTGTGGCAATACGCATGGGCATTAATGACCAAGGCCACAACGACCCTAATAGCCCACCCACCTACCAAAATATGGGGGAAACAACTATATTCTCTTTCACCAGGCTGACAGTGATAAAAAATAAGACAGAGAAAATGCATTCCCCTGGGGAAAAAGAAAGAAAAGCTTAGGCACGGAGGTCTCTTACTTGTGAGGATTCCATGACCTTATGTCATAAGCTCTGAAAAAAGTGCTACGGAACAGATTAACCAAGGGGTTACTGTGTATTTCCAAAATGAAATAGGGGCACTACTTTTCAGGAGGAGTCACAAACTTTGCTGGGTACCTACCTTGGCCACTTTAATTCTTGAAATGTCCTCTCTTCTCCCGAGAGGGAACCCAAGATAAATACATAGAATGAGGGGAAAAAAATAAAAAATAAAAACTTATTGTTACTAGCATGAGGGCAGTAAAACATTGACACAGTATCCCCTAGTTTGATTCTAAATGCAGCTTCTATGCATTAAAGCCCTTATCGCTATCCCCTTATATTACATTTGCTTCTTTGGTGTAAGCAGCCTATACGGGGGGGGGGGGTGAAAAAAAAGCGAGCTGCGATTCTAACAAAATTAAGAAGTGCCAATTATCCAGCATCAAGTCCAAGTGCTGATTTCAACCTCTACCCACTACCAAGTTAGTACCTGACTGAGTGTGGGAGGTTAAAAGTGAAAAATAGAGAGATCTGGACACTTATCTAAGTCCAAGCACGTTGGTCTTCCGTTTGCAGGAGTTCTGCATCTGAAGGTTCTTGCTGAATTCAATCTCCAGGAGGGGTTGCTGAAGGCAAAGAGGGAACAGACAATATCGCCAGGATATTTTCGGATGGTGCAACTTTGTCCAGAGCCTGAGTTAAGGCCTCCATCTTAGCAGATTCTAGAATCATTTCTTCTTCAGGGTAATTAGGAAAGTCCACTACTGATTCACCCGAGTCCACCGGAGTTAGAGCTGCAAATCTGTTTGGCATAGAAAACCTCGTCACAAAATCTTCTGGGTGGTTTAAAGGGTCCCGGGGTGTACCTTCATTCCTGTCATGTGGGTGTTCTCTTCTCGGATGGGTCCCAGATTGTTGTCGCTTACGATTTCTGGCAGGAAGAGCTGGTCGGCTGCCTTGGAAAAGGAAGCTAGGAGGGGGGGAGGTCGAAGTGGTTCAGCGAGTTGAATCCATCATGTTCTGCCGGTTCTGTTCTATTTCTAACTGCTGATTAGCATTCCGATCTGAGCTCAGCTGAGAAGGCCAATTAGAGTGTAGATACTGCATTAGACTATTTGGTGTAGCGAAAGTTACATATGAACCATTTATCTCTAATCGCATAGTGGCAGGGTATCGCAGCGAAAACTTGATCTTCAGGGAATGCATTAATTTCCTAGCCTCCGTGTATTCTTTCTGTCTAGCAGCCAGTTCCCAAGAGTAGTCGTGGAAGACTAAGATTTTATGGCCTTGCCAGAACAGACCCCCAAGCTGTCTTGCCCTTGCAGTGATCCACTCTTTGTCTGCAAAATTTAAGATACGGGCCATAATAGCCCTCGGTATTTTTCCGCTCTTTGGAGTCGGGCTAAGCGTTCTATGGGCTCTCTCTATTGTGAGCCCAGGTGGAACCTCGCAAAATCCGGCATAACATCATATAAAAAGTCTAAGGAGTTACCATGTTCCACCCCCTCAGGAAAGCCGAGGCATCGGAGGTTATTCTAACGGCTCCTGTTCTCCATGTCATCAGATTTATTTTGCAGCATTTGGATCGATTTGTTTTGTTCCCTGATTATGGCTGTAAGCTTTTCTATTTCCGTTGAGTTTTGATCTGTTATTTGCTCCGTGCGAGTAATACGTGTCTTGAGCTGTTGGATAACAAGTGTAGTTTTATTATAAGCAAGAGTTACTTTGGCCATTTGTTTAAGTAAAGTCGCAAACATTTCTGCAGTTTGCATTTATATCGATTCTGCCGAGGACTCTGATTTTTTGTGCTGCGCCATAACAACTACGCAAGTTCCCGAACTGTAAGTCAGCAGACCATGCTTAGGATAGATCTCTTAGTTCCCAGTAGGTTTAACAGCGTTTCCCCAATAGCATATATTCGTTTCACTGGATATTAGGCTGTATAAAGCTCGGAAAGACCCCAGGGTGTTGATGAGCGTTTGTTTTAAGCAGCCATTGCGTCAGGAGCAAGCCACACCCCCTTTCAGTAGAAAAGTTGTGCAGAAAGTTTGGGACTTGCAACAGACTGAGCAGTAAATGCAGATGGTGACCTCAATCTACATGGGCAGTATGCAGGGGCCTGGTGGTGATGCAGTAACAATCCAGCAGCAGCAGAAGGCAGAATGCTACCTATGTGGATTCAGTTTTGGAGAGAAAGGGAAAAACTCAGCTGCACCTCCAGACTGTCAATAATGCTCAGAGCTAGAACACAATAAAAAAGAAAATGTTTATTAGCAATAGCACTCCCCTCACATACAGCGACTACATCTTGCGTCACCTATGACACTTTTTCAAGACGGGGGGGGGTGTTACTGCTAATAAACCTTTACTTTTCTTTTATTGTGTTCTAGGTTTGAGAATTATTGACAGTCTGGAGGTGCAGCCAAGTTTTTCCCTTTCTATTTTTATGTTTCGTTACCCTCGGTTCCTCCATTTGATCCTTAGCCAAGTTCTCTGTCTTTTGCTGTCTTCACATTTAGATTCAGTTTTTGTTTGTGTGATCAATTATAAACAGAGCTAGAAAAAGTGAAGTGATGTGTGGAGATAGAGTGATTAGTATGGGACTGTTTCTTGAACTATGCAGAGTGGAGAGCAGTAACCTCACTCCCCCTGAAGTCAAAGCAAAGTAAAAGCATTAGGGTGGTGCCACAGACAGAGTGCCATTATGAGTGTAAGACAAAGAAAAAAATGTAAACCAAGTCAAGAGCATCAGTTTTCACAAGCATTGTGTTTCGTTAACAGGTTTTAAGCAAACCTAAAGAATGGCAGATAGAGGGGTAGCAAAGAAGCCAGTGACCATTCCAGCACAGGTCATCACCTGGATTTACCAGAAGGAAAGAGTCCTAGAGAACCTAGAGAGAGTCTGTTTGAAAGATGGGGTGGCAGATACCAATGAGTTACCTGGATGGCCAACAATTCTATGCAGCTTTTGTGCCCACTGAGGGAGAGATGTCTTCAACATTTGTTAGAGCAGGTGGTGGGGTGCCTTAAGCATCACGGTCTGAGTCACAGCACCCTGGCAACCCATGGGACCACCGGTTCTGTGCGCACAGTAGTAGAGAAAGAGAAGAGCGTGCAGCAATATGTCACTGGGCCTGCAACCAGCAGTATGGGCTCGGTGATGCCATGGAAAGAGCAGCATGAGCAAACAACAATCAGTCTGTGTTGGCACCCAATGCAGCCTAGAAGCAGAGGGATGCTATCTCCTTGCCACCCACACCAAGCTTCTGGTTTGAGGAAGAAGAATCATGTGGCACAACAGACAGAGGAACCCACAGGCTTTTGATCCAGCCAGAGGCTTTGACAAATATCAACCTTGCCAAATCTCTGATGCACCCTCTCTTGTGTTGTCCTGTGGAGTGATAATGGATGCCAACAACGCAAAAGTACCCCCTGCCTTTGCCATGTCCAGTTTCTCTGAGGATCTGGGATCATTGGGAATTTATTCAGTGATCATTGAGGAAGAATGATCTGAGCTTCCCAGGAAGAAGAAGATTCTTTTGAGTTCCAGCTTCCTATCTGTCCTCCATTTACCCCTGGACTTGCTCAGTCTGAGGAATCTGAACCCTACAGTTGGGAGGAAGAGGTTGACCAGCACACAGTGGACTGGGATAAGGATGCAAATCTGGCCACCTCCAGGGAGAGCAGAGAACAGGCACCTCCCTAAGACAAGCAAGGAAGAATGCATCATTAGAAGGAGGGCTGAGGCTGTGTTCAAGAAGAAGCACCTCTATTTAGAAAGGAGGCTCTGATGCAAAATAGAAAACAAGAGGGAGCAGTAGCTCATGAAGCATGCATGGAAGGACTACATCTCTCAGGTCTACTCTGGTACCAAGGCAGCCTTAGCCAGAACCAAGAGAATCTGCAAGGAAAGAGTGGAGACCTGGTGAGTTGAAAGGACTCTGAGGATGAATGCCATGATTTTCACTTATGCAGAGGAGAACAGTCCATCCAGATGCTTGCAATGAGACATCCTGATGGGGCTATTGTCTACCATTACCATCCTGACTGGTAGTCTTGAACAGACTCCTGGGCATTCCAGTAAGATTCCCTCGAAGGAACCTGGTGTACAAAGTTACCATGCTGGCATATAAGAGAAAGACTGTAAGCCATGGCCGGTGGGCCACACTTTCTTCAGGGCATTGGCCGAAGAGGCCAACATTCCAATTGCATTATCCCCCTGATGTAAGAGGGATGCTCCTGGCTCCAGTTCCAGATCCAATTCCAGTTCCAGAAATCATGTGGGAGACTGGGTTCGCGAGGTCTGCAGTCCAGCAGTTCTGGCCAGAGGAGGAGGCACCAGCTGATAGCAGTTGTGAGAGCTAGTGGTTCCCCTGTGTTTCAAAACTGGTAAGGCTAAGTATTTGGCATTTCTTAACTGTTACACCTGTTACACACACACATGGTTACACAACTGAGGGGTATTTTGGACAGCATTCTACCCTGGTCCAATTGTATATTTTTGGATTGGATACTTTCAGTGAGTGGTGTGCCCTTTCCAAGAACTTTGAAGCTTAGCCACCTGTTCTCCAGAGACATTTTGTCTGGGAAGTTCCAGCCCCAAGGGCATTCTTTTCCCTAGATGGACTTATAGGGATCCTCTTTTCCAGTTTGTACTGTTTTTATACTGTTTTACATATAAAAACACAAACATAGAAAACAATTAAAAACCTTTTATATAAAAACATAAAAAAAAACATTTTAGTTATGTAGTATGTATTGTGTGTGCTTTTGCATGCTGTCTTGCGGGCGCAGTTGATGAAGAGGAGTTGAGGCTTCGACCATAGCACTCAGTGGGTGCTACAGGGTGAGGTTTTACAGTCTTTTACAGTGTTTTTACATGCACAGCTATGACGTAGTTTGTTCAGGCTTTTAAAAGTTTGACAAGTTGTTCTGTTTTCAGTTCCTAGGAAATGCATAGCTATGCTATGTGCATATTCTTAAAAAGGTACAAGGTTTTACAATACACAGCATAGCCTGGGTTTAAGTGGTTTTTGTATGTTACATTTAAATCATCTGTGACGTGTCCAGGGGAAGTGTTTTTTTTCTGTGAGTAATGCCTAGATAGAGGTTTCACTAGTAGGTGCCCGGTGGTGGAGCCGCATAAAAACCTGTTGGTTGCAGATTGGCACTGTTCTAGTGAGCACTTAGGATGGAGTCACCACAGGTGATGGGACACCATATTAGGTAGCTGGATGTGCTTTCTGGAACCCAGTTATGCTACCGATGAAGGATACCATAGTCCGCCAGCAGCCATATTTGGTTGGTACTTCTCATTATAGTCACATTTTTCATGAACCCTATGGAGCCCTGCCTATGCTAGACATAAGTAGAGAGTGTTAGGCCAACCTCCCTTGTAGGGTACCAAGAGGGAATGTTTGTTGCATCCTAGGCCCTTGCTAAGGATAGTTAGGTTTCTTGGTGGGGGTGAGAGCAGTTCCAGTGTTCCCCTGGGTTAGTAGAGTATGTATTAGAAGTATTTTCTGCAGTGAAACACAGAAACACAGACTTTGACGGCAGATAAGGACTGCTTGGCCCACCTAGTCTGCCCATTTCCCTACCTATTGGATAAGCTGCAGATCCTAGTTAACCAACAGTCTACTTCTTCTTTTATTTTATTTATTTTTATTTTTATTTTAAGAAGTAATCAGAATTACAACCCTTTGAGTGAGGGACTCATTTACAAAGGCTCCTCGTCAGGAAGACAAATACATTAATAGCAAGCAACAGAAAACAAAGTAAATGAGCTCAAATAAAAGCAAATAGTCAAAATTAAGGGCTGGTTACAAAGGTCCCACGTCAAGGTAAATTAGCAATAATAAACAGACATAAATAATAATGTGGGCTATAATGAGTCATATGGTTTCTGGTGCAGATCCTGCACCATTTTAGTTGCCTTCTCTGGACTGCCTCCATCCTGTCTATGTCCTTGTGGAGATGGGGTCTCCAGAACTGCACGCAATACTTCAGATGGGGTCTCACCAACTGTCTTTACAGAGGGACACAACTTCCTGTTTTCTACTGGTGATGCCTCTCCCTATGCATCCCAATATCCCCCCAGCCCTCCTTACTGCCTTCTCACATTGTTTGCCTACCTTTAGGTCATCTGATATGACTACCCCCAGGTCCCTTTCCATTGTTGTTGTTGTTAGTATCTCCCCCCCCCATTGTGTACTCTGCCCCTAGGTTTTTGTTTCCCAGGTGCATTACTTTGCACTTCTTTGCACTGAATCTGAGCTGCCAGACCCTTGACTATTCCTCCAACCTTGCCAAGTCCCTTCTCATCCTTTCCACCCACCTTGTGTATCAACCATGTTGCAAATCTTTGTGTAGTCTGCAAGGAGGAATACATTTCCTTCCAGTCCCTCTGCAATGTCACCTACAAAGACATTAAAGAGGACTGGTCCCAGTACTGAACCTTGTGGTAACCCACTAGTAACCCCCCTTTCTTCAGAGTGGACTCCATTTATTATAACACTCTGCATCCTGTTGTCCAACCAATTTTTTACCCATGTTCCCACCCTGGGACCCACTCCCAGGCTGTCTAACTTGTTTACTAATCTTTTGTGTGGGACTGCGTCAAATGCCTTGCTAAAGTCTAGGTAGGCCACATCCACAGCCTCTCCCTGGTCTACGACCTTGGTCACCCAGTCAAAGAAATCTATTAGATTTGTCTGACATGATCTTCCTGTTGTGAATCCATGTTGCTCTGGGTCCTGTGCCCCACTGACCTCTAGGTACTCAACAATTCTTTCTTTCAGAAGTGATTCCATCATCTTCCCTACCACTGAGGTCAAACTAAGTGGTCTGTTGTTTCCTGCCTCTGCCTTGCTTCCACTTTTGTGAAGGAGAATCACATCTGCCCTTTTCCAGTCCTCAGGTACCACACCATCCTATTATTATCTGTTAAAAAGGGTAGTCAGTGGTGTCACTAGTTCTCCCCTTAGTTCTTTTAGAATTCTGGGGTGAATCCCGTTAGGCACCATTGCTTTGTCCACCTTCAGTTTTAGGAGTTCTTTCAGGACTCTTTCTTCTGTGAATGGACTATCGACCCCCCTATCCAGAGTGCTTCTATTGTTTGATTTAGGTACCTCCCCCTCATCTTTTGTGAATACTGAGCAGAAGTATTCATTTAGCATCACTGCCTTTTCGCTGTCACCCTCTGCCCACACTCCCTCCCCTTTTATTAAGCCTCACTATCCCTCCCTTGGTCTTCCTTCACTCCCTAACATACCTATAAAAGGCTATATTTTCCTTTGTTTGGGACTTTGCCATTCTGACTGCCTTCCCCACTTCCTTCTACTTTAAATGGTACAGATCTCTGTTCTGCTCCTTCTGTGTGTCCTTATACTTCCTGAATGCTATCTTTTTCTCCCTAACCTTCCCTGCCATCTCTTTTGAGAACCATAGTGTTTTTTCCTTCTTTTAGTTTTGTTTTATTTGCTTCACATAAAGGCTTGTTGCCTCTGTGATGGCAGTTTTGATTTCCCCCATTGTTCCTCCACCCCTCCTTCTTGTCCATTTGCTAGTGCTTTTCTGAGGTACTCTCCCATTTTGCCAGTCAGCTCTCCTAAAGTCCAATACCCTCCCTTTTGTATGGCTTGACTCTATGGCTGTACTTATCGTGAACCACACTGTTTGGTGACTGCTTCTTCCCAGATGGCTACCCTCTTCTAAATCTGAGATCCTCTCTCTGTCCCCGTTTGAGAGTATCAGGTCCAAGATTGCTCCCTCCCAAGGGGGTTACAACACTAGCTGTCCGAGGCATGTCCCCTGTAGGGCATCAAGAATGACCCTGCTCTTGTATGTGGTTGCAGCAAACGTGCTGCAGTTAACATCTGGCATATTCAGGTCCCCCATCAATGATATCTCTCCTTTTTCTGCCATTCTAAGGATACTTTCTAGCATTTCCTTGTCCAGTTCCTCCCCCTGAGATGTGGGGTCTGTATTTATTTATTTAAATTTTGGTAACCGGGTAACTGAGACCATGACAGTGCCATTTTCAGGGACGACCAGGGATTATTTACAAGTACCTAAAAGGAAGAAAGGTGGTTTAACACATCCTATGACAGGTTTGCATGTCAACAAATACATGACAATGGTTCCATATATACAACTGTGAAGTTATACAAAGTTGACAAGAAAAGGACAATGTGTGTTAGCAGATACAACATATAGCCATAGGCACAAGGTTATAAGCCATGTTTTAGTTTATAGATTCTCAAACTGAGCTCAACATGGGGGAACTCCTCAAGCATGAGGTTGCATGGAGAACACCTCCGTGGATTCAAGTTTTGGGTCTTCGGAAGCAAGAACAGGTAGTCAGATTAATCAGGTGAGACTTAAGTCCCGATTTAAAACCACCAAAAGATTTGCAGTCCTGCAGTTCTTTAGGGAGATTATTCCAGAGTCTGGGGAGAACTGACCTAGCAGATCTTAGACCATGGGAGGACTTGGCCCTGGGAACCTGAAGAAGTTTGCGGTCGGAGGATCTGAGGTTTCTGCTACCCAGTTTGAGGCTCATTAGATTCACAAGACTTGGGGGAGCATCTGGTTGCTGTAGTTTGTATGCCAAGCATAGTGCTGGGTATTCTAACTTGTTTTCCAGGGGTGGCCAGTTAATGGTGCTCAGCACTTTGCAATGATGCTCCACATGATGTGCTCCAGCCGCAAAATGACTGACTCTGTGGTATAGTGTTCTCAGATGTCCCATTTTTGTGGCTTTCAATGATTACAGCAGTGTGGATCCATACAGAAAAGTGGGTAGGATAGTTTCATTACTGACAATACATTTCAACTTGCTGGTTAGGAAAGGGGTTAGTCTGTATAGGAGACCAACCTTTTGATTGATCACTTTGGTTATGTGGTTAATGTGGCTTCTAAAAGTCATTTCATGGTCTATAAACATTCCCAGGTACCTTATACAGTTAACAACTTCAATTTGTGAAGCATTTGAGAGTGAGAGAGATAGCAGGTTAGACCTATTTGCCCCCCAGGTTGTTAGGGCCAAAAAGCATGGCCTTGTTTTTTTTACTGTTTAATACTAATTTGTTGTCATGGAACCACTGCTCAAAAATTAACAGATCCTGACTTGGTGACAGGTTTAGGGATGCCACGTCATTAGAGGTTCTGTACAATACGGCATTGTCTGCGTACAGGGTAACCTTTGCCCCACCACAGTTATGTGATAAGCTGTTCACTTATAGTGAAAATAGCAGAGGGCCCAAAATGGAGCCCTGAGGAACCCCGTCAGTTACCTGATGCTCATCAGATCTGGCACCCTGCCAGCAGACAACTTATGTCCTGCCATTGAGTTAGTTAGCACGCCACCGTAAGGTTAGTTCATCAAGTCCCAGGGATTTCAGGTGCCCTGCAAGCAGCTGGTGGTCCACTAGGTCAAAGGCCTTGGTGAGATCAATGAAGACCGCACCAAGTAGCTGGCCTTGATCTAGGGCTGAATAGATATCAGAGGTAAAACTAACTAGAGCCGTCTCCGTGCCATACTTCTTCCTGAAGCCATGTTGTTGTTCTGTTTACAAGCTGTTTATCTCCAGGTATGACAGAACGTGCTGGTAGACCACCTTTTCGAGCAGTTTGCTGAGGGGACAGAGTATGGAGATTGGCCTGTGGTTTTCCATCTGGGTGTTTGACCCATCTTTGGGAATATGGGTTAATAGGGCAATCTTCCATTTTGAGAGCACTTTTCCTTCTAGTAATGATTTATTAACTAGATATGCCACTGGTGCCACAATGACTGGGGCTTAGGCTCCAGGTTATTGTTTCCCACTAATTCTTCTGCCCTTATGCCCCTGAGCTGTTTTAAGACTTCACCCTTCGTCACAAGTTTGAGGCGGAAATCAGGGCCCTGGAGATGAGTCCCCCTCCGTCCATCTTGAACGGTAGACATTGGGCTTGGGGCATCTGATTTAAATTTCTCCAGATCTGTAAAAAACCTGTTAAAGGCATTTGCTGCATCCAGGGCCATGGAGTAACTTACCCCATTTGTTATGATTTCACTAGCCCCTTTGGTGATATTACCCTTAAGCAGAGAGTTTATCTGTGTCCAGAAACTTTTTGGATCTGATAGATTGTCGGTTTGCGGGGTGTGAAGATAGTACTTCTTGGACCTTTTTAGCACTTTTGGGCTCAGGCTGTTCCCTGCCCCTCTCTCCTCATCCTCCCCCAACCCCATTCACTGTTCCCTTGTTCCTTTATTTCAAATATCTCAGTTCTTCCTGTGATTGTGTTTGCAACCATGACCAACAGCTCATACTTCCTCCAACCTTATCTTTTTACTTCCCCTACTCTCACCACATTTCTGTCCTGTTACAGGGTATTGTAACCACATCCCTCGGTTTTACCTGTTAGTGGATACAGACCCCCTCACGCTCTCATTCTGGCTCCTGTATTCTGTTACCTCAGTTTAGCCAGCCTACAGTTCCAGTGGTTCCTTCCTTCCTTCCTTCCTTCCTTCCATCCTTCCTTCCTTCCTTCCTTCCTCCCTTCCTTCCTTCCTTCCTTCCTTCCTTCCTTCCCTCTTGTTTCATTCACTATCCGACTCCCCCGGCCCATTTTTTATCCATTTTACTCTTCTCTGGATCTTGTTTCTCTTCCCTTCCCTGGTACTTTTCAGGCAATTGTGTTGGGTTATACTTTTATACATCATTCAATGAAATTTTATATTTTCTGTAGACATTTTTGTTTAGGCCTTACTGTTGTTAATATTTTCTCCTTGTAACTGTTATGGTTCTAAACTTTTTTTCTTACTATTGTAAACATTGTGTTAAATTATGACTATGTATGCTGTCCAGGTCCATCTTGAAAATGAACATTGCTCAACCGTGTTCTCCTGGTGAAATAAAGCTTTTTGATTGATTGATTGATTGATTGATTGACTTTTTTACAGCTGTTTCTCTTTTCCCTGTACTTAACCTAATCACTAGTTTTATTAGTTTCTTTGAATTTGCACCAGGCCCGATCTCTTTCCCTCATTTGGCTTTTTAGGTTTGCAGTCAGCCACCTGGAGTGCTGTCTCTTGACCCTAATTTTCCTCAGGAGAGCGTGTTTATTAGCAACAGAGAGGAAGTGCTTGATGAAGCAATCCAGGGCTTCATCCAAGCTAGGTGCATCTCAAACCTGCGACTATGGAATGGGTGAGACTAGGGTACTCAGCACCATGGGATTCAATGAATGGTTGAAAAACTGGTGCCAAGCACAGGGTTTTGGCTTCACTGGGGACTAGGGTTCCACCTGGAGGGATACAGGCCTATATTGGTACGATGGTCTGTATCTGTCCAGGAGGAGAACCAGGATCCTAGGTGATAGGTTTAAATGCTTCATTGGCAAGTGCCATGGTCCACACCTCCCCCCCTTTGCCCACTATGCGAGTGTGCTGGAGGCAGCCCCCACGGCAATGGCCAACAGCCTGCCATGCACACGCACACCAGCAACAGGCTGGCACACAGTGCCACACTGTGACTGTGCAATATTACTGAGACAGCACAAGGCCCACATACGCATGCAGAGTGACACGCAGAAGGGCACACAGCCATGTCCCACACAGCACGTGCAGATGCCAACAAGCTGCACAACCATGCAGGCCCCATATGAACACCAATGGAGCACCACAATGTGCTCATGGTCCTCTAAAGATGCGTACATGTTGGACGGACACACAGGAGCCATGTGCACTGTGGCCCTAGCACACGCCGCCATTGAGACATCGCATATGTGTGCACAACATGCAGCACATGGACATGCACATGTGGCAAGCAATGGCCTGCAGTGGGCACTGCCCCCACCCTCCTGATGATCACACAGAGGATACACAAGCAGAACACTCACCTGCACCCACATGACCAGATCCCTGGACTCCTCCACTAGCCATAGCAAACCTGGTCTCCACTGCTGCCTTGGCCCTCCACCTGTCTGCTGGCCCTGCAAGGGAAACACAAGCAAAGAGCACTGTGAGGAGATAGTAGGTGTGTACCACTCCCCCACCTGTGACCCACAGCAACACCACCAGTGCCAGCATTCAGTGATGGACCCACCCCCTCAGTGACCCAATGTAACTGCACCCTGGGCAGCATGTAGTAACACACACCACCCCAGCCTGTGCCCACCATGGTAGTGTGTGGAGGATGTGTGATGTGCCACCATCAGAACCACAATGTGCCCACCACAGTGATAATGCACCCCCCTGTTGTGCACCATACCACACATGTCTACGCATGGTGGCCATGGCTGCACCCCACATGCAGCATCAACATGGCATGCCACACATGTGTGCGTGTGTGTGTGTGTGTGTTTGTGCTTGCGCTCGTGTATGTGTATATGTGTGTGTGTGGTGGATGAAGGGGGCCTTGCACCAGGCACACTGCCCCCCCGGAACCAAACCCATGCCTACTAGAGTTGCTGTAAGTTGTTGTGACTTACCTGGGTGAGGCACTGCACCCCTGCATGCCTGATCATGAATGCTCTGGAGCTTGTCTGGGTCCCGGCGCTGCAGGTCACCATAGCAGTGCCTGCACAGCTCCCCCGTGTGCCCCACACCTGTTCTGTGCACAAGGCGCTCTGCCAGCCTTGCCCACACTGCTAAGCATGGCTCAGTGAGGTCCTGGGATCCAAAGAGCTGCCCATCTAGTGGCATGACGAGTGTCACTAGGTTGACTAGCTCCACCTCCCCCAGTTCATGGCTCTGGGCTCAGCTGCCTGTGCATGTGGCATTATCTGACTCACTTAGACTGGAGCAGGTGTGCACAGTATAGGCTGCTGTTGTGCAATGGCCTATTCTTGCCACATGTGCAATAGGCCGTCATGCACAGGACTGCACTTCATAATGTTGCGGAGTGGCATTGTGCGATTGCTGCCCATTGCACATCACCACACTTGTGCGGTGTGCCCAGTATGGGTGGGACACCAAGGTTAGGGTTCATGACCAGGTCACGCATGTGCAGTTCACATAGATCTGCAATATTGTGAATGCCAAACAATGCCACACACAGTGCACTGGGACTGCACATACTGCCAGTGGTGAGCCATTCACTGCAGGTACACGTTAATACAAGTCACACTGATGTGGCATACCCGCACACAACGAGTCATGCTGCACAGATCCAATAGTGCATGTGGACTGGGATGCACTGCTGTCATCGATTGTGGAACCAACTGACAGGATGTACTGTGTATGGCATGGCACTGACTCTGCATTGCGCAAGCACAGGGATGCGCTGTGCAACTTGCATCACATTCAGGAAATGCCCCCAATTCGACCGCGCATGCATGGGAATGTGCCATAGGGGGATGCACTTGATGCACCAGTTGTGCATTAGTGATTGAGATGAGCTGGGGGCAATTATGCAATTCGTTGACAGTGCACCCAAATCAGCTCATTGCCCGAATTCAGGGGCATCTCACATGCTTTGCATTTCATTACAGTTGCTCCCAATCTCACTTGCATGCCCTGAGCCATAAATGCTCCTGAATGTGCCTCCGCATTCCACAGGTGACTGACAGGTACTGCATCCTTGAAGGTAGGTCTGTATATATGTTACCATTTACAGCTTGTCAGCACCATCTGACAGTGGGGATTTGAGAGCATCCAGGGTGATGTGTCTGTGCAGCATCCTGTCACTGTGCTGGCACAGATCCACATTTTCTTGTACTGTGCTGATGCCTGCACATTGTCCCCCAGAGGAACCACAATTTCTGCACAGGACGATGCAGCTGGACAGAAATGTCCAAACTTTACTGCTGATGAAGACAGGGTGCTGCTGGAGGCCTACTTCCCTAGGCAGAACATCCTGTCTGGCAGGGGTGGCAGCTGCCTGTAAAGGGACGAGGGCTGGGAGCAGGTAGCCTGGCACATGAATACCCATGGCAAATACAGCAGAACACCACAGAAATGCAGGAAGCACTTCCACAATGAGAAGCGGTGGGCCAAGGAAAAGATGGCCACCATCAGGGCTTCTTTGGTTGCTACAGGGGGTGGACCACAGACTGTGTTGCACTTCATCCTAAATGATGAGAGGCTGGTAGCCAGCATGGGCCAGACAACAGTGATGGGAGTTCCGGGTGGCAGCTTCCAGACAGGTGGCAGTCTACCATGGCACTGTGAGTATACATGTCCCAAGCACTGTGCTGGTCTGTGTGTGTGTTCCACGGGTGCCCTGACTAACCCCACCATGGGCCGCTAAACACTGATGTGTCAGTGTGCTCTGAGCATGTCACCATTCACCCCTCCCATCTACAGTGTACTGCAGACACATGGCATGCAGCCCCTGTGCAGCACTGTGGGGGGGTGCTCTACCATGGCATTGGGTGGGGGTAGTCACCTGGGATGATGTACCCATGGGTGGTGGCCAGAGGGGCAGTCCCACACATGTCTCTGAGCACCTGTACAGGCCTCAGTGCATGTCTGCTTACACTGGTGCATGGCAGCAGCAGTGGCCCCATGGGTGGCACTCCCCTGTATGGCATGTCAGCTGCACCTATGGCACACATGCAAGTCTCCCTGTACGTGCCTGTCTGAACACAAAAACTACACATGTCAGTAACCATGTTTCCCCTTCTGTCTTACAGCTCCATCCCACCTCACGGGTGCTGCCATGTCTGGTGGACTCCCCAATGACCTGGCCGGGAGGAGGCCAGGCCATCATACTGCACCACAACTGGGTCTGTGGCGGATTCCGTGCCAGGCCCTTCCAATGCCACCACAGCCCTGGATGTAGTGTTGGATGGTACAGGGCCATCAAACCCCTCCACAGTCAGTGCCATGGCTGGTGGCCATGGTAGCTCATGGCTGATCAACATACTGGATTTCACTGACAATGACCCAGTGAACAGGATCAACACTGTGGATGACCTGCTGGTGCTGGCATCCAGAATGGAGGGGGTGTATGACAATGATGATTTTGACGCCACACAGATATGTGGGAACATGGCTAAAAGTGGCCTGGCCAAGGCACAAGTACACACACAGGTGGCACCATGCAGTGCTGGTGGTCCCATGGCCCCATGCACACCCAAAGGGCATGTGCAACTGCTTACTCTGGTGGTTGCTAGGGGCCCTGTATCTAGTGCTGCTGTTGGGACAGGAATTGCTGACACTGTTCAGCAGGGTGCTGTGGAGCAGTAGCAGGCAGCAGGGGACCATGATGTGGGCATCACTGGATGTGCAGTGGTTGTCTGTGCCCAGTCCCCACCTGTACAGTGGCCTGCTGCGGGGTGTCTGCTGATGGTGGATGCAGAACAGCAGACCGGGACCCCACCTGCCAATCAGCAATGTCCCCATGATGCATCCCCTGCCAACGAGGTTGAGGGCTATGCATGCCTCCTGTGGGACACTGTGGAGGGGCAGGCATCCCTCAGGGCAGATATGAGGGTAATTCAGATGCAGCTGGCCATGGAACATGAGTTTTTAGATGTGTTGCATGCCCAGATGCTGGCAGAGGCTCACCTACTGTGGGTGGGCATGACCGCTGCTTTGGAGTGGATTGCACTCACTGCCAAGGTGGTGAGTGCACACAGGGCACCACATGGCCACCGGGCCGGGCTACCAGCAGCACCCCCAGGAGTGCCTCACACACTCCTAGGTCACAGCATCAGGTGAACCCATTGCTGCTGATGCCATCATCACACATGGCCATCCCTGACAGCCCCTGATCCAACCTGGGTCTTGAGGATGACACCCAATGAGCACTCATTCATGGTCTCAGTTCAGTACCCCACCAGCCCACACACCAGGCTGACACTGTCTGGGGTGGCGTGATGTGGTGTGTATCTGCTCCAGTACGACACCTGTGTGGGACACCAGTGTGGTGCACTGCGCAAGGCTGGGGCAGTGAGTATTGTGCTATGTGGCATGGGCTTGATGAGTCTGCTGTGCACGTGTGCTGGTGGATGTACACCGATCCATGTCATCCCCCAGCACAGACACCATGTCCCCACTGTCCATGTGTGGCCTGCTGTGCATGTATCTGGGCATTGCTGTCACCCCTCACAGGTGCACTACACACCGGCTGTGTGGTTGCTGTCTGACTTGTGGTGTGTGTGTGTGTGTGTGTGTTTGGGTGTGGGTGTGTGTTGGTGTGTGTGGGTGTGGGTGGGGGGTGCTGAGTATTTCCCACTGTGTTACTCACCTTGGGTGTCTGAAGTGCTCTTTCACTATGGTGTCCCTGTGCCACCGGGACCTGGTGACCAGGCATGGGTCCCAGCAGGCCAGGGGCAGTTGACCACCTCCTCCACAGTGCTCCTGCTCTGCTACATCCTCCTTCTCATCCTCTTCCTCCTCCTACTTCTCCTCCCCGGAACTGTTGCCCTTCTCAGCCTGGACAGCTATTCCACGGTCAATGGCCATGTTTTGTAGCATACAACAGGCCATGAATATGCCACAGGCCTTCTCTAGACTACACTGTAGGGCACCACCTGACCTATTCAGGCACCTGAAGAGTATCTTCAGCATGCTGAAGACTCACTTGATGATGGTGCATGTAGCAATGTGTGCCTCATAATGCTCCTCTGCCTTTGTGCCAGGACTGCAGAAGGGAGTGAGGAGCCAGGGTGGGAGGGGATACGCTGCATCACCTGTGGGGTGACAAAGCAGTCTGTTAGTACCCCGCATACATGTGCATTGTGTACCACAGCTCCCCCTCCATAATGGCACACTGGTGCACCTTCTGCCTGTCCACCTCTCTCCCTGTGGCTCACCTCCTGGTGCATCTCCCTCCCCCACAGTGGAAAAGCACATTTGTGCACTCACCAGCAACTGCTTGCTCTGGCTGCTCTCATCTGCTCTGTACCTGACCATGCCTGCAACTATGGGTGACTGCTTCTGTCTAGTCCAGCATTGCTTGATCTCCATTGCCCAGTGGTCACCTATGTCTGGGTGCATGTGGAGCATTCCACCCTGCCACATGTGCCTGCTGTTCCACATCCCCTCACCTCCTGCACTGCACTGTGCTGCTGCACTGTCCCCCTTGAGGCATGTGCCATCCCGTTGGCATGCCCCCCTCCACTATCCCACCTGGGCATCTCCCCTTGCACAGGCTCTGCCAAGGCCCCTACACATCTGCACTACATCCTGACATTTGTTGCACCATGGTGTGCTATTTGTGGGACTGTATGCATGCCCCACTCACCCACTAGGTGGCAGCTGGGAATATCCCCAGTCTTGAACAGGCAGCACAGAGCAGATTGGTGCCATGTGAAAGCATCGTATGTCCTCCCAGGGTTGAGGTGAGACATTGCTGATGCATCCTGTGGCATTGCATACTGCCTGTCAGTTTATAGAGTAGAACCCCTTGAGGTTCATATATGGTATGGCCTTGATGCCAGGTGGTGCACGGATTACCACATGGGTGCAGTCAATGGCCCTTATGATGCCTGGCATGTGAGCCACCCTGTGGAACTGCTGCATAGCTTTTGTCCACTCTGCCTGTGTGCTTGGGAATTGAATGAATATGTGGGAGCAGTTCAGTGAGGAACTGTGTGACAAAATGGGGCATGGATGGCTGGGATATGCCAGTGGTGTCTCCAACTGGCCTCTGGAAGGTTCCCATGGTGAGCAAGCACACTGCTATTGTCACCTTGGTCTCTACAGATATGGCATGACTCCTTCCGGTGGATGCCTGCATTTCATCATGGCACAGCTCATAGAGCTGTCTCAGAATTACCCTGTTCAGACGGTATTGGCCAACTGTTTCTTTATCTGTCAGTTTTTTGAACGTTAGTCTGGTACAATACTGCTGTGGGGCAGGCCATCTACGGTGCCTTCTGCCACCACATTGGTGGTTTGCCCATCTCCTCATCCCCATTATCATGCCCACCATCAGGAATGGTGCACCATCCATGTTTGTGGCCTCTGTTGTGCTTCTGATGTTCTGCCTGGTGGTGGTGGTGGTGGTGCTGCTGCTGCTGCTATCCTGCAGTCTGCCTGCTGGGGGCTTGCACTTAAGTCTACTTCTTTTATACTTATCTCCTTAGTATGCATATGGGTGGATGCACTGTGTTTTCACATTCATTTTGCTTTGTGAATGGGGATGTGTCATGTATGCAGTTACACACACCCTTCAGATGTGCCTTATATCATTATATTCGGGGTCTGGCACATCCTGTGTGGCCTAGCACATCAGGATGCACTGGAGCATCTCTGCCTTATGTGAATAGGTCCAGTGCACATCTCTCCGATGTGCCATCGCACATCCCTTTTGTGAATCCTGCCCAATGTGTTTACAGTGTGGGCTTTTGACAATGTAGATCATAATTCCGCAGCTTGGACAGCAGAGGATTCTTTCCATGGTACAGCCATCTGCATGATTCAGTTTCCAACAGCAGACAATCTGAGCACAGATAGAGGCATTGTATCCTCCAATCCAGGAATTGTCCATAAAAGAACCATAGATCCTTTGCCTGCAGAATAGTCTAAAGTGCCCCCAGCTGCACCACACACTTCAGAGCCTACTGTCCCTTCTGTGGAAGGTCCAGGTCCAGTAAAAGTAGAGTCATCCACAATACTAATCTCCAGATAGAAAGATAATGGTTGGCTTAGTTGTGTGGCAGAACTGCTAGAGAAAGAGAGACTTGATGCTGGGGACTTTGTTTCTTGGGCAGCTTACCATGCAAACAAACAGCCACCTCTTTCTCAACCTGTGTGACCCATTGTGCTCGTGCCTCTGTTTACAGAGCAAGCTCATTCTACAGCTATGCTTTTGCATGCCATGAATCTAGTACAGAAGGCCACACAACATGTCAACAGAGGCCAGCTACCTGTCATAACCATGGACCAGCCATTATTTTCAATATGAAAGTAAATCCAGTGGAATTGACCTAAGATCTATGGTGAGGAAAATATGTGATGATGATGGAATGCTTTCACATGGAGATGAGTGTGCTCAAACTTTTAGGAGATTGGCTAAATGGCACTGGATGGACCAGTGTTCTTCTGCAGGCTGACATCACTGCCTCTGGTAGGGCTGATGCCATACTGAAAGGGTCCCATGTCACCAAGGCCAGATATGCTCACCGGGTAACAGCAGCAGCACTACACCTGCTCAGATGGTAAGGATAGGAGGAATATACTGCAGAATCACTTGAAGAAAATGAAACACCACTTGACTTCAGCACATGGTGTCAACACAAATGTGATCAGAACCCTCAGTCCTTGTACTGGACTATGGTTCTAGACCTTGAGTTGTTTTCCATGCAGTTTGTGCATTCCTTATGGGAGGGAGACTTCAAGCTCAATGTCCAATGTCTCGGTGAGTTAGTACCATGGATATTTGCCCTTGATCACACAAACTATGCTAGATGGCTTCCTGTTCAAATAAGAGATATGGTCCATTTGCAAGCTATGGACCCATCATTCTATGCAAAATTCATGAGAGGTCATTTTGTTGTTCAGAAATCTGGTCACATTTTTTCCACCTTGGCCATTGACCAGGCTCATGAACAGATGAATGAGAAGATTAAGGGTGATGGTGGTGTGATTGGCATAACAGAGAACCCCACTGCATTACTTTGGTGGATTACTGTCAGTCCAGAGATTCAAAGGGTTATAGAAGAGTTTAAATCCAGCTTCATAGCATCTGATAAAAGCACAACTACTCAGCATCATGAGTAGAGATCGGTGTGTAATCCCCTAGCCACTTTCTCAGCTAGCATCCCTCAAGAGAACCAGTGCCCAATACATGGCATATAATTTGCTTTTGGCAGAATTACTCAAATGGTACCACCCCTAGCTTTAGAGTGCATACCAAGCTCATTATCTAAAGGATGGTGGGTGGGGTACAATACTAAAAAAATAACCTTTGTATTTACAACCAGGTACAGGGGAGAGGATGCTAGGCATATGCTTGACTTAACTGCTGAGGGGCCCCAATAATGTTTACATAGAAGCAATAAGCTGAATGTTTAAAGCAGTAACTGGGATTGTGCAGTATGGCTTTATTCACAGATGTTACTAAAGCACAAGTGAACCCCCAATGCTTGGTCATGGCAAAACAGGTACACTCCTTTTTTCCAGAAACACATTTGCTAGGCAGTACAGTTTTCCACAGAAACATCTCTATCCATTTTCCTAAGTGCTCATGGCCTGAACCACATACTTGAGCTACTTTCAAAACACATTTCCATTTCCCAAAGTGGATGCTCGTGGCCTGAACCACATACTTGAGCCATTTCCAAAACACATTTCCATTTTCAAATGTAACCAGTGACCCGAGCCACATATTTAAAATGCATCCTGGGCATTGGCCTATACCCAGGGGACCTTGGCACCCATCAACAAACCAGATAGCCCTGCACTGAAATTCCAGATGGTGTTCCTCCCACCCTTTGCCCCAAATACAGTCTCTGCTACTCCTTCAAGGTTACACCAGAAGAAGCCATCAGACCCCAGTGAATTGCTAAAGACTCCGAACTTTACTTCAAATTACCACTCTGAGGCTAAAAAGGGGTCCTGATCTGCATGATCTAGCCTTATCTTGGGCACACACACCCCAGACAACCTCCCAAATGAGAACTTGTCTCCAATTCTGTACTCACACACCAGTTGCTCCTTTCTCCCAGTCCTGGAAAGGAACAACAGAAAGGCACCTATTCCTCTCAGGTAGCTTGTCTGATTCCATTACAGTCCTTCTTCAAGGCAGCTAAAACTTCAGGACCTTCAAGGGATTGCCCCTTGAATCCAAAAGACATTGCAGTCCCTCTCACTCCCCCAGAGTGAAACTAAGAGTTCCGCTGGCAAATGTTTTTTTTACCACTTAACAGGCAAACCAAGGATTTTTTCAAAAGTAGGATGAGAAAAGACCAGACCTCCCTTTTCAGAGCCCCACTGGCAGACCTCCTGCCACTCTGACACTTTGACACTCTAACTCAGATTAACTGAACATTCTAAACTTCCCCTGAGCAGCTGACTCAAAAATGGTTATGCTGCTGTGAGAGTTCTAAATGACATAATCATCTCTCTCTCAGGCTAGCTGAGTAAACAATGATGTTATAATGTAGAAAGCCACTAATGAGCTCCCTACCAGCTGCCTTTTATACCTGCCTAAGACTAGTACTAATGACATTCTAGTAACCCTGGGGAACTGGGTGGTCACAGATGAATTTGCCAAAATTTGTTCTGAGAATTAATCCACAAATTTTACATAATTCATTGAATGCAGATCAATCTACAAAGTGCGAAGTTTTGTCGCAAAGTATGGAATTTCGCAGGCAAAATTCCATACTTCATGGCAAAATTTCACACTTTGCATTGAAAACTCCACACTTCATGGTGAAAACGTCACAATTCAGGTGTAGTTGAAGTTGTTGAGGGCTGGAAAAACTTCATGAAACTCCACAAGTGTGAATTTTGGCCACTTCACGGAACTTTGTCAGTGAATTAAAACTTCACAACATCTCTAATCATGAGTAGGTGCCTGGAATTCAAATGGAATTTGCTAGAAACATTAAAGCAATGGTCTCCATAATTCAGGAAATGGGCAACCCATTCTCAGAGGACAGTCAGAATTGAATTGCTTTGAACGCAAAGCATGTCATGAGCCAAGATGTTGTCAAAACTATTAAGACCATCAAAGCAATGGTCAAAAATAGTATGATGCATTTGTTGAAGAAAGACTTGTGCAGAGCTCCACTCCAATTACTAATATCATCCCCAAGAACAAATTGCCGCCATTTAGCAATTCTTCTCCAAAGATGCAATCAAGGATTGCACACCAGATCACACCTCAGGAATAACTGCAAACTGTTTGGCAGGAAGTATATAGCATGCCAATCTAGAAATGGGGATATGGATGACTTCTTCAAGCATGAGAATCAATCTACCCTGTCAGCCTTGTCTGATAGGGGCATATTGAAAGCATGCACAAAGTCTGATCTTGTGGCTTGCCTTGAAACGTGTGCTCCATCTAGAAGTATTCCTCCAAATGTCACTGCTAAAATCCTCAATGGGAGGCAGTATAGCGCAGTGGTTTAAGGCTCTGAGCTGCAAATCTGGTGACGTCCAGCAGACCAGACCTGGGTTTGAATCCCACAACTTCCACTTGCATACTGTGTGACCCTGAGCAAGTCACTTAACTTCCCTGTGCTCCCAGGTCGCTCCTGTAAAAAAGCTTTCAGCTTAGTGTGCTACTCCTGGTTAAACAACTAAAAAAAAAAAAATATGTTGTCACCCAAAGGCAGTAATACCTTTCATGACTATGCAGATAAGGGCTTTATACCACATGTCCTCATGCAGTTGGAGTTAATGTATCATTTAGACAATGTGTGGGAATGCTACCTTGCTCATGGTCTTAAAAATTCAAACAGGTAGAAAAGGGGAGATGGACACAGTGTGGTAATAAGAGAAACTACACCAATTCCAAGAAACTGGCACAGTTTTCTTCGAGTAGATAGGAATAAGACCGAACTGTACAATTCTGGCAAAATTCATTTCTACCCTGTCTGTTGAAGGGGGTATACAGTACAAAATACACAGGAATAGTTTTGGAAGCAACATTAGTTCAGATTTGGTACCATGTGATCATGAGGATGCAGATACCAGGATTCTATTGCACACCCTTCACTGCGAAAACCAGGATCATTACAAAATCATGATCTGGACAATTGACACAGATGCGGTAGTCTTTACAGTAGCAGCATTTCAGTCTCTTCCTCTGAATGAATTATGGATAGCCTTTGAAGTAAAATAACAGTACAGGTATATATTGGCTCATGGCATTGCAGAAAATATCAGAGATCAGAAATCAATGGCTTTACCATTCTTCCATTCCTTTATGGGGTGTGATATAGTGTCAGCATTTACTGGTATAGGGAGGAAGACAACTTGGGAAATATGGAGAACTTTTCTATCTGTTACAGAAGCTTTTCTCAACCTGTCCAATGCACCTATATCTATTTCTGAGGAGACAATGAAATGGCTTGAGCGGTTTCTTGTTCTCCAGCTGTGACAGAACCAGTGGGTGCCAACATGTAAACAAGGCAAGGACGCAGATGTTTGCAACAAGAAAACAGCTAGAACACATCCCTCCAACTCTGGCTGCCTTAGTGGAGCACACAAAAACAGCTGTGTATGAGGGAGGTTATTGCTGGGGGAAAACACCAGTGGCACAACAAGAATTGCCAAGCCCAGCTAGCTGGGTTTGGAAACTAGACAGTGAGAAAGATTGTATCCCCCTTTGGACAGTCCTTCTGGAGGCAGCAAAATCATGCAAAGAGTTGATCACATGTGGTTGCAGAAAGGCTTGCAGACCACCATGCAAATGTTTCAATGCCTCACTTCCATACAATGATCTGTGTGCTTGTGCAGCAGACTATGACAGTGATAACTAAGTGTTTTGGTAACTTCTGTAAACAAGTATGAGAATTTTCATTTCATTCATCTCTTAACTGTAACAGGTATCTAATATTGAAATTTTGTAACCTGAGTATTTGCTATCACAGAATGTTATTTGTGTATAGTGTATAGTCAGCCACTGTTCTGTATGGAAAGCAGTGGTTTTCAAAATGCTGTTGTACCACAGTTCAAAAGGTCATGGAATGTGATTGTACCTTACCATGGTACAACAACATTTCAAAAACCTCTATCAGTTCTATTAAAGAAGTAAATTGGCCATGAGCCCACCTGACAGCAGAAATGGCAGGATCAACCGAATAGACAGATGTGGCAGCAACAAGATCACCAGAACCCACGACGCAAACAGGAACCACCAGATAAGTACAAAGCAAATGCAGGATCAACCACATAACTGCAGCTTCAGAGAAATTACAAGCAGGATTAACCAGAAATTTAAAATAACTTACGATCAATTGCTTCCTCTGAGTCCTCTCGCTAAGTGAGGGAATACAACACCATTTTTTTTTGAAAATCCCTCCCACACCACATTGACAGCCAATAGAAGGCTGCATGACAATAGTAGGGATGTCTGCTCCCTAGCAACCACACATGTCAACCTAACAACCAGCCCTAACTCCCGGAACACGACAAAGCAACACACATTTTTTTTTTTAATTAAAAATTGTTAAAACTTTGGCAAGAAGACAGTGTTAAATCTGCATTGGCAAGGGGGACTATACAATATAAAAAAATGGTGCATGGGCAACCATATGCCCAACCAGCCTATTGTGCCACCTCAGTGTTCTGATTACCTTAGACCCCTTGAGCTTTGCCCTTGAGGTCTGAGGTAGTCAGAACCCCTCTGTGGCACAATAGGCTGGTTGTGCATGATTGCCCATGTACTAATCTCTTTGAAGTACACTTTTGTGAGATAATGACTGTAAACATATCCTGGTTCCATTTCATTACCTTTTCAAGCAATCTTTCAAAAAGTTTATCTTTAAAGATATATCTGTAATACATATTTCTAAATATAACATAATGAGTGTTTGCTTATCTTTCTATGACAGCATATCTGTACGTCACAGTTATCTGTATACTTCAAATAAAATGATCATTTTGAAAAAAAAAATTTACACAATATATGATTCATTTCAAACCAAAGGTCTGCATCCTTGATTTAAAGTCATGATGTAAAGTATAAAAGGTTATTTGGTGCAATTTGTAATCATCTGGAAACATATTCATGGACCAATGAGTCAAATGCATGCATATTTTTGGTGTTTTTCACATAATTGTACATTAACTGTATTTGTACCCCCTTAATATCATCAGATCATGGGCCAGATATTCAAAAGTTTGCCCTGGGGCTAAATTAGCAGTGCCTGGTGGGTAAAATAGCTCGGAGCAAATAGCCTGCTATATTCAAAAGGAATAGCCCAGCGCTAAACCCACTGAATATAGCATGCAAAACAAGCCTGGCAAACTGTGCCTGGAGTGCAGGGCAAAAGTAGCTCGGGAATAAGACAGCACTGAATATAGCAAATAAGACAGCACTGCATATAGCTCCCAGGCAGCCAGTGCAAACACCCGCAGAAACCCAGTGCAGAGGTGACATAGCCCACCCAGGAACACAGGCAAAGAAAAACAGCCCTGAATGTGAACACAGGAGCAGACAGCAGTGCAGTATCTGTGAATGCCAAGGAACAACCAGGACCCACATGTGACAACCACTGAACAGTACAAAACAACCAGAAAGTCCAAGCACCCAAAAAAGACACAGGACATGAAGATGTAATGAAACAGCAATTATAATAAAAAAATGCAACAAGAACAGCATGAAAACAACAGCTGCAACAACAGTAACATATGATACAAAATGGCAATATACAGCATAAAACAACAGGCCAAAAGCTAAAGGGGAACAACAGAGCTAAAAAACAAACAGTAAAAATGGCAAGAAACTGAAAGGGGCAAACATGGGATAGAGAAGCAGAACCAGAGCATATGTACACAATAGATACATACTGAGTCTGGATAAATGTAGGGGAAGGGGAAAGGGAAGTTGATACAGAAAGCAAAGGGGGCCACAGAATGGGGAATAAGCAAGGCAAGGCAAATGGAGAAGGGGTTGGGGAAGAAAAGCACAAAAAAGGAACAAAAGCAGAATCATGGTCCTGAGGGTGCTGGCAGCCACACCTCCAGAATGGATGCAACCCTCCGCATTTCAGATATCAGCACAGCCTGCTGCTTAATAATGGTCTGCTGTTGCCGAACCAGTCTGCGGAGAAGGTCATCCCTTCCCTCTGTCCCTTCAGGATGGGTGACCCAAAGTGAAGAACGGCATGGACCTACAGGAGAAAGGCGAACCATGTCAGGATAGGATACCAAAAGAGATGCACCATGCAACTCCAGAATGTAACAAACTGGTGGACAGCATGTCCCAACAACCATGCCCGTGTGGCACTACAGAACAATAAAGAAAGCACACCTGACACAGGCCTGCAGGACAGGGCAGAATGCCACAGGCAGAAATCACCACACTAAGTTATACGGAAATGCATGGATGTATGCAGACAACACCACAGAACAGTGGACACCACACAGCTGTGCAGCATGCACAGTGAAAGAGTGCAATCAGACAGCCATACCCTGAGATGTGAATGACAATGGGGCAGTGCACGACATACACATGGGATGACACATGATGGGACACGCTGGCCACGGAAATACAACAATGTAACAAACCACAGTCAGCAACCACCGGAGGAATGGGAACAGCACCTACAAACTACGATGACAGTCAGCCACTACAGTGGCATAGCAAGGCATGAGGCAAGGCCCACCACTGGGACAGTAGCAAGCACACTGCTGGAATGCAGGGACATCACCAGGCATGACATGATGTCAGCCATGTACCTACAGTACCAGGACCACCATAAGCCACACAAGTGACAGGTACAGTAATGCACACACATCTAGTGCATGTAAGCCCCCGCCCCCGAAGACAAAACATCACCCCAAGGGCAAACACCATGAACAGCACACAGGTAGAACAGCAACACACCAGTCACCGTACTGGCATGACAGGCAGATATGCACCTGTCTCACTATGAAAAAGGCAACACATGGCAGGACAGGGAACAGGGCCTGCCACACAGATGTGCTGGTATGGGTGGGCCACTGTGTGGTGGCATATCTGTGTCAGTGGCAGCCCCGGCAGTAGGTGCACAGCTGCAATAGGAACAGTGACCCACAACCCCCCCCCGGGCCCAACACCGTACAGATAACAACAGCACCACTGTACACACCCAGGCCAAAAAAAAAGGCAAACAAGGGACACTGCAACAATTGTTGGAACAGCAGAGGACCTGCACAGACCCTCATACCCTGGCAGGCACACTGTGATGCATCCCTGCCAGACACATAGCACACATGGCCACTGGAATGTCCAGAACAGGATAATGTATCAAGGCACAGTGTACCATGTACACAGCTATGTTCACATAAACAAAAATGGTGGCAGGGCAAAGACTGTCCCCCCCCAAAAGGTACAAGCCATATGCAGTGCAGAACCAAACAGAGTACTAATGCAAGATGCCCTGGTGTCGACTGCCCAGCGGCACTGAGGGCTGAGGCGCTGGACACCACACTCGCAGACCGCCAATCCGGTTTGGGAACAAGCCAGGGTCATCGGAGCTGTGGGGGAGAGATGTGAGAAGCTACCGGCAGGCAGCGCCTGCCTTGGGAGGTATCCAGCTCTCTCTGGGCTTGGCCGCCCTCTGGTGGAGGCCGGAGGGATGGTGCTACGAGAGAGCTTTGACATAGTTCGATGGGGAGGGTTGAGGGGACCCGGTCCGGAGCTGTGGTGCACATGTGTGCCTCCACACGCATGCTTCACCACTTCTGGGAGTCCTAGGGCAGCTCATGGGAGAAAATGGAGGAAACTGTGGGGGCCGATGTGGCTGATACCCCCTGACCGACTCTGGGGATCTGCCAGGGCACGCATGACGCTAGAAGCCCCCGGAAGACCCCGAGTTCAGTAGGCTCGGTGGATGCTGAGGTCAACCTGCCACAAGGAGGATAAAAATAATCTACAAAAAAAAAAAAAGATGCCCTGGTGTCCATCACTGCTCTCCTATGCTCGTTGGGGAATGTGGGGTGCTCTCCTATGATCTGGTGGGCTTCCAGAGTGTCAGATGGCCCCTTGCGACCTGTTGCCATCTGCGGCTGGAGTTCTGTGCTCTATTGGGTGGAAAGGGCACAAGACCATCAGTACATGACAACGTAGCATGGGTGAATCAACTAGAATCATGGCATATGTAAACGCTACAACACAGCACACACCTGACACCATTGGCATGCCAAACTGCATGCAAAGTCCAACCATCCCGGATGATAAAATCATGTGTGTCAAGCACATGTATGGACAGGTGCAAACACAATGACTCACCAAGCAGCCACTGTGCACACATTACAGTACAGGGTACCCGCAGGTTGGGAACCGGTGACAGGGCACACACAGAGCATTGGCAGCACCTGTGATAAGTCACATGAACATGCACAGACACACTCTGCAACACACAGGCACAAACAATGTCAGACAACCTACACCCCAAGCACACACACACACAGACACAAGGGCATAATCGTATGGAGACAGGTAACTTACCTAGCACTGGCACAATCCCATCCCAGACCATGCATTTGAAATGCTCCAGCTGCCAACCCTGCCACCTCTGCAGGTCCACATAACTGTGCCTGCATTTCTCCCCATCTCTGGGTATCCCAGTGCAGGATGTCAAATGTCGGGCAATGGAGGCCCACACCTGTCTGTGTGGCAGGTCCCCCTCCCTCACCTCACCAAACAGGTGCCTGTGCCTTTGCATCACAAGCTTCACAAGGTTTGCTGTTTCTACCTCCCCCCACCTCCTGTCCCTGTGGACAACTGCCCTTTGGCACCTGTTGCCTGACATGGTATATGTAGGTATGGCACTGTTCAAGATAAGCCAACAGACAATCTGTGCACCAGGCAATGGAGCTGCACTAGGCCTGTGAAGGTGCGCCATGCTATTGGGTACATATATGTGCTTTCGCGATAGCACCGTGCAAACAGGAAGTCAATACCCTGCACATGCGCAACCCACCAATGATCCCAGAGCAATTCCTAGCACATGTGCACTAGCCTGCGCAAACCCTGCATAACGCTGCGCAACAGCAATAGTGCGGTGCAATGTTAGCACCAAGACACAGCATATGTGCATGAATTGCACATGCACTGATGTGTTGCGCAACACATGTTAGCGCAGCGCTATGGCATTAGAGCTGTGCTGTGCTATGGAGGAATTAGCCCAGTGCAAAATGTGGCAATATTCAAAGGCAGTATGCTAATGAGGCTTAGTACCTATGCGCAGGGCAAACATACTGATTTGCATCTTATTATGCTGTCATTTGCATCCCACACAAGGTGGATTGCCCGGCCTGGCTATTTAAAGGCAAACAGTGCACTGCCTGTGGTTCACACGGGAAATGCAATGCAGAGTTCTGAACCTGTGTATGCATTTACACTGCAGGATGTCACAGGCTACTCCACAGGACACAGCAGGTGTGTACTGACAACAGGCCACTCTGCTGGGCTGCATGGGTATTGTGGGTTGCACAGTGTATTGCAGTGCCCCTGGACAGACTATCAATGTATGGGTGGGACACAATGGAAAGCAACACCTGGCCACACTGCACCAGCAGTGTAGGTATAACAATGTTGTGGTCTATTGCATGGGCACCTGCATAGCACTGTACAGTGCTGCACACTGAGGGCACTTGCAGTTCAAGTACTACAGTGTCTGCCACTGCTGTCTGTAGTGTAGGCACAATGGACATAAGTGGTACCACTGGTTGGGTAGGCTGAAATGCTCCGTATGTGTAGTGTTCAACATGTTAACATTCCCCCAACCATGTATAACCAGTACTTACCTTCTGTCCCATACAGGAGCTGCCGCTGGCCAAGAGAAACTTCACGCCCACAAGTTTAGTGGGGATGAACTGCGTGCACTTGTTCATGCCTGTAAGGAATGGGAGAGGGTGCTGTGGACCAGAAAGCCCATGGATCCCCTGGTTCACCAAATGTGGGAGGATGCTGCAGCTGATTTCAGTGCTGTAGGGGGCTGAGGCCTCAGCCTCGACACAGTCCGCAAGAGGTGGAATGACCTTCTGCGATGTGCCAAGGAGGAGGAGGAGGAGGCCCAGAGACTGCGGGAATGGCTCAGGACAGAGGGAGGGCCACAACCCTTGGACCAGAGAGAATGGGACCCTGTCCTGTCACTGGTTGCATCCACCCTGAGGTCTGTGGCTGTGGAGGGCATAGAGGGAGGTGGACGTGGGATGCAGCTGACACCACCACATCCAGGTATGTACATGTCTTGCGTTATACAGTGGTGGCATGACAAGTGCTGCTGGTTGTGTGCATTCCACTGTCGGGGCCTAGCTACACTGGGCATTCATACGTATGGGTGTTTGCTGTGCATTTGCAAACAAACAGGAAAAAGAGGAAGAGGAGGACATGAAGGGGCTGAAAGCAAAGTTGGAGGTCATATGGGACTGATAAGTGCATCGAAGAAGTCATAACAACACTACAGTTAGTGAATATTTCAAATACAGAATTGACTCAGGTACAAACTGCAATATTGTCTAAAGGCTTATCCTTTGTGCCAACAGCCCAACCAAACGTTTAATTTACAAGTGGTTTTTGTTTAAGATAATCTGTAAATTAAATTTCAAGGTGTTTTTCGAACACCAAAATCAGAACAGACACAACCCTGCTACCAAGGGGTTCTTTGTTGAAGATTCTGATGATTCAATACTGTCTCAAGCTGAAATGAACATGAACTTGAATATTTATTAATTTATTTATTTGAGGATCAGATAACACCTTTGAGCACAAGTGCTCTTTTGCAAAGGTTCCACATTAGTTACAAACAGGTATACAAAACATTGAGACACATGAACCACATTAGTGGCTAATAGGCAAATTGGCATAGGTAAGGTATATACTACAAGATTTCACCAACTCAGGGGGAACCAGGTCAAGTACAGACATTGGAGTTGCAAACAAGGTATATCAGCATAGAGATTTGACAGAGGGCAATCAAGCTGCATCATTATACAGAGAGGTAGGTGCATGGTCATAAAAAACAATGGCAAGCAGATTTCAGTGCAAGTTCCTTTCTTAGGGAATTCTTAAATGGTGCAGTTTTGGGAAGGTCCACTATGGATTCAGGGAGTTCATTAAACCACCATGTGGCTTAGATAGAAAATGTTCATCTACCCTGACTAGTTTTGTAAAACGGGACTTGCAGGGCATGTCTTGACATACTCCTTGTGGTGTAGTTGTTGACCAGACAGAAGAGGTCACCAATTGCAGATGGGGTGAGGCTCAAGAGGGCTTTTTTAACCAGCAGACAGGACTGGAATTTCAGCCTATCCTGCAGAGGGAGTCAGTTGGTAAGTGCATACAAGGAGCAAGTATGTGCAAGTCTATCAGCCCAGCTTGTGAACCTGCAAGCTTTGTTGAGGACCATTTTTACCCTGCCAAGTACTGAGTCACAGGCAGCTCCATAGGTCTGTAGGCCATAGTCGATGAGGGGGAGGACTGAACTTAAGACTGCCAGGCATCTAGCTTCAGCAGTAAGAATTAAACATTGTCAGCAGAGCGCCCCTAATTTTCTGTTGACCAAATTTGTGATGTTGTCAACACGGGCAACATAAGAGAAGGGTATCATCCAGGGTGACACCTAGATATTTAAATGATTGGACCTGTTCAAGGGTAGCACCAAGTGAATTTTGGATAACAATGGGAGGGACTATTTTCTTTTGGTGAGACCCGGAGAACAGCATTGTTTTTGTCTTTTTATAGTTTAGGACAAGTTTATTGTTCTCAGACCAGTTCTCCATAGATTTAAAGCTTGATTGCAGGTCATGAGAAAGATCCCCCAGCTGTGGGCAACTATTGAAAAATCACAGCATCTTATGCATAAAGTAACATCTTTGAGTGGGGGCAGGCTTCAGGGAGTTTGTTAATGAATAGTTCAAAGGGTAGCTGCCCAAGTATAGACCCCTGAGGGACCCCAACTGTGACACTCTTAGCATTAGAGAGCACTCCATCAGTTCTTACTCCCTGTGACCACCCTAATATGGCAATGAAACTGCTACTGGGACCAAGTCTGGGACAGGAGCCTAGAAACATTAAACAGACAGAGTGAGACCATGAGGACATTGATTTCTTAATTAATGTACGTACTGATAATAATATTTTTATGTCTCTGGAGGAGGTGGGCAGAGGACAACAGGGTGAACAGCAAATGAAACCTAATATCAGTCTGAAAGGTAAAAGTCTGTTCTGCTCATGTACCTGAGACATAATACAATAAAAATCTTTGAGAAGCTGGTTCAGAAAGATATTAATGCTTTGAAAAGCACTCCTTCCACTGCCACAGCACCACAACCTGTCAGCCCAAGAGAAACTGGTATTTTAAGAACTGCAGGAGATACAGAATATTGTTACTATGCAGATGGTCAAGGGTGATGCCGAGGTGGTACAGGATGAGTCACACTATATCCATGAAATAGAAAGACAGCTGTTGTACACAAACTGTTACATGAAATTAACCTTTGAGCCTACTAATCCATTCAAGAGTATTCTATGTGAACTTTTAGATAAAGCTTTGTAATAGGGTTGGATCAGTGAGGATGATGATGAATTTCTTAGGAAGAAATTTCCAATATGTTCAACATTTTACACTTTGCCCAAGATCCGAAAGTCTCCAGATGACCCATTATCTCTGGCATTGCATCACTTGGGGAGGGTCCCTTCAGATTTGTGGACTATTTCCTGAATCTACTGGTAGTCAAAACACTGGCATATCTTAGAATTACTACTGATGCCCTTAATAAACTAGAAGGAATACTGTAGTCTGAATCACTATGCTGGGTAGCAATTGACATTAACTCTTTATACACATGTATTGAGCACAAAAAAGATTTGCAGGTAGCCAGACATTTTGTGGACTAAGAAAAGGGCTTTGGATATGTGCCACAAACCTTTGTGCTTGATTAACTAGAATGTGTGCTCAGGCACAATTTTACATTTGGGGGCAGTTTGTTTCTTGCAAACACAATCGCAGCAATGGGGGCAGTGCTTGTGCTGTCTTATGCAAATTTCTTTATGGCTTTTTGGGAAGAATGGGTTGTGTTTGTTGATTTAAATCCCCACCTCAGACATATTCTCTTTTGGCATTGCTTTATAGATGATATCATGAGTGCCTGGGGTGGGGGAGTTGAGTCAGAATCACAGTTTGCGGAAAGGCTGAATTTAAATGACTGGAATCTAAAAGGTACAAGCAGAGTAGACTGTAATTCCATTGATTTCCTTAACATCACTTATAAAGTCACAGATGAGATGAAAGTAAGTACAGTCCCCTACAGAAAGCCCATTGCTGGTAACACCATGCTTAGAGCAGGCAGCTCACACCCCAGGCTATTAATTAAAAGTATACCAAATGGTGAATTTTTGAGATTGCGATGCAACTGCACCTCTGACAAGATCTTTAACAATAAGGCAGTCATAATGTCTCTACATGTTAGAGATGGGGGATCCTCCTGTGCAATTGTCCAAGATGCACTGTACAAACTAAAAGTGTTAAATAGGGAATCACCACTGATCCCCAAAGCAACCAGACAAACTGGTAGAAGTAAATATCCAGTCTAATCAGTCCACTAGCTTTGTGACTGACTACCACACAAGTGCAAAACACTGGGACCAGTGCTGTTTGAGATTTTTATTGCAGACATCTCACATGGGATCTGGAGCAAGATCAGTCTGTTCACAGACTATACCAAGATGGGAGCTGTGGTTGATAATGCGGAGGGGTAGAAGTGGTTGCAGGAGGACCTGACTAAACTGCAGGAGTGGGCAGAAACATGGCAGTTGGAGTTCAATGTCAAGAAGTGCAAGATTCTGTACTTCAGATCCAGGAACCAGGGGAGGGATTATCACTTGAATGGGTTACAGTTGGGGAGCGCCACAGAGGGGAAGGACCTAGGAGTGATCATTACGGAGAGCAGGAACAACTCTGCTTAGTGCAGGAAGGTGGCAGCAAAAGTAAACAAAATGTTGGGGTGTCTTGCAAAAGGGATCTCCTCCTGAAGGAGGGAGGTTATCCTGCCCCTCTATAGGTCATTGGTCAGGCCCCACCTGGAGTACTGTGTGCAGTACTGGTGCCCATTTCTGAAGAAGGACATCAGATTGTTGGAGGGAGTGCAGCGAACAGCCACAAAGATGATACAGGGATTGGAGAGTAAGCCCTATGAGGACAGGCTGGGAGAGCTGAATATGTATTCACTGGAGGAGAGGAGGAATAGGGGGAATATGATTGAGCCCTCTAAGTATCTGAAGGAGATAAACAAGACCAACACAGAAGGGGTTTTTCAGATGAGAAGGGGAGGGACTTGAGTGAGCATGGACTGAGATTGGAAGGGGAAAGATTCAAGAAGGGAGATGAGGAGACATTTTTTCATGAAAAGAGTGGTGTACAAATGGAATACCTTACCAGACAAGATAATGTCCTGCAAGACAGTGAGCAGTTTCAAGAGGGGTTGGGACAGGGTAAGGGTAAGGGATACTGGGAAGGGGGGCGGGAGGGGCAGCTGCAAGATGAGGGGCTAGTTGCACACTCAAGCAGACTCGATAGACCATGAGGCCTGTTTCTGCTGGCAAGTTCATATGTTCATATGTAAAATGTATTGTTTGAAATAGGTGATCAATATAGTGGGCAGACTCAAAGCTCAGACCATTGGTGGGAACAGCCCCTTGTATTTCCTTTAGAAAAGCAAGAATGTGGTAGATCTTGTGACTAGCAATCATTTTCATATGCAGCAAGAAGGACATCAAATCAATAACTACAAGGAATTCAAGAATGCAAGCATTATAATGTCTGTGACTTTGTGGCCTCAGGGTATAATTTTCAGCATCCAGTGAATGGTAAAATCTACTGTCTTAATTATTGTAATGGCTGCCAGATGCCAATTTATGTTTATGTATGCTGCTGCACATGTGGAAAGATGTATGTGGGAAGCACCATACCTGTCCTGAAGTGTTGCATCCAGGAGCACATGTGATATTATTATTAAACACAATAATTATTAATAAAAATATTAATAATGCCCTAGGTGTCCACCTCAGGAAGGCACATGGCCCCAGAACACAAGTATTTAAATTTAGAGCCCTGGAGCATATATGTCCTATGTTTAGAGGAGGTGATGGGCAAAAACTGCTGCTTCAGAGAGACTAGCTAGATCTCACCACTCAATGCCCTCATACCAGGTGGTCTGACTGACCAAACAGACTTTAAACTACATTTGTAAAAAAAGCTTTTCGATGATGTTTTTGGATTGAAAGGGAATTCTTAATGCAGTGGATATAATACTCATCATGGTTTCTGAAGTGTAGACACAAGCCTAAGCGAGTCTTGCTATACCGATGTTCACTCACACTTGTATCTACTTTTCTGAAGCAGCCATTTCGCTTGCTCTCCTTGCTGTACACTTGACAGCTTTTTCTTTTACACTAAAGTAACTAAACTCAGCTTAAAACACTGCACCTTACATGCTTTTGAACAAACCTTTGTTGTAAATCTTTGGCAGCATTTTCTTACCACAATGAACACCAGTCAGTCATGCTATACTGGAAGATAAAAGTCAAAATCATTACACCTCAAACAGTATAAAAATGGCAGGATCAACCAGGTACATTTTTTATCATTTTGTACCTATCAAAATCATGGCAGGATGAACCAGATAACCATTTGCAGTGTGGGACAGCTGCATAAAATGATTTGCTTGGTTATGGTTGTGGCAGCATATGTGTGTGTGTGTGTGTGTCAGGTGTGTGTGTGTGTGTGTGTGTGTGTGTGTGTGCGAGGTGTAGAGTCATTGCATTGCTATTGAGAAAGTTCTGAGGGATGGAAAGTAGTGCAGGTGTGCAGTCATAGTGGGAGGTGTGTGGTCTTTGTGGGATAATGCATAGTCATGTTGTGTGTTTTATCCAATCAGGGAACCCAATTTTTACTGAAGCTTCCTACCCAGTTTGTAGTTTTGTAACCCTGGTGCTATTATACCAAGGGCTACTAACCCTGCCTGTATTCCCAACACCAAGCTGAGGGGGCCTGGGTTTGTAATTTCCTAGTATGGGTGAGCCCCTACCAGTAGTAGTGCTATAATTATGGTGCCTCCAACCAGAGTAATGGTTAAGTGGGTAACTATCACAGTAGGTACAGTCCTCTGGGAAGCTAATACCACCCACAATCCCGCCTAGTGACCTTTTAAAAATAGCTGAACAGTTGCAATGCTTAACCAGTGAAATACAGTACAGTTTTACTATTAATGGTATGCTCACACCCAACTCACTTACTGACAGGGTCTGGATCTCTGGCATGCATCCTGCGCTCCCCCTGTAAAAGACAGTTTTAATTCACCCATGCACTTTAAGACACTTAGCATATATCTTATTAATGTATGCAAGGGAATGATATGCTCATGCACAGGTTAAAGTCAAACAGTAAAATTATTTACTTGGAAGAAGTGACAAGGGAAAGCCTGAATCAAGGTGAGCTGTGAGGCGTGAGCATTGGCTTTAAAGTAAAATCTGTATTCACAGTCATGCATGCACTGGGTACCCAGAATGATAGGTGGGCAGGCCTGCACGATGCCTGGGGCAACCAGCGTTGCAGCTGTAGTTTGGGGCCCTTGAAGGAAAAACAGACTAAATGCAAACAATGTAACCCAGAACTGATTTGTATCCGGGGCCGGATGGCCCAGACTATTTTAAGCACTTTAAACTGGCAACCCAATTAGATGGTATCATGAATAATTATGGCTTGTTGCAGTTAGCTACCCTGGCTTTTACTCACTGTACCCAGATGGCTGAAGTAGGCTTTGGCAACATCAAGACCTGTTGCTGATTCGGATGGCTGATGGGGACCAGGGCCGACACGACACCTCCACTTCACTGCCTTTCCCACAAGGTGGCCACAACCTGCATCGAGCTGTGGTACAGGGGCAGACTCTCCAAATCCGGTCTCTCGCCAAGATGGGGCTGGCTTTGTTACAGGAACAAGCTGCTTGAGTCCGAGCTGGCATAGACCCAGGTGAGAGTTCTTGGAAAGTTTGTTTCTGGTAACTTTTACTGGTGAAAATCCTCCAGTTGGTGCTTGGCAAAGTTCATTAACTTCTAGAACAACTCCCGTCACTCTAACAGGAGTCACTGAATACATTTCTCCACAAACGAGGTAGGCCACCACTGTGTGGCAGAAGAAACAGCAAACTTTCTTTTCAAATGGTTTATAGCTGGTTTCTCCCTCATCAAGATTTTACTGAGGAACCTCTTTAGGTCTGCTAGCAGGCAGTCCCCAGGTTCCGGATCCCTTTTGGACTGGAGGATGGCTCACAGGAGGCAATACAGGCCCCTCCTGTGAAAAGGCTGGACAGAGCCACACAGGCTCCTCTCTCCTCGATGTCTTGAGCTGAACAACAATGGACAAAAACAGTTAAGGGCTAATTCCAGTTTTTGAGCCATCGCATTGGCTATCAAAGCTGTCAATCACAGTTCCAGGCTTTAAATTGGCTAGAGCTTTGGCGCCCAAACATTGGCTCTGAATTTCTCCCAAAAGTCTCTATCAGTGTCCCATGAGTCTCTTTGTTAAATTCTGGGATGTGATTGACTAATAGGCTGCTAAAATGGTGGCTGCTATGTTTAGTTTTAATGCAGTCCCTTAATGTTCCACCTATCAGCTCTGGTGCAGCCAGGCAATATACTTTTGTTTTACAATTTCCCCACTGTACATTAGCCCCTTTAGTGCCCTTTCACATGAGCCTACTATTGTACATTTGTGTCCCCTACATTTGCTGTCACTGCCGCCACAACACTGTCCCCCAAGTCATCAGGCAGTACCTTATGAGTATTAATGTGAGGTTTATACATATTAATGAGCCCCGCTTTTAGCCCCAAAACAAATTCTTTTATTTTGCTCCCCAGCGGCTTCTTCACCACATTCCTCAGGTCACTGGCCCCTATTTAACTGACCAGGGCACTGATTTACTTCGCCATTTGGCAGCAAAATTGGTGGTCGACATTTCAAAGGCGCCACTTGTGCCTGCGCAATTCCTGCTTGCGTCATGGTGCAGGACCAATGCAGAGGATCATGCTTAAATGTTTTAAGCCCAAACAGGGCTCAAATAAAGCTATGGGCTGCATCGGGGAGGATTTAGGGGCACCAGGAGCAATCGGGGAAAACAGGCGACACCAGCAGGCAAGCTGGAGATTGGGAGAGCATGAGGACCTGGGAGCAATTGAGGTAAGCCCCCTTTGGGGGGTTTACAGTTTGTTTATATTTGTTTACCATTTTTTGTAGCTCTGTCTTGAACTGTGGTCAAATAAACAGAAAACAGCAAGCAACAAGATAACATTAAAACATTTGATGTGTTTTAGGTAATAACTGCATGAGCTGGAAACATTTCTAGTATTTCATCTTTTAACAAAAAGGTCACTTGGAGTGTTTTCAGTCTTGTGGATATCTTCATTATAAGAAATCTGTAGTGTAGGAAAGCATGCAGAATCTTAATGAACTTGGGATTCTGTGCTGTTCTACCACAGTAGTGACATTCGCTACTGAGGTACAACAGAATTCTGACATCACTACTGTGGTACAACAGCATCTGGAAGTGTATGGATTTGCATACACAACAGTATAGAACCATATACTATAGAGTAGTTGAAAAGGGAAAGAAATGTCTTGTGCTCAACCAGTACCAGCACAAACATCACATCCATCTGTGCACCATGTGTCTTGCATGACTGCGCAGTACACATGCAGTGCAATAATTCATAACCATCAGCAACAGCCAGCAGGGCAATGAGCCCTTTAGCACCAATAATTAAAAAAAAGGCAATTGTTTGTTGTTTCAAGTATCAGGACAGAGTAGTTTAAAAGGAAAACATTTTTTTCTGCTCAGCCCCTATCTATCTATCTCTCTCTCTCTCTCTCTCTCGCTCTCTCTCTCTATCTCTCTCTCGCTCTTTCTCTATCTGCCTGTCTGTCTGTCTGTCTATCTATCTCTTTCTACTATTTATCTAATCTAGTTATCTTTATCTGTCTGTCTCTCTCTATCTGTCTGTCTATCTATATATCTCTGTCTATCTATATATATCTATCTGTCTGTCTGTCTCTATTTATTTATCTCAGTCTGCCTGTCTATGTCTGTCTGTCTATCTCTATTATCTACCTCAGTCTGTCTGTCTGTCTGCCTATCTATCTGTCTATCTGAAATAAACTAACTCTCTAATGGGTTGCCCCATCAATGAAATGGCAGGGCTGGTGATCCTGGTTTGGAAACCAATTTGGGACAAGGGACAGCCAGTGGGGGGAGGCGGAGGATTAAGTGTCCCATGGGACACTCACATTCATGGGAGTGAGCGGAATGTAGTATATGCTATAACACTGCCACCTAGATGCAGTATTGGTGCTAGAAATCAATCATAATAATAAAAACAATAATATTAGTAATAAGCTTAGAATTACTGACCAGCATTTTTAATTTCCTGGATAATTGGGTTGTAATTTTTAACTACAGTCAGGCAGCTGTAGCCACAAGCTTTCAATCAAGCTTGCTCTAGCAACAGTGCTTGCAGAAGTCCCACAAAATTTCTTAAAACTGCTGGTCTCTAATTATAAAAAACAATACATAGGGGTGTGGGTGTAACTCAGAACTGTATATATATACCTCAATGTGGGATGCTTTTATGAACTTTTTGAGCTTCACTCTTAGGATTTATGTAGCATCCCACACCGAGAGTGTGTATAAAATTCTGGTTACACACCCACCTATGTATTTTTCTCTATATTCATGAGAGACTGATACACCATTAAGTCAGGAACCCAGTCACAGTGGTTTTCAATATCATCAGGATATGGCTACACCTCGGAGAAGGCACAGTTACATTATAGCTTGAGTACAAACACAGATTTTCAGCACAGGTTCAACAATGTTTAAAATATAACACTCATCCTGCACATGGGGAGAGGCACTCTGTTGCACAGTAACAGATTATAGTTACTTTCCATGTCTGTCTCCCATTGATAGATGAACCCAATTACATCAAGAGCACAACACAGCAGACATAGGCAAGTATGGTGTGTGGTTACCCATACCATGGGGCCTAAAAAATATTTTGCCATTTTGCTAAACATCCATTTTGTCAGGGACCAAGTTGCCTGCAAGATCTTTGCTCCTATCACCCCCTCCAGTCTCCCTGCTCCTCCAACGATGGATTAGAAATGTTGCAAAATAAAATTTCACCAGTGAAATTGCCGTGAAATTGGCAATTTCAATGCACAAAATTTTTCTCTAAATTACGGAGAAATGGCAAAATTACATCCTTAGTTTTGCCCCACTGCAAATGGGCATCTGCATGATCATGTTCTCCGTGGTGTCTAGAGGTCACCCCCGGCCAGTCACTGGCAGTAATTGAATAAAGCAAGCCCCCAAGTTATCCTCTTGATGTCCCAACTCCTTGTTGTGGAAACAAATAAAATAAAATCTCCAACTTTCTGGTCTAGTGGTTCCCCCAATCCACACTGGCAAAATTGAATAAAGAGCAAGTGCTCCCCAAGTTTCCCTCATCATGTCCTGACTCCTTGTTGTGGAAAAATAAATAAATAAAATCTCCATCTTCCTGTGTCTAGCGGATCCCACCCTGTCATAAGATGTGCCCACCCTCCCCCAGTACCCCAATCGGGCCACTGGCAAGGCCCTCCACTCACCTCCACAGCTGGCAGCCCGACTGAGTGCTTCAATGAATGAGCATGTGCTTGTACAAGCATGTGCTCATCCATTGACAAATTCAGACAGCCAGTGTTCTCACTACACTACCAGTAGTAGTGAGAGTGCTGGCTGTCTGAATCCAGTGAATGACAGCATGCTTGTACAAGCACACGCTCATTCACTGCAGTGCTCAGTGGGGCTGCCGGCCATGGAGGTGACTGGAGGGCTGTGCTGGTGGCCCAATCAGGGTAGTGGTGGGGAACAGGGTGGGCGTTATCTTATGACAGGGTGGGGGGGTCCACTAGACACCAGGGAGTTGGAGATTTTTTATATTTTTTTCCACAACAAGGAGTCAGGACATGATGAATGTAACTTGGGGAGGGGGGCTTGCCTTTTATTCAACTTTAGCAGGCAATCGCCATGGGGGACCACTAGACACCAGGGAGTTGGAGCTTTATTTATTTATTTCTTTTCCGCAACAAGAAGTCAGGACATTATGAAAGTAATTCAGTGGGAGGGGCTTGCATTTATTCAGTTTCAGACAGTGATCAGCCTGGGTGGGGACCATTAGAAACCAGGGAGAATTATTTATTTGGGCCTGTGAGTGGCCGGGGGGGGGGGATCACTAGACACAAGGGACGATAAATTTTAATGGTGAAAATTGTGAAATTTTGCCTGTGGGTGGCAAACTTTCACCCATGAGCAGTGAATTTCACAGATCACTTGTGAAATTTCACTCACTCTGTGGGTGAAATTTCGCATTTCATCCTGCAAAATATTTTGCAAAATGTGTGAATTCCATGAAATATTTCAAGGGGCAAAATTTTTCAGTTTCGCACAACACTATGAGGGATTGTTAGAGGTTCCCATGGTCTGACTTAAGACCTCTGGTGCTTGTTCTTTTGCTTTTGCAGCTCCTACCCTATGGAACTCTCTACCTCATCAATAGAGATGTGCAAAATGTGCAAATTTTGCGTAATTCGTCCATTTCATTAAATATTTTGTGGATGCGAAATTCTGCTGACTAAATCACAAATTTTGCCCATGAAATTGCACATTTCGAGTGCAAAATGTGGAATTTCACCCACAACAGTGAAATTCCACTGGTTGTGGGTGAAATTCTGCATTTCATAGGTGAAATACTTGATTTTGCAGTTGAAAGTCATGATTTTGCCGGTGAAATTTTGCACGATAAAATTCATGGGTGAAATGCACAAATTTCATGGACCATTTCATATGGTGAAATTCACAATTTCACCAGAATTTTGCTGGCAAAATTACATTTCGCTGCACCACTACTTGTCAAAGAAGAGAGTGCCCAGCTGTTGAAGGCTTTAAATCTGCCCTTAAAGCTTATCTTTTTAGTCAAGCTTTTCAGATTTGATTGTATAGATAGCATTAGTTATTTTTAGACTATTTATCTAGTGTTTTTATCTAATTCTAGGTATTCTGTTCTATCTTATTTTACAAGCACTTTGATCAAATTGGAATTGTGCTTTTAGAAATAAACAGTGATTGATTTATTTTTAGCCACCACCTTTCTTGGTTTAGCCATTTTTACAAATGCTGCTTTCAAGGTAAATAATGATCTAAAACACTAATTGTATTGCAGCATTACTCATTCTCAGTGTTTAAATTGGTTTTACATGTGTTTGAATTACAAATTCTAAAATGTTAGCATACAACAGAGACTAAAGTAAGAGAGACACACTGTATTTTGGTAGGGATCATTCACACTACGGAGGTCAGGCATTCAACTCCTGAGGCAGGTGTGAGTAAGAGGGCCACCCAGGGTTCATTCAAACACCCCCACTGCCTGCAGATCCAACCTTAGAGCAATACCGAAATCAGCTGTGAGAGTGCTGACAACTGGATGCTCAACAATTTCCATTCCACAGTTCCTGCCCTGAACATCCCAGACCATGACTATATACTAGGTGTACTGGAGCTGCATATACATATATTACTTAATAGAGCGGCACAGAATGAGAAAATTCTGAATAAGCAGAATTTGGAGGAAATTTCGTGAATTTCTGTGAAATTTCACAGAATTCTATCAGAATGTTGTGGAATTTTTTAAATTTATTAATTTGGTCATAACACGGCCTTCTATTGAGCTAGAGCTCTGAAAGTTGGCATGCCTGTTTTCTAGGAGAGTTCTAATGACATACCAGATATCAATAAATTAGGATGGATTTTCTCAAAATTATGTGCACTCAAAGCCTGCCCTTTCATTTTTTGTGGGAAATTTCATGAAAATGTTTATCTGCATATTTTGCATCCATCTATTGAGCCAGAGATCTTAAATTTGGCATGTGTACTTGAATGTAGGTGTTCTGACAATGTGCCATGTTTCATGCCATTAGGATGGACTGTCTCAAAATTATAGATGCTCAAAAGCTGTCATTTTATTTTTTGTGGGAAATTTCAATACATTGTTTATCTGCATGTACCTCCTCCATCTATTGGGCCAGAGATCTTAAATTTGTTATAATTACTTGATAATAGATGTTCTAAAAATGTGCCAGATTTCATGACATTATAATGTATTGTCTTAAAATTAGATGTGCTCAAAATCTGTAATTTTTTGTGGGAAATTTCATGAAAAGTTTTATCTGCATACAGTATAACTATTAGAGATGCAGCTAATTTAAATTCCGCTGGTGAAATGAACACGAAGTGGGCACTTCGCATTGCCACTCTGCTAAGTGGAGTGGGCAATTCAAAGTGCTCACTCTGCCTTGTCATTACCACTTCGTGTTAAGGCAGAATGGCAATGTGAAGTAAGGTGAAGTCATTATTTTTAATGGACTTTGCGTTCCTCATTATGATTCTAAGTGATCCACTTGGTGTTTCAGATTTGGCAGCCCCCCACACACATCACATGGCTTACAGTACTGTAAGTCACATACTCTTTAGCTAGGCAGGAAGAAAGTGAGTCATACAAGCAGACACTTTTACTTTCTCCTGTGCAGATGGAGAGAGAGAGAGTAGTGTGTTTTGTGACTGCTGATACTTTGAGATAAGAGCGAGGAGAAGATTTAAACTTTGATTTAGACCCATCAGCTTTTTTAAAAGCTACATTTTTTTGTCTTTTCTGTACTGTTTTTTACTTAATTTGTTCTTTCTGTAAATTTTATTTTTCTTACCTTTATAAGTAGTTAGTTGTTTGTCTGTGTCTGTGTGACTGTCTGTGCGTGTTGTGTGACAGTGTGAGTAGTGACTGCTCAGACTGAGGGAGCTCAGTAGAAGAGATGGACCAGGGTGAGAGAATGTCTGGGGTGGGGGCAGCTCTGGGAGAGTGTGGTAGTGGTAAGTGTCATACCATACACATGTATGGAGGGCATGGGCACCCATTCCTGTTGGACCACTCAAAACTTGTAAGTGCCCTCCCCAGAAACAGAACCAGCACCACCTCCTGTTCTGACTCTGAGGCAGTTGAACCACCACCACCACCACCACCAAGTCCAGCACCAGGTCCTCTGGAGCAGGATGTGCCTGTTCCCCCAGGCCCAGGTGTGGATCCCATCCCTGTTCAGCACCATGACCAGCCAGTTGCCAGTTCATCTGACCATCCCCTACCTGTGCCTGGTCCTCCCCACACCTCCATTGTTTGGCAGTTTTTTGACCATGTCGGGGGACAGCAGTGTGGTCAAGTGCCACCTATGTGAGGTACAGTAGATGTGCGCTGTGGCCTCCAGGGGACTTACCTGGGGACTGGGGGCCAGCACACCCTTATGCTCAATCACCAGCAATTGGAGTGACAGGCTGCCACAGAACGGACCATGCCTGCACCTGCTGGCCATTCTTTGGCAGAGGGTGCAGTTGTACATTGCAGCATCCCTAAGAAGAAAAGGGCCACAACAGCACCTGCTGTTCTACCAGCAGCCCCACCCCCACTACTACCACCACCACCAGCAGGTCAGCCTGTAGAATGTGTGGACCCCTGGAGAACTGCATGTAACACAGGCTGACTTGGTAGTTCTCTGGAGTGCTGTTGAGGAGAACAACGAGAGGGTGAGTGCTTTGGAGCAGTGGCTGGATCATATAGAGGGACATCAGTTGCAAATTATGTCCATGCTGGAACTGCTGCTATTTCACCATGGGATCCCACATTAGTTTTTTTTTCCTCACACCATGTGCCCCCTCACACCTTCCTTGCTGTGTTATAAAATGCATTTCTCCACCATCTCTGACCCTTGTATGTAATTATGCCCTTTTTTTGTTGTCTTCTGTATGTGTGACACTTTGTATTCTGAGCAGTGCAAGTATACTGTGCTAAACTGCATGTGTGCAGGCAGCCTTCTTTCCAGTCTGTGCATGTACTTCAGACACTGTCCAACTCTCTAACTTAAAAACAGACAGTAATGAGTACAATGGTGGGGTGGTGAAGCATGGAGAGATACTACAAAACAGGCTTACAATACATCCAAGTAACTATTAAAAAAAACAAATTTTGTGATTCTTGACGTGATCGTAAATCGTGATTTGTGTCTGCATTTGTGACCACGATGATGAAGAAATGTGAGTACCTATGGTTGTACTTTCCAGGACACCGATGAGGTGTGGCACAAAACTCCCCGACTTAAAAACAAACATTAATGTGTAAAATGGTGGGGTGGTGAAACATGGAGAGATACTAAAAAACAGGCTTACAATACATCCAAGTAACTATTAAAAAAATTAATGTGATTCGTGATGTGATCATGAATCGTGATTTGTGACTGCATTTGTGACCATGATAATGAAGAACGTGATTTGGTGTCGATGGTGTGAGATAACCAGTATGAAACTGTGTTGGGAACGTGAATGCCTACGGCTGTACTTCCCCGATGAGCTGTAGCTTAAAACTCCCAGACTTAAAAACACTTATCAATGAGTACAATGGTGGGGTGGTGATGCCTGGAGAGATACTACAAAACAGGCTTACAATACGTCCAAGTAACTAGAAAAAAAATTAATGTTGTGATTCGTAACGTGAATTATCGTGATTTGTGACTGCATTTGCGACAGTGATGATGAAGAACGTGATTTGTATCACGAGTGACTTGTGATGATGGTCCTGACTTAAAAACGCATATTAATGAGTACAATGTTTATGTAGAATTAAGCACCACACCTGTCCAGTACTCTAAAGGGAAGCCAAAGAAACAACTGTAACTTAAGTTACAGATGGAGATTGGGCCCTAAAGAGATGCAAATGCACAGACAGAGTAAGATTGCGCTGGGCACTGAAGAGATGCAGACACAAAGGCACAACACCTAACCAGTGCTCACCATCAGAAATTCAAATCTGGAAAAGAAGATCTTTGCGGTTGGGGCGGGCCACGGGGGGGGGAAATGTGTACTGCACTGCTGCAGTAACAGTCACTAGTACTAGTACCAGTAAAGATACCACAAAAAAGTACAAAAATGACACAGCAGCAGTGGATAGCAGCTTCACATTGCTGAAATTATTATGTGGCACAATAAAAGGTGTCTGATTTGATGACCCGCGTCACACACATACTCACTCACACACTAAGTAATGCATAGCAAATTGAAAACTTCAGTAATATAACCACATATTTTAAACAAACTAAAATTATGCACTGCTGCACCACAACAATCAGCAAAAAAATGGCAAGAAATATTGAAAATATTACTGTGTGTACATTAACACAGTTATACAAGAAAAATATCACCAAAACAGAAAGCACTGTCTTTTTCTCCACGTTAATCTACCTACAACCCTACGTCCCCATACGCCCCTCCCCCAAAGGACACTTCCACTGTCTCTCAGTACACAGACTGAATGTTGTACATTAACATTCAAAATCCATACACAAACAATAAACGCTCGATGATATGAGCACAGGAGGGTTTCCTATAATCGATGAACTAAAGTTTTAGCAAAAAAAATTACTCGAAAAGGCTTTTTTAACAGCTTTTTGAAGGTTTGAATCATAGAGAGCTCTCAGAGCAGATTGTCTCCTACAGCTTCCTACACACACTACCCCAAACTGAGGCTGTACAGAACAATCTAGAGCCACGTGACCTGAAATCCCATGAATCACTGCAAAATTTGCCTTCAGAGCTTAAAACAAGGAAAGTACAATGTTTTCAAAGTACTTAGCTTAAATTGATGGAGTAGTGGTTTGGGAAGGCAAAGTAACTGTGTCATTGTTTTCAATGGACTACATTACCCATTATAATGCAAAGTATTCCGCTTCGCATTGCAGTGCACTCCGCGAATTCGCCTTCACTCCGTGAATCACTTCGCAGAGCGAATTGGGGCCACTTCGCCAATCACTAATAACTATGGCACCTTTGAAGCTAGGCATGTGTCAATTAGCATGAGAAACTATTTTGTAATGGTTATAGAATCATCTAAATATGGAGAGAATTGGACTGGAGATTTTTAAGTTGTATGGGTTCAAAATTTACTATGTAAACACAGTGGATTCCACTTATAAGCAATCCGTTTTAAAGCAATTTTCACTTAAAAGTACACTTTTTCACTTTCCCGATTGTTTCTATTTACTTTCATTTTAAAAATTCTGTTTAAAAGCAATCCTCTTAATTGCATATTTCAGTTAAGTGCAATGATTTAGAAACGCACTTGCTATTAAATGTGTGAATTTTGTTCCGGTTTAGTGCAATTTGCTCATGAGGTGTTAATGGGTGCTGGCTACCTGTATAAAACAACGATTAACAAGCCCATTTTCAGCACATCAGCAACAGCAGCAAACGATCACAATGGGCAAAAAGCGAGTTACACTCACATTGGGCCAGAAGATAGAAGTGATTCATCGCCTTGAAACCCCAGGAATAAAAAGGTCAGATGTATCCAGGGAGTTTGCCATTGATTTGTCAACTGTTTGCCAAATTGTAAAATCCAAGGAGAAATTGTATGAAGAGTGGGAGAAAGCAGAGAACAAATGTAGAAAGCGCAGGAGGGGAGGCAAAAACGAACATGTAAAAGCCGCTTTGTTACAGTGGCTCTCCGCAACTAGAACTGCTGATGCTACAATAAATGGCCCAATTTTAATGAGCAAAGCTAAGCAGTTAACTCACAACATGGGAATGAATTTGTCCCCACCAGCGGTTGGTTAAGCAGATGGAAGGAGAAACACGGGACCATTTTTAAATGATGCCACGGTGAAAAGAAAGATGCTGACACCCAGTCAGCAGATACATGGTCATCCAGTGTACTGCCACAACTTCTTAAAGATTACCCCCTCACCTCATTTACAATTGTGACGAGACCGGACTTTATTTCAGGGCAATCCCTGAAGGAACCCTGGACACCATAATAAACTGTTTCAAAAAGGCTGGGTTCATACCTGCCAACAATGCTGCTGCCACTGTAAAGCACCTGATGACACTTCGCTTATTGCCCCACGTCTGCCCCATAACATGACCCTAATTGAATTTGAGGAGTTCAGAGACATGAATGACTTAGTCCCCACAGATGGTCCTATTGATGATGACACTATTTGCCAGGAGGTGGTAGGTGCACTGGTAGACAAGGAAGATGACGACGATGACCCCCCCCCCGGATGTTATGATGTCAGAAGCACTTGCCGCAATGGACAAAATAAGCTGTTTTGTGTGATCAGGAGAAAAGCATGACCTTACAGCTCTTTTTGAATTCGAGCATTATTAACACAAGTTAGCTGTTGATGGCACTAAGCAAACCAAAATTTCGAATTACTTTCAGCTTTAAATGCTAAATGCTAAACCTATTTATTTGAACTGAATGAATACTGAATGAATAAAATACTGTACTAAAACTGCTGTCTTTGTTGGTTTAATCAGAAGCACTTCAGAAACACATGCGAGGGGTTAACATAAGTAGGCAAAGAGAAATTCGATTGAGCAACTTCTGCTATATGCAAATTTCGCTTATATGCAATTTTTGCCATTGCAAAACGGGTATGCTTATAAATGGATTCCACTGTATTTGCAACATTTTGTGAAAACTCTCAAAAATGTGGATGTTTGTAACTTCTCTGCTATTACAGGCATAGACATAACATTTGATATGCATATATGATGTCAGTGTATCCTGGTGTCTAACACAACTGGATAAATTGGCTTGGCAGTTTTAAATTTAACAAGGTATTTACAAGCAGAGAAATGGAAAGGAAGGTGATAGTTCCCCTATATGTGTCCTTATGTTCCCTGGTTCACCCACATCTGAGTGCAGTCAAACCTGCATGGTCAAAATATGAGCTGCTTGATGGCCCCAAAAGCAGGTGGTTAAAAAACGCACCAAAATTATATAAATTAACTCAGACCCATGCAAGCTGTTTTGACCACGTGGTTTTTGACCATGTGTCCATCCCTTCATGATCTTCATAGGATACCACATTCTCATATAAGTGTCCTTGGTTAGGCTGTGCCTCGAGTACTGTGTCCACATCTGGGCACCGGGTACTAAAACTGAGATCAGAGCACTCGAGGGGATACAGCGGAAAGCAAAAATGATAATAATGGATCTCAGAGGCCTTATGAGGAATGGTTACACAGTTTGGGTTTGTTCTCCATGGAATATCATAGAATGCAGGGAGACTTGTATTTAGTCTGTGGTGTCCTAACTAATCATAACATTTGGGATTGCCTGGGTTTTAGCATGAAAAGTCAGCCCCATAACACAAGATCTCATGATCTACAACTAAAAGGGGACCTTTGTTGTTCAATGAGGTGTGCATCTTGGCACAACCAAAGAGTTGTAGCACTGTGGAATTCACTCCCACTAGAGATAGTAGGTAAAGGTATGACTAACTTTAAGACCAAGCTGGATGATTTTTGCATTAGTAACAGAATAGAATAACTAGGTATATTTGATGATTAAGTGCGAGCACAATGGACTTTTTGTCTTCTCTGCTCAGTATTAACCTATAAAACCTATAAAATTTCCAGTGGAAAAAAAACAGAAAAAATTATTGGTAACATTTTCTCAAATACTTATGGTAGAATGTAGATGAAGCATCCAGAATTCGTTTTATGGAATTTAACATACACAGTGCACGTATCAATACTTTATTTGATAAGCTGGGCTGAGCTTTTTGCAGTCCTGCTGTTCCTCTCTGGGTGAATATTTTGCCCCCTCCCATCTTTCTTAGCATAACCAGATTGACCCAGTAGAACTACTGATCCCACTGATATCTTCTTTGTTCTTTACAGTGACAAAATCCCTTAAAATGAGAGTCAACTACTCCTTTTTCTATCCACCCATCCTGTTGGAATAGGTAAGAATTCTTCCTTCTTGGTGCCCCAGACATTTTCCTCACCTACTACATCTTTTTGAGTACCTCTAAGTCCTAGACTTGCACATACGTCAGGCTCCCTGGATCATCAATTTACTGGATGTGATCCTTATATATCCTACATTCAGGTTGGAATTACTGACACTCTGTGCTTCCTTGCTCCAGCTGGGGGTCTACCATTGGTGTGCTACCCAACTCTGCTGTCCATTTCGTGGTGAAACTATGCATCTAACTCCTGAACCTGGTGACCCCCTGCACTACCAGCTTTCATACCCCTATCCTTTAATTTGAATCCCCCAGACAAGGCTGAGTGAAATTAGCAAATTCCAATTGTATGGAATTTTCATGAAATTCCACAGTTTTCACAAAGATTCATGGAATTTGACTTTAAGTACAGATGTTATTTTGTAATTTCTAGCAGCAAGCAATTAATAAAATTGACACACACAGTCTCCTTGTAAGGTGTAAGAATCTGCCAAATGGAATGGCATTGCATTCACTAGTTTTAAAGTTTCAGGGGATTGTCACAGAATCATAGAAATCTGGTGGCAGAAAAGGACCACTCTGGCCCATCCAGCTTCCCCCACACTTGTCACCATTTTCAGATGATAACCTCCTCCACCCTGTGCTCAATCTTTTATGTCTGTCTCATGCCCTCTTGAATCCCTGCACTGTTTCAGCTTCCATCACCTCCTCAGGCAGTTTGTCCCAGGGCTCCACAACACTCTCTGTGAAGTAACACCCCCTTACTTTGCTCTTCTATCTTCCTCCCTTCAATCTTACATTATGACTTCTTGTTTTGGCCCTCACCTTCCTCTTAAATAAGCTCCCTTCTTTCCCCTTGTTTATCCCTTTCATGTATTTAAAAGTTTCTATCATGTCCCCCCTCTCTCTTCTAGTCTCAAGCAGGTACAGATCCAGTTCTCACCGCCTCCTCTCATAGGGCTTCTTCTGAATCCCCTGCACCATCCTTTAAACCCGTTCTATGCCATCTATGTCCTTGCACAGATGAGGCCTCCAGAACTGGACCCCATACTCCAAGTGAGGTCTGACCATGGCTTTATACAAAGGCATCAGCATCTCCCTCTTTCTGCTGGTTATGCCCCAACCTATGTATGCCAGCATTCTATTTGCTTTGCCCACCACCTTTCTACATTGGTTCCACACCTTCAGGTTGTCAGAAATTATAATCCCCAGATCCCTGTCCTGCTTCGATCACTTAATTATCCCCGGCCCCCAAAGTGTATTCGGTTTGCGGGTTTTTACATCCCATGTGCATTACTGCATACTTTTTGGCATTGAATTTCAGCTGCCAAGTGTCCAACCACCCTTTTAGCATTTGCAGGTCCCTCCTCAGGGTTTCTACTCCCCCTGGGGTGTCCACCCTATTGCAGATCTGTGTACCATCCACAAAAAGGCACACCTTCCCCTCTAGTCCCTCTGCTATACCGCTGAGATAAAGGTTAAAAACAATTGGTCCTAGAACTGACCCCTGGGGCACCCTACTCATCACCCCCCTTCCCCAGGAGTGGACCCCATTTACCACCACCCTCTGGGTTCTGTTCCTCAACCAGTTTTCCACCCATCTAGTTATCTTCTGTCCAGCCACTAAGCTCCCCAACTTATTCACCAACCTGAGGGGAGGGACAGACTTGAAGGCCTTACTGAAGTCCAGATAGGCCACGTCCACTGCCCCCCACCCCACCCCGATCGATCACCTTCATTACCCAATCGAAAAAATCGATCAGGTTTGCCTTGCACAATCTCCCACTCATGAAGCCATGTTGCCTGTCATCTAGTAGCCCGTTGTCAATCAGGTAGTTTACTACTCTTTTCTTTATTAGCACCTCCATCACCTTCTCCATCACTGAGGTGAGACTGACCTGGCAATAATTTCCAGTCTTCTCTCTTCTGTCCCCCTTATGCAGTGGCACCATGTCTGCCATCCTCCAGTCCCCTGGCACCCATCCAGTATCCAGGGACAAGTTAAACAGCTACGCCAGTGGTGCCACCAGCTCTTATTTTAGTTCCTGGAGTACCTTAGGATGCAAGCCGTCCGACACCATTGCCTTGTCTACCTTCAACCTTCCCAGTTCCTCTATTATCCTGTCCTCTCCAAACAGGCTAGGATCCACTCTTTTGTCATCCCTGCCTCCCCTCTTTAACTCAGGATCCTTCCCTCCTTTTCTGCCATAAAGGCCAAGCATAAGTAGCTATTTAGCAACTCTGCCTTCCCAAAGTCACTCTCCACCAGAGTGCTTCCCACCCCACCGTCATTATCCCCTGCCTTGCCTTCCTTTTTTCCCCTACATACCTAAAAAAGAGTTGTATCTCCCCTTTTTGCCTGCCTAGCAATTCTCTCTTCTGTATCCACTTTTGCCCTCCTAATCTTTTGCCCTGCCACCTCAGCCTCTCTCTATAAATCTCCCTGTCCTCTCTCCTCTTTATCCTTTTGTAAGTTCTGAATGCCATCTTTCTTTCCCTAATTGCCCCCACCATCTCCCTGGTAAACCAGAGTGGTCTCCTTATTTTTTACTTTTTATCTACCCTCTTGATGCAGAGCTCTGTGGCTTTCAGTAGCCCCCCTCCTTAATGCATTTCCATAATTCCTGTACGTCCCCTAATTGCTCCTTACCCTCCATTTCCTCCCTGAAAATCCTCCTCATTCATGTGAAGTCCGCTCACCTGAAGTCCAGAACCTTTGTGTTGAATTGATATGCTTCCTTCCCTGTCTTTATCCTGAAACTCACAATGTTATGGTTGCTTGTACCGAGGCATTCCCACACCTTGATGTCCTCTACACTATCCACATTGGTGAGGACCACATCCAGTGTGTTATCTCCCCTTGTGGGCTCCCTAACTAGCTGTTGAAGGAAAGCTCCCTGGATTGCTCCAAGTACCTCCCCGCTCCTGGTAGATGTTGCTGTAGGGATTTCCCAGTCCATGTCTGGGAGGTTAAGGTCCCAGAGTAGTAATAAATCTCCTCTGAGTGCCATTCACTGTAACGCCTGTACCATCTGTCTGTCCTCCCAATTAATTAATTAATCAAGGGTTCCGGGTGACTAATAAAGCCCTTGTTAGTCACCTAGTGCCCTTAATTAATCACCAAATGGTCACTGTGATGTCTAAAAATGTTGTTAAAGTTACCCCCTTAGATTAAAATGGAGCTCATCCCCATGCTCTCCCTGGGTTCACATCATACAGTAGCTGAGCATGGGGGCAGAGCGGGGGCAGATCTACATGACCAGGAAATAACAATGACCCAGTAGATGTAAATTTATGAGTGATTTTTCTTCTAAACTATTGGAAATATTTAAGGCAAATACGCATAGGCAGCATTTCACTCAGGTAAGGCACCAAAATATGTGGTGTACAGGGCTAGCCTGGTGGATCTCTTTAATAATCATTTTATCACTATACACTTGTCAAATGGCTTATAAACCATTACGTCCATTTTTCACAAATGTTTGTAACCCCTAGGTGGCACTATCCCAAGAGCTACTACCTCTGCCTGTTTGGCTAGTAGCAGGTTAAGGGGCCTGAGTTCTGAAACGGGTGCCTCCACCCAGAGGTCAGGGCTGGTAATGGTCAAGCTAACCTGGGCACAGCCCTCCGGGACACTGTAACCCCCCTCTTTCCCCTCTAGTGGCCTGAACACTGTACAATAATCACTTTCATAATACCCCTGGTACACCACACAAGTGCCCACACTGTTTGCACTTACCACCAGGGCTGGTTCCCCTGGCTCGACCTTGGGGACCCCCTGTAAAACAAGGTCATGCACAGCAAATAGCAACAGTACAGTACTTTGAGCAAAAACTGGAACCACAGTCAGATTACATGCAGAAAAAGTTAGATCTGATTTATTCAGGGGACTTGAAGAAGGGAGGGGCAAAATCAGGTTAATTAGCTTAAAGGTTGTATCAATCGAGCAGTTATGCATGCACTTTGAGTCCCCCCACACAGTCCACCTCTGGGTACCCAGGTGGAGAAGAGATGGGCTAGCCAGGACCGTTGCCCAGGGTTGCAGCTGGTTGGAGCCCTGTGATGGAAAACACAACATACACAGTACACAATATTTGTAATCCGGAGCCAGAGGGCTCAGTTTGTAAAGGAAACGAAACAACGAGGCAATGAGATGACACACTCAGATTAAGCTGTTGTTGCAGGGAGCTACCCTGGTATTTACTCACGATACCCAAGACTGGACACAGGCTGGATGAAAATCGAGACTGCAGGTGGTTGATCTGGAATGCCAGGAGAAGCAGGGCCCACACGAGTTAAACCCAAAAAGAGGAAGATTGGCGCCTCTTTAGAACAGCCAGAAATCGCTGCACCAAACTGATTAGGGAAGCTAAAACCTGCTATTACCAAGCAGAACTAGATACTGCAGCCAATTGTCCCTCCAAATTCTGGGCAACAATCAAAGAACTGGTGGGAGCCACATCACAAAATATGCTCCCTACAAAAATTACCTCTGACAATGCAGTAATCAATGACAAAACAGAGATACTGCAGGCATTCAACACACACTTCGCCACAGCAGGCTTAGCCTTCGATAACTCACCTGCATGTAGCCTGTGCACCCAACTTAGCATGACCCCACCAAATATTGGCTCCGTTAGTCAACATTTCTCATTCTCATCAGTTTCCCTCAAGGAAGTGAAAGACTTGATTCTCACCTGGATACTAAGAAAAGTGCCGGGGCAGATGCACTTGAACCATACTTCCTAAAGATAGCATGCCACGTATTGGCAGTGCCTATTACTCATTTATTCAACCTGTCCCTAACACAAGGTACCCTCCCTCAAATATGGAAGATTGCACATGTTATCCTGCTATTTAAATCTGGAGACCCTTCTGACCTTAATAATTATAGGCCAAATTCTCTCCTACCCACACTCTCAAAACTACTGGAAAAAATAGTAAATGGCCAACTAAGATCCTTCATCGACAGAGAAAAATTACGAAACCCCCCTCAATCCAGATTCAGAGCCAACCACAGTATAGTCTTGGCATTAGCTAACGTAACCAACGACTGGCAACTGGAGTTGGAGCATAAAAAGTGCTGTGTTTCTTGATCTCAGCAAAGCATTCGACACAGTCGACCATGACCTGCTCCTCGACTCGCTAAACACAGTAGGTCTGGATGCTACTTCTATAAACTGATTCTTTGAATATCTGACAGACAGATACCAGCAGGTGAAAGTGGATGGTGAACTATCTGCCCTAAAACTCTTCCAAAGAGGTGTCCCTCAGGGATCCATATTAGGTCCCCTCCTCTTCGCAGTGTATATCAACAACATTGATGAGGGAATCAAGGATGCAAGTATTCACTTATTCGCAGATGACACAGTGCTGTACCTGAGTCATCCCACAACAAAAGAAGCTTGTACTGACCTACAAAAAGATTTCAACCTCCTGCAACTCCAACTAATCAATAAAAAACTGCTATTAAATGCTAAGAAAACTAAAGCCATGTTGTTTTCACCCGCAAACTACACAAGAGCTACTGACTCCCTCCCCCCAATAACCACGATTCTGGGACAGTGCTTGGAGTATGTTCTGAAATTCAGATATCTTGGGGTCTGGATCGACTATAAACTCTCCTTCCCTGACCACCTGGAAGACTTGCTGAAAAAATTAAGGCAAAGACTTGGCCTTTTTTACAGGATAAGAAGACTTCTTACAGCAGACGCAAAGAAATGACTAGTCCAAGCCACGTTCCCTGTCTTTAATTGACTACGCAGACTTCATATACACTAGCTGTGCGGCTTCCTATCTTGGAAAATTGGATACGCTCTACCACAGAGCTATACGCTTCACCACTGACCTCTCCTTCTCTACCCATCATTGTGCACTATATGCCACCACGGGCTAGACCTCACTTCACTATAGGCGCAACTTTAATGCAGCACTCTGGACACTTAGAGCCCTCAGTGGCAAACTCCCTCAATACATCGTCGACTGTCTGTCTCCGATTGTGCCCAGGAATTATTCCCTTAGAAGCTGCTCACAAATCCTGCTAAATATACCCAGGGCACTCACACGAGTTGGGAGAGCCGCCTTTGGATTCTCACTCCCATCAATATGGAATAAAACCCCAAAAATACTTAATATGAAAACCCCAGTAAGTACCCTTTTGTTCAAAAGGCTTTACCGTAATGGCATTATGGAAATTTGCAACTGGTTACTAACTTCCCTCCCTCAAACGGCAGCCCCCCAGCTGAAATGTGTGACTCTGCCTCTAGAATGCCCACCAACAGATCCACAGGATTTATTGCCGAACTCCTGTATCTTATTCTTTGACGCTCTGAACAGCTGCAGCCTGATTCTAGCACATGCTACCGCACTTGGGGATAATTATCATCTTTCACCCCAAAAAATATTTGGTCCCTCGTCCATCCAACACCTCCCTCTGCCCCAACCTCCAGGACCCTCCCAGTTATGCCCCTGCTACTATATTCCTCCTCTTGCACTTACTACAATGGCAGCTTTTCTCCTCCATATGTCGCCGCATTTTGGGGCAAAAATCGCTTTGTCACCTTTCGTACGGTCCTCCGCCCTCCCAATCCCTCACTCTGCTCTAACAATTGGGTGCTCTTCACTTGCACCCCTATTTCTCACCTCTCCCCACATTATGCACTTGATATCGTCTATCTGGTAAGCCTACCCTCTCCCTAACATTTCCCACTGCAAAGTGCACAGTTTTTGGGCTCGGATCCAGCACAAGTTCATTATCCACGACTCCTTGTAGTTCTATGTTCAATGTATATTACCTGTAAATGTGCATTTTTAATATAATAGTAGCTATTTTTACTGTTTGTACTATTGTAACATGTCTTTCTGGATTATTACTGTAGGACTGCAGGTCCACCTTGTAAATGAGCTTGCTCAATGGTGCCCGCCTGGATAAATAAAGATAGTGATTGATTGATTGATTGAGTCATTAAGGCGTTGTTCCTGTTCAAGCGTGGAGCAGGGGGCTGGTCCCCAGGCAGGTCTCTCATCGATGGCTTCTCTGTGCAGTGGGTAGTCTGGCTGGCTCAGTCTGGCAAGGCCCAGACCACATGGAGACAAATTCGGGTGCAGTCCATTTTGGTCTGGATACAGCTTCCAGCAAACAGAACACAGTTCACACAGTGGGGAACTAACTCACAACCCACTGGCAGCTCATAGCACATTTACATGTACAGGAATTCTACTGTACCAGGCAAAGTGCTCTCTGGTCCCAATCGCAAAGTCTCTGCACATACCAGGAGCTTAGGGGTAGCTGGAACTCCTGACAGGCCGATCACATTCAGCAAAATCTTCGGTCTTCTTCAGGCTGAGCCTGGCCCACTTCAGTAGCTTACTTTAGTCACACAAACTTGGATTTAGTCCAAAATAATTCTCTTCTCTCCCTCTCAGGAGCAGCAGGCAGACATACAGGCCAAACATTCAGCCTTTTCCCAGTTCTCCCATACGAATCCACCCAGGATTGCTGCTCAAGAATTATTTCAGCTCCTTTTTCTTGAGCTTCCAGCTCAGAACTAACTGAAAACTGCAAGCAGCCCGGGACTTCCCCAAGATCCAAAAGATTTGGTTGGCTGATTTGGCTGTCAGTCAACGCAAGAGCTCCCCCTTCAGTTGCAAAAAAGGCACAAAAAGTTCAAACTACAGTTCCTACAGATTTTGAATTCAGACAGCTCCTGTTGTCGGCTGCATTTAGGTCCCACCAGTACTGTTTGGTCCAATTTGCAGTCCAGGACCAAGATAGAGACAAACAAAACAGTCCTTGCTACAAAAGACAGGTTAGACAAACTACATTATCATTATCACTCTAAATGATTTTCAGTAAATAGTTACATCTTTCAACAGAGCTCCCTCTCAGATTACTTAAGCTGCAATAGGCAGCTCTTAAAGACAATACATAGAGGCTATACAGGCTCTGGTAATCACATTTAAACTGCTAAAACGCAGGACACCAGCCTGGCAGTGAACATTTAGGCAAGCTCAAGGAAGACTTTTTGGGAACCCCCATTTGTAGGGGGGTTACACCCTTCCCTGCCTGGGAAAATTTGGCATCCGCGTCAAGTCTGTACCATCATAACATTGAAAATGCAACATATACAAGACATTTATACCATTAGCATGCTATACAAGTACTATCTGATTCATCAATTGGCATAACTTGTCACTTTACTATACATTTCAATGTACTTCACTATATCATTTCCATTCTGACAATACAATATGCATATTTCACACAGGTAAATTGAACATTACTATACAGAATCATGTAATAACTTCTTGTACTCTAAACAATGCAGAGGGGCCTTCCTATCAGCTAACTTGGGGCTGGATTGGGCAGGGGCACCATGGTGAGAGGGCAAAACAAGTAACCTAGAATGGGCCATCAAGCTCAATTTGGGCAGTGAGCTCTGAGAGACATAAACACCTTTGTGGACTACACTGAGAGGCAAATCCACTGACCTCCCGGGGGAATCGTAACTGAAGCGCACCACTGGCTTGACAGCTCGGCCAGTCTTTCTAAGGTGAACAACCACAGTCTCTGTACTTTCAGCAATGGTCTTGGAGCTTTCATCACTTGTGAGGGGTGCCTCTGCATGAAGGGGAATGTCCAAGCTGGGAGCACTGTCAGCCCCTTGCTCTGTAGTCTCTGTTTCTACAACACTTGGCTCATTTTGAAGACACTCTGGCACTGAAGGGGGGTTGTCAGCACTCTCATAGTGTTCCTCAAGTTCTGGCATGTCACCAGAAAGACTCATACCATCAGCCTCTCCTTCAGGCAAATCATACAGTTCCACAATGCACAAAGACTCAGCATCCTCAGACATAATATTTTGCACTTCACCTTCAGGAAGCATTGGCTCCAAGGATGATGCCGGGGCATTAGGCAGTCCAGAAGGCCCAGCTTCATCCCCATAATTCAACATAGGATTTCCATGAAACAACTGACTCAGTTCATATGAGAGTTAATAGGCATTATCCCACTCACTGTCATCCGAGTTAGACTGGCAGTCACTATCATTCTGGGCCTGCTGTGGGGGAAGTCTTAAATCGGCAACCATGGGGGCAGGCTGACTCTGTTTTTTTCTTGCAGCAGCATGAGTCACTGGTCCAGGGGAATCAATCTCAGTGGGTTCAGCCTCAATTATAACTTGACCAATAGGTAGCAAGAGGTTACGGTGCATGGTCTTGACAGCTTTGGAGTTATTCTCTGGGCGCACTTTGTACACTGGCAAATCATCCAACTTTCCAACTATGACATGGGGAAGATGGTGCCACCAATCAGCAATTTTGTGTTTACCATGCAATCCTCAATTTTGTAACAACACACAGTCTCCAGGCCTAAGCTCTTGAGCCTTTACTTTTCTATCATGTCTCCCTTTGTTGGCTAGATTTCTTTTGGCGGCCATGGTCTGGGCCAGTTGATAGGCATGGTTCAATTGAGCTTTCAGTTTTTGTACATATTGCAGGTAATCTTCAGCTCACACCCCATTGGGAGAAACCCCAAAACAGACATCAACAGGCAGCCAGGCCTCTCTCCCAAACATGAGGCAGTAGGAAGAGAACCCAGTAGCATCATTCTTCGTGGAATTGTATGCATGTACCAAGGTGCTAATCTGCTGGCTGCATTTATGCTTATCTTTTGGGTGGAGGGTGCCTAGCATGTCTAGCAGGATGTGGTTAAAGCATTCTGGTTGAGGATCCCCCTGCAGGTGATAAGGGCTGGTTCTTGACTTTCACACCCCCTCATAGAGAGAGCATTTCTTTGATTAGCCGACTCTCAAAGTCCCGGCCCTGATCAGAGTGAATTCACTGTGGGGCCCTATAGTGGACAAAGAAATTTTCCACTAGCACCTTGGCCACGGTAGATGCATTTTGATCTTTAGCGGGAAAAGCTTGTGCATATCGTGTGAAATGGTCCGTAACCACTAACACATTGCCAATGTTTCACTGATCAGACTCTAAACTCAAGAAATCTATGCAGACTAGTTCCATTGGGGTGCTGGTGGTAATGTTGACAAGGGGGGCAGCACTCTGAGGCAGGGCTTTTCTCTGCAGGCAGTGACTGCAAGTCCCTACATGGTGCTTAACATCAGCCCCCATCTTGGGCCAGTAGAACTTGAGATCATACTAGGTCAAGGGTCCAGTCGATACCGAGGTGGCCCATATGATTGTGGAGAGACCTCAGTACCAAATCTTTGAAGGCTGTAGGCAGGACCAATTGTTGCTTGTCTATTTGGCCACCCCGATCTATCGTCTCTCTATACAACAACTGATTAAGCAGCTTCAACCTGGGGCCTTCTTTAAACAGTAAAGTGGTTCGCAGATCAGAGGAATGCAACTTGGACACATCTTTTCCTGCATGAAGGGTGTCAAGTGCTGGCTGAATCATAGGATCGCAAGATTGAGCCCATTGAATGCTGTCATTGTCAAACTGAGGTAGTGCACTAATATCAGCTGGTGGCCATGAGGGCCTGGAGTCGCCTGCCCTCCCAGTGAGGACTTCAAGGGTCATGAGGGTCAGCTTGCCCTCCCCAGACAACCGACCAACACTGTGACCCCCCCAAGCTGAAGGAACGAAGCTGGTGGCCGTGAGGGCCTGGAGTCATCTGCCTTCCCAGTGAGGACTTCAAGGGTCGCGAGGGTCAGCCTGCCCTCCCCAGACAACCGACCGACACTGTGATCCCCCCCGAGCCAAAGGAATGAAGGTACGGGACCGTGCTCTGTGTGCAGAGCCTGCCTGAGTATATGGCGTGTGCTGGCTTTGTGCTGCACTGCTCTTGGCGCCAAATTTCAAAATGAACTCCTAGTACTGCGTAGTTAAACTCTGCTGCCTTTAAGTTGGCCCAGCATTACTGATAGTTTTTTTGCTGCAAGTTTTTCCATCGAACAGACTGTTTTAGTAATAATACTGATGTTGCCTTAATTATTTCCTGGAATTTCTACATCGCGCAGATTGTTTAGCAAGAAATACTGAAACTGCATTAAGAAAGTTAGCCCATGTAAACTCCATTGTGCAAACCGATCTAAACAGAGTTCTGCTTGCCAAAGTAAAATTCCTGCATTTACTACATCATGCAGACTGTTTTAGCAAGAAATACTGAAACTGCATTAAGAAAGCTAGCCCCTGTAAAACTCCATTCTGCAAACCGATTTAAACAGAGCTCTGTTTGCCTAAGTAAAATTCCTGCATTTACTACATCGTGCAGACTGTTTTAGCAAGAAATACTGAAACTGCATTAAGAAAGCTAGCCCCTGCAAAACTCCATTGTGCAAAGTGATTTAAAACAGAGTTTTACTGTTTGCCTTAATAAGTTAATTCCTGCTGTTGACTCAGGATCTGATTTTACAGTTCTTCTGCTGTTAGACTAGGCTTACCTGATTGCCACGCCTCCCCAGCAGACAATAAATATCTCCGCTCTCTCCTTCTTCCACAGCTGGTGGCCGTGAGGGCCTGGAGTCGCCTGCCCTCCCAGTGAGGACTTCAAGGGTCACGAGGGCCAGCCTGCCCTCCCCAGACAACCGACTGGCACAGTGACCCCTTCCCAAGCCAAAGGAACACAGGTATGGGACCGCGCTCTGTGTGCAGAGCCTGCCTGAGTATACGGCATGTGCTTGGCCCCACCGGCGCTGTGTGCCGGCTCCCCACCGCCCCCACTACCACCCTTGGTCGGCTCCTAGATTTATATGCGGGAGCACGTGATTGCCAAGGCGGAACCAATCAGCCCACTCTTCCATTAGCAGGTTATCTGCTACCACCACCAGCGCTACTACAACTAGTTTCTCCTGTTGGCTGTTGCAAATAAGGCAAATGGTCTGCTTATCCTCTCACTAATTTTTCTTGCTATTCCCATAGCCTCCCTCCCCCCAGCATCTCATCCACTAAGGCAACCATTTCTCCCTCTCCACTTCACCATCATGTCTCCCGCGCCTTTCCACTCAACCACCCTTCCACAACAAATTCCTCCAGGTACCTCTCTTAATTGGGAACTTGGAGCCTCCATCCCCCCCCCTTTTGCCCCGGGACTAGCTGTCCTGAGAAGCCTTATGGCTGACGTCAACATGCTAACACCTTGCCCACTCGACTCCTATCACAAAACCAGTCCTGCTTGGTACAAAATCATACGCCTTACAGCTTTGCTTCTTATACTAGCTGGGGATATTGAACCTAACCCTGGCCCTACCCCTCCCAAACTCCCATCCCCTAGCTCTCCCTAAAGGGTCTCAAATACTGCACCTCAACATATCTTAGTATCCTTAATAAAGTTCCAGAAGTACAACTCACTCCCTATCACTTAGTCCAGACATCATATGCTGTCCAAGACCTGGCTAAAACCACACCATACAGACTCTGCTGTAGCCTTACAGGGATACTGGCGTTAATCAGGCAAGACCATGGGGAAAGAAAGGGAGTGAGGCATTGCCATGATATCGCTACCAAGTTTCCAGTTCCACACAGGTCACATCCCTGCACCCACTCAACTAATTCAGTCATTAACTGTAAAACTGGCACTCCATACTCCGCACCTGTGTTTGTGCAGGATCCTACTGCCTCTAGCACCCCCATGCCCAGTGTCCTAGACATCTGGCTAAATTAAAAGTCCACTGCCACAGCAGGGGAGCTCTATATCCTCGAGAATTCAGATTTCAACTAGCTAGCCAAAGACTGCATAAACTCTGCTCCAAGTAAGCGCCTTGAACCTCTCACAACAAATTTCCCAACCTACAGGCTAAACTAAAATGCTTAACACTCCCTCCTGGATTGGGCTCACTTCTCACCCACACAGGACTACTGGCACAGGCCTGCTCCCCGACTCCCTAAGTGATCACCACATGATATATATGGTCAGAAAAGTGCATAAACCCCCTAACCCCTCCCAAGGACACTTCTAGCCAGATCTTTCAAATCACTATCTTTACCATCACTCCTGTTTGACCTGGCTCAGGTTGACTGATCCTTCTTACCACAGGCCCCATTCATTGAAGCTGCACTAGAAAACTTCAAAACTAGCTTCCTAGAGGTATGGGACAATTATGCCCCGCTAAGAAGCACTAGAGTTAGGGGCTCCCACCTTCCCTGGGTCTCCGCCGATATCATTAGCCAATGCCGCACCAGGGACCTGGCTTGGAAAAAACACAAATTAACTAACTCCCATGAATCCCAACAAAATTATCAATCCCTCCGTAACTCCTGCACTAAATCGATACGATTGGCCAAACAGAAATACTTTACATCGGCACTGAGCTCAAAGCTTAACCACCCGACCAACTTTTGGAAAACCATCAAATCACTCCTCTCCACTCCTGTTCAACCACCAACCCCATCACTATCAATCCTTGGTTCGGCCGTCACTGACCCTGTTGAAGTAGCCGCTGCATTCAATACCTTCTTCACCAGCAGTGCAGCCTCTCTCTTACATAGTCTCCCGCACGTCCCACACAAGCCATCTACCTCACCAAAACCCCAGAATTCCACCTCTACCACTAGTTTCTCTTTCCGACCTGTTTCCCCCGGCTGAAGTGTTTCAAGCACTGAGCGCCCTAAACCCTAACAAAGGCAAATACCCCTCTGGCTTGGATGCCAGATTACTACATCTATTGGCCCCCGCCATAGCCGCTCCGATAGCCGACTTGCTCAACCTTTCCTTCTCGATGGCCAAAATCCCAACTACATAGAAGCAGGCGACCGTCATCCCACCGCCTAAGGGTGGTGACCCCTCCTCGCTGGGGAATTACCGTCCCATCTCCCTACTTCCAATTCTGGCCAAAATACAAGAACACTTTGCCTTTGCTCAACTCTTCCAATACCTAGACACTTCCTCCTTCTTCACCCCTTATCAGTCTGGGTTCCATAAGTCACATTCTACCATCACCTCCCTATTAAGAATCACCAATGATATTCTCGCAGGCATGGACAAAAGGCCATATCACCTCGGCCATATTCTTAGACCTGGCCAAGGCTTTTGACACCGTCTCCCACACAATGCTACTAGACAAACTATGTGCTGTCGGCCTCTCTAACCATGCAACTAACTGGTTTCAGGCATATCTGAGTGGTATACACCAAGCAGTAAAAATTGACTACATTATCTACCCCCTCCCTATCGCAGGAGTCCCCAAGGATCAGTCCTGGGCCCGATTCTATTCTCAGTATTCCTAAATGACCTCCCGTTGGCCTTCTCTCACTCATCTATTCAAATGTATGCGGACAATACCGTGCTATACGCCACAGGCCCTTTCGCTGAAGCAGTTCACAACATACTACAGCAGGACTTCAATGCTGTACAACACTGGCTCCGAACCAACCAACTATTCCTAAACGATAAAAAAACTGTCTCACTAACCTTCGGTTCGCAGCCACGGCTTTCTCACCTAGCTTCTCGCCCCTCATTCCTAACCCTGTACCTATCTCCCCTGGAGTCCTGCACCTCTTTCAGATATCTGGGTGTCTGGCTTGACCAATACCTCAACTTCTCCACACACGTTGAATCACTACATAAGACCTTACACCCAAACTCTGTGCCTTATATCGTAACAAAGGCTGTATGTCCACTCCAGTCCGGCGGGAACTTGTTCAAAAGATGATACTCCCGACACTTCATTATGGGGACGTGGTCTATGGTGCCGCCTCTCCATCAAACCTGGCCAGCCTGGACACACTCTTCCACTCCTTCTGCCATTTCATCCTGGAGTGCCCAAAACTGACACATCACTGCAACCTATACAGCTCCCTGGCCCTACCCTCACTTAAGGCCTGCAGACAAATCCACTGCACCAGAGTCACTGCTAAATTCTGGACCCAAACCCTTCCACCTTACCTAGGCTCCATCCTAACAGCTCAACCTCCCCCTGCTTACTCACTTAGACACTCGGACTCCAGGCTCTTCCAAGTCCCACTCATGCACACCTCTAAGGGCCAATCGGCTTTCAAATATCGATTGCCAAAACTTTGGAATGACTTGCCTGCTGATATCCGCCACTCCACCAACCATAGCCACCTCAACCCACTCCTCCTTGCACACTTCCTTACAGCATACACTTGCTCCCAGCAGACACAAGCTTAAGCCCTCCTGACCTCTGGTTACCATCACCTGGTAATTCATAACCTAAGCACTGCTTTATTAGGGCTCAGAAACTAGCTTGTGCCGGCCTTGAGGATGTTTACCATGTATGTGATGTAAATACCCAATAAATACATATTGTAAACACTGTTTATGCATTAACATGTAATGTATGTTTGTCCTAGCTCTCTTACTGTGTAAATCTGTATCATGTACTATCTGTATCATGTGAACATGAATGTATGTATCTATTCATTTATGTCCCTCCCCCTTTTTCCCCAGGCCGGATCTAGAAACGAGTGGTTCTCCACTCAGTATGCCTGCCTGGTTAAACTCTTAAATAAATAAATAAATACAATCTACAGCAGAAAAGTGGCAATATGCAGTCAGTATGCAGGTGTCAGAGGGGCCCAAGCAATCTGCTAAGCAGTCCTCTGTGCCCGTAGACATCTGTTCATTTCTATCAAACTTTTGGCACAATGCTCAGATGTCAGGTTCAGACAGCCTGACTCAGTCGCTCTTGGAAATGAGCCTCCGGGATAGGACATCAGCACCAATATGATTCAGGCCTGGTCTGTATTCGACAGCATAATCATATGTTGACAATGCAGAAAGCCACCAGTGCCCCATGGTGTCTAACTTAGCTGAAGTCTGTACATAGGTCAACAGGTTATTGTCAGTCCTCACCAATATTTTTGCCCCATAGAGGTAATCATGAAACTGGTTGACAATGGCCCATTTTAACGCAAGGAACTCCAACTTGTGCACAGAGTAGTTTCGCTCTGATGGGATCAAGCTCTTACTGGTGAATGCCACTGGTCTCAAACCATCCTCATGGTCTTGATACAGTACAGCTCCTAGACTCTGAAGACTGGCGTCAGTATGCAGCACATAGGGTTTGGTGGGATCAGCATAAGCGAGGATGGGAGCATGGGTGAGCTGGTATATGACTTCATGGAAAGCTACTTCACAGTGAGGCATCCAACAGGACCCGGAAAGTTCACCTGAGTGGAAATATGCTTTATCTGGTTCTTTGATGGCCCCTTTTTTGTATTTTTGATTGATAGGAGGGTAACCCTGGGTAAGATTCAAGAGTGGCGGAATCACTTTGGAATAGTCCTTTATGAACTGGCGGTAGTAGCCACAGAATTCCAGGAAACATTGTAGTTCTTTCAAATTGTGGGGCTGGGGCCAAGTAGTCAAGGCTTCAACTTTACTAGGATCAGTCTCTTTCCCCTCTGTAGACACTATGTGCCCCACATACTTCATAGAGGTTTGGAAAAACTGGCACTTGTCAATGGACAGCTTGAGGACGAAATCTTCCAGTCGGTCTAGTACTTTGAACAGTCGACTCTCATGTTCCTCTAGGGAGCTCCCAAACACAATGACAACATCCAAGTACACTAGGCATTCCAGCAAATTCATGTCTCCCACCGCTCGTTCCATCAGTCGCTGGAAGGTGTCTGGGGTGCCCGATATCCCCTGTGGCATTCTCAAGAATTTGTAGAACCCCAAAGGACAGATGAAGGCTGTCTTCTCACGGTCCTCCGGAGCCATCAGAATCTGGTAATATCCACTGCGAAGATCCAACACCGAGAACTATTTGCTCCCATTCAAACAATCCAGAGCATCTTGTATATGGGGCATGGTGTATTGATCAGGAATGGTCTGCCTGTTGAGGGTCCGATAATCCACACACATTTGTACTGTTCTATTCTTCTTATGCACAACCACAATGGAAGAAGCATATGGGCTCCTGGATTCTTGTATCACACCAGCTGTGGGCATTTCCTGCAAGTATCTTCTCACATTGTTTATGTCTGCAGGGGCTAGGTGTCGAGACCTCTCTCAAAATGGCCATTCATCGTGCAGGCGTATGTGATGCTCCACACCCTGGACACATCCCACGTCCCATTCCTTCAATGAAAACACTTGATCTTTCTGGGCAAGTTTCTAGTTAATTCTAGTCTTCCATTCAGCTGGCAACAGGGAGTCACCAAAATCAAACAAGTCGGGAGTCACTCTATCTGTCTTGCCAGGGAGTTTGTTGCTGGGCAACACTGCAGTGTCTGTGCAGTATACCATAGCTAGGGTGCATCCTCTGTTCACCCACATCTCCCGATCTGACACATTATAAATCTGAAACATCACTCATCATGCATAGGCATGAGCATGAGCTGGCAAGATGCTGAGCTTAACCAATAATCCTTCCAGCAATTTTCCATCACCTGGCGCGTCCAACATCAATATTTTGTTCTTGACATGTTTGCGGAGAAGGACCTCCACCTTGAATGGTACACTGGGCGTTAGGGTCCAGTACCATTGAATCGGGATCTTTCTTCCACACGACCCCTACCGGTTCATCTTGGTCCAGTCCCTTGTGGTTCTGTTGCAAATCATAGGCCCTCTTGATCAGAGTGGGAATTCTTAGGGCCCTCCCAGTCCGTCGCCCTTGTTTCTCATGACAGAGTTGTGCCAGTCTCCCAAACATGTGGGCGTTGGTCCCAATCAACAGGGGAACCCCATCATACAGTCCAGTAGGGGACACACTAAGGCCAAGTGTCTCGACTTGCTCCTCTACACAAGTTACAGCTGCAGGAAATGACAACCAGAGGCGGACATATCCTAGGTAGGGATAAGATTTGTCGCTCAGCCCCCACACATGTAGGCCTTCCAGGGATTGTAAAGGCACAGCAGATAAGTGTTTGTCTTATCAGTCCTTAAATACAATGGTCACTTGCGATGCACTGTCCAGCACAACCCGAGTAGGAGTACCATTCACAGCCACGCTAGTCTCCATTGAAGGGCCCACTGTTTTGGGCCAGTCTGGAGGGACAGCAGCAGGGGCCTGGACAGATGATTTAGCCACATAGGGATTTAAGTTACTACTTCTTGAACCCTCACTGCGGTCATTTTGGGCACTCCTCGACCGCTGATTCGTTCTCTGAAGCTTGCCTTGAAGCCTATATACAACTTTATCTAGGTCTTTTGTGGACTGGCATTCTCTCTTCATGTGCCCATCCTTCCCACAATTATGGCAAAATATGTTTTCTTGGATTTGGGGTGGCCGAGGCATCACACTGGGAGCTGGGGCGGTGGTACTACCAACTGAAAACCTTGGTGCCATCTCTGTCTGCTGTGTGGTGAGCATTTGGAGACATCTCGTCAATTCTCTTACTTCCATAGTCAAGACATCGAGTTTCGAGCTACTGTCAGCAGGAGATGCCGGAGTGGACACCCCACCCCCATAGCAGATGCAGTTGGATAAGGGTCAGTGCCTGTACTTGCAGGAGTGGCCTTCATAAAGAGACTGTTTTTTGTTTCACTGAACTCCCTCAGAAGTTCATCATATGGTGGCACCCCTCATTGATCCCCACTGCGCAAGGGCCTTCTGATGCCGTGATCACTTGGACTGCTCTCACCCTAGAATTACAATCCCCCTCTTCATCTTCAACCTCCTGAAGTTCTTTTATCAAGTCACAATAGTCCAGTGGGTTACCCCTTCTATCTGGGAGCCTTAATTGAAGGAGCTGCAATTTAGAATGCTTTGCATGCTACAGGATGTGCCCCAGCCTCACATGGTTTAAGTCACTGGCGGCTACCCCACCTTTTTGGTAAGCCTTCTGCAGCGCTCTTTCCAGATGAGTAACATATGCAGACAAACTTTCCCCTGACCATTGTTTTGTACCTCGAAATTTCCACATCAAGTTCTCCCCTGACTCAATGCTCCCAAAATTGCCTTTGAGTGCAGATACTGTAGGTACTTCTGGGCAGATGCATCAGGGTTTGTGGACCTCAGAAATTTAATGGCCTCTAGGGCAGGACCCCTCAAACTTTCTATGATCCTTTTCCATTTCTCAGCCTCCGCACATTCAGGTACCAAAGGGGCAACACAATCTATCCAGGTCTCCCAATCATCCTCCCCTTGGGGGGTGGGGAGGGTGCTGGAGAAGATTCTCAACCTTCGGTAAGAGTCGTGACTAATGGCAGATACAGACATAGGAACCAGCATTGGCATGGGCACAGAAGGAGGGGAAATAATGGGTGCTGGAGCAAGAGGGGGTGTTGGGGAGGAATACCCCCAGGTTGCAGGAATAGTTTCTTTAAGTCCTCCACAGTTTTCCCTTCTTCCAGCAACAACTTCGCAAATTTCTCCTCAAAAGTCTCAGATAGTGGGGGGGCTCATTCTCCCAGGGGTCTTTACTGTCTTTTGTTATCACTCTCCAGGCAGTGAGGGCTCCTTCGGGGGTGATAGTCCGAGGCACTTTGGAACTGTCTACTGGGTCCTTACACTCTTCTAATGCCATGAAACTTTGGGCAAGCAGATTAGCCTGTTGACCCACCACCACAGGGTTTTGTAAACATTCAACCTTGGAAAGTACTCCCTCTACAGTGTCCTTATTGGTACCCAGGGGAGTATCCAGGATAAGTATAGCATTTTGGGGGTCGATCTCCTGCCCAGTCACCACCCCAGCCAGTACACCCCAGTACAGCCACTTCTGTTGGGGTAGCCACTTATTTTTAATGGAAATTCACAGATTTGGCCACTAGGGGATGCTAATCCCAGTGGTGAGCCTCAAAGATGTAACCCCTAGGTGGCGCTATCCCAAGGGCTACTACTCCTGCCTGCTTGGCTAGTAGCAGGTTAAGGGGCCTGAGTTCTGAAATGGGTGCCTCCACCTGGAGGTCAGGGTTGGTAATAGTCAAGCTAACCTGGGAACAGCCCTCCGGGACACTGTAACCCCCCTCTTTCCCCTCTAGTGGCCTGAACACTGTACAATAATCACTTTCACAATACCCCTGGTACACCACAAGGTGCCCACACTGTTTGCACTTACCACCAGGGCTGGTTCCTCTGGCTCGGCCTTGGGGACCCCTTGTAAAACAAGGTTATGCACAGCAAATAGCAACAGTACAGTACTTTGAGCACAAACTGGAACCACAGTCAGATTACATGCAGAAAAAGTTAGATCTGATTTATTCAGGGACTTGAACAAGAGAGGGCAAAATCAGGTTAATTGGCTTAAGGTTATATCAATCAAGCAGTTATGCATGTGCTGAGTCCCTACAGTCCACCTCTGGGTACCCAGGTGGAGAAGAGATGAGCCAGCCAGGACCGTTGCCTGGGGTTGCAGCTGGTTGGGGCCCTGTGATGGAAAACACAACATGCACAGTACACAATATTTGTAATCCGGAGCCAGAGGGCTCAGTTAAGTAAAAGGAAACGACAAGACAATCAGATGACACACTCAGATTAAGCTGTTGTTGCAGGGAGCTACCCTGGTATTTACTTACGATACCCAAGACTGGACACAGGCTGGATGAAAATTGAGACTTCAGGTGGTTGATCTGGAATGCCAGGAGAAGCAGAGCTCACATGAGTTGCAGAGGCATCATTCCTGTTCAAGCGTGGAGCAGGGGGCTGGTCCCCAGGCAGGTCTCTCATTGATGGCTTCTCTGTGCAGTGGGTAGTCTGGCTGGGCCAGTCTGGCAAGGCCCAGACCGAATGGAGACAAATTTGGGTGCAGTCCATTTTGGGCTGGATACAGCTTACAGCAAGCAGAACACAGTTCACACAGTGGGGAACTAACTCACAACCCACTAGCAGCTCATAGCACATTTACATGTACGGGGAATTCTACTGTACCAGGCAAAGAGCTCCCTGGTCACAATCGCAAGGTCTCTGCACACACCGGGAGCTTAGGGGTAGCTGGAACTCCTGACAGGCCGATTGCATTCAGCAAAATCTTCGGTCTTCTTCAGATTGAGCCTGGCCCTCTTCAATAGCTTACTTTAGTCACGCAAACTTGGATTTAGTCCAAAATAATTCTCTTCTCTCCCTCTCAGGAGCAGCAGGCAGACATACAGGCCAAACACTCAGCCTTTTCCCAGTTCTCCCATGCGAATCCACTCAGGGTTGCTGCTCAGAATTGCTTCAGCTCCTCCTTCTTGGCTTCCAGCTCAGAATTAACTGAAAACTGCAAGCAGCCTGGGACTTCCCCAAGATCCAAAAGATTTGGTTGGCTGCTTTGGCTGTCAGTCAAAGCAAGAACTCTCCCTTCAGTTGCAAAAAAGGTACAAGAAGTTCAAACTACAGTTCCTACAGATTTTGAATTCAGACAGCTCCTGTAGTCCGGCTGCATTTTAGGTCCCACCAGTACTGTTTGGTCCAATTTGCAGTCCAGGACCAGGATAGTGGAGACAAACAAAACAGTCCTTGCTACAAAGAAAGCAGGTTAGACAAACTACATTATCATTATCACTCTAAATGATTTTCAGTAAATAGTTACATCTTTCAACAGAGCTCCCTCTCAGATTACTTAAGCTGCAATAGGCAGCTCTTAAAGAGACAGTACATAGAGGCTATACAGGCTCTGGTAATCACATTTAAACTGCTAAAATGCAGGACTCCAGCCTGGCAGTGAACATTTAGGCAAGCTCAAGGAAGACTTTTTGGGAATCCCGATTTGAAGGGGGGTTACATGTTGTAACTCAGAAAGGAAATAGCACTGTGAGGCAGCTCTCTCCCCTACTAGTTATACAAATATGTATTGAAACAACTAAAACATCTGAAGACAGTGTCAGTGTGATTGTTTTCTTTATACTTGTTTACCTTTTTCCTTGTTTAGTGTTCTGTACATCTACATTGCGCATGCTCAATATTTAGCATTTGTATCTTTCTTACTTGGGCTTCATATTTGCCCCTATAACAATCACACACACACACACACACACACAAACCATAGAAGCATTCCCTCCCCAAAATCACACACAAACACACACACACACACACACCAGCAGTATTCCCTCCCTCCTTGCAAGGCACCTATCAGCCTACAGCAGTGCCATCTTAATTTAGTCATCCCCGACCATCTCAGCCCTCCTGCCCTCCCACTCTGTAGTACTCTATCCTGTCACACCATGGTTCCAGCATGCTAATATGGGATTGGGTTAGTGGTCCAATGCAGTGTACAGACCGTCATGCTTTTGCTTTCACCACTATACCATAATGTTAATATTTTCACCCCACTAGTGCTTTGTGTGGAAAAAAGAGGTACTATTTGAAAAAAGTGAGAGTGAAACCACATTAGACCATAGCCTATTGCTTAACAAGCTGAATGGCTGGGCTTTCACAGTTTCTTGACTAGTTGATTGGCCAGTTACTTAAGAAACAGATATCAGCTGGTCTCCATAGGTAGAGTTTTGTGAACTCCAGGAAAGTTAAGGTGAGAAGCAGAATTCCTCAGGGCTCTGTTCTGGGGCCACTCCTGTTCTCTCTTTTTATTAATGATATTTAGCAGAACAACATGACCATCCACTTTTTCACAGATGTTGTCTATAGCCGAAGTCTGGACCCTTTGTCGCTTCAGACCAGTCTGCATGCAGCTTTTCATGAATTCAGTGGTTCCTTAGTAGCAAGAGACTTGAATGAATAAAGGACTCAGGTCATACAATTTGATTTAATGTGAAGGAATACACAAAACAGAAATTTCTATTTACACAAGTAACAACAGGAAGTTAAAAAATGTTCCAAATTATAAGTACCTAGGTTTATGGCTAGATTAAAATGTAAAATGAAATCATCATTTAAAACTCTTAGAAAAAAGGTGAATTCTAGGATTTTTTTTTGTATGGGGATAAATCATATTTTTCACTGGATGTGAGACAGAACATAGTGCAGACCATGATATAGTGTATAGTGGAATGCAGTTGTGTATGGAAATCCATACACCGAAAAAAGTTGTTCTGCTGCAGTAGTGACGTCCTCTCTAACGCAGAACGACTTTTCGTTCTGCGTTAGTGTGGATGTCATAATACAAGAGGCTACAGCAGATGACCTGATTCATCCCTTGCTGTGTGAGAGGGGCGCGCAAGTGTGCTGGGCAGTGGCAGTTGTGAATCGAGGGCCTCGGCAGAACGGAGTGAAAATATGGAAAAGTGAGTCTCTTTTGGCTTTTTCGGGCACCATACACTATAAAGAACAGTGTGTGGTTACTCAAACACTACTCGGCTATTCTTTCACCTTGTAGATACAATGCCAACTTGGAGACCTCTCGAGCTTTGCTCTCGAGGTCATCAGTCAGCATTGTATCCACTCGGTTGAAGAATAGCCTTGTAGTGTATGGGTAACCATGCACTATCCTGTATGTTGCCATTACTTGATTAGAGATATTGTTTATGCAGGTCTATGAGGAGCTGACTCTCAGAGGTTAGGTTATTAGTTTTGTTATATTACAAATTGGACCACTTTGTCTTACTTGCTCCAAAGCAAACACATTATTGTACTCTGGAAGTGCAATAAACAAAAAGTTCCGACATACATTACTAATTTGTTTTCTTATCATTTTTCTGAAGTTCGGTTTAATTTTCCCTGAAGGCTTTGAATTCAATGTTCCCTGAGTTAATTGTCATATACTGTAGGCTAATTATCCCTCTTATTTAAAGGTCCAAAACTATGCAATATACCCTTCTCTGTACACTACATACCTATATTGATAACCTACCATCATTGTCTACTTTAAAACAATGGTTTAAAACAAACTGTCAAGGGAATTGTGCTTCCTGTGTGGATTTATAAGTTTGGATGCATTATAATTTGATGTTTTGTTATGTGTGTAACATTCATATTTAAGCAAATAGTTTTGTAGCTAGCTACAGGGGAATTGAACATAATTGTGAGGCAGTTTGAGCAGTATGCAAGTGTGTGCTGTCAGCATGGCATTCAAAACTTGAGAACCATTCTTTACAGAGAACTGTCAGCTTTGCAAGTGGTGGCAGAACAGCTGGGAGCTGAGCAGGCTCTATACCCAAGATTTACACAATTCTGCACGGGGATTTACACCTACACTTAGGCTGCTAGAAGGAAACAACATCTCTATCTCTGCCCTCAACACCTGCACCAGTTGGAATGCAGCTTGTATTGTGGGAGGGACTTGCATGTATTATTCTTGGGCTTCGGCCTAGAGGTCCTTCACTGTGGTACAGACACAGTGGTCTAGAACAAATGGGTGACATATGTGTGGTAGCAGTTGGCAGGAGATGCTACACCCCAAGGGTGAAGCCATAAGTTGCTCCGATTTCTAATTTAAATGGTATGCGATATGTAAGTTCGTTGTGAGGAGAAACATCCAGTATCAACACATAGGACACAGTAAGTTAAAAAGTGGGCTTAATTCACATAATCTTTAAGTAATTTACAACTAAGGGGTTGGCAACTGGAACTCAGTTTGCAAAAGGTGTTAAAAGGGAAACCTGGTGTAGTTATTTAAGTGATAGAATACTAGTAATTCACATTTTTTATTACTTTTGTAATGTGACAGTAAAGATGCATTGATGCTGAGGTGTTAAAAAGAGAACAAAAGTTAATGGAGGATGTTTAAAAATGCCTAAGGGTAACAGAGAATAGGTCATTTAAAGTAAAGCATTTGGCTCTGACAAAGAATTAACCAAGGGACAGCAAATACACTGTAGCTGGGGTAGGGCTACATAGGCATTTTATAAGGAACCATGTTAATTTCTATCTGGGGTAGGGTTATGGAGTAGGCTGCATAAGGGGCTGTAGCTAATCGCTAGCTGGGGCAGAAATATAGTAAGGAGTCTAGTCAGTGGTTTGTTGGGCAGAAGTTGGAAGGAAATTGTACCATAATGATGAGAGAAGGAGGAGTTCTGGGAGGGCAGATGATTGGAAGAAGGGTTGTTTGTTGCAGAGAGTGTGGGGCAGCAGTGTTCATGGGTACACTATGGGATTTAGAGGGCTGCCAAGTATATTGCAGCTTAGGTCAGCTGAGTGTGGAGGTTAAGCAGCTTAGATGGGAAACACTGGGGACACTGCCTCATGCTAGTAGGAAGACAATTCAAGAGGGAAATGAGGAGGCACTTTTTCACCGAGAGGGTGGTGGCTAGGTGGAATGGGTTGCCAGATGAGGAAGCAACCATAAGAAGACAGTGGACAGCTTTACAAGGTGTTAGGGCAAACTAAAGTGGAGGGTAGCAATTAAAAGCAGAAACATGAGGTGGGACTCCTATTGGGAAGGGGGAAACACCTAACAGGGAAGGGAGCAGAATCCTCAATAATCTTTGAGAGATCTGCATTATAAGCAGACAAGCTAGGGGGCGTGGCTTAGCTCCGGATGCAATGGCTGCCTAAAATGAACGCTCACTACTACCCCGGGCCCCCTCCGAATTTTACATAGCCTAATATTCAGTCAATTGAATTGATGCAACCGGGGAAACGCTGCTAAACCTACCGAGAACCAAAAGATCCATCCTGATCGCCGCCAGTTGTTCTACAGGTCGGTGCACTCACGTGGTTGCTATGGCGCAGCAAAAAAAAAAAATCAGAAGCCTCGGCAGAATCGATATCGCTGCAAACTGCAGAAGTGTTTACGGCCCTACTCAAACAAATGGCCGAATTAACTCTTGCTTCTAATAAAACTACACTCGCTATCCAACAGCTTGAGACATGTATTACTCGTACTGAACAAAAAGCAGTTCAAAACGCAGCCGAAACAGAGAAGCTTACAGCCATAATTAGGGAGCAAAGCAGATCGATTCAACTGTTGCAAAGTAAATCGGATGATATGGAGAACAGGAGCCGTCGGAACAACCTCCGATTCGTCGGCTTTCCTGAGGGTGTGGAACATGGTAACTCCTTAGACTTCCTATATGATGTTATGCATGAATTATTAAAATTCGAGGTCCCGCCCGGGCTCACAATAGAAAAGGCCCATAGAATGCTTAGCCTGACTCCGAAGAGCGGAGAAAGACTGAGGGCTATTATGGCCCGTATCTTGAATTTCGCAGATAAAGAGTGGATCACTGCAAGGGCACGAGAGCTTGGGGGTTTGTCCTGGCAAGGCCATAAAATCTTAATCTTTCAAGACTACTCTCAGGAATTGGCCGCTAGACGGAAAGAATATACAGAGGCTAGGAAATTAATGCACTCTCTTAAGATCAAGTTTTTGCTGTGATACCCAGCAATTATGCGCCTGGAGATAAATGGCTCGCATATAACATTCGCCACGCCAGACAGTCTAATGCAGTATCTAGAGTCTAATTGGCCTTCTCAGTCAAGCCCAGATCGGAATACTAATCATCAGTCAGAAATAGAGCAAGGTCAGCAGAACATGATGGCTACAACTTGCCGAACTACTTCGACCTCCCCCCCCCAGCTCCCAATTTCAAGGTAGCCGACCAGCTCTTCCTGCCAGAACTCGAAAGCGGCAGCAATCTGGAAGCCATCCGAGGCGTGAACACCCGCATGACAGAAATGAAGGTGCACCCTGGGCTCCTTTAAACCACCCAGACGATTTTGTAACGCGGTTTTCCACGCCAAACCGATTTGCAGCTTTAACTCTTGTGGTCGTGGGTGAGACTGCAGTGGATTTTCCCATTTACCCTGAGGAGGAAATGGCTCAAGAAACTGCTAAGACTGAGGCCCTAATTCAGGCTCCGGATACAGCCTCATTGTCTGAAAATACCCCAGCGGCGGCGGATGTGGCATTGCCCCTTCCCTCTCCGTCATCTGCAACCCCAGCCGAAGAATGGTCTCAGCAAGCCCCCTCAGATGAAGAGCTCCTGCAGACAGAAGACCAACGTGCTTGGACTTAGATAAGTGTCCCAGTTCTTATATTTATATACTCTCTTCCTACACTCAGCCTGGCATCAACTTGGAGAGGGTGGTCTGAGGTTGACAGCAGCGCCTGGACTTGATGTTGGAGTAATTGAGCTTTTTATCTCTATTAGCTTGGCAGACCACGCATCTCATCCCCTTTCCTAGGCTGGATACACTAAAAAAGTAAAAATGGTCCAAGGGGAAAGCGACAAAGGGTACTAATGTATAGTCGCTGTACTTAGCTTTAAATTAGGGGGTACTGTGTTAATGTTTTACTGTCCTTATGCATGTAACAGTAAGCCTGAAATTACCTCTTGTTTTTTTTTTTTTTCTTTTCTTTTTTCCTTGTGTATATATCTTGGTGTCCTTAGAGGGGACATTTCAAGAACTAAATGGGCCAGGTTGGTCATCCAGCAAAGTCTGTGATTCCTCCTGGGAATCAGTGTCCTTATTTTTCCCCAGCAATACACAGTAATCCCTTGGCTAACCTGTTTTTTTGTTTTTTTTTTTAGTATACTTTTCAGACTTTATGGCATAAGGACATGGAACCCTATTAAGTAAAGGACCTCCGTGCTCATGTTTTTTTTTTCCCCGGGGAATGAGTTTTGTTTTCTTATTTTCTATCATCATCAGCCTTGTGAATGGGAATATAATCTTCTCCCCTGCAGTCTGGTAGGTGGGTGGGCTATTGAGGTCACTGAGGCCTTGGCCCTTAATGCCCACTCGTATCGCCACGCAACATTGCGCGTTATATGTATATAGTTCAGGCACACTGTGCTTCTGTATAATATTATTGTCTCTCCTGTTTTCTCAATTATTATCTTTGAAACACATGCTGCTAAATGTATGTCTATTCATGTCTGATTTGCCAACCGACACCTTTCACAATATGAGACTAAGAACAATGGTTGATTTGGTACATTATCACTCCCCCGACAATATCTTTTTATATAAGGTCATCTTAGCTACCATGTTTTACCTTTGGTCTGACCATGGATGAAACAACCTTTATAACATGGAATGTAAGGGGTTTGAATTCTCCCTCAAAACGTAAACAAGTTCTAACCCATTTAAAGAGGGTTAAAGCCCAGGTTGCCCTATTACAAGAGACCAAACTAACCAAGCAGGATCACAGATATTTGGTGAGGGACTGGGTGGGATTAGAAATTCATGCCAGCGCTGCCACAAAAAAGAGAGGTGTAGTTATCTTATTACACAAATCACTTCCTTGGTCTATTCTACAGAGTAAAGCTGATCCTCAGGGAAGGTGGGTGATAGCTTTAGTGGATACCCCACATGGTCAGCTAATAATTGCTAATATATATGCACCAAAGGAGGACAGCCCATCCTTTTTTCTAGAACAGCTCAAAATTAGGAACGATGCTGAAACCAGATATACCAGTCCTAGTGGGGGATTTCAATTTAACGCTTGTCCCTGCACTAGATAGAAGTGGTCATGGGAGAGAGTATCACACTCGAGGAGCACAGGCTGTACTTAGTCTTAGCTCCGAATATCAATTGGTGGATATTTGACGTTTAGTCAATCCCTCAGACAAGGACTACACTTTCCAATCTGAAGTACATGGCTCCTCTAGCAGACTTGATTTTTGGTTAATCTCCCAGTCTCTGACGCAATTTGTTTTAAAGACCAATATTTTTGTCCACAGTCATTTCAGATCACGCGCCAGTGCAGCTGACACTATTATGGGGAACATCTACACCACGGTCTACATCCTGGAGACTGGACCCCCTCCTTATGCACGACCAAAAATTTATTGAATGGGCCAAATTACAAACTCAGCTTTTCTTGCAAGAAAATCCTGTGTCGGAGATCTCTGCCTCCACCACGTGGGAAGCATATAAAGCTACTATGCAAGGTAAAATTATTGGATATGCCTCCCATAGAAGGAGGTGCAAAGAAAAGGAACTTACCCACCTCGAAAGTGAACTTGCTAAGGTTGAACGTGAGCACAAGGCCATATCCCACCCATCGCCCCATTCAGAATCTGGAAGGAAAGTTTTACAATTGCGTATTAAACTTAATGAACTTTTATCCAGGAAGGCTGACCTAGCCCTCCTTAGGATTCGTCATACATGCTGGGAAGGGGGAGACAAAAATGGGAAGGTTTTTGCATACCAACTTCGTAAACAACAATCCCAACGATACATAGCGGGTTTGAAAAACCCTAATACCGGCAAGGTTCAAATTAGTTCTCAAAGTGTAAATGAAATTATGGCGTCGTTTTACTCACAACTTTATACTTCCTCCAGACCTAAAAATAATTCTATAACCCAAGCATTTCTTCAATCTATTAAGTTACCGAAACTCTCCCCATCCCATATTGATGTCCTTGAAGCCCCCTTCACACCACAAGAAGTCAATTCGGCTCTGATGGCTCTCAAATCAGGAAAGGCACCCAGAGGTGATGGGTACCCTGTAGAGTTCCTTCAGTTAATATCTCCCATGATCTCCCCTTCGTTATGTCAGGTCTTTACGGAGGCAGAAGATAAGAGCATTTTGCCTCAAACCTTAAGAGAGGCCACTATAATTGACCTTCCCAAAAAGGGGAAAGCTCCCGAAGACCCTGCCAGTTACCGCCCTATTTCCCTGATTAACGCCGACAGCAAGGTATATGCTAGGGTGCTGGCAAATAGACTTAACCCCATACTTCCTTCCTTGATACACCCATCCCAAGTAGGATTCGTGAAAGGTAGGTGTAGCTCAGATGATTTGCGGACTCTTCTCAATCTCATTTACATAGCCAAATCCACTCCGACACCTGTGGCTGCATTGGCTATTGATTTTGAGAAGGCGTTTGAATCTGTGGAATGGGACTACCTCCACAATGTCCTTCAGCATATTGGATTCGGCCCTCATTTCTGAGCTGCTATAACAGCTCTTTATACAGCCCCCCTCACCAAGGTACTCACCAACTCTGTATTATCTGACTCATTCCAACTTCACAGAGGTACCAGACAGGGTTGTCCTCTGTCTCCGTTGTTATTTCTCCTAGCGGTGGAACCTATGGCAGTTGCAATCCGTCAACATCTTTTTCTAGCTGGTATTACTGCAGATCATCCACAACCCACCACCCTTATGTACACTGATGACCAGCTGGTTATATTGGGGGATGCCCCTAAGACCATTCGACCTCTTCTTACCCTATTAGAACACTTCTCTCATATTTCTGGACTCAAAATTAACCAGGCAAAAACAGAGATCCTTCCACTTAATTCTAAATGTCTCCCCCACACCATGTCCCACTTTGGCCTTAAATGGTCACAACACACCATTACATATCTGGGAATCAAAGTGGGTGCTGATACTGGAAAATGGTGGGACAACAACTTAAGCCCTTTACTATCTAGTTGTAGGTCTGATTTGGACAGCTGGTTTCGTCTTAACCTTACATTGGCTGGAAAAATTTTGGCATATAAAATGTCAATTGCACCTAAAATCTTCTATTTAATATCTCACATCCCTTTATCTCTTCCTATGGTATGGATTAAAAAAATTGAAAAAACTATTGGTCATTTTTTATGGTGTAAAGCTAAACCCCGCTTTGGCAAAAATCTACTAAGAGCACACTGGAAATATGGAGGGTGGGGTCTCCCATGGATAGAGGGTTACAAAATAGCATACCAATATACACAGACCTTGAAATGGTTCAACCCACAGTCTGAAGAGTCGCCCCAATGGTTAACATTAGAACAAGACTTCAGCGGATCCCCTGTCACAGCTACACTGCTGTGGCCTGGAGCCTCTAAGGAGCTTATATTGCACCCCACCATAGGCCCCTCTATTCAATACTGGCGAATCCTTCACAAAAAACTAAATGTTTCAGCCCTTCCCTTACTATACACTCCCTTATGGAATAACCCCAATGTCACCATTGGTGGTAAGCCTGTGTTTTGGTCCACTTGGCAGGCGAAAGGTATCCTATTTGTAAAGGATTTATTGGTCAAGGGCTCCATAGTGGTAGATACATTTCAACAATTACAAAGTAAATGGAAACTACAGAGCTCTGAATTCTGGAAGTATTTGCAGATCAGAGATGCCTTGAAACAAAGGCTGCAACAGACAGATGCATCAAAGGACCTTTCACCCCCAGTGCACTCGTGGCTTGCCTTACAGAAGGGGATGGCAGGTGTAATTTATGCCCTAATTAGAGATACCTTGCCTACCTCTAATCAATCTTCAAGGCACAAATGGGAAAAGGCCTTAAAAATGCCATTGACCAAAACTCAGTGGAATCAATGCTGGCAGGTAGGACATAAAGTGTTTACTGACGCTAGGAGCAGACTGATCCAAAATAAAATAATGCATTCTTGGTACAGAACTCCTGTAATGCTAAAAAAAATGCAAGTGCTCCCTCATGATAAATGCTGCCAATGCCTTGCACACGGAGGAGATCTATATCACATTTTATGGCTCTGTCCCTTGATCATAGATGTGTGGAAGTCTGCCCATAGTGCAGCAAACCTAATCCTGCAATGTAATATCCCTCTTAGTCCCTCCCTTATGCTGCTGGGTCTTAAATCTGAAGTCCCAAATCTCGACCCCCATTCATTTAGATGGCTGTTGCTCCTAAGCATGCAGGTGAAGCGTTCTAGTCTTGAAAACTGGAGATCTTCTAATATACCTACTATAACGGAGATCTTATCCACTCTTACATACATTTCTGAATTAGATAGACGCTCTCACCCGATATCAGGGTGAATGCCTCTTTACCATTATTGCTGGGCCCCATACATGGCTTATTTGGCCTCCAGAGCAGGTGTCGGTTGACTTGGTACACTGCTGTCCTATATAACTCTGTTTCCTAATATGATGTGTTGCTTAATCAGATCATTGAACGTAGATTTTATTTATTGTTTCTTATCATTCATAAGCATGTGCTGTCTATATCCAATATAGGAGGACACTGTAAATAGTTATTAATGTTATCGTTTATTGTTATGGTTAGGCTATTTGTACACTCTCATTACATTTTGTGTTTTATTTATAGAATGTATAGATGAGAGATCTATATTAGCACCCTGCCTTTTCGGGAAATATTTTAATTACCCTTAGTTACTTTGTGGCACCATATTTACCTGTTTTTCAGATGTTTCCTCAGATTCGACTATAGGAAGGTACGGTTACCATAATGCATGAAGCCTTGACTTATTCTGCAGTAGTACCTCCTCGTGGTTTCGGATTTTTTGGCAAGAGTTAAGGTAGGTGCCTTATGGTCTAACAGGTTCCTTGCAATTCTCTCTTTAGAACTATGATGTAATTCAATTAATCCCTCATACGTCAATTATATGCTGCTGTTCTGTATAGAGCTGAAATTTAATGTTATTGTTTTTTTTATTTTATTTATTTTTTTCTTTTGTTTGTGGTTTTTGTTCTTTTGTCATGATTTAACAAAACAATAAAAAACTTTCAACGTTAAAAAAAAAATAAGCAGACAAGCTAGACCATTTATCATTTTTCTGCATGCATTTTTCATACGTTTGTCTAATTATATTGTATTTTTGTACAATTATTATTGCAAATATTTCTGGAGCCCATTGAAAATGAGCATTAGCTCAACTGGCTTGATTGTCATTTCTTCCTATTTTTAATTAAAAACTTGAAAAAAAAACTTGAAGATTTTAGCTCTGTTTTATGCAAACTGCATGGCTCCAGAAAACACAATTCTGTGCTGTTTATCAGTGTGAGAAATACTTTGCCCACCCAATCCCAGGAGGCACTACTGTGTACAGTAGCCAACATCCACCTTTCTTGAAAGCAGAACACATTAACCATAAGGATCAAATTGCACAGGGCGAGAAACCACTATTTTCTGTGGTGTACTTGTACGATCCCTGCCAGTGCAGTGCAATGCATTTTGTTTATCACGATCTTAGCAAATGCTGCTATAATCCCAGTGAGTAAGCAATATGCACAGATGCATCATCACTATATAGCACTGGCCATGGTCCACTTGGCACATACTATATGGCATAGCAGTAAGCAGTGTCACAATTTGCGCACCAGGGCTCTCCTCACTTAACCCCATAGTTACTTGGTTCTGCTGTCTCGAGGAAGTAGTTAAAGAAACAAATCCCTGTTTTCTAGACCCCCCCACTGCAGATCAATAGTAAAGAGGTAACTTCTGGTGCCTAATTGTACTCCCACTCATGACCTCATAGTAATGAGGCGGTCCGTGGTGTTTAGTGGCATCCCCACATCAATGATCCCATAGAGGGAGTACTTGATGTTTAGCGGTACCCCCACACTGACTCTAAAGAAAAGAAGCAGTCCTTCATATATAGTAGTCCTCCTGCCAGTTCACAGCCACCATGGCCTAAAAGCAGGTGGTGTACAAGTGTGTCCACTATAACAGATGACCCACCCATTGTGTAGGCTGCAATTCATGATTCATGGCCCTGTGGCATATTTGTATTGCAAATCACCCCCCATCCCACCTGCTCCAATTCTTGGGCAAGCCTTAATATCTTTGCAGGTGCTCAAGAATTGTTTATGACTGCTGCACATGGCTTAAAAGGACTGCAAACATTTTGTGGGTGTACAGCGTTCGTATCCTTTTGGAAGGCGCAAAACATTCTGAACATTGGTCCCATTATTTTTGCAAAGGACTCTCACCTCTGCTGACCTGGAGTCCAGGCAACCAAGTCTGTTCCTTTCCCCTCCTCCTCTTCATCTGGGCCCCTTTTGCTTTGTTACTCCCCCCAGCTCTGTCACCCATCATTTCTGGGTCTTACCATCCTGCTGCCACACAGTGCCCCATGGATTATCCCCCATGGCATGGCCTTCCAGGGACCCAGTTCCTGAAGGAGGCCAGGTAAAGCATGTGGCAGTGGGCAGGCCAGTAGATGGTGTGGGCCTATGAGGGAGTGCAGAATCATGAAACATAGAAACATAGAAATTGATGGCAGATAAGGATCACTAGGCCCATCCAGCCTGGCCGTGTACCCTACCTGTATCAGTGGCTGATAACCCTACTTGGTCATTGGCTTTAGCTTCTCCTTCCCACCTCTAGGGTTCCATTATGCCTAGTCCATGCATGTTTGAATCCCACCACTGTGCTCACTCCTACCACCTCCTGGGGCAGGCTATTGCATGCATCCACCACCCTTTCCATGAAAAATAACTTCTTCACCTTACCCCTTAACCTGCCCCCCTCCAATCTCATATCGTGCCAGCTCATTCTTATACCTCTACTATACCAAAATATGTCATCCACTTGCACCTTGTTTATGCCCTTAAGGTACTTGAAGGTTTCTGTCATACCTCCCTGTTCCCTCTTCTCTTCCAGTGTATACATATTGAGCTCTTTTAATCTGTCTTCATATGCCTTGTGTTGCAAGCCCTGCACCATCTTAGTCATCCTTCTCTGAATCGCCTCTACCCTGTCTATGTCCTTACAAAGATGCGCCCTCCAGAACTGCATGCAGTACTCCTAGTGACGCCTCACCAGTGTTTTGTATAGTGGTACCACCACCTGAATTCTTCACAGCAGAACGCTGCACCAGGGCAGAGTGCTTCTAGACAATAGCCAACAAATTTTCAAAAAGTCCAGCACTCACTACCACAATAAAACACGCTGCTCACTGATCCCATGCAATATTTTTATTTCTCAAAGTGCCATATCGAAATCAGCACACCTTGACTAGTTTTGGATCAAGTTCCACCACCACCTCCCTTCTTCTGCTAGTGATGACCCTTCCTATGCACCCAACATGTCACTGATCCTCCCTACAACCTTTATACTCTGCTTAGCCGCTTTTAGGTCATCTGAGATAATAATCCCCAAATCCCTTTCTTCCCTGGTGACTGTCAGCAACTCCCCCCACCCCATCCTGTACCTCTCCACAGGGTTTCTGCACCCTATGTGGATGATTTTGCACTTCTTCACATTGAACCTCAGTTGCCACACTGCAGATCATTTTTCCAGCTTTCCTAGGTTCAACCTCATTTTTTCCACCACATCTGGAGTGTTTAACCCATTGTAGATCTTGGTGTCATCTGCAAACAGGCAAGCCTTCCCTTCCAGCCCTTCCACAATGTCACTAATAAAGACATTAAAAAGGACTGGCCCCAGAACTGATCCTTGTGGTACCCCACTGGTCAGCCCTCTTTCCTTGGATTGGATCCCATTTACCACCACCCTCTACCTCTGTCCCCCAACCAGTTTCTAACCCAGTTCACCCCTTGTGGCCCACACCCAGGCTACCCAACTTGTTTACCAATCTTTTATGTGGAACAGTGTCGAAGGCCTTGCTGAAATTGGGGTAGGTGACATCTACCACTCCCCTGATCCATCTCCTTTGTCACCAGTCAAAAAATCTATCAGATTTGTTTGACATGACCTTCCTGCTATGAATCCATGCTGCCTTGGATCCCATGCTCCATTGGATTACAGGTGTTCCACAATCCTTTCCTTAAGCAGTACCTCCACAGTCTTACCCTCTATTGAGGTAAGGCTGACCAGCCTATAGTTTCATGCCTCCTCCCTGCTTCCATTTTTGTGAAGAGGGACTACATGTGCCCTCCTCCTGTCCTCTGGAACCACTCCTGTCTTGAGCGACTCAATGAACATTGCTGCCATTGGAGCTGCTAGATCCATCTGTAGTTCCTTTACTATCCTGAGATATATGCCATCTGGTCTCATTGCCTTGTCCACCCTTAGTTTTGTGAGCTCCTCTAGGACTCTTTCTTCTGTAAATGGGCTGGTGTTCACCTCCTTCCACCTGGGGTATCTGATGCCTAGCTGCAGTCCCTGTTCCTCCCCTTCTTCGGTGAAAACTGAACAGAAGTATTTATTCAGTACTGACACCTTTTCCAGGTCCCCCTCCCCCACACTCCCCTTCATCCCCTCTGAGCCTTACAATCCCACTCCTTCTTTCACTGATGTACCTAATGCCTTGTCCTTTTTCTTCACCATCTGTGCTAATCTTTCCTCTGTTTGCGCCTTTGCACTCCTAAAAGCTTTCTCTGCTTCCCTCAGACAATTTGGGTACATCATCCTATCCTCTTCTTTCTGTGTCTTCTTGTATTTTCTGAAAGCCAACCCTGTCACACAGCCCTGGCTTTTTCTGTTGGTATTCTCCCCTCCCCTCCCCTTAGGTGTCCAGTGAGCAAGAACTGAAGGGAATATATGCAAGCTCATGTGTCTCAGTCATGAGGCACCCTCCCTCCCCCAGTAGCTCTGTCTCTGCTACCACATGTGGTCACCCAGGCAGGAGTATCACAGTGGAGCCAGCCAGCCTCCCTCCCACAAGAGAAGAGTATCCTGTAGGATGCTCAGTCCTCCTCCCTGGCTGACCCCAAATGACCCAGGTCCGTTATCGAATCTGGGTTGCCAGCATGGTGGCACGTAAGGTACAAGCACCTCAGCCCTCCATGCCAACAGGCTGGCTCACCAAGCCTGTTCCTCAAGATGACTATTCCAGAACTAATGTAAAAGGCACAGAACCTCAGCACAAAGGCATCGACATACTGAGGTTACCCAAGAAGGGCATTGGCAATGAAGCCAGGCTTCAAAGGAATACAAAATCACACATACCAATTAACACAAAGCATCATGGGAAGGATATGCAACTCACAATGAATGAGTTTAGTAGAACCAGTCTAAATTCTTTCACAGTGATTTGCATATAGTTCTCATGATGTTTTGCATTATTGAGGTATGTGTGATTTTGTATTTCTCTATTTCAGAGCGGACTTTTTTTAATTCTAAATTTGCTAACCAGGTTTGACCCACTAGGCACAAGACCCATTCACAGGGGCAACCCAGGGGAACAGGGAGGTTAAACAATTTGCTCAGGGTCACACATTATGCATGTGGAAGCTGTGGGAATCAAATCCAAGTCTGCTGGAAGTACCACTTTTTTTTTCACAACTCATTGCTCTAATCTTTTCTATCATGCCAGCAAGCCTTCTAATGCAAACCTCCAGTGCAAAGTGCTGCTGCTGTTTCTGCTATTGCAGCAGCACTGCTGATTTCCCCATCAGGTATACTGTTTGACTCATAGTTCTATGCTTATTGATTAATTCTCTGCTAAGAGGAAACCAGGAGCAAGGGGGTCAGTATCTTGGCTTAACACACACAGAATACATTATTCTTAGTGCATTTGAGGTGCTGGCCTAACCATACTACATGGGTTGGCTCCAGGATTCTAAAGAATAGCAATGCAGCAGGTTGTCAAGTGTTTCCCATACCAGGCAGTGGGGGAAGGGGGGACCTCTAAATGAAACTATCTACATATTTATCTTCACCTCCGGACACACCCCTCCATCCCCATTGCCATGGAGGGAAGGAAAGAAGGATCATATCCATACTACTGACCTGACCTACATCAATTCAATAAGTCTGAGGCTTTTATCTTATTAATTACAGCACTCCATGTACTGCAATGAGAGGGATAATTCAGTTATCTGGTGTGCTTAGTGCTATCATTCTTCCATTAAACCCAAATGTATCATTGGGATTTCAGAGTTAAGACTGCATTCCAGCACCAAATACAGTAGACACATAGATTCCTAGCAGTCACATTTCTGAGCAGTAGAGGAAAAAATACAATAGGCTGATGTAATTAATAACTTGTTTCTTGTAAAAGAAACTACGATAAACATGTTTAGACTCCAGAGAAATATGCCAGTTCTGTGGGGGCATAGATGATCTTCCCTTTCTCTCTGTTTCTTCTCTTCACCCCCAACAATAAAGAAATTCACATCTTCATATCTAGCATCTTCATCTGACAACCTAGATCTTTGCTGATCAGGGCTAGGCCTAGAGGGACACGAAAATCGTCAGATATCAAGGGAAAGATGTACAATCATCATTATCAATAGAAGTCAGTGCAGAGCAAAATGAGAACAACTTTTCATGTTTGTTTGCCATAGGCAAATCAAAGATTTTATAAATAAGTATGTTTTATTTCTAATGGTGCCCTTCCCCAGAGACCCAGGGTGCCTTACAATAAAATGCTATAGTAAACAACTCAATACATAAATAAACACAAACAAAATTCAAGCAGTTAAAATAAATAGAACACAGCTGCCATGATGGCTAATAAAGGAAATATATCATTCTTCAAAAACTTGACTAAATATATATGTCTTTAGACCCCTCTTGAAGGCCTGAGGGGGGCCTCTCTGAGGGCCCTCAGAAGTAAATTCCAGAGCACTGGCCCAGCAACCTCGAAAGGTCCTGTCTCTTGAGGTTTTAACCTGGACCTCGGCACAGCTAAGAGGACCACCTTAGTGGAGCAGAGAGAGTGTGTGAGGGCACTTAGGGATGCAGGAACTCAAACAGGTAGCCAAGACCCAATCCTTATGGCCTTGCATGTTATTAAGTGAAATTTAAAAGAGATTCACCAATTAAGCTGCAGTCACTGCAGTTCACGCAGTACTGGAGATACTTAACTCATCCTCGAGAGGTTGGTCAGTAGTCTGGCCGCTGTATTCTGCACCAGCTGCAGGCACTGTAGAGTACCTCCATTGACCCTGAGGTACAGAGCAATGCAGTAGTTGAGCTGAGATGTCATAAACATGTGCTAGTATTGGTTCCTGGGGGAAGGGATAATGAATATAATCCAGCTGATGTTCCTCAGATGGTAAAAGCCACTCTGTACTACTGCCAACATCTGAGCCTCAAGTGTCAGGCCTTCATCCAGAATGCCCCCCAGATTGTTCACCTTTGTGGCAGCTGTAAGCATAGACCAGCCATTCAAAGTCCAGTCTCCTTCTAAGCAGCTGTCAATTTCCTTTTATGACCTGGATCAAATACCAGTACTTCAGTCTTGTCAGGGTTGAGTCTTAACCAGCTCAATGACATCCAGTCCTAGAATGTGGCCAAGTATTTATCAAGCACATCTACTGCACCTGGCATCCTGTGTGCAAATGACAGGTACAGCTGGGTATCATCCACATAGCAATGAAACTCTAGCCCATATGTCTAATGATCCCTCCTAGGGGCAGCATATACACTGCAAACAACATGGGTGAGAGTACTGACCCCTGGGGAACACCACAAGGCAGTGACACTGAGAGTGAGGTGAAATTCTCCAACACAGCTGTGTCCTTGTCTCTAACATAGGATTCAAACCAGCAGCTGACTTTGCTAATGGGACCTACATATTCTCTCAGCTATCCAACAACAACCCGTAGTCTACAGTGTCAAATGCTGAGGAAAGAGTGAGGAGAACAAGAACTGACCATTCTTCTTTATCCCTTACCTAGAGAAGGTCACTGTGCACCCTGGCCAATACAGTCTCTGTGCTATGCTTGGACCTTAATCTGGACTGGAAGGGCTCATAGATGTCAAAGGCTATGAGGTGTGTCTCAAGCTGCAGTGCAATCACCTTCTTAATAAACTTGCCCAAAAAGGGCATGTTTGAGACCAGTCAGTGTTTCACCTGGTTATCTGGGTCCAAAGATAACTTTTACAGAAGAGGCCTCACTAGTGCATCTTTCAATGCAGCTGAGAAAATCCCCTCTGACAAGGGGCACCGGACAATTGCAACAAACACCGTGGCCCAGATGCCTGACATAGACTACCAGTAACCACGTCAGGCCTGGTTCCAGTTCACAAAAAATTAGTCATAAGTCAGAAATCAACTCAATCACCTCTTCCATCATCACTAGTTCAAACTGTCCTCATGACTGCTGAATGAGTCTGTGGAATGTTGCCACAGCCCACTCAGGGAGATCCTAGCCCAAACAGAAGATGCTCTGGCCATAAAGAATCAAGAAAACTTCTTGCGTTTAGCAGGTGAAAAAACCATCATGGACTCCAGACAGGTCAGATGAAGCAGCCTATCTATAGTTCGAAGGAGCTGAACTGGTCGAATCCTCCCACAGCACTCTCTCTGGACAGAAAACCTACCTTCTTCTGGGTGATCACCCTTTGCTAGACATTGTAATGAATATCCAATGCTAGTCTGTCCTACTGGGCCCTGGATATACAATGCTTGATCTTCCACCCATTGCCTTAATCTCCTTTAACTGACCGTCAAACCACATCAGCCACAGTATGAGACAAGGGGGTGTACACAGATAGGTACCACATGATTGAAGGCCACCACAGTATTCCTATTATAGGCCACCACAGCCTCATCTGAACCTGCAGTACATGCCGTCATCACACTCTATATATCTAGTACTGTCTGAAGTCATTCTGGTCACAGCTCTCTTAAAAGGCGGTACCGGACCATCCCCACTGGGGGTGTACTACAAGGGAGGTCCCTGAAGGAGAACTCGATAGTGCATTGATTTGACCAACTGACCAGATCTGTCTCAAGACCTTTTACCTCAAACTTCAAGTAAAATACCAGGTCTGAGGTGTGCCCATATTGGTGAGTCACCAAAGTAACAACTTGTGTGAGGCCTAGGGATTCTTTCACCCTGAGAAAATTTTGACCAAAGTGCAAGAAATTGTCATTGATTCAGGCATTGAAATCACCCAGAATCAACCATCTGGATGACTCCAGCCCCCTGTCAGTGATGATGTCCATGATTTCCTGAAGGAACCCCTTCATGACCTGGAGGCCAGTGCACAAGGAAGCTCCTACAATCTGAACCTGGCCCCCTCCCCAACACAGACACACATTCAAACAGCAGGTATCTCCCACTGGTTGCACCATCAAGTTCATCTTAGATCTAAAGTAGATGCCCTCCACCCCACAGATCCTTCCTTGGGGCAGTGAACCACAGAGAATCCAGCTGGGATGGCAGCCTCCAACACAGGGCCTGCATCCTCACCCAACCAGGTCTCAGTGATGTATGTCTGCTCAAATGAGGAATCAGATAACAAATCCACTATAATAATAATTTTATTCTTTATCTATCTGGCATTGCATAGCTCTGCCCAATGAGGATCAGTATAGGCAGCAGGCTTCTCCGCTACCTGCCCACTTAGTCTGTTAAGAGCCCTGGGTATGGGAATTAAACTTATCTTGCCTCCCTCTGTACCCCGTTTCACATCAGGGAATCTTCTGGTCCTCACTGTCCTCATAGCACATTTCCCATCAAATCTTCCCAAATCTAACCTCTGGCTTCTGCACGTCCTTGTGATCCCCTTTCCCTGCATCAACAGTACACAGAATCCAGCAAGAGGAGCTATTGAAAGGGGTGCAGATTTTGGAGAAGGAATGGGGAGTAGCTAAGCTTAGGGGTCTGCTGTTCTAAACACATTCCATCAACAATAAAATTGCACAAGCCCCAATAAATTACACACCCACAATAATCCTCCGACAATATCACTACCACCCACTTCTTTACACACCCCTGACACTCTGTGCTATTAATTACTTACACATCCATCTCTGTACACACCTATACATGTGACAGAATTTTAATTCAATCAACTCACGCACTCCTTACCTAACAGCAAAGAAAACACTACCAATCACTCCGTTGACTCACACAGCCACTCATACAATATTTTAAAATAAGAAAAGAAGTGGGGTGAAAAGACAGAGTCCTGCACATGCACAATGAACAGACTTACAATTTAAACACAGTTTCTCAATGCTCCACACTGCGCCTGCTGCCACCAAGTGAAGTAGCTTTATTGAAAGATCCATCTGAAACCAACCAGAAAAACGTTTTACACAGACTAGAGGCCTTGAAGCTATATTGTCTGAAGTTCCAGACGATATCAGTATAGGGGGACATGGATGGGAGGAACATTAAAAAGCATCCACTCCTTCACATAGTCCCTGCCTAATGTGTTTGATCTCAAGTAGCTGCAAAAACTGTGCAAGTCATTCAGTATATAGAGAATAATGCATTGGGTGGTGTGCATTATGAGAACTGAAGGGACGTCTGAGGTGTGGGATGCTACATAAACCCCATGAGTGAAGCTCGAGGGGTTTATAAAAGCATACTACACAGAGGGTGTGCATTAACCCTTAGGCTGCCGAAAGATTTAGAATGCATAGGTTTTTAGGACAAGAGATCTTGTCGGTGGCAGCCTAAGGGTTAAATATGAGTAACACACCACCCCATGCCTTAGTTTATATAACTACTGTCCCTCAATTTTTTTTCTCACTCTCTTTTCCCCAGTAGCGGGGGGGGGGGGAGTTGATTCTGTGGTCAGGTGGATATATTATGTTAGACCAAAACTCAGTATCCCAAAGCTGAAGATATCGAGTTTACAGTCCTGAAATGACAAATCCTGCACAACTCAGATGCCTGACAATACAATGTCAGGCATCCTGCTGGCAGAAACACACCTTAATATGGGGGGGCTTCACCTCCTACCCCCGATAATTAATATAACAAACTCCGAGGGGGAGCGGACCTCAGAGTAAAATTATATCAGTTACGGGGGGAAAAATTACTAAAGGTCCATAGCCCAGACCAGAACCTAAACTTCCCAGGGTACACTGGCTGAGCTGCCAGTGGTTTAGTCCTCCACACCACTGGGGCAGCTCGGCCAGCTTCTGGATCTGATGCTGCTTTGTAGACCATTACCAGGGGGAAGGTAGCAATATTCGCTTCTGCCCTCCCGTTACACTGTTGGACATGAATCCACTGGGATTCACAGTGTTGGAATAGTACATCTGTGGGGCAATACTGCCTGGGCAGGTGAGCATTGGGATAATGAGTCACAGGATCTTATAAGGGTACTGGTCAGGCTGGGTGGAAGAAGCATGGAGGGAGTTACATTGTTGGGTGGCGACAGTAGTAAGGGGGTTCTCCCACTGATGGTCTGCTAATGTCCCCAATAAAAAATGAGCTTCCAACAATTTTTTTTACACACGTTTCTTTGATTTTTTTTGTGAGCACTGTCATGTTTTCTATTACATTAATTATGGATTGGACAGCCACTTTCACATCACAGGACACAATTGTATAACATAAGCACTTTTATATTTTTTGATGAGCCTTAACAGAAATTATGAGTTTTGCAGAATTATTTGTGTTTTCTACAGCACAGCTTCAGGGAAACTGAAAGACACAGTAGCTGTCTCGTGCACAGTCATAGCATTGACTGTGCATATGAATGCTGTAATAACCAGACGCTTATTACAGCAAATAATAACTAGCTGTCTCCATTAAAAAATTGATGTCCTGTTATTATATGGTATTTTTGAAACCACATCTCTGTGTGATAGTAGAGTTGTCAGAACCCACTGATGTTCTGGATTCTGTGTCTTGTCTAGAACTTTTCAAATAGTTCTAGGGTTCTAGTCTTTACGACTCAAGCTTGTTTGCTTATACAGTAGGACTGGAGAGAAATGACAGAGAGAGTTACTGAAGGCAAAAACAACTAAAAAGATATCTCTTCTCACAGCACAGCAATACTATTCTGTATCACTTCACATGGCAGAAGAAAGAGAAACATTGTGTGAAACTCAGAAAGCAAAGACCAAGAGTCACAACGGATGTGTTGTAGTTTGGCACAGCTGCATGTACAGATTCATACAGTTTACAATCAGTGAGTAACAAAAGGAGCCAGCACCAAACCTCCAGTTGCTGAACATCTCGTTTGTGTTTGAAGTGCAAGTGCATTGTGCAATAAATCGATAGTATGTGCAGACAATTTCATAGTGCCAATAACTCTGACACAAAATGATCTGTTTTGTGCCAGAGTGATTGAAGCCACAAGTTTGTCTGCTGATAGTTTACCAGGCCCGAGCACAGACCACTGTGGTGGAGTGTCTTCCTCATTACTACTATACCGTATACAACACATTCTCATATGCATCTGTAAAACATTTTAAAATATGATTCCAGTTTGTTTTCCAGACTGGCATCCCCTTTTTTTTAAATGTCTGAAGAAAAAAAGCATTTTATTTAGCATTTAGAACCATTAATACTTAGAACCCATTGGTGTTCTAATTCTGAATTAGAACTTGGCAACCAAGAGGAGCAGATGTGAGTTGCTGCTGTGAGATAAAGCATTACAAATGTTTATAAATGATATGCCATCTGTGCTGACATAGTTGGTGTGTTTGGTTTTATTTGTGGAACTGTGAAATCTCCTACCTTGAAGTGGAGGCTTCTTGTGTCTTTTTCCAATGTCAAAGGTGGGATCTTCTGATCAATGGGACAAACGGACTTGCAGATGTCTGTCATGATGCTTTGACTGGACCAGGAGTTGAATCGGTAGTCGAGAACAAAACTGTAAAGAGTGGAGTGGTTTAGATGGAGCAGAAAGAATGGTGAAGCAGTTGATGAAACTAGGAGGGAGGAAATGGAATAAGTGGAATGTTAAGGGAGTGTGGAGAACTCTTATACTTGACGCCATTTTGAGTATTGAATCTCGGCCTGCTCAGCCCACTCTCTGAATATCTACAACACGTAAACCACCGTTGCCTGAACAGTTGTTTACAATTCTTTCCAGAATTTCTTGTGTGGCCATACTTGGAGTTGTTGTAATGCCCTGCGCTTTCTGTTTTTGGCTGTAGGTGTATGCGGTGGAGGAGCCTGTTCCCCACTAGCTGGACAAGCAGAGAGACCCGTGAGGGGTTTGGTACAGGATTAGTTCAACAATGGAACAACAGAACATCAGAACAAAATAAAAAACTCAAAGGATAGGAGCCTGGTTTTTGGAGCTCAGGATTTGTGGTGCCTTTGTTGACTGAAGGAAAATAAACTAGATCTGGCAACAGGAGAAACCCATTGTAACCTGAACAGAGCAAAACGCTCAGCACGTACTGACATTTAAAATTACTCCTCCCTCGATAAAATAACACAACACTATTCAGGAAGAAGGAGTTATAAGTCTTTTTAGCCTGTTATATCTTATTTTGTTCATGCTTTTGTTTATGCTTCCCCGTATATTTGCTATATATTTTATATATCTGACTATTTTAAAGCTTTTGGGGCTGTTTGGTGCTTGCGCTCATTATATTTGTTTATAGCTTTATAGCATTGTTCTCCAATTGACTTTTTAACTCTGTGTCCTTGGCATTGGCCCTGGGTTTGCTGTCCTGTCTCCAAAGGTTACGAAAGATTTTTGAAGGTACCCTGAGAAGCAGGCTTTTTTTTTGGAGCTGTGTACAGTTAACTTTCCTACTACTGGATATCATTCTATTCACAGTTTTGCCTGGTGCTTCTCCAGAAAAAAATTAAGATTCAAATGTTGGCTCATTGAGTGGTGAACCCCTTTGGAACATTTCTACTGTATGAACATTCTTCAATACTGACACTTATTGTTTGGACTCTCTTCTCTGCAGCTGGGTACTGTATTGCCGAGTGTGTGTGTGTGTGTGTGTGTGTGTGTGTGTGTGTGTGTGTGTGTGCATGTGACCTGCTTGAGCACAGCCTGAGTTATCTTAGTGAACTTAGGTATTTTTAAAAATCATTCTTTAACCTCATTTTGTTTCAGCATTGTAATACACCTGCTGACCCTGCTGGACTCAGAGCTCTCGTGGTCATTAGTGCTTATACTGTTTTGTTTTAAAGACTATTTATTGAATGGTTTTATTAAATGCTCATTAGGCTGTTTAACTGGAAAAATGACTTGTACACCATAGCGATACTGTATCAGTACAACTACTCTTGGCAGCACGCAGCTCATATGGCGTGTATGTAGGTACTTTGTGTAATCTTTTTTTCATAGTGCTTTCTCCTTTGGGATCATCAAGTATCTGACTTAGGGATTCAGTAGGGTCCCAGGATGGTTGTTACCATGGGTCAATGACGAGATCTAAACAAGGGTGTTAAGGAGTCTGATCTGGACTGTGAGGGTTTGATCAATCATAGCTTCTATCCAGTAAGTATTTTAGCTAAAAAAAGGGAATGTATTTTGAGGAGAATCTGGATCAAATTCAACTTAGAAAATCAAATTCAAGGAAAGCATTTACAAAAGGGGAAAATAATAGTTCTGACATTAACTGTCCTCTTCAATCTAAATTTACTAAACACCTAATTAATGAACCCAGAGGTGATCCAATCGATCCACCAGAACAGTAGATTTCAACTCCTTACTAGGAAGGATCAGACTCTAAATTGCTGACCTCAACCCCGCTGTTTAACCCTAAGTTGAGGGACTCCCTAGAACAGAATGATACTACAGCCCAGGCTACATTAATCTCTGAGTCTTCCATCCCTGCCCTTGTGGTAACAGCCCCTAACGGTGGTAATCCTCCACAGAATCAGTTTGCTGAATTTGTCAACACTTCCAATCCAACACTGAATAGCTTCCTTCTGTTCTGCCACACTTCCTCTGCTAGTGATGATGAAGGGATGGCGCATGCAAATATTCATAATCAGAATATTTTGGCTGATGTCATCTCCGATTTACAGAATACCATTCTTGGTCTTAAACAAATTGTATAGCTTAAATCTAGTTAAGACATGTATGAGGAGAAAAGCCAGCCCTATTACACAATAACAGATACAGAAACTGATCTGTAGGTTTTGGGAGGTCCTTTCTTGTCCTCAGATAAAATCAAGCCACTCCCTCAGATAAAATCAAGCCGCTCCCTTACTTCCCATGCCATAAGCGATGAAATCATTAACTTAATGAATAACCCCTACATGGCCAACCTTCTGGTGATGGAACAATTAGTGATAATTTGCAAAGAGCTTGACACTATTAGGGAAGATCTTGCCATCAATGGAGTAAGGATGGATGACATTATAAGATCATGCCAGCTGCACCATACTATAAAGGAATCCTCTTCGGTTCTTCCCAAGGATGTGGATAAGGTAGAGTCAGGATCTCCCCTGTGTCGAGATTTTAGCTCTTATTTCATTCTAGATATGAGTCCAGTAAAAGCTTGCTCAAAGAAAAATAGGGCTAAAAAAATCTAAGAAAAAAGTAGAAAGAAAAACATTAGATAGGGCTAATCCCACCTCCACTGCTGACAATGCAGTGGGTGGGTTTTGACAATGTAGTCAGCCTGGCCTTCCCTGACACTAAGTGCAATGTCAAGGCTGGGTTAAATGAAACAGCTTCTGTACCTCTTCCATGTAGTAAGGAAATGGGTATCCTGATTTCTGTTCCCCAGGTGAGGTTTGAGGACAGAATGATTAGCAAGGATGATTGCACATTACCTTGGGACAAGTGGGTAAAATGGGTGGAAGAACAGGCTACCTAGAGGTCAGAATCTGACTAGACTTCCCATCATAATGGTGTCCTGTGTGAGCCAATCACAAATGATCCTGGACAGGCATCAATGCAGGCCAAGTAGGCTCCCAGAGAAAGAAGTAAAGCACAACATATGGCAAAGCAAGACTCCTTATCTGAGGGTCTGGAGGGTTTGGATCATAGGACAAGTGATGTCTCCCCTGTCTTGGAGAGGACTCACAATTATGGCATACTAAGCTTATATGACCTTGCAGCCACTAGTAATCTATTAGGAGCTGTTACGGGCTTCTTGGGGTTCAAAATGGAGGTCCGGTTCCAGCCAAATGATAGTGAAGGTATGTTTTTTGGAGGGAGAGTCAGAGATGGATTGTATTCAGCTTTCTGTGCCAATCATAGATTTGCAAGCTTTCTGTGGCTCAGTGCTGGTGTGCTAGATAAATGGAACATTATATTAACTTTTGTTACTTTTTTGGATTAAAGAAATCTCAGGGAAAAACAGATGCCAAATTAACCAGGTCTCTCTTATCGTTCTTTGCTAATTTTCTTCAAATTCCATTGGGGTGGGAGGGGTAATAAGAGCCAAAAGAATGACTGACCAGAATGGGGCACAGGTGGCTGTGTTATTCATATCCAGATTAGTTGCAGATAGAATTCTGGATAAATGCCCTATCTTAGATTCTATGGATATTTATGCAGTTTAAAGTGCCAACTGTGCTCCCTCTAGGATTTATGGGCAACTTCCCCAAGGAATCAAGGTCCAGTACCCAGTGCGGTCCCCTTGACAAACAGGTTTCAAGCCTTGGCTGGATACCAATTACCTCCGGCCCATGCCACAGACAAATTTCCACATAGCTGTGCAAATACTCCCCCAAAAGAGTCTACTTCCAACCACTTATTATCATGGAATATTGCTGTACTTGCCTCAAAATGGGTCGATAAAGATTGGTCTGAATTCATTTTGAGTTTTTCAACTATATGCTTTCAGAAAACTTGCCATTTGAACATCCAGGATATACAAATTAACAATTTTAAACTATTTCAAATACCAAGGGCAGGATTTGCAAATCTTTGCCCATGCACAAAACCTGTTTGCCCAGGGCAAACAAGACTTTGTGAATGGCTGGTATTCAAAAAGCCCAGTTAGTCCCCACATACTGGGTTTGTGCTTGGGCAAAGTAGGGAAGGGGTGGTAATGCAAATGAGTGGGAGAGGACCTGCATATCCCAGCAAAACCTTTCACAAACATTTGCTCCATACAATGGCCAGTCACAAAGGCCATTGCTTGGAGCAAATTACAGCTTGGAAAAACCTGGCGGTACTCCCCGCAAACCCTAGAGGGTTGTGGAGGTACTGCATCCCCCTTGTCCCCTTCAGAAGAAAACTGAAGTCCCCCCCCCCGGTCCTGCTCCCAGTATCAGTAAAAAAAAAGACAATGATCCCTGGTTTCTGTAGTATAGTGGCCCCTCCACCCTCCCCGGTCTGATCCATGGTAGCATACAAATAAATTAAATAGAGCCCCATCCCCCCTCCCCAGTCCGATCCACAATAGCATCACAATAAATGCAATAGCACACCATCCCCCCTTCCCATCTTATCCCCGGTAGCATGTAAATAAAAGATTCACTGGCTTCCAATAGTGCTCCAAACCACTCCCTGGTCCGATCCCCATAAAAGTTAACAATAAAGAAATCCCCATTTTACACAGTGTAGTGCCCCCTTCCCCCATTCTGGTAACTACATCCCACCCACTCCCCCTTCCCAGCAGGGCCCCCAGGTCAGCAAGCAGCATGGCCCCCTCTCACCTCCATGGCATCCCGTCGACTGAACTGTCAATGAATGACAGCTTATACAGTACTCCCTAAAAGCCCATTGGTTGATATTATCAGCCAATGGGCTTGTAGTGTGTACTGTAAGCTGTCATTCACAAAGTTGTACAACTGGGGGGAGAGGGTGGGATGTAGTTACTGGAGTGGGGGGGCACTACACTATGGCAAATGGGGATTTCTTCATTCTTAGCTCTTATGGGGATCGGACTGGTGAGGGATTCAGAGCACTAATGTAAGCTGGGGAATCTTTAATTTACATGCTACCGGGGATCAGAAGGGGAAGGGGGATGGGGCTTTATTACATTTATTGTGATGCTACCAGGGATTGGACCGGGTAGGGAGGACAGAGCACTATTGGACACCGGGGATTCTTTTATTTTTATGCTAATTGGGATCAGACCAGGGAGTGGGGAGGGACCACTACATAAGGATATTTTAATTTGTCTATACTTGCGATCAGCGTCTGCATGGGGCATGGGAGTGTGTGCACAGCCACCTCTCAGCCATGCAAATGAGCCCGTAATGGGTATGCAAATACCACCTCATGCCTTGCTTGCCTAATGAGCTCATTTGCATGGCTCCCTTTGTGAATAGCGGAAGTGCGCACCAGCACTATGTGTGCCGCAGACCATCCTTCTGGCTGCCTATGGGAGTAGCGCTAATGGGAGTTCCTGTGGGTTAGCACTGCCCCCACCTTGCCCCTTTTCACAGTCAGATAGCCCACTGGGCTATCCGACTGTAAATAGCATAGTTGTCTACCAGCACAACCAGGGAGCGCAGTGCAAACTTTTGTGCTCACTTTTCCCAATCTTTCTGAATCCTGGCCCAGCTAAGAAACATCACAGTTGGGGGAGCGCCTTGCCTGCTATGTAAAAATTAACAAGGAAACATCAGCTTCCTTGATACAGTAACATCCACAGATTTTTGCATTGCTCTCTACATTAAGACCTATGGTCTTGAATTCCTCTGGGTAAATGTATATATTCTGCTTTGCCCTCTAAACATGCAATTGATGCTCCCTGGGATACATTAGGATCACTTATAGAAAACCTTTATCAAAAATTTATGAACAGTCGCATCTTGTTGGTAGGTGACTTAAATGCAAGAAAAGGTGAATTTGAGGGGCTTTTAGACAATTCTGCCTTATGCTCGCTATGTTCCTTGGGCACTATTCCCTTTAGGATATCCTTGGAGCGGAAAACAAATAGTCCCAGTCTAAAACTTATTAACTTTATGCAAGAATATAATTTCTTCCCTCTCAATGGTAGACTTCCTGGTGCTAAAGCAGGCCATTTTTCCTACTTTTGTCTGCTAGTGGCATCAGTGATTGACTTTGCACTATGGGATGATTGCAGAATAATCAATATGTCAGAAAATGACCACCAACCTCTAAACTTAGGCTGGGCTTGTGTTGCCCTTTCAGGTGTGCCTTGCCAGCTGAATCTCCCCAGAAGCATGTTCCTCCTAGACTAGAGGTTAGAAACAGAAAGTGGATTCACTGGACTGACAAGCTATTGATGGACATTTGCCTTATTGTCCTATCCTTTCTGGAACTTTATTTATCTCCTTCTTACAATGACAGCTCAGCATCAGTTATAAATGATTCCCTGAATATTCTCTATTCACAACTATGGAGTATTCTCTATTCTTTTGGGAACAATATAGGAAGGCATTACAGTCATTGGTACGACAAGGATTGTCATAAGGAAAAATGTAAAGTCCTTGCATTACTTATGTTTACCAAATCACAGCCATCTAGGTCCAACTGTCATGATTTAAACAAAGTAAGAAAAGACTATGAAAAATGTCTGCTAAAGAAAATGTGAATTTTATCAGAAACAGTGGCAGTTAATGCTTAATGCCATCAATAAAAAGGATTCTAAAATGTTTTGGTCCCTTGTGGCCAAGGGATCCCATAATTTCTCTAATTCAGTAGATTCTTACATATCTGAACACTTATGGGTTAACCATTTCTCTGCCCTATGTTTTTATTCTAAATTAGAAAGTGAAATACTGCCATTGATACATTGCCCTATCAAATTATTTTCCATCCATGAAGTAACGTTTGCATTAGCTTCATTAAAACATAATAAGGCCCTGGGCCCTGATTTAATAATAGCAGAGGTTTATCTACAATGATCTCTGATATGGGTTGAATTTTTTGTGTTTTTTTTTTTCAATAAATGTGTAAGGAAAGGCTATATCCCATATTCCTGGAGGGGAACAGAAATTTTCCCTATTTTTAAGAAGGGCAATAAGTCTGACCCTAATATATACTGTCCCATTAGTCTCTTTGATATCTCAGGAAAAATAATTTCCAAAATAATTCTCATACAATTACAGGAACAAACAGAAGCCTTGGGTGTTTTTCCCTCCTACAGTATGGGTCTATGAAAAACTATTTTATAATGGGCAACTGCTTTATCCTGAGACATCTGTGGGAGAAGCACTGCCTCATTCATGGCCAGAAATTATATGTCTTATTCATAGATCATTATTCCACATTTGACTACATAATAAGATCAAAACTCTGGCAAATAATGCTGAATAATGATGTAACCACACCTTTGCTACTTTACACAGTTAACTCCCCCTGGCACCCTTAATTGGGCACAGACTTCAATACATTTAGACAATTAGTACCATCCCTAGCTTTGTTAATGTATACCAGACTCATTACTTTTAAAGCTCAAAGGGTGGGGGTGTACAAAAGCAAATATTATGACCTACAAGGTATTTACAAAACCAGGTCCTGAGGAGAGAACATTTTTGCTAGGGCTATGCTACACCTATACTTCTGGAGCGGTACCCAGTAAATCCACACACAAGAAGCAATGACGTAAATGTTCAATCTAGAGTTGGTATAAAGAGTGTGGCTTTACTCCAAAAGATGTTCTTTAAAACAAGGGTGGACCCCTCAAGGTTTACACATTGTGGCACAAGGAACTTGCAGAACAGCAAAATGACTGTATCAGATAGAAACTCTTCATATTTGTATATTTCATAGGACATTGAACATCCTGTACTAGCATCCCATATTTCATAGGACATTTACATTTCTTCCAGTGGCACTGGCCACAACTGAACATACATTTGGCTAATAACTAGCACAACATACTGTAGGGGGTAAAATCTGGTTCGGACATTGGCCATATGTCTAAAGTAAACAGGTACCCTTACTGAACCTGTTGTCCTGAACTGGTTACGCCACATGAGGGTCTGCCCACCCTTTGCTCCCGAATCCATACTCAGCCATTCTTCAGAGTTTCATCTTAAACATCTTGAATACACTTGGAAAATGCTTAATTGAATGAACTTTCTCATCCAGCATTTAACACACTACACTGGTAGTGGAAGAACTAAAGTCCCAAACAATGTGAATTAGTCATACCCCTGGACATCACACTTGTCAGCTGACCTTAAACTGAGAACACTCAAACTTCTGAACAGAAAAGTTGATATTTCCCTCTTAGCCAGAGGACACAACAGCACAGGTACTTGCTTTCTGCAGCAAAAAGTCAGATCCTACTCACTGTTAGAAATTACAAGTAGCTTCAAAACATCCCTCCTGGATCAAAAAGGGGATTGCCCCTAGGATCCATCCACCAGCAGTCCTTTTCACCCATCCAGAGATGAAAATCAGGAGATCCTGTTGTAGACAAGGGTTTCCACCACTTCTGTTGGCAAACTGTAGAATACCAGGACTAGGGTGAGAAAGCAGGCTCTCCACTCAGATCCCTCAGCTGAGCAGTTCTCACTCCTCCCACTTTAATCTGCTGACACACACACCCAACTGATTGACTACTACTCACCACTATCCCAAGATTATAAACTCCCTCCTTATAGCTGCTGTGGCTTATGCTGCTGCAAAAGTTTCAAATGAGCTGATCTCTCTCATCTCAGCTGAGGCCAAGTAAACAAAAGAGTGAGTAGGTGAAAACCCCATTTAACTAGTTAATCACCAGCTGCCTCTCCCTGCCTAGCACTGACACTGAAAGGATTCTAGTAACCCCAGGGGACTGGGTGGTTGCACTCACAGCAACCAGATGAATGACTATCCTCAGTCATACCTCATCTGGCACTAGGCCATCCTACCCTCCTATGTTATCTGCAGGGAGGGGTAATCTGGCCCTCCCCTACTATGTGCCAGGCACAGGCAGGTAACACTGAAGGAACAGAGGCCGGCTGATGAAACTTCAGCCCCTATCCTATGATCTGTCTATGAATTCTCAGTGGCTCCAAGAAAACTGCTTGAAGCATGCCCTAATAGACCAGTACTGAGAGCCCCTACTGCAGATCAGGACCCCAGCCTGTCTATCCCCCTAGCCCTTTGGGAAAATCTGTCTGACCATGCTGCCTACTAGGTAACCTATCCCCCAAACTTTCCAGGGTACCTCTGAGCAACAAGAAGGAAACATACGCAGCATTGCATTGCATTTCTCCACAATTTCACACCTGTGAAGGAAAACATGTTAACATCTTGTTAACCATAATCAATTCTAAAACACTAACAAAAGGGGGACTCAGATGAGCTCCAATATCCTCTTCTTCTTTTCTTTTGTTCTTCAGGAACACCTGCAAGAGAAGAAAAACACAAAAACACATTCTGCATTCCACACAGTGCCTAAACCTCCACCTAATACTAAAGTACCTCCCCAAAATATTTTTTCTATAAAAGTACAAAAGTAAAACAATGGAAAGAAGACATGTATGCAACACATTTGGGGATGGGATGCCCTACAGAGTCCCAAATAGTGGCAAGATTACTGTTGCCTGTGGGCATTGTCCACTAAAGAGTCTCTCCTAGGCTGAAGCCTGCTAAAGAACAGTTCTTGGACAGGACAGGGCCTGTATAGCATTGCAATCCATGGAGAGAGTATTTGATCAAAATTAAAGTTCCATGGATAGTCTTCAAATGTAGGATGTGTTGTGCAAGGTCAGTTAATGTAAATAAAAAGTTTTCTTACCAGCTTCTTGAAAAATGAAAACAGAGGATCACCTTACTTTTCTGAGCTGAGGACCTTCTCCCTTCAGACAAGACGGCATCTTTGGATACTGCTGGGTTGATGTTCTCTGAAAAAACAAACACTGAAACAGGAAAACTGCTGAGCTGATGTCTTCTGGAAGGCCAGACAATGGGACAGGAAATCTGCTGGACTGAGGAATCTGGATGCACATGAAGAAATCCTGGAATGCTGGCCCAGTGGTGCTGAGGGCTGAGGTGCTGGATGCCTTACCTCACTCTATGCCAGCGACTCGTGTCTGGGAATGAGCACAGGCTGCCAGGGGTCTGCTGGGAAGGAGAAGGATCAAGTGTCTGAAGGACTTCTCTCCTTCTCTGGGGAGGGGGGTCACCAGCAGTCAGTGTCGACTGGCCCCTAGCGGTGGCTGGGGAACAGCACTGACACTCTGAAAGGGGAGGAGAGGAAGCAGATGCTTGGAGTAGTGCATGCAAACGTGTGCGTGCTTTCTCCTTAGGGTGTCATTGCATGCCTCCTCTCCCAGGGGGAGAAAGTGGAAAAAGGAGTCCTGGGCATGATGCGATCACATTCGATCCCTGTAGGCCCCACTCCATGAATAGCGGTAACATCCGCACCTGATCCATTTCAGTAGGTTGAGTGATCCCCGCTGCCCCACTGGGGGGGCAAGCCATGGAGGACAGCGGAAGGTAAGCCGCAAGTGGGGGACAGGGCTGGGAAATCAGGATTGAAGGTGTGCCACCCAGGGAAGAGAAATAAATTAACTGAAAAAAAAAATCCTGGAATACCAGAAGAGCTACATCTTCCTCCATGGACACTGCTGCTTCAGATGACAGACACTGGCCTGCCACTGCTCACTTTCTTTAGGCATGCTAGGCATCTACACAGGGAGTGGCATCATTAAGGACAGTACCACTCAGGGTGTGGGGCTAGGACTATGACCCCATCTGGGCATTCAAAGTTGATGTGAAATGTCTCATTACCAGCCCCATCCACAATTTGCACAGTGTCCATAAACAGAGTCCTCCCAATCTCCAGAATTTAAGGCAATCACTTATGACTTTGTCCCTTACACATTCTGTAGCACCAGAGTACAAATTCTTGCTTGCCTCCTCCATCAACCAAGATTGCCTATTCTGTTTGATTTCCTCCCAGACTTGGTGAGAAAAGGTAGGAAAGGACTTCCCATATGTGGTGTCAGCTCTCCTATGTATCTGTCTCTCCTCTTTACTATACTTTACTAGTCTGCAGCCCATGGCCTGACTTGGGGGTGGCCATTCCTGGTCGAGCCAGTGTCTCATACTCAAAGAATGAAAGAACTTGCCCCCCACTATCTCTGTGGACAAGCTGCTAGAGCCTTCTCTAACTGTCTCTGGCTCCTCTGAGGCAAGAGCTTCAGGTGACTCACTGGAGCCCTCAACATGAAAATACCCTTTTTCATCCTCCTCTTCCTCACTCATTATTTGTGCCCAAGAGTGAGCAAACATCCTCACTCCTGAGACATTCCGTTCCTCACTGGGCATGGAGGTGGACACCTCCCAATTCAATGTCTCTTACAATCCATCCTCCCCCACTAGGCTAGGAATCGGACCCTGATTCCACGGGTCCACTGATCCCTCAGTTGCACTGTCCATCTGGGACACAGGCATGGAAGCCTTTCTCTGTTCCTGCCCTTACAGTGGATCAACATCAGTTTTACTTGCTCCTTCTGTAACACACTCTGATGAAGTTTCCCTAGTAGGTTCAACATGGTGCTGCATGCTGCTACTAGCAGGGTCTCCTGCCAGGGTCCACATGGGAGCCAATCAAATTCTTGTCATCCTCTCTGGTGCTGCACCCCTGCTCATTTCAAACTTCACAAGACAGTCCAGGAAATGGAGTATCAAAAGCACATCCCTTCCAGCCTTTAGACACGCTATGTGCAGTCTCACTAGATAGCTAGGGATTGCTACTTCTAGAGGTAACATTTCACCCTAGAAAGCTCTCTCTACCTCTCTTAGTGCTTCCACCTCTTCAGTGATCATAGCTCGGAAATGATCTGGGTATTAGGGAGTTCCTGAAGCCATGTCTGAAAGCAAACACACAAACTTGTTACTGAAATGCTTACTAGTCACATATTGTCTCACAAAGTAGCTCCCTGCTGCTGTGTTTACATTGCTGACCGTGCCCTGTAATGATGTCAGTAACTTTTCTCATGCATCAAAATCTGTTCACTTGTTCAAAACTGTGTTTCTGACCTTTCTGGCTACTGAATTTACTTTAAACTGCAATCGATTGCTCTACTAATACATTTCAGCACATTCATACAAATGTAACCTGGTACTTGACTTTGCAATCAGCATTAATTCAGGAAAACTATTTAGACATGCTCAAAGTCACTTTTAAGCCACAGTCTTTGCACAGGATTGCCTGCTTGTTGCATCCTCCATATACAACTCATAGTCCTGCTGCTTAGAAAAATGTACTATTGCTAAACCGTTATCACTGCTTATAGTCTATGCTCAGAATTTCTGTTTGTTGCCCTGTTTTCTACAACTTGCAGTCTTTCTTTGTACAAAAATCACACTGCTTGCACATAGGTTCAGCTGACATGATAATCACACACAGTTTGTTTGCACAGTTAACTTGTTTAATCACTGAATTCAGTACCTGGTTCCCTCTGATGGAAAATTTCGGCCTGTTGCTGATCCTAGGAAGGCCTCTGGGTAAAACAAGCTGGCAATCCCACCGATCATAGCCACAAATGCCTCGATCACTCTCCAGTCAGTCGGGTAATGGGTTGAGCCTGAAATTACACAGTACTAGTCTGTTTACTAAAGTTTAGAATGCTCACAAGCCCTTCAATGGTTGATCCTGGTCTAACCAGCTTGCACGCCACTCTCTCACTTCTCTTTGAACACTCTGCAGTGCACAGATGCTGGCCAGGGGGGATGGACTGGTTGCGGTCACACCAATCACTTGACGTGATGCAAATGAGCCTATCTCTCTCCTCGCTCTTCCTTCACTGAGATTGTCAAATAGGAGCAAATTTAAACTGCAAACTGTAACTTTTTTTCTCAGCTGCAATTTCAGCAGTGGGAACACTATTTTGACTATTTTTACTACAGTTTCTGGACAATTTATTTAGTGACTCCCCCAAGTTGCACACAAAGGCGCATGAAACTTTCAGGGCACATATCTGAGTCTGTTCCTTAGATTCCACAATACTTTTGGCACTTGAAAATTGCAATTTAAAAATGCTGTAAGCACTTTGATGCAGAGACCAGGACACACACTTCAGTGCTTTACTGTCCATTACAAGTTGAAAACACACAGCAGCACTCTGTTCTTTACTGTTCTAGAAGGCACACAAGCAGCACATTTGGATGACACTTTTCTGGGCAAAAATCCTCTTGCCCAAAGCTTCCTTTCTGTTTGGGCCACACTGCTACCAGACAGAAAGATGCTAGACATACATTCAGCAAAAGTCATTGGTTCTTGCCCCAAATTAAAAATCCTGGATGAGCCCCCAATTTTTGTAACCACCCCCTCACTACTTTACACAGTTAGCTACCCCTAATACCCTTAACTGGTCACATACTTCAATACATTTAGTCAATTGGTACCATCCCTAACTTTGGGAATGTATACCAGGCTCATTACTCCTAGAGATCAAAGGGGTTGGGCTGTACAAAAGCAAATATTATGACCTACAAGGTATTTGCAAAACCAGGTCCTAAGGAGAGAACTTTTTGCTAGGGCTATACTAGGCCTATACTTCTGGAAGGGTACCCAGTAAATCCACACACAGGAAGCAATAACATAAATGTCCAAACCAGAGTTGGGGTTCTAGAGTGTGGCTTTATTCCAAAAGATGTTCTCTAAAACAAGGGTGGACCCCCAAGGTTTACACATTGTGGCACTAGGAACATGCAGAACAGCAAAACGACTGTATCTGATAGAAACTCTTCATATTCCTATATTTCATAGGACATTGTACATCTTGTACTAGCAACCCATATTTCATAGGTCATTTACATTTCTTCCAGTGGCATTGGCCACACCTGAACATACTTTTACTAACAGAACACTTTCCCCTTGTATTCCCATCTTTCATAGGACAATTACATTTCTTCCAGTGGCACTGACCACAACTGGAACTGCTTCTTGTAGCACTGCCCACAACTGAACATACATTTGGCTAATAACTAGCACAACATACTTCAGAGGGTAAAATCCACTTTGGACAGTGGCCATATGTCTAAAGTAACTTGGCATCCTTACTAAACCTGTAGTCCTGAACTGGTTACTTCAGGTAGGGGGCTGACCACCCTTTGCTCCCAAATCCATATTGAGCCATTCTTCAGAGTTACACCTTAAACATCTTGAACACACTTGGAAATTGCTTGATTGAATGAACTTTCACATCCAGCATTTAACACACTACACTGGTAGTGGAAGAACTCAAGTCCCAAACAATGTGAATTACTCATACCCTTGGACATCACACTTATCAGCTGACTTTAAACTGAGAACTATCTCAAACTTCTGAACAGAAAGTTGTGCATTTCCCTCTTAGCCATAGAACACAACAGCACAGGTACTTGCTTTCTGCAGCAAAAAGTCAGATCCTACTCACTGTTAGAAATTACAAGTAACTTCAAAATATCCTGGATCAAAAAGGGGATTGCCCCTACGATCCATCCACTAGCAGTCCTTTTCACCCCTCCCAGGATGAAAATTAGGAGATCCTGCTGTAGACAATGGTTTCCATTACTTCTGTTGACAAACTGGAGAATACCAGAACTAGGGTGAGAAAGAAGGCTCTCCATTCGGAGCCCTCAACTAAGCAGTTCTCACTTCTCACACTTCAAGCTGCTGACACACACTCCAACTGACTACTACTACTCACCACCACCCCAAGATTCTTAACGCCCTCCTCACAGCTGCTGTGGCTTATGCTACTGTGAGAGTTCCACATAAACTCATCTCTCTCATCTCAGCTGAGGCCAAGTGAACAAAAGATTGAGTAGGTGAAAAACCCATTTAACTAGTTAATCACCAGCTGCCTCTCTCTGCCTAGCACTGATACTGAGGGGATTCTAGTAACCTCAGTGGACTGGGTGGTTAGAAAGACATAGAGTATTCCTTGATTTCTCTCATCTCCATCATATATAGTGGCAACTGGGCAAGAGTCAGAATAGGGAGGGAGTGTAATTCCTCAGTGAAATTCAAAATTAATAAAGCCGTTAGTCAAGGTTGCTTGTTGCCCCCGATGCTATTCTTTATATATATATATATATATATATATATATATATATATATATTCGTTGAAAAAGTTTGTTAATGCATCAGTTAGGGTTGAAGCATCAAAGTAGGGAAATGAGGTTAGAGTTGAGACCCTAACTTACCTACCACCCCACCTCACCTTTCTACAGACTAACAGTTGACGGGTGGGTTTTCTGGGGTCATTGGCCCTAACTGTCACCCCATTCCATGTATAAGAAAACTGACATGGTACAGTATAGGAGAATGGGGGTGAGAGTGAGGCCCAATGACCCCAAGGCACATCCCACCGACTGTTGGTCTGTGGAGGGTGGGGGTTGGGTGGTAGGGTGGGGGTTGGGGTCTCAACCCTAACGCCTCTTTTCCCTACTTTTGTCACTTTAACCCTAACTGATGCATTAAGAAAGTTTTTTGCAATGAATTTCCTTACTTTTTGAAAAGTGTAATCTTACCCTTGTAAGGTTTTGGGAGCGCAGGGCCAAGTGTCCCATGGTATCAGTTTTTTGGAGCACAAGGCCTATAATGAACTGTCATAGCAGATTGCTCAGCACTCCCATTACTGCATAATGGTATCCATATGTGGGAGCACAGGTCTCTCTAGGTCCTGCACTCCCAACTATCTATAATCATAGAGATGCAGCACAGGCCTAGACACATTCCAAATAAACCTTGTGATGCAAATGACAAAATATCTCAGTAACTGTAGCAGGGTCTGGTATGGTTGCCTGACCTGTGCTAGCCTGTCAAATTATTCCCCACCCATGATTCCCTGAAATGGGGCAGCCTGACTCATTGTTTTGCTGAGAAACATTTCCCCAACAATTGTAAGCATCATCCCCATAAAAAAAATTACGTGCAAATACAAGAATGGAGGGACACTTTTATTTGCTATATTCATGCAATTGGTGTGTGTTGGATGGTGAACGATGTACTTCATACTGGCTACAGTAGCTGACTGCAGTTGTTAGTGGCTGATGCTCTTCTGTATAGGGCTCCACTTGGGTAGCAGTGAAGAATCCAATGTGCTACACGGAGCATCGCAATGTCTTTGATGCAACAGACTGCTGCTGCACAGTCTGATTCTGGTAACAACTATAAATACCCAGCATTATTTTTTTAAGCATCATAAGAGACTTACAATCCCTTTCAGAAAGCAACCCTGCCTATTTGAAGTCTTGATAGAAACTCAGAACTTGATGGCAGAAAAAGTCCACTAGCTTATAGAGTCCTTTCTGAACCACTTGTGTTGGTTCAGACAACCAGCAAACCCTCAGCAGAAATTAGTCAACAGCAAACTCCATAAAACTAATACTACAGGCACATGTATCAGAAACATAGCACCCCTTGTGGTCGACACCCTGACGGTGAAACACAGAAAAAGACCATTACGGCGACATTCACGGTAATGGTCCTTTTTCTGTGTTTCGCCTTCCCCCAGTGTTCCGCCCCCTTCCTGGACCAACTCTGACCTGGAGTTGGAATCCTAGAGTCCCGGGGGGTGCGGGGGGTACAGCCCCCACATGGGGGGGTGTGGGGCGCACAGCCTCTCCAGAAAACAGCAATAGAAGAGGTGGCACAATACCCGCGCGTATTGTGCCGTCGTCGTGAGGGAGGTCGGCATTCTCGCCGATGAGTTATCTTGGTGCTTCCATCAAAAGAGGCCACAGCTTGAAATGTAAAACCATTGACAACAGCATGATGTAACAGTTTATATTCCCCATTCACTGGTGAGAGATATTATATTCCTCACTCACTTGCAATCAGGTAGCAGTGAAGAATCCTATGTGCTACGTGGAGCACCGGTACAACAGACTGCTGCTGCAAGGTGTGGTTCTGGTAACAGCTGTAAATGCCTATTGGTCAGCACTGTGGTACTGCTGCAGAGGAATAGTGCACTGCTCTGTGATGGTCTGTCACTCTTGGAGGAGGGGGCAGAAATACACTGTGCATGTCATCTGTAACACTCCTACTGCAACTACAGTCAGACATGATTACGGGTGTAGGGTAGGTGCACAGTAGGAAGGTAAGCAGCTCTACAACTACTCACAGGAACAAATAAAGGCCAAGTGTTGTATGTATGCAATCCTGTCATCCATAATGTCAGAAAACTGTATTTTGGGTATATTTTTGATGGTAATCAAGACCTGTCAGTGAATTGGTGTTGGTCAATTACTTGACTGGCAGACGCGTGTTGGGAAACTCTACGGATCTCCTGTAGCAATCTTGGCAAAAATTGCACTGCAGTTGCAATGATGGACTGGCAACCTGCACACATGCATAGTACACCAAGCTGCACTTCACAAAAAATCCGTATCTCGGACCATGTTTGAGATATAGCCGCTGAAAGGTGCCGCATTTGCCAGTGTTATCCTATGGGAAATTTACCAACTTCAGAATGCCATAACTATGGAACCAATATTAATTTCTACATCAAACCAGCATAGGTCACATCTGTGGGACAACCTCTTTGTACCCTGTAAATTTCAAGCCAAACGTCCTAACTGTTTCTTTGCAGTGAACTGGCAAAGAAACAGCAACCTTAAAAAATCCCTGTTCATGAGGTGTCAAAATCCTTGTTCATGAGAAATCCTTGTTTGTGAGATAAGGTCATCTGGTCCTGATCTCAGAAAAAAGGATTTTGACGTCTCACAAATAAAAGGATTCCTTTTTAAAATCCTTGTTCGTGAGATGTCAAAATCCTTGTTCGCGAGCCGGATCCTTGTTCATGAGATGTCAAAATCCTTGTTCATGAGAAATCCTTGTTTGTGAGATAGGGCTATCTGGTCCTGATCTCACGAACAAGGATTTTGACATCTCATGAACAAGGATCGTCTCACAAACAAGGATTTTGACACCGCAGAAACGAAGATCGGAAGTGAGTGATGAACAAGGATTTTAAATGGTTAAAACAGCAATTTTCTGACAAAACTAAAGGAAACCAAAGTCATTGGTTTACAGAGGGCTTCTCTCTGACCAAAACCCATACTTTAATGTCCACAGAAGACACCCCTGGGGCAAGTTACAAGGTTTTGTTTTTCAGTAATATTCAAAAACAAGATGGAGGCTAGCGAACAAGGATATTTTTCTCACAAACAAGTATTTTTTTAATCTGTGTTCATGAGCTGTCAAAATCCTTGTTTGTGAGGCAAATCCTTGTTTGCAAAAGACTGAACTGAGCATGCTCAGAACCTGACATTTCAAAATTGAATAACTTTGGGATGGATTAATATTTTTTCATCAAACCAGTGCTGGCTTGTTCCTTGAGGCAACCTCTTCCCACACTGACAATTGCATGTCAAACTTCCAAACAGTGTGTGCAATGGGTAAAAATCAAAAACTAGCAAAAAAGCAGAAAATACACTTTTTCACTATGCGCTGCATGAAAACTGCAAATCCAATCAAAACGAAACTTGGCACATCAGGAGAGCTACCCAATAGGACTGTGCATACAACATTTTGTGCAAATCTGTTGAATGGTTGCAAAGTTATTAAAGTGCTAAATGTGGGGTTTAACATTAAACTACTTACTCAACCCTAGCTATAGTGGTGCTACTGCGCCACTATGTGTGTGTGTGTGTATATATATATATATATGTATATGTATATATACAGTGTATATATATATATATATATATAGCTGCACGGTAGTGCAGCTATAATTAGGGTAGCCTGGCCACGTCTTTGCTAAACCCAAATGTTTGCACTTTAATAACTTTGCAATCATTTCTCAGATTTGCCTGAACTTTTGCATGCTTGGTGTCCAACTATAGATCTCTGGATCTGGAAAGTTTTGTTCCAGTGAGATGTACAGTTGCTGAGCTGTGGAGTGTCACAAATGTGAAAAATCCTCAACTTTTGTACAATTCTTTGTCAGGCTACAGAGACTGAATGGTGCATCTGTCTGGCTTCAAATGTGCATTTGTATATGTGGCCTAGGTGATGGTCATACCTTTTGAAGATCTGATAAATAAATATGAATCTGTTCAAAAGTTATGCATGTTTTTCATGTCCCATTTTAGCCAATGGCAAAATTTATATGGGTGACATAAAAACGTTCGCGAAAGCATTTTTCTTTTCATGCTCTGAATTTTTCTTTTTCTCGAATACTGCATGGGAGAAGCACCAGGAATATAAACAATGGTGCTTTTTTAAGTATTCTAAGCAAAGTCAGTGAAAATAAGCACCCATCGACCAGATATGCACCGGACACCAAGCAAATAAAGTGTCACAAATAATTTATTGATGGCATAAAAAAACAATGGCTTGAGTAGCATAGCCAGAGCTACAGCAGGAACAAGACTTATGTTTCACCCAGGTGAATTGTGCTTTTTGCCTCAAATTTACAGAGTAACAAGTGCTTGAGTAACTGGCATGCCCTGTGCTTGTTTGGTAAAAAAAATATTGATTGGTTGATTGATTATGCAGTTATAGTGTTTAGAAATTTGGAAATTTCCTATAGGACAACATTGTGGTGACTGTGGTGCTTTTCGGTGCCAGTATCTCAAAAATGGTTCGAGATATGGATTTTTTGCTCTGGGTTTAGTTCACCTTTGGGCGGATTAAGTGTCCATGTCACTTTTTATAGCCATGGTTTCAACTGCAGTGGAATTTTTTTCATAGTTAATATGGTTACTGAGATATTGTCATATTACTGTTACAAAGGTTCCTTTTCATGACTATAGGGCTGTGGCATATGCACTTATGTATATCAGTATGTACAGTTTGGAAGATTGAGGGGAGCACAGGGCCTGGAGGGCCCGCGCTCCCCTCAATTTCCAAAATTGTGTATATTGATATGCATGAGTGGGAGCACAGGGCCCGAAGGGCCTATACTCCCACTTATGCATATGAGTATGTACAGTTTGGGAGGTTGAGGAGAGCACAGGGAATGGATGGTTTGTGTTCCCTTCAATGTCCCAGACTGTTGATACTGATATGCATAAGTGGGAGAGCAGGGCCCAGGGTTTTTTGTGCATTTCTTTGCTCGGGACTACAGCGCACACAATTTTCCTGTCTGTTCTGAAACCTTCAGGGAAGATGCAGTCTGGGTCATTGATGTGCCTTTTAAAGATTTGGTGAGAAAATATTAATCTGTTAAAATATTATTCCATTTTTAATTTTCCCATTATAGTCAATGTGAAAAAAACTATATGTGCCTTTTGAAAGCTGCCACCAGTGCACTTTACTGTTGGAAATGGCCCTTTTATTATCATGCAGTGGCCATCTTGTTTTCAGTTAGTGAGAGAGAAAAATGCCTGGCATTTAAATTTCGGACCCCCTAGGTAAACACTTACAGTTGGGTTACCTAGTCAGATCCAAAGGTTCACAGCACTATCTTTTTTTGGGGGACCCCACCCCCAGAAATGACTTTTCCATGATTGCCCCCATAGTGTCACAAATTGCATCAGAATGGATGCAACACTTTAGCAAATCATGAAAGTGTCATGCCCATTGTGTCACAAATGTTTGAGAAAGTGTCACAATTTGCAACAATACTGCACCCAAAAAAAGTAATTATTTGCCACCCCACTGCATTAAAATGGTTGGGGCTTTTGGGCTGAAATTTGTAGGGTGGCAAGCCCTTGTCCCACAGATGTGTCTTTTGGTAGTTTGGTCCCAAAACATTCAATGGGCCCATAATTATAGCATTCTGGAGTTGAGAAATTTCCTGTATCTTGAAAACGATTAGAGATGTGGATTATTTTGCTACCCACAGCTTAGTCCACCTTTAGGAAGCACGGGCCTACCTTTAGGTGAACTGAACAAGTGTGGAGGTTTCAAACTCATGATTACAACTGCAGTGGAATGTTTTTCATAGTTGTTACGGTTACTGAGATATTGCCAAATAAGTGTTACGAGGGTTACTTGTCATTACTATGGGATTGCTGTATGGTTCTGTACTTAAGTGTGAGGTGGGAGCACAGGGCCTAAAGGGCCCGTGTCCCCATCCCACCATTACACAAAAAATGGCAAGTGAAGGGGAACACAGGGCCTGGAGGGCCCAAGGCCCACAAAACACACATACCAATTACAAGTTACATTACACTTTCTCAAAAAAAAGGGAAATTTATTGCAAAAAACTTTATTAATGCATCAGTTAGGGTTTATAGCATGGCAACAAAAGTATGGAAATGTGATGTTAGAGTTTCCACCCCTACCACCCCCACCCAACACACACAAACAGACACCATGGTGTGCCATGGGGTAATCAGGCCTAACTCTCAATCCATTCTCCTATATTGAAGCATGTCAGCTTGGAATGAGGTGAGAGTTGGGCCTGATGACCCCATAGCACCCCCTGACATCTGTCGGTGTGTGAATGATGGCGGGGTTGGGGTGGGATGGTAGGGGTGGTAACCCTGATATCACATTTCATACTTTTGTCACTGTGCTATCATCCCTAACTGTTGCGTTAATGAAGTTTTCTGCAAATATATATATATATATATATGTGTGTGTGTGTGTGTATATACAGTGTGTATGTATATATATATATATATATATAGGGGATATCATGTTGACTGAAGATATCATATTTATCTTCATGAGAGGCCAGTGATATTATGATATCTCATGAGAGGTGAAGCCATGAGTGAGCTATCTTGATGTCACTGGCCTCGAGTGAAGATAAATATGATATCTTCAGTCAGGCCATGTCATATTCTGTTTATACAATGTATGTTTTGCCCCCGGAACGCAACCCACCACATATCTTCTCCAAGCAATGGCCACATAAAGGTGATGGCCCTCTAGCAATACAACTCCCCTTACAGGAATGCTGGCAAAACAACAGATGTCATTTGTTGTTTAAAAACATTTCTGATGGAGCTTACTATTTATAGTTATTTTTAAAAAAACTTATCTGGTTTATCCTGCCATGCCCCCCCAGCACAGCCACCCACACCCCCCAAGACAACAAATGAGATAAAGTATTGAAATATCTGGTTGATCCTGTCGGTTTAAAGTTATTTTAAAAAAGTATACGGTTGATCCTGCCATTATTTTCCACTAAATTCATATTTTAAATGCTTATCTGTTGATTCTCATTATTTTTCACGAAATATATTTTAATGCTTATCTGGTTGATTCATTCTGAGCACTTTCATTTTCATAATGAATGAGCGCTCTCACTGATGAGCGCTAGCTTCTCTGAGGTATTCTAGTAGTTGGAAAAGTCAGAAAACAATGTACTTTATGCAGAGTTAGTGTTCTTTCTTCAGTGAGTAAAAGCTGCCGACACAGGCTAAGCGGAATTTGCAGCTTTGAACAGTAGAGAAGCGCGAGTGTCTGTTGCCCAGCAACAGACACCGCGCTCCCTTACTGTTCCAAAGTCTCAACGCTTCGCGCTTCAGCCTGTGTGCAGTCGACAACTTTACTCACTGAAGAAAGAACACTAAGCTGTGCATAAAGCACAGCATTTTCTGACATTTCCAACTACTAGAACACTCAGAGAATACAGCGCATCAGTGAGAATAGCGCCGACTCGTACATTACACAGAAAGTGAAAGTGCTCAGAGTGGCAGGATGAACCAGATAAGTATTTAAAATATGAATTTCATGGAAAATAATGGCAGGATCAACCAGATAATTTCACAGAAGATTGACAGCTGCGTGGGGTTGCTGCATGGGTGTGGGTAGCAGTAGACAGCCGCAGGCAGTAGACAGCAGCAGGAAATAATTTCAGTTTCATTCTGATGACGATAGGAACGTGAGATAAATGTATGACATATAGGAACATGAAGATAATAATGTTATCTTCACTGGCCAGCTCAGATATCATTTTTACACTGTGATTTATCCCTAACATACATTGTATAAATATATATATATATATATATATATATATATATAGAGGCAAACAAATTCATTTAGGCAAGAATTATTAGCCTACCAGCTTAGTGAGGAATTATGTTGTTGAGTCTTGATTCTTAGCCATTTTCACTGGCATCGGGGTGCGATTGGGCTCATTGGCCCTAACTCTCACCCCATCATATGTGTGAAGAAGCAGAGGTATAGGAGAATGGTGTGACAGTTAGGACCGATGACCCCAACGCACACCCCAATGCCGGTTGGGGGGTGGGCTGGGGGGTCCAAGGGGGGCTTTCAACCCTAACACTGAATTTCCATGCTTTTGTCGCTGTGGAACAACCCTAACTAATGTATTAAACAAATTTGTTTGCCTCTAATTTCCCTTCTTTTTGAGAATGATGACGAGAAATAGTGAATGTAATGCCGCTCCTGCCACATGATGTCTTGTGACATAGGAACAGGAACAGCAACACAAACAGAATCACAAACAGTGGCACACATGGTAACGCAAACGTAAAATGGTAAAGGAAATGTTAATAGAAACACAATTGCAAAGTGATGCTGAAGAGAACAGTTACGCAAATGGACACTGAAGCACGTACGAAAATGCAACTGGTAATGCAAACAGTGATGGCAGCAGTATTTTAAATGGAAATGTTAAGTGTCACAGCAAAAAGAATGCGAAAGGGAAGAGAAATAGAAACGCAAATGCAAGCGCACACATAAGCACAAACCGTAACACTTACAGGCACGGTACCGCAATTGTAAATGCAAATGGTAAAGTTAACAGGAAGAATAATGCCTAAGGAAAGAGAAACAGAAACGGGAGCAGAAGCGCGTACGGAAACGCAAACCGAAACATGCACGGGCACAGTACTGCAATTGTAAATGCAAATGGTAACGGGTAACAGCAACAATAACAGCAAAGGAAACAGAAGCACAAATGGAAATGCAAGAGCATATGGAAACACAAACCGTAATGCACACAGGCACAGTAACACAATTTCAAATGCAAATGGTAACAGTTATAGTAAGGAAGACGCAAAACGAAAGAGAAATGGAAACGCAAACGAAAGTGCCGCTCAGAAACACAAATGGCAATGCACATGGTGACGCAAACAAAAATGCAAACAGAAACAGTAGTGGAAATGCAAATGGTAACAGTAACGAAAATGCAAGTGCAAATGACAACGCAAAGGGTAACGCACATGGTGGCGTACACGGGAACGGTAACGCAAACAGGGACATAAATGCAAGTGGAAACAGTAACTGTAACAGTAATGGAAATGCATCACCTGTTTTTGCCAAACAGGTGCATACAGAAACACAGTGTGTACAAAGAATGTATGCATTGTAATGGGGATTGAAGCTTAAAACGAGCATTGGAAGTACTTAATTGCTAATATCTCAGCAACCACACGACGTAGAAAATAATTAAATTTTACAAAAATCTTGATTTTCCTGACTAGGTTTTTGTTATTAAATAGCCCATAGGGTTATGTAACTTGAAACAAAAATTCCGGATCTCGCACTGTTTTTGAGATACAAGCACCAAAAGGCGCAGCTGATGCCACCGTGTTAGTCTATGGGAAAAAACTTCAACTTCAGAGTACCGTAACTTGGCAGCCATGCAATATTTTTTCACCAAACCACCAAAAAGGCACATCTGTGAGATGTTGGCTGCCTTCCCTCCACTTTTCAGCTCAAAAGACCAAACCGTTCTTTCGCAGCAGGGTGGCAAAGAATTCCTGTCATTTTGGCCAAGTCTGAAAAAGTAGTGTTGCAATTTGCAGCAATTTTCACAAAATTTTGAGAAAGTGTCATGCCTGCAACACTACTTTGTGACACTACTGGTTCCAGAAATTTGAAGAACATATTTCTGTGGTGTTTTACCCCAAAATAAAGACATGGCTAGCATCCTCAGGGTCCGACTAGGTGAACACAAAAAGAATTGTGTCCCTAGAGGGTCCCAAATTTAAATGGCAAGCATTTTTCTGATCACCAACTGAAAAAAAAGGCAGATTTGCAACACTACTAGGGCCATTTGAGACACTAAAAAGTGCATTTGCGAAAGAGTTGAATATTTTAACTTTTCCCTTTAACTTATAATGGGAACTTGTTTTTTGAATAACTTCTGAACCATTCAATATTTTTTCACAAAATCTTCAAAAGGCACATTGGAGACTCTGGCCGCACGTTCCCTGAAGTTTTCGGACCGGTTGTGCAAACCGTGCGACCTGTAGGCGAGAGCAACGAAATCGCAAAAAAGTGTAATTGCGCAATTGGTTGTCGCTTAATAACTCTGCTGCCGTATATATCCGACCAGTATAAAACTTAGCAGATCCCAAGATCTGCCACGTCCAATTGTGCATACCAAATTTCAGACACATCCGTTGAACAGTGGCAAAGTTATTAAGGTGCAAAATTTGACCCTTTAATCTTAAAAGTGCTACTCAACCCTAACTATGGTAGCACTACCGTGCTGCCATTTTATATATATATACACACACACACACATATATATATATATATATATATTCATTGCAAAAAAATTCTGTTAATGCATCAGTTAGGGTTCCTATTACAGTGACAAAAGTATGGAAATTCAGTGTTAGGGTTCCTACCCCTACCACCCTACCTCACCCCCCACCTCCCACACACCAACAGGCATCAGGGTGTACCTTGGGGTCATCAGCCCTAAGTCTCACCCCATTCTCCTATGCTATACTGTACCATCTCAGCTTCCTTACCCATGGAATGGGGTGAGAGTGGGGTGAGAGTTAGGGCCGAAGAACCCAAGGCACACTTCGATGCCTGTTGGTGTATGGAGAGTGGGGTGGAGTGGTAGGGGTAGGAACCCTAATACTGAATTTCCATACTTTTGTCACTGTAATAGGAACCTTAACTGTTGCATTAACTGAGTTTTTGCAATTAATTTCCTTACTTTTACGATAGTATAATAGTGTCCTTATTTTATCTGGGAGCACAGGGTCCTTTGGACCCTATACTCCAACCCCTCCATAGATGTGCATATGTAGTAAGGCAGTAGTTTAGGCCCTCTGGGCCCTGCGCTTCCATGTGTTGAACAACAGTGACCAAATTGTCAGCATAGGCATGTTATTACCCCACCTCATGTACCTCAGTACAGAGAAAGTAAAATGTAAGGCAAAACTTAATAAGGCACAACTACAATGCCTTTCTACACCACAGGTGTGAAAGCACATTTTGGTCAGGATGTGAAAAATGACAGCTGTATTGTTCATGAGGTGGTGTGAAAAAATGGCTATGTTGAAAATGTGATGTCAAAATATTGAAGAGTATGAAAGTTATGTGCCTGCATTGAATACAGTCAATGGACACACTTAACTTGGGCATTTTTAGGAATTTGTATACCAAATTTTCAGCATGGCCTTTTGAGGCTCCCACCTCAAGAACACTGGTACCATCATTTCATTAATCTGTCCCAAAAGGTGATTTAATGCAGTGTACATGCCATTCTGTGCCACAGGAGCGAAAACATGTTTCAGGCAGGATATGAAAAATGACAGTTGTACTTTTCATGAGATGGTGTGAAATAATGGCAATGTTGAATATGTGTAGTGAAAATATAAAAAATTGCCAAAGTTACTAGCGTGCGTAGTGAAATTTCAATGACCTCACATAACTCTAGCATTTTTTGGTATTTTTGCATCAAATTTTCAGTATGGGCTTTTTGGGACCCCAACTCATGAGCACTGGTACTGTCATTTTATTAACTGATTGCAAAAGATGATTTCATGCAGTGACTATGAAATCACCTTTTGGGACTAACTAATGAAATGACAACACAAGTGGGGTCCCAAAATGCCCATGTTAAAAATTTGGTGAAAAAATAATAAAAAATGGCTGAGATATCAACATAAGTTCAAACATTCCTGTACTTCAGGCTCACAAAGTATAATCCTACTTTATATCTTGGCATACAAAGCAGGATCCTACTTTGTATGGCTCACGAAGTAGGATCCTGCTTTGTATCTTGGCATATGAAGCAGAATCCTACTTTGTATGATGCTGATACGAACAAAAAATTGACATGTTAAATAAAACACATTATACAATGGCAATAACATTTCCTGGACTCTGATTGGTCAGTGTGTGCCTTAGACAGTGATGATATTACACAATAACATCACTGTGTTGATTTTATTGAGCTTGAGACTTTTTTTTCAGAAACAAAGATATACTGCCTCACTAAAAATCTACTAAAAACCTTTTTGTTTTTATTTTGTTTTGTATAACATCGAGCCATTAGAGCATCAGATTGGTATATTCCAAGGTGTGTGTTATAGTAATATTGTCAAGCACCGTCACTGCTTCAACCCACCCCAGGAGGTGATGTTATTACATGATAACACACACCTTGTCGTGCCTTATTGCTTAATTTTAAGTGCATTTTTCGAGCAGCAAAGTATAGAATGCACATAAGGGGTCCCAATAAGCAAGCTACATGTGTTGGTTCCTCCCCAGGATATCATTTTGGGAGGTTTCTAAATTTGAATTTTTCAGTCAAAACTGAAAACAAGATGGTGGCCATACAAAGTAGGAATTTTTCCATACAAAGAAGGATTCCTACTTCATTTCATGCAGCTATCTTGAAGTGCTTACTGAGCATGCTCAGAAACAATTTTTTAAAATTTTTAAATTGCTATAACTTGAAAACTGTTTAGTATTTTTTCACCAGACTAGCAAAAGGCACATCTTTGGGGTAGTCCCTTTCTGCTCTGAAAATTTCAGATCCCAAAACCAAACCCTATGGGCTCTAGGCCAGTTCAAAGAAAAATCCCAGCAAAGTCAATGAGCAAAAACTTATTTTTTTCAACTTTCCATAAGTCAGAGACTGCACATTCAACTGGAACATAACTTACCACATCAGGAGATCTACCCCACAGCAAGTTGCATACCACATTTTGTGCAAATCCGTTAAACAGTTGCAAAGTTATTAAAGTGCAAAATTTTGAGTTTAACATTGAACTGCCTACTCAACCCTAACTATAGGGGTGCAACCGTGCCCCTATAATATATATATGAGGGCGTGCATGCGTGTGTGTGTGTGTGTGTATATATATATATATATATATATATATATACTCATACTTATTCAATATGTATATACATACTATATATACCATGCTACCATAGTTAGGGTTGAGGAGCCCTTTTAAGGTTAAAGGGTCAAACTTTACACCTTAATAACTTTGCAACTGTTCAACAGATTTGCCTGAAACTAGGAATACACAATCAAGAACCATACACCTTAGGATCTGCCAAGTTTTGTACCAGTTGGATATATGGCTGCGGAGTTATTAAGCATGATCTGCGCACGCATTTATGCCATATGGTGAATTCTTTGCGCATGTCTGTTTACAGGTCGCATGGTTTGTGCAAGCGATCTGAAAACTTCAGGGAACATGCGGACAGGGTGCCCGATGTGCCTTTTGAAGATTTCATCAAAAAATATTGAACAATTCAAAAGTTATTCAAAAAACAAGTTCCCATTATAATTCAATGGGAAAGTTAACAAAAAGTTTGACACTTTCGCAAATGCACTTTTTACTGTCACAAATGGCCCTAGTACTTTTGCAAATCCGCCATTTTGTTTTCAGTTGGTGGTCAGAAAAATGCTTGGCATTTAAAATTGGGACCATCTAGGGGCACAATTCGTTGGAGCCTGAGGATGCTAGCCATGTCTTTATTTTGGGGTTAAACACCCCAGAAATACGTTTTTCAAAGTTCTGGAAAAAGTACTTTCACAAAGTACTTTCATGCTCATGACACTTTTGCAAATTTGTGCAAAAGTTTTCATAAATCATGAAAGTACTTTGCAACACTATGATCAAAATGACAGGAGTTCTTTGACACCTTGCTGCCAAAGAACGGTTAGGTCTTTTGGCCTGAAATTTGGAGGGCACGCAGCCAACATCTCACAGATGTCCCTTGTGGTGGTTTGGTGAAAAGATATTGCATGGCTGCAAAGTTACAGTACTCCGATGTTGGCATTTTTTTCCCATAGACTAACATGGTGGCGTATGCCGTGCCTTTCAGGGCTCGTATCTCAAAAACAATGCAAGATACAGATTTTTTGTTGCGAGTTACATAGCCCAATGTAACAACAAATTCCTAGCCAGGAAAATCATGATTTTTGTGAAATTTAAATTTATTTTCTATGTCATGTGGTTGCTGAGGTATTAGCAATTAAGTACTTCCAATGCTCGTTTTCAGCTTCAATGCCCATTACAATGCATACACTTTGTACACACTGGCCCCGATACTCAAACTGTGCCAGGTTGTGGTGCAAGCCTGGGTGCAGCTCAACTTGGTTGTGCAGGGGTGTGGCCTGGGCGATATTCAATGGAGCTGCGCTATGGTGCAGCAGCTTTGAATATCGCACCCTGGCCACCCCCACTGTGCATGGCACAGTGGCACTGAGCCAGCGCAAGTGGCCATAGTGGAGCATGGAGATGCGCTAGTGCAAGTGCCATTGCGTCATGCACAGCACCTGTGATATTCTAAATGGGACATGCAAATGTGGCCATAATTTATGCAAGGTGCACATGGGGCCATTTGAATGTCATCATGGCCCCATTTGCATCGCATTAGCATGCAGGTGCGCTGATCCCCGACAACTTGCGCCTGGTGCCCTGCCAGGTAGCAGCCGTCTGGGACAGATGCCCCCTGCAGCCTGATCACAGGCATTTGTCTAAAATATAATCCTCGCCTAATATCCCTAGTGGTTCATTGGACCGCTATGTGCCCGATCGCAGGCATCGGTATAATACACCCCCCCTTCCAATATCCCTGGTGGTCCAGTGGACCGATCGCTGCCCTATCACGGGCATCTTTTTAAATCAACCCCCTCGGCAATATCCCTGGTGGTCCAGTGGATCACACTCTGCCCAATCGTGGGCATCTGTAAAACATACAGTAAAAAAGTCCTATTACCCTGGTGGTCTGTGTACCCTCCCACCTGCCACTGAGCCCCACTGCTCCACTCCCCTGGTCAGCTGCGGCGGCAGCACCCCACCCACCTGCCTTCTCGCCACCCACTGACCGACAGCGCCAGAACCAATGGGCGGCAGCCCCATCAAGCTGTCAGTCAGTGGGCGGCGGGCGGCAGGCAGGTGGGTGCTGCCACCCGCTGGCTGATGGGGGCGGGCAGGGGCTCAGTGGGAGAGTAGGGAGGGGGTACACCAGACCACCAGGGAATAGGACTTTTTATGTTTTTCCAGATGCCCCGCGACAAGGCGAGTGCAGTCCACTGGACCACCAGGGATATTGGCGGGTGATTTAAAAGCGATGCCCGCGATCGGGCACATAGCAGTCCACTGGACCACCAGGGATATTGGAGGGGGGTTTATTTACACAGATGCCCGCGATGGGGCATGGGGGGGTGCCGCCAGGTGCGGCAGGAACTCGGGTGGCCACCTACAGGTGGCAGCTGCAGTGTTGCACCCTGAAATGCGGCAGCTCACCTGTGGGTGGCCATCATTTGTTCCTTTTTTTTGTGACTTAACTTTGTGCAGGCACAAGGGTTGTGCATGCATGACTCTGCACATCACAGGCTGAATATCAGGCTGTGCAGGTTATGTGTGGGCATGCCCCCCACCTGTGCCTGCATACATTACTGATGCACTCCGGCACATCGTGATTTGTGCGGCGCACTTTTCCCTTTTGAATATCACGCCGGGGCTCATCAGTGGGTTGTGCGTGGTGCAACACTGTTGCGCTATGCGCAACCCTTTTGAATATCTGGGCCACTGTGTTTCTCTATGCACCTGTTTGGCAAAAACAGGGTATGCACTTCCATTATTGTTGCAGTTACTGTTTCAACTTGCGTTTCTGTCCCGTTTGCATTTACGATCCTGTGTACGCTACCGTGTGCATTACCCTTTGCATTGTCATTTGAGCTTGTGTTTTCGTTACTGTTACCATTTGTGTTTACACTACTGTTTCTCTTTGTGTTTTTGTTTGCGTCACCGTGCGCATTGCCATTTCTGTTTATGGCAGCCCTTTCATTTGAGTTTTCGTTTCTCTTTCGTTTTGCGTCTTCTTTGCTGTTACTGTTACCATTTGCATTTGCAATTCCTTTACTGTGCCTATGCACATTACGGTTTGCGTTTCCATATGTGCTTGCGTTTCCTTTTGTGTTTCTGTTTGCTTTGGTGTTATTGTTGCTGTTACCATTACCATTTGTGTTTACAATTGAGGTACTGTGCCCGTGCGCATTTCGGTTTGTGTTTCCATACACGCTTCTGTTCCCATTTCCATTTCTGTTTCCTTTGGTGTTATTCTTCCTGTTATCTTTACCATTTGCATTTACAACTCCGGTACCATGCCTGTACACATTACGGTTTGCGTTTACATGTGCACTTGCGTTCACTTTCCCGTTTTTGTTCTTCTTCGCATTCTTTTTGCTGTGACACTTAACATTTCCATTTTAAATACTGCTGCCATCACTGTTCATGTTACCAGTTGTGTTTTCATACATGCTTCAATGTCCGTTTGTGTCACTGTTAGCTTCGGCATCACTTTGCCCTTGCGTTTCTATTAACGTTTGTTTTACCATTTACGTTTGCATTACCATGTGCACCACTGTTGGCACTTCTGTTTGCATTGCTGTTCCTGTTACTATATCACAAGACATCACGTGGCAGGAGCATGGGGCCCGAAGGGCCCTGCTCTCCCGCCGCCACATTACATTCACTATTTCTCGTCATCATTCTAAAAAAGAAGGGAAATTAGAGGCAAAAAAATCCATTTAATGCATCAGTTAGGGTTGTTCCACAGTGACAAAAGAGAGGAAATTTGGTGTTAGGGTTGAAAACGCCTTGGACCCCACAGCCCACCCCCAACCGGCATCGTGGTTCGCTATGAGGTCATCAGTCCTAACTCTCACCCTATTTTCCTACACCTCAGATTCTTTACACATGTGATGGGGTGTGAGTTAGGGCCAATGACCCCCTGGCACACCATGATGCCAGTTGAGGGGTGGTCTGTGGGGGTCCAAGGGGTTCAAACCCAGCACCAAATTTCTTATTCTTGTTGCTGTGGAACAACCCTAACTGATGGATTAAATGGAGTTTTTTGCCCCTAATATATATATATATATATATATATATATATATATATATATATATATATGATACATGATGAGCCGGAGTGGGATATGGAAAATATTATCAGTCCTGCAGAGTGACTTGTGTATTCTCACGAGTGCCGAAGGCATGAGTGAAAATGCACAGCTCACGAGGCAGGAGTGAGAATATTTTCCATATGCCATGGTTTGCCCATCATGTGTGCAATTTATACCACAGAGATGAGAGCTGCAGGAACATTTGTTTCTGAGTCTGTGTGTTTCCTGCTCATTCTGTGTGTGCTGTCAATGTGTGTGTGTGTTTGTGTATTCTGACTGGACTAGGAGTCAGAAACACAGGTGAGCGTGTTTTGCAAAGCTAACTGAGTGAGTCAGAGGCTCAGTGAGAAAGACAAACTGTTGCAGGTAGCACTGAGAAACAGAACCTGCTTTGTAAAAGACTTTCATTTAGAATTCAGGTTGTTTTAAAGCTGAGATAAGCACAGTAATGGGCTAGCAATGCTAGAAATACAATGGGACATAGGTGAGAGTCTTTTGCAAAGCTAATTCAGTAAGTTGCAGCTTCAGTGAGAAAGAGAAACTTTTTCTGAAACAGTTTCCTTTACAATGCAAGCTGCAGTGCATTTATCCTCACTCTGGTGACAGCAGCAGAGTGTGGATAAATGTCGATATCCTCACTCTGCTGATGTCATCAGGATTTATCCTCACTGCAGTGGAAATAACACAGGTTATCCTACTGAGAAAGCTCTCACCCCGTGGTATAAATATAGATAGATAGATAGATAGATAGATAGATAGATAGATAGATAGATAGATAGATAGATAGATAGATAATATATGAACAATCTGCTATTGGCTTTGGAATCGCCAGTCACTGACTCTCTGAAAATTGGCTCTTTAGACATAGCCACTTTAGTCTATGCAAATAATTTAATTTTGATTTCCCTCTCCCAGACAGGTTTGCAAATGAAATTAGATTCTCTAGCAGATGAAGCTCAGAAATCTAGGTCTGAAATTTAATGATAAAAAGATTCAGGCTATGTTTTTTTAATAAGGGCACAAGGCTTCTCCAAAACAAAAAATGGAAATAGGCTGTCTTGTTATCCAGCCAGTGGATAATTACACCTATCTTGGGGTAACATTTAAGGAAAATGGCTCATGGGCCATACATATTTCTGAAACCCTCCAAGGTCAAAAGATCAGTAATGGAACTAAAGAGATTCAATCACAAATTTGGAGGGTACAACACAAGGCCTTTAACTCAAGCAATCACTTCAAAATTGGATCCTGAAGCACTGTACAGGGGTAGAAACCTGAGGCCCTAACATGCTATCAAAGCTTTGAATCAATGTCAATTCAATTAGTGAAATCCTCACTGGGCCTGAATAAGTCCCTTCCTTCCCCTTATATTAGGGTGGAATTTGAGCTCGATAGTTATAAAACACTAGCGGATTTTGCAGTCCTTTGATTATGGATAAAATCTACAAGATGCCCAAGCAAGGGTATTGTGAAGGCATGTCTTGAAGAGAAGGACTTTAGGGGGCAGATAGGCTGTAAGAAGTTGCCTTGGCTAACCTGTGTGTGTACTCCTTGTTTGAAAACTATCAACTTGGATACTTATTGAACTATTATAGAAAGGGAATTTCTGTCAGTCCCAAATATAAGTTCTACATGAAAAAGAAGATTAGGTTTCAGAATCAGGCTATGGACCAAGATCTCATTGCCACTTCAAGTGAATTGGCACACTGCAAATGAAGCCTTGTGTGGGTTCAGACCATAGCTGGACCACATTTTGGACCCTGCAAAAAGATTTGTCTTTCTCAGACGCATTCAAGATATTTCCTAGAAATATTTTGATAGCTTAATGTGCTCATCTTTCCAAGGCAGCTGAGACCCCTTGCTCCTGCTCAGTGGGTGGTACAGAAGACATGTAACATGTTGTGTTCAAATGTCCTTGTACTAGAAATCACATGTACTTTGGATCCATAGCATCTTTTCTGATGTAACTCAGCTTCCAGATGATCCCTTAAGCTTTGTCTTCACTGCATATGATCCTCCCATCATAAACAAGTTAGTCAGTTACTTTTTTGCTACTAACAAGATTAGGAAGGGGAAATCATTCTTGACACTGTCCTAAGATCCAGCCATAATATGATTTTATCTGTGTGTTTATTCACTGTTGTTTTTCTCTTATGAAATGTATAATATGTGGATTGTATTGTCTTTTTTTTATATACGCTGTGAATTTTAAGCTGTAAAGGCATAATGCTGGACATTAAAGCTTTAAACCAACTATGACAGTACCAAGTTGGGCATAAGGCAGTTCATTAGCTATAATTCTACCTATGTGGTATACCTAGTCATGTGTGGCTGTGGGGTATACTATGTGAGTAAAACCAAGAGGGCTTTTAAACTTTGCAAAGGGGAACATGTTTGGGTGGTTTTAACAGATAGCTCGTATAATAAAAATCTGTAGAAATGTGAAGGGTTTTGGATTATAAAATTGGGTGCCAGGACCTATTCAGATCTGAATGATCAGCTGGATTTTACTCTATTTATTTATTTATTTTTTATTTAGGTGTTTATCCTCCCGAGCACTGGCAGGGGCTTTGGCCCTCCAAGGGAAGGACTCTCTTTCAGGTCCTGCCGCACCACACTTGCCAACCCCAGAGATTCACCCACAGCTTGCACCTTTTGGTGGGACCAGGGAGGTGGTGTCCCCTCCCTGGAGACCCAGTCCAGAAGCTGGGGTTGGCCCTCGGTGCGGCGGACCATCTTGGAGCCCTGCCAGGCTTCTTTTCCTCCTGCCCCCCCTCCCTACCAATGTAATTACGTCGGAGCGTGCCTCCCAACTCGTATTGCCCTGTAGTCACCACCAGAGAGCAATCAGCGAGTGGGACAATGTGGGACCCTCCTGCCGAGAAAGGAGAGCAGTCCTTCAGATGCTCAATTCTCTCTCCCTCTGCTGACCCCCGGCGACTCAGGCTTGTTTCTGAACCCAAGTTGCCAACGTGATTTGAGGTGTGGCATCCAGCGCCTCAGCCCTCAGCACCGCCGGGCCAGCATATGTTACTCCATTTTTATGATTATTGACTGAATGTACTGCTAGTGCAATGTATATTATATCTATTAACACAGATTATGATATTTTGGATTGATCTATTTGCACAGCTGTTACTGTTTGTTTATCCAATCCATATCACACTTATTCATATAGTTTTTTCATTGATTTTATGTTGTTATGGATTGATTTGTCTGCATAGCTGCAATGAATGTTTCTTGGTTATTCATATTGTTCTCTTTTTCTCATGACTTCTGTCCTTCCTTATTTGCAGTTTATAATGGAGGAGCTGTATTTTGCACTTCCTAGATGGTCCAGTTGGTACTAGTCTCATGTCCACTGTACTCAGTCAGAAGTTTACAGACATTGAAAGAAGAAATCTTGTTTACATTTATCAAGAATTTTATACAATCTCAAGTATATTGTACACAGCAAGGAGTTTACAGAAACTAAAAGAAGATATCTTGCTTAGGCACATCATGGACTTTCATGAAATAAAAGAGATACATTTAGCCATACATTAAAATTAATCAGATAGTAATCAGTGAACTATGATACAATACTGAACATCAATAAGTCAGGCCATCTATAGTCTAGCAATTTGTAACTGTTAGTGATTGCTGTGTGTTTCTTTGTTAATGTTTGTAACTAAATATTTATGGAACTTTTTTATTGCACTGAGCACTTTCACTAGTCACTGGGTTGCAGGGCACTCCATGCTCATTGACCACCTGTGACCTTATCTAATTGGTCTGTGATACCAGCCCAGGTATATAAGATAGGCCTTTATACAGGTTGGCGTCTCCTCTTGAAAAAGAACCAAGCACAGGCACAAAACATTGGTGTTGGCTCCGCTCACTTCCAGGACCTGCTGTTTTACACAGCTTTGAACTGATTTTAGGACTTAGATTCTGAATCAAGCCTTTTCAGCATTTGCATTTGCAGTGGAGCTTCAGAGTCTCTTTTTGCATGTCCAGAGCCTAGGAGAGTGAGTGCTGCAGCTTTTTCAGCAATATAGGGTATGTCACAGAGTGTAGCCAGGAATTGGTCTATGAGCAGAAGTATATATGGTATGAAATGAGCTGTATCTTAAGGTGGCTCTTCTCAAACACTGTGTGTTGAAGATTGGGTAATGGCACAATCAAAGAGTTAATCTAGGGTATCAAACTGTTAGTTGTTTGATTCCACGATCTCAACTAGCATGTGGATCTAGTCTGGCTAAGTAATGCTAGATGACAGCTGTGGTAGCTTCAGGATGGGTTCCATGAATCCAGTTGTTGGATGCTTCATAAGGTGAATTTCTGGCATGACTTGAAGCAACAAGCACACTCGTACACTGATACACAATGTCAGTGGCTCAGCAGGTAGCACACTCACCTCTGAGGCTGGGAGATCAGAAGACTGTGGGTTCTATCCCCACGCCAGGCACTTGGGTTAATATCCCAATACTGACACTGTAGTGCAGCATGAGGGGGGTGCTGCACTCCTGAGGTGCCGTCTTTCAGATGAGACATTCAACTGAGGTCCCACCTGTCTGTTCTGGTGGTAGTTCAGGTGGCTGTTAAAGATCCCATGGCACTTCTCAAAAAGAGTAGGGGAATTTTTATTCAAGAAACCAAAAACAAATCATTACAAGAATGCATACAAAAGTATTTCCAAATTCATCTTAATTACATTCTTATCTGACCATTGTATTTTCCCATAATTTTTCCACATAACCGTCAAATATAACACATTCATTTTGATATATTATGTCAATTTCATCCTGAATTTTAAGTAGTAAATCCTGTAGCATACATACTTTGTTTTACAAAACTTCCTGACACCTAACTTGCCAGACACACCATTTAATAACAGACAGAATCACATAAGCTGTGTTTATTAATATTTGCCCACTCTTCTGTTAGCTGCACATATACTAGAACATTGTAATCCATATTGCTAAACATCCTCATCCCCCCAAAAGAAGCCAAATTATCCCAAAAACTTTGAATAAATGTACATTCAAAAAAAAGGTGTTCCATGCTTTCTTCCTGTAGACCACTCATAGTTTCTAAACACAATCTCTCCTCTTTACTTTTATGTTTGTGATTTCCTCTTACATTAAGCTTGCCATGACTACATAGCCATACTGTCTCTCATTTTCTTTGGAGTTCGTTTTTCTAAAGTCATCTCTAAAACTTTGCTTATATCAGTACCTTCATTCACCTTAAAAACTGGTTCTTCATAAAAGCTTGTTACCACTATTTCTTTATACACCTGCTTTCTATTTTTCCTAAGACCTAAATCTGTTGTTATACCCCACATCGTTATGTATTTTCTACATACTTCCATATACTGAGGTGTCATTGATTTCCCCTTTATATTTCCTTTAATCCCTATATTCCCTGGTGCCTTGGCCACATTTCCCTCAGTCACTAAAAAAAATACCATCAACAGCTTACTCTGGTTCAAGGTCAGGCATTTCATCTGTATCCCCTCCCCCAGGGTCGTGCCTGAAAATAGGCAGAATCTGCCTAGTGCGCTTACCCAGTCAACAAAACATACATACATACAAAAATAAATAAATAAAGCATTGCAGGGTGTAATCTAGGAGCCGAAGTGTACTTGAAGCCAAGTGTGTACTGTCTGAGGACTCACCTTCTTTATGACTGAGCATTCAGATATGGCCAGTTGCACTCCCTGAAAGTTAATCCCTGGTCTGTATTAATAATTTGTTTGGGGTATTCTCTGTCTTGTTAGAAATTGTATGGCTACCTTATAGCTATATTTGAACTATTGAGTAATGCCACACACATGGGGACATGTAATGCTATCCTAGATTAGCTAAATGAGTTTTTTATCTATATTGAAATGTTATTTTTATAATTTATGTATCACAAATCTAAACATTTGTAATTGTTTAAATAAAACTTGAACTGAAAATTAGAACTCAAACCCCTGGGTTCTAAAAGGGTTCTGATCTTTTTAGAACCAATTCTGACAACCCTGTGTGATAGTCCAGCTGAGATGCAACATCTTATTTCTATGTGGATAAATTTTCAGCTGAGAGGACTGAAACTCCAGAAGCTCAATTGTTATTGGCACAAATCTTTGACCAGTGATGCCTCTGGGGCAGCAAAGCTGCTTCTTATAGTTTTGCTCAAATGAACTGCCCTGGATGCAAACCTTAGTCTCTTGGGTTACCTGTTTTTTAGGCATGTGACTCAACCTCCACAACACTGCAGCTGCCATTCACTTGAGTATAGCTTTGTAGCACAGTGGATATGTCAGAGGGCAAGCAAACAAGTGACGCTATGGTTTGCCATTTTTGCATTTTCTGTGTAGCACCTCTCCCTTAATTCAGGAGCTATATTATACAGAGCATAGAAACACAGACAAATCAATAGCAGAAGAAGGCCTAGTGGTCTGTTTGATCTGCTTGGTTGCTATCAAGTTTTATGTATGCTCCACTGACCCTATTGGTCCATGGCCCTTACCCTGACCCCCTCTAATTAATCTGGTCCTCATCAAGCCCATATGCCTATCCCACCCCTCTTTGAAGCTCACCACTGTTTTATCATTGACTATCTCAATGGGCAGTCTATTCCACTTTCTACCACCATTTTATGCAAACACACTTTCTGACATCCTTTTTAACCTATCCTCACCAGTTTCTTGTGTTGTTACTTGTGCTGTTATGTCACTTTTCAGCTATGTACCATTCACTTTATTTATTCCCTGCACACAATTGTATGTCTCAATCAAATCCCCTTTCCTTTCTGGTCTCTAATCCATACTATATATATCCAGAATGTCCAATTTCTCCTTATACAACCTACCCTGCAGCCCCAGAATCATTGTCATTACCCTTCTCCAAACTAATTCTAGCCTGTCCTTGTCCTTTTTGAGGTGTGGCCTATGGAACTGCATATAGTTCTCTATATGTGACCTCATAAGGGACTTTAGCAGGGCAGTATAATTTTTATATCTGCTAACAAAGCCCCTGCCTATGCATCTCAGCATCCTAGTTGCTTCCCTGCTACTATATTAATAGTTTGACTTTAAACTTTTAGATATAATTACCCCCAGATCCCTGTCTTCCCTCTCTGTTTCAGCCTTACCTTCCACTATCCTGTATCCAGGTTTTTAGTTTTGTTACCTGTATATATGACCATGCACTTTTTGCTTTAAATCCAGGTTGCTTGACCCTTGATCATAGCTACAACCTTTCCAGCTCCTCCCTAATTTACTGAATACCCTTTTCAATGTACACTCTTCTGCAGAGCTTTGTGTCATCTACAGAGACAGATTTTAGCCGATATTCCCTCCACAATGTTGTAGATAAAGATGTTGAAGAGTACCAGTCCAAGGACTGACCTCTGTGGTACCTCACTAGTACACTCCATCCCTCATGATCATCATTTAATACTCTCCCTGCTTCTGCCCTCCCAGCCAGCTTCTGATCAACTGTATTGTTTTTCCCCAACCACTAGGTCATCCAGTTTCTTAATGAGTCTTCTATGCGGGACTGAGTCAAATGCTTTGCTAAAGTTCAGGTATGTCTAACACCTGACCTTTATCAACAGCCTCCATCACCCAGTTGAAATCAGTCAGATTTGTCTGACAAGATCTTTCTGCCACAAACCCATGTTGTCTGCTATCCTGCAGCCTTTTCCCACAAGGAGCTCCACCAGTCTTTATCTAATGATCTGAGGTCAGAAGGACAGGCCTATAGTTCCCTGGCTTATCCCTCCCTCTGCTTTTATGTAAGACCGCTTCATCATATATAGTATATATACATATAGTCAATGTGCCTGCTGCAGGGAACAGTGTTTTAGCATTTAGTTTATCCTGAGCTGAGTGAGAAAGGGGCCTCATTTTCTAGTGCCAGTAAATCTTACCCAAAGTGAGGAAAGTGAGTAGAAGCCCATGAGGCAGCAGTAGCAGAGAAAGAGAGAGAGCAAGAGTGTCCCCTGCCCCCTTCATGGCTGCTTGAGTTTTTCACCATCCTGTAAAGGTGTCCACTGCTAGCCCTGCACTGTGGCAGTGGTCATTGCCCAAAGCTCCCTGGTGGGACTTGAGAAATGAGAGAACATGTTCATCAGTTTGGGCTAGGATGCCCATGGGCAGTAACAGCAAGATGCAGAATCAGGGCTACATGAAGAAGAAGAAACAAGAGAAGTGGTATGTTTACTTCATTGGGTGCACCTGATCCCTTCTATTTCTGAAATGTCAATAGGTAGCACATGGAAAAACCCTCCCTGTAGTCTGCAGTAGAGACACATACAGAGTCTGGGAAGTGGGTCCAGTGTAAAAGATTGGAGTGTGACAGACATCACTACACAGCAAGTGATACAAAATTGTTAAAAGTTTTAGGTGGGAACCCAACATATCATGGCTGTGAATTGATGTGATGACATGGTATTCCTACATCAGGCAATGGCAAAGAGTTGAGGCAGTTCAGAATTATTTGCAGTTTGCACCAGTCCCTGGCAACCTAGATCCCACCTTTGTTTTGCATGGCCTGGTGTCCATATTAACACAAAATTATTTTGTGTTTGACTCCAGGTATTCCCTGCAAGTATGTGGCACTGCTATGGGTGTAATGGCGGCATCCACATATGCATATTTGTTTCTAGGTGAAATCCAAACTAGCACTCAGAACAAAGCATAAAGCACTTAAACAAAAAAACAAAAAGAAAAAAAAATTTGATTTACTGAACAATGAAAGGTTCTACTTGCAAGAAAGGGTGTATTTAGTGCAAAACTCACATTGTGGCAATGTATCACACAGGACTTGCATACAGGTTAAATGACATGTTTCATTCCTACTGATTGGCACTTTCTCAAAGTTTGTTTCTACAGTATTTGGTGGGATGAAGAAACAGTTTCAATGTTTGGTGCATAGTGTAGTGCTTGTGTATACTTATGAACTTGACATTTGGCCTTTCTCTATTTCCACCCTTGGTAGGCAAGATACGTAGAGTGTGGGGAATAGAAGGTCCAGTACCAAGGGTGAACAGAGTGCTGGAGGAGGAGTAGGCAGTAGGGGAGGATGGAGGATGATTCTGAATTGCTCCAATCAGAGCTGAAGGGAGAGGCTGGTTTATATGGTGGATGTGGGAGGAGCTATTTCCCCACATTGAACCTCGGGCTTAGTCCTCCCATTCAATGTTTGGTGCATAGCATAGTGCTTGTGTATACTTATGAACCTGACATTTGGCCTTTCTGTATTCACACCCTTAGGTAAGACAGGTAGAGAGTCAGGAGTAGAATGCCCACAAAGGTGTGTTAGTGGTTCAAAGATTACCTCCTTCAGCTCACGGAGAGTGTGACCAGTAGTACGCAGGAGAGAAAATGCCCCCTGTGGAGGAAACCTTTGAGGACTCATGGTTACTGACCTGCCCATCCTCCGGGCATCTACCAGGAGATTCTCCTATATGATTTGGACTGAGTTTTGGTTCTAGTTAAGTCAAAGAGTCTTATTCTTTGAATTTGCTGGTCAATGAGTCATATCCTCTGAGTCTTTGACAGTGTGAGTAGGAAGATTGAATCTGGAAGATGAAGGAGAATCTGAGTTGGATGGATGTCCAGATAAAGACGAGTGGTTAAACAATTTCCAGAATTTCTGTTGTGGTATTTGAGTACTGGAAGCCAGAAGTGAGGATGGATCCAGGGAATTAAATCAATGGATGGCTGAGCACCAGATGGTGGCACACTTGAAATCTCCAAAAGGAATAAGAAAGAGGAAGTCCAAGAGGGAATCCAGAGCTAGTCTGAAGGTGAAGAAGGAGATGGATCAAGATAAAATGTCACTACAGATTGCAAGGAGGAATCCAACAATATTCTGATTAATGAGGCAGGAAGGAGCCACTGAAGAAAGTACAGAACGGAATGGACAAAAACAGAGAGGACTGGACATCTGAGTCTTCGATGATGTGGAAGGGCAAACTATGAATCTAGCAGAGAAATCCAAGTTGGGGGAATATTCAGGTAATGGAAGATAGGCTGGAGTCGAATGATGTCCAGGGCTTGCAACAATGGTGGGCGGAGAAAGCCTACCTTCATTCAATACCCCCTAGGTAGTGCTTGAGACATAGCTATAAGATGACAGTAGACAAACTGTGATGGGAAGGAAGGAAGGATGGAAAAATGGAGGAGCAGTACTACCAACCCTGACAGACAGGACAAGCCCACCTTCGCTTGATGCCACTAGGTAGAGCTAGGGATGGAGTTGCAGGTTAATGGCAGATACTCACTTGGGAGCTTAAGCAACAGGTTGGTAGAAAAGAGGCCAGGAGTTATATTTTGTTTTAAACTGAAATATTTGAATAGTTTGTTAGTGAAATTAGTTCTATGTGTTAAAAATTATTACCTTGAATTTGAACTGATACTTGGGCTGTGATATTGTAGGTTTGGGGATAGATGTTTGGCAGGGAAAATTAGAAGGTAATTTAAATGTGTTGTTTGTCTGGTGTTTGTAAGAGCCCTCCACCCACCCTGTTTTGTAGGCTTTCTTAAATATTGAAAAGCCACTGGGGGTTGGGATTGAAGGCTGAGTATTTCTGTTTGGGACTGAAATTTGAAGCAACAGGAGTTGGTGGGCCTGTGACATCATATGGTACCTGGAGTCTGCTTACACACACTGTTAGTGGGACTGAACACATACTGGACTGTATGTGTTTGTGAGACTTGAGAACTTTGTTGGTGGGGTTGAAATTGGGTTTGTAAATAACTACAGTCAGTATAGAGAGAAACTGTACTCCAGGGGAAAGGGACTGAGAAAAGGGGGTGTGCTATTATAAACAGAGGGGGATAATCAGGGTGGCCATATTCCACCATGGCAGGCATCTTCGGAAGGGTAGTAGGCTGCACAGGCTGTGGGATGGCATTAATTCTAAATTGGGCCTGGAGAGAGGGAGGCTGCCCACTCTGTAGACAGCTATCTTGTATCAGGAGTGAGGTATATTGGTTAAGGAGTAAGCTGTGGGAGCTGGGGGGTGTCCAAGGACAAGGGGTGTGGATATGGGCAGCAGAAGGGTGGGGCTGAGGGGAGGCTGGGGCAACGCCTGAAATTACAGGACATTATGCTACAGCAAGCAGAAGGGGGGATATTAGGGACAGAGGACCCTTAGATAGGGAAGTTGATGCTAAGGGGAAAGCGTACAGGGTGAAAAATTTGAATCAAGGAGACTGGAGGGGAAGAGTCAGGAGGGCTGTTGTGTGGAACCCTAAAACAGCAGACTGTGGAAGGGAGCTCCTAAGGTGAACAGTGCAAGAGAGGAAGAAGAGGGTCAGTTTAGAGATGCAGTCAGGGGAAACTCGGGTTACTTGATGGAGGCTGACATAGAGTGTCACAATAAATTTGAGATACTAAGCATCCTAGAGGGGGAGGAAGGGGTTGGTGGAAATGAGGAAACTTATACAGAGGCCGGGGGGAGGGAGTCAGATACCCATAGGGCATCACAGAACAGCTATGGAAAGGATAGACATAGTCCCAGAGGGAGAAGGGGAAACATATATGTTAAGCAAATGGGAGAGATGCAACATATTCCAGACATGAGGGAGGAGAGCATGATTGGAGAGGAACTGGGAGACAAGGAGGTGGGAGAGGAGCCCCCCTTCAGCAGGAAGGTCAGTACCAAGGATGGGGCCCTAGCTAAAGGGGACCCACAGAGAGCCTCTGGAGACAGGGGTACTATTACAAGGGGGGGATGAGGGTGCGGGGGAAGGGGAAACCATCAGGGCCAGGATAAATGGTTCAGATAAGAGAGGGTTAAAGGGGACACCTATTCAGAGGGGGTTTGAGTTAAGTGGGCAAAATAGCAAGGGAGGCAGAAAGGGGAGGGTGACAAGGGGGTCTCTAATAAGGCAGGAAGACTCCCATGAAATTGCGATCATGAATAAAGTGGGGGAGGGGGGGCTGAGAGGGCATAGTGGAGGTAACCATAAGGATGATGGCGGTGTTAGGTTCTGTTACTGGGAGACTTTGATGATTAAGGGTATCCATTGGGAGGACAGGGGATGGATGCCATAGCCAGGTGAAGGTAGGAGTATCTCTGGGCTGACAGTGCACAGAGCAAAGTTCATGGTGTATGAAATGGTTAGGGATTGGAGGAAACCGATTTCTGGTGCATTTGGGAACTAATGATCTAGAGGAAATAGCATATGGAAATCCAAGCAAGGCTCCAAGAACTTGCCAGAGTCTGTCGGGATAATGGATGCAACATTTCCTTTTCGGAGATATTGCCAGTACCAAAGGCCTCAGTGGAGAAAAAAATGAAGCTCACAGAGGTTAATGAATGGCTCAGGAAGTGGGGTGAAGAGAATGGGTTGGGGGTGTTAGGGAACTGGAATGGAGTTTGGGAGGATAAGGGACTATATGCCAAGGACAGGTTTCATCTTGCCCCATTAGGGAAGGAAGTCCTTAAACAGGGGATGGCTGACTACATACAAGAAAGGTGGGGTTTAAACTTGTAAGGGGGGGAAGGGATAAGGGAGGGGCTGACCAGAAGCCCTCCCCTCCAGATGAGGGGAGTAGCCTTCAAGCCCAAGGGGGGGGGGAAACAGACTGGAGGTGGAGGTTTCAGGAGGAGCAGGGGGAGGATGGAAGTATAAGGAATCTGGGTGGGGTTCGACAAAAAGGATCAGGGATAAGGGGTGGGGGTTAGTGTTAGTAAATGCCAGGAGCTTGGGAAACAAGTTGCCAAAGTTCAGAGCCATGCTGTTCGAGGGGGTGGATGTGGCGGCAGTCACGGAAACGTGGGCCAACAAAACCATGACTGGGACCTAAATGTGCGAGGGCACACTATGCTTAGGAAGGATAGAAAGGGCAGAGGGGTGGGTGGCTATGTTCATTAGAGATGACATAGAAATTGCTATGGTAGAAGAGGCAGAGGAAAGCGTGGAGGCCTTATGGTCACTTACGATCCCAGCAGGAGATAAGGTCAAGCTGGGAGTAGCATATAGGCCCCCGGGATGAGTGATGTTCTAGAGGATGGTTTGCTGGACAACATCATTGCCCAGTGTGGTCCAAAAGGGGAAGGAGGTGTTGATGGGGGACCTAATATGCCAGGTACAAACTGGGGAACCATGTCCTCTAAGGTGGCCAAGGAGCAGAGGCTGCTGGATGGCTTCCAGGATGTGTTCTTAACACAGCATGTGATGGAGCCCACAAGGGAGGGGCATGTCCTGGATGTGGTTCTGGCAGATGGGGATCTGGTAAGGGACATGGTTGTACAGGACCCCCTGACTGGGAGTGACCACAATACTGTCTGGTTTCAAATAAGCATTGGGGGAGTGTGGGTGAGATCTAGGACACTGGCAGTGGACTTCAGGGGGGCAGACTTTATGGGCATGGGAAATATTCTCAAGGATCACTTGAAGGGGATTACCTCAACAACAAGTGTGGAAAGGAGATGGAGGTCATAAAGCAGGGGACTTCATGAGGCAGTCAGGATCTGCGCTAAGTTGAAGCGTAAGGGAGCAAGGTCACATAAACCATGCTGGTGGTCCAGTGAGGTCCAGGTAGCAGTCAGAGAAAAGAAGGCGACTTACAAAATATAAAACAACAAGAGGGATAGGGATAAGGAAATGTACCAGCTTGCATCTAGAGAAGCCACCGTATGGTGAGGGAGCTAAGTCCAGTAAAACAACAGCTGGCACAGGGATACATGGAGGGAAAAGGGTTCTTCGGTACATTGGGGCGGGAGAAAAACTAAGGACCATCTCAGCAGATTGAGATCAGAAGGAGGGTGGGTGGAAGAGGCGAGGGACCAGGCAGAGGTATTTAACGAGTACTTTGCCTCTGTGTTCACTAGGGAGGGGGATGGGATATCTACAAAGCAAGGCACAAAGGGGATAGAAGCGGCAGGGAGTGGGATCAGGGGAGCAACAGAAATGGAGCAAAAGGGAAGGAAAGGTACCCCAGGGGTGTCACATCTGGATAAGGATAAAAAGACCAGTAAGGTGGAGGGGACGGATGATGCCATCCCCACCAAAAGGGTGTGGTTTGCCCTCAAGGCCCTAAAGAAAGACAAATCTCCTGGGCCAGATGGCATTCATCCGAGAGTACTATGGGAATTGGCGGACATACTGGCTGCACCCTGGGCGGAGCTTTTCAACAGGTCACTTGAGACAGGGAGGTACCTAGGGATTGGAGAGGCACATGTGGTACCAATCCATAAGGGGAGTCGAAGGAAGTACCAGGAAACTATAGACCCATCAGTTTAACCTCGGTGGTGGGAAAATTAATGGAGAGTATACTAAAGGAACGATTGGGGGTTTACTTGGAGGAGGTGGGAGGGTCTGGATAGTCGGCAGCATGGGTTTGTGCCAGGTAGATCAGTGTCAAACCAACCTTGTGGAGTTCTATGAATGGGTAACATCAGAACTGGACAGAGGTAAGCCTGTGGATGTATTATTCTTGGACTTCAGCAGGCGTTTGACTCTGTCCCCACAATGGTCTGGTGGAGAAACTGATGGGGTTAGGAGTAGGCCTTTGATGGTCAGATGGATTGAAAACTGGATAGCTGGACGCACTCAGAGAGTAGTGGTCTGTGGGGAGCTCTCGAACCCTACAGAGGTTGGTAGTGGGGTACCACAGGGCTCGGTCCTGGGTCCAATCCTGTTTAATGCATACATATCAGACATCAGGGATGGTATAGGGTGTGAAATGAGTCTCTTCGCGGATGACTCCAAGATGGGAGCAGTAGTTGAGGGAGAAGAGGGGAGGCTGGCCCTGCAAGGGGACCTGGACACCCTGGAAAGCTGGGCTCACACATGGAAATTAAATTTCAATATCACGAAGTGCAAGGTGTTGCATCTTGGTCGGGGAAAACCTAAACACAGGTACACCCTGGGAGGGGAGGTGCTGGAAGCCTCAACAGGGGAAAAAGACCTAGGGGTCATGGTGGATACATGTATGAATAACTCTGAGCAGTGCAGGAGAGCAGCTAGCAAGGCAAACAGGATGTTGGGATGCATCGAAGGGATCACCTCTAGGAGCAAGGAAGTGATTCTGCTGCTGTACAATGGACTGGTTAGACCACACCTTGAGTACTGTGTACAGTACTGGAGACCACACTTGAAGAGGGACATACAGCTCCTGGAGAGGGTACAGAGGAGGGCAACAAAGATGACACGAGGGCTAGGGATTTGACTTACGAGGACAGACTTGAGGAGCTCTGCCTGTTTTCATTGGAGGAGAGGAGAGACAGGGGGACATGATTGAGGTCTTCAAGTACCTCAAGGAATAAATAGGGGTAAACATGGAGGGATCTTTAGACTAAAGCAGGGAGGCATCACCAGAGGGCATGGTTTGAAGTTGGAAGGTGGAAGGGAGGAGGGAAAAGAGGAGGAGGTTTTTCACTGAGGGTGGTGGACCCTTGGAATGCTCTGCCTGGTGAGCTGGTTCAGAGATCCACAGTGGAGAGCTTTAAGAGAGGGTGGGACAGACACAGAAAGTGGATGTATCAGATGATGGCCTGTCCCGGGGGGGTGGGGATGGATGATAGGGGTTTCTGGAGCACAAGGGATGGGAGGGTCTCGGCACCCAACTAAGGATCTAGGTTCGAGCAGACTTGATAGACCATAAGGCCTAATCTGCTGGCAAATCGTATGTTAGTATAAACCATAATGGCGGACAAACTGTGAGTAGTATAGATGATGGAAAATGGAGGAGCAGGACTCCCAACCCTAGCAGACAGGGCAAGCCCACCTTTGCTCGATACCGCCAGGTAGAACAAGGGACAGAGTTGCTGGTTGATGGCAGACATACCGTGATGTGAAGCAAGGATGGAACAAATGGAGGTGCAGGACTCTCAACCCCAGCAGACAGGATAAGGGTTCTGTGTTATAACGGCGATCATGGAAAGGCGATCACCGTCAGGGCAAGTGTACATCACTGAAAATCAATTTTGGTGATGTACGCAACCGGCACACAGCAAAAGGGCCCCCAAGACTTTACCTTTTTTCATTTATGGGGGGCTGCGATTCTAAATTCCAGGAGGTGCATGTTGGGGTGAAAAACAAAACAAATCCCAGATGGCACAAAAAAAAAAAAAACAGACCAAACCGGTGCCCTCCCAGCCCTAGCCTGCACCATGACACACAGCCAGCTCGCAGTCAACCACCGCACTACACCCCATAAACCCTCCCTCCTCTTCCACCTGTCGCACAGTGTGTTCATTCCCCTCCGCCGTGTGCATGTACATAGAGTGACATCCTGTTGCTATATTCATGGACCCTCCCATCTGATCGCCCTTCCTGCCTGGTAGCCCTGTGCACAGGCACCGTGATTGAGTCACCTTTTTCGAAATTGCTCAGTCGTGGTCATCATTATCACAGGCTACCAGGACAAGTCCACCTTTACTCAATACCTCAACAGGCAGAGCTAGGGAGAGAGACTGCAGAATGATTAAATGATGGCAAGGAATTGATAGGAGGTTCCAGAGACAAGGAAACTATATACAGTGCAGGCACCAAGGACAGCCCAGCTGAGTTGCAACATGGTTCCAGTGTGGATCAACTTCCACAGACATTGGCAGGAGGATGGAGCAGAGGACCAAGTGGAAAAGACCAGCAAAGGTCACACTGAATGCATAGACCTCTAGTGGGGTTTAAACCCAGGATATCCATGTTCCCAAATGGTAATGCAGCTCAGATACAGAGAAGGAAGCAGAGCAATGGAATCTATGAGATTCAGAAATGGAAAGGACACGGTGAGGCATGATGGCTGGAAATGCCTGGGGGCAGCACTGGAGGGTAGCATCATAACTCCCCATGATTGGAGCCAAAAGACCGGACTCAGATGGTGGTGGCCCAGAGAAGGTGTCATGAGGTACTACAGGTCTTATATTTTGTAAATACTTAGGAAGCGTATACTGTCACAACAACAAAACTTTCACAGCGAAGGTGATTATAGCGACAAATATCGGCAAGTCACTGTAATAGTCCCGCTGTACACCGGCACTGTTTCTCCCAGTTTTATGCCCCCACCCCAAAACAATTCCAACCCAGAGTTGGCTATTTTAATAAGGGGGTCCAGGGGGCAAAGCCACCCCCCCTGCAAAAAAACATTTTCTTTTGGACGGCACAATGCTGACTGTCGGCATTGTGCCAGTCACTGTCCTGGATGTCGACAGCAATGTTGTCGCTACAGCGTGTTACATCCCTTAGGAAGTGGATAGAGACGCAGGGTATCCCACATAGGGCAAGTGCCTCTCCCTGCTCTGGAAAGCAGGCACAAGTGTGGGAGGTTCTTAGTGACTGATGTCTCTTCTTGAGGCATTATGCCAGATCTGATGGGGACAGTTCTATTACAGAGCTAGTTTACTGCCTAAAACTAATATTAGACTTCAAAAGCAGCCAAACATTACCTCTTATATCTGAGGTGCTTTTTCTTTTCCCTTTGTTTAAATAGAAGATTGTTTACCCGATAGTAGGTGTGATGTGTGGAAGAGCTCTTAGTCTGGCAACTGATATCTTCCTCTACTGCCCCTCACTGAATCATTAGCATTGTGACCTCACTAATTGTAACATCACTGCTACTTAGGAACAGCAAGTGAGTGACTGCCAGGTCATTGATGTCACTATCAGTGAGTGTTTCCAAGTCATATCAAAGCTGGGATAAGGGTCTAGTATCCCCAACTAAAAACTAAAGTTGGCAAAAGGCATGTTCTCACAGGCTGTATGTAGTTGGTTAACCAGATATACCACGTATCTAGTTACAGTAGTGATGTGTACAGTAGGAGAAGATCAACAAATTATTCTGAAGGTGACATGGAATGTTTGGGATTGCACTGTAGTGCAATCAGGAGCATTTTCTGAATAGAGATCTGCCAGCCACTGACTCTGGGACATATTAGCAAGCCGTGGTAAGGAGCTGTATACTCCCAGTCCCTATGACCATGATTGCTAATGTAGGATCTCCAGTGAGCGGTTGTGGAGCTGGATGTCAGGCGCGGTGGGTGACATCACACCTCAGAAGTGCTGGTAGAGCAATGGTGCAGTGGCTGACAGGGCAGCTGAAAACACTTCAAATTTTGGGAACTAATCCCAAGGCAGAAGGGCAGAGTAGGCTGTCCGTTGTGGAAACTGCAGAGATCAAAATGTGGGGATGACAGGTAGGAGTGCAGCAGCAATCCAGGAGCAGTAACAGCCCAAACCAAGGAGCTGAAGGAAGGGAGGGAGGGGGATGAAGTGGCAAAGCCAACAGAAGAGGCAGAGCAGGAAGGCGGGTGTGGTGGGGAAACACCCAGGAAGTGCTGGCAGGAGCCGCGGAGCAGGTAACAGCATTTGGCACCGAAAGGTGAAGTTCATTGCGTCAGAGATCATTTTCCGTTGGATGCTGGAGGATGGGCACTGGTGAGGAATGAAGCATGGCCCTGTAAGGTAGAGATGCCCAAAGGGAAAAAAAGAAACAGACAGAAAGGGGGCCGGAGGAGTGGAGAAAGTAACCAAGGTAGTGGGCAGCAGCTGCCCAGCAGGGAGCAGGAAACAGGGCACAGCACAGTCTAGGAAAGGCAGAGAGCCAACTGGCTGCAGCACTCCTGATTTCAAAATGCTCCAATTAGAGCAGAAGGGAGAGGCTGGCTTATATGATGGATTTGGGAGGCGCTATTCCCCCACACTGAACCTCGGGCTTAGCTCTCCCAGTATAACAAATGTGTTAACCCATTTGTTCACAACAGCCAGACTTGGGTAGACCTTATCGATGATGTCCAGATTGCCTGAAAATGAGGAGAGGTATCAACTCAAATATTTGTGAAATTTCTGAATGAGAATGACGTAAATGTGAAACTTACTTCCCAGTATGGTGTGGGTTTGATTAACTTTCGAGATATCACTTTGCAGTTTGAGCAACAACAAGGAGTCATTAAAAAGAAACAGATAGGAACAGGTAGGAGGGGTAACAATGGGAACTCAGGAAATACACTATCTAGGATAGGGTAACAAAACTGTTTCAAGAAAGCAAAATTGGAGTGGTTGCAGTATAACAGGAGTAGGAAGCTGGCAGAAGGGTACAGCAGAGCTTGAACAGACTCAAGGCTAAGGAAGGAAAGATCTTGGGAGTGGTGCAGTGCAATGGTTGTGGGAAAGCAGTGTTTTGGGACACCTTCTGGAGACTGAGGTGCTGTCCCATATGTACTCACTTCTCTGGGTTGCGGGCACAGGTTACTGGACTCAGAGCTGACCTGGCAAGAGTACAGAGGACCTTCTGGCCTAGACAGGGGTCACTGAGTCTGCCACTGCTCCCCCATAGGATGTCTCGGCAAAGAGAGTGGAAGGATCTTGGTGGGCTCCAGGAAGGAGGGGGTGGTGGGAAGGGTACACTCTCCTTGGTAATATCAGTGCAGAACTCCTTCACCACACTAGAAGGATGGGGCAGCTGAGAGGAGGCAGCTATCACAGTGGGAAGGGAGGAAGTTAGAGTCCTCAGATGGGGAGGCCCAAAGCAAGGGGTAAGAGGCCTCCAGCTCAGGAGGAAGCAGCTGCTGGTTGGGGACTCTATTGTAGGGCAGAAAGACTTATGAGTGGGGGGGGGGGTTGGGAGGTGGGGTACCTGAGAGGTGTTTCAGCTTGAAAGGATGGAGAGCATATCCAGAGGATCACTAGGCAACAGAAGCAGGGAGAAAGCTAGATGTCATGGTCCCTCTGGGGACAAATGACCTGTCAAGGCACAAAGCAGGAGTAGTGCAGGATAATTTCAGGGGGCTCAGGAGTGGACTCAAGCGGGTGGCATGCACGGTGGCTTTGGATGAAGTGTTACCTGTGTACAACCAAGGAGAGGTTGGGTACTCTGCAGCAGGCATTTAACACCTGGTTGAAGGCACGGTGCATGGAGGAGGGCTTTGGCTACATTGAGGACTGGTGCCCAGCCTGGGAGAATATGGGCCTCCACAAGGGAGACAGTCTGCATCCTTCCAGGAAGGGAATCACTGTCCTTGGTGGGAAGTTTAACTGCTACTTGGATGAACATTTAAACTACCCATGGGGGAGGCAGTAAAATTGAGGGAAACAAAGATCGCCCCCTGGATGATGGAACATCAGGGAGTGAGGGCCAGAGGGAAGTAAACTCCCCTGGGATGGAGGCACAAGAAAGCAGGGGTATTGACAAGACAGAGGAAAGGGGGTTATAAATCAAGTAAGTGAGGGGAAATGTTTGAAGGAGACAGATAATGGTGAAGGTAAGAAGGGAAGTGGTGGGTCAGGGAAGCGTCAAGAAACAGCACTGACAGGAGGAAGGGGGAGCAGAGAACCAGGCAGGGTGGAAGTAAGTTGCAAAGAGCTTTGTACACCAATGCCCAGCATCTTGGAAACAAAATTCCACACCTGGAAGCCATCATGGCAGACTGACCTGGATTTAGTGGCCATAATGGAATTGTGGTGCATTGAGTACCATGACTGGGATATGGCTATACCAGGCTACTCTCTGTTCAGGACAGACAGGGCATGGAGGGGGGGAGGAGTGGTTATATTATATGTGGGAGAGGAAATCAAGGCCATGGGGGTACAGGGGCACCAGGAGGAAAAATAATAATAATAATAATAAAATGTACTTAATAAAGCGCCTTTCAAAATTCCAAGGTGCTGTACAGAATTAATACAGATAAAACATATACAAATACATATCATATAAAATCATAATAAAACCGGAAATGCCTTTCCCCATAGAAAAGTTTTTAGTGCCTGCTTAAAACTCCCCACCATCCTGCATTCCCGGAACTGACGGGGCAGAGAGTTCCAGAGGGTAGGTGCCACAAATCCAAAGACGCAGCACTGGATGACTTCAAATTAACCTCGGAGATCTCCAGCAACCTCATCCAGCGAGTGGAGCTGTCACACAGGAGTGTAAGGAACCAGGAGTTCTTTCAAGTAATCAGGATCCTGTCCGTGTAGGGCTTTGTAAGTCAATAGACCTACTTTGAAGGTGATCCGCCACTGTATTGGCAGCCAGTGCAGAGCCTGCAGCACAGGGGTGATGTGGGATCTCCTCGATGCCCCAGTCAACAAGCATGCTGCTGCATTCTGCACTAGCTGCAAGTGACGGATATCAACCCCAGGAAGCCCTAGATAAAGGGAGTTGCAGTAATCAAGGCACGATGTCACAAAGGCGTGGACCAGAACAGGCAGGTCACTGGGTGGAACAAGGTGCCTAATCCTGGCAATGTTCCTAAGATGGAAAAAGGCTAGCTTGAAGACTGCTGACACCTGATGACGAAGAGTCAGACTAGCATCAAGCTCCACTCCCAGGTTACGTACCCATTCAGAGGTGAGAATCTGTGCCCCCCCCCCCCAGAACTAAGCCAGAAGGGAGCCCGGTCCTCAATCCCTGTACCCTATGACCTGGGTCCACAACCAAAACCTCAGTCTTTCCAGGGTTCAAATTTAGACCGCTGGAATTCATCCAATCTTGGATTTCTGTGAGGCAGTTGTTCAGTACCGTGATAGCCCCAACCTGGTCGGGTGCAAAAGACAGGTAGAGCTGGGTATCATCAGCATAGCAGTGAAGCCTCGGCTCATACTATCTTACAATGTCTCCGAGGGGTAGCATATATACTGTGAATAACATGGGGGACAGCACCGAACCCTGAGGTACCCCGCAAGGCAGAGAGAAAGCCTGGGATGAAAACAAACCCGAGACCTCCCTCAGCATTCTCCCAGCGAGGAAAGATGAAAACCATCTGAAGACTGTACCCGAAAGCCCACAGATGAACCTCAGGCATTCGAGCAGAACCCCATGATCCACAGTATCAAAAGCTGATGATAGATCTAGGAGAACCAAGATAGAATGGTATCTCAGGTCTCTCGCCATCAGGAGATCATTGAGTACCTGAACCAGAGCAGTCTCAGTACTTTGCCTCTTGCGAAAACCAGATTGGAGAGGTTGTATAAATTATGGATGGTTAAGTCGTTATCCAATTGAGCAGTGACAATTTTCTAAATAACCTTCCCCACAAAAGGGAAGTTAGAGATAGGCCTGTAGTTTGCTAGGTTCTCCGGGTCTAAAGAAGCTTTTTTCAGAAGGGGGATCACCACCCCCTCCTTCAGGGAGCTAGGAAACTCACCCATATCTAAAGAGCACCGGAAAAAGAGGGGTTGGAGGTTGTGTGGGTCATCCTAGAGACAGTCTCTGGGTTTGCTATCTGTACCGGGGTAGCATACAGACTTCCAGCACAGGGAGAGGAGTGAGATGAAGGCATTAGTTAAAACTGCACTAGAAACAGGGACATGGTTGTCCTGGTGCTCACAAACAGGGACAGTACTGCAGATGTTACAGTGGGTAGTCCGTTGGGTACCAGTGATCATCATAAAGTATGGTTTAATATAAACACAGGAACAGAATGAAACCACACAAGGAGGAGGTCCTGGACTTTAGGAGGGCAGATTTTAAAGAAGCAGATTGCTAGTGAGGTGTAGAGGCACAGTGGGAAAAAATAAGGGATGGCATAATTAAAGCAACTGTAACCCCTCTGGCAAATGGGTACTTACCTGCCGCCATGCAGCCCTTGTTCCTCCTCTCTTCCCGGGTGCCTCCCGGATCCAGCCTGTAATTTTGCTGTGTCCTCCTGGTCCTGTTTCTGCCCCTGGTGCCCTTTCCAGCCTTCAAATGAAGAAATCCAGCCCTCTGGGGCTCTAAAAAAGTAAACCGCGATCACCTGCATAAAGTCTGCCTTGGGGCAGCAGGGATTGTGCAGGTGTGAACAGTGCCTTTGATCGGTGATCACTCCAGATTGCAGTCGAACCGGGGAGTGTTCCATTGGTCCCGGGATCCCCATTGACTAAGTGGGATCCAGTGACCACAGACAGGCCCCTGAGCTGCTGCTCACCACAACATTAAGGGAGATCCGAGAAGGAGTTTCGATTGGGGATCATCAATATTTATGAGCCAGGAGCCCCAATCATTTAAATATTCATGAGGGTCTGTCTACCCCGGGGCAGTTTGTTCTCAGCTGTGGCAGACAAGCAGGGAAAAAAAGATGTGCTGTTAAAAATAATAATTGTACACTGCAATGTTTGTTTGGAAAATATGTTCAAAAAGGGGGGACATGTTTAAAATAAATATTGCTTCACTTCAGGCTGCAACCAGACTACTTTTGGGACTCAGAGTGACAGCCTATCTGCTGCTGCATGTCGGGGGCTAAACATCAGCAGCAGTGACAGGAAAATGGATTGAGCAATTTGTTCACTCTGTACAGTGACAAGTACACATGCAGGGCTAATGAACTGTGAAGCATTGGGGCAAATATTCAATTATTCCTGGCATCACCCGAACTGTGATTTGAGACTGTACCTATTCTGCTAAGGGACTGTAAATTTTAGCAGCCATTGCAAGTAGCCACAGCCAATTGGAAAGCCAGCATAACAAAGCCAAGACTTGTGGGACATTCACCAAAGCTCATGGGTAAATGCCGAGTGCTCATGGGGACTTACAGGGACCTCATTCTAGGTGCCAAAACAGTAGACCAACAGTGCATCGATGAGGTTCATGAATTATTCATTTTTGTGATTGACAGGTCATCCAGCCAGTCGGAGGCCTTGCAGCCAAAAGCTTCAGCCAATCAGAAGCTTTGGGAGAGCCCTATAAGAGACTGTGTTTTCCAGCATTCTGGTAGCTTTAAGAGGGCGATTGAGAGAGATTCAAGCAGGAGCCCCCCACAGGGGTTGGGGCTCAGGTCCCCAGCCATGCAGCCAAGCCTGGAGATCCAGTTACTACTCTCCAGCCTAGAGAGGGTTGGCTTTCTTTACTCAGTTAAAGTTTAAAGGTAATATAGTTTGTTAAACTGCTAGCCTGGAGGTTGCCAGAATGTCTTTCAGGTGCTAGACCTCCCTTCCATGTCGGGGAAAGATGTGGACCGAAACCAGATGACATCAAGCAGTGGTGAGAACGCTGAAAAGAATCTCAGTTGTGAGAGAACTGAAGACCATCAGGAGCCTTTGATACTGGGGATCGTTTGTGAGGAACCTAAGTACTCTTGTACCCCCCAGTACAAGATAGAAAGCAAGCTTGGTTAATCTGTGCTGTCTTGCCCAAGTAATTGTTTGTGACCACATTCCAGGATCTGCACTCTACAGGTGTGCATAACTTTAGCCCAGTGTGGGTGGACCTCTATCAAAATGTTCTGATTTGTGACTGTCCATTTGTGTCAGCACCCATCTGCTGTGTACAGCTTTAGCCCAGCGGGGGTGGACCCCTTTAGTAGAACTGTTTGCCACTGTGTCTGTTCTGGGGGTACCCAGTGAGAGCCCAGGACAGACTAGTATAAATGTGCTGAAATGTACCCATGCTGGTTATCGGTCGAGATGTCCTGTGGAGCCACCAGCCATAGCCGCATTACACATTAACAGATTGAGACCTCAAAGTCAATTAAGTCTGGCTTATGATATCTGGGAATGACAGTTTACCACCACCATATAAGTGTGCTAAATATTCAAGATTGCAAATCCAAGATCTAACCAAGGTAACCCAGCTGGTTACTTCCTTTTGAATTGTTCAGTCTGCGACAAGCAGGGCAATCCCTGCTCTTCTGCCAAATACAGGGCAATCCCTACTCTACTGCCAAAAGCAGGGCAACCCCCTGCACTTCTTCTAAAGCCAAGATGTTGTAGTTTGTTAAATTGTCTTTCAAGTTAATCCTTTCCTCTTTGAATTAAAGCTGGCCAACTCCACCAGCTGCAACATCCACCAGGCCTGCAACCATCCAGGACTTTGGTATCTGTTCTCTGTTGTTTCCATCATTGATTATGGCCTGATCATCTATGGGGCTGCCACAGACTCTGCAATGAAAAGAATAAATGTGGCTCTCAATAAGATGTAGCCTTGTCTCTGGTATCCCAAGGCTCACCCATACCTGTGATCTCTATGCGCAGAGTCTTTGGTTAAATCTCAAAGGTAGGGTCACCTACCAGGTTTGCCTTTTTGCTAAAAAAATTAGCCTTTAAAAGAATAAAGATGGTTAATAAAAAAAAAATTAGCCTTGGCCAAACCCGCCAACCACCCTGCCCCTTCTGCTACCAGCACCAAACCCCCATTACATGTGTAAATCCACCCTGACAAAATGCCAGGTCCCTTTCTGACGGACCACTCAGGAGCAGCGATCTTTTAGGTTAAGAGCCCCTTCTTGGATCAATAATCTCCCCCTTGAGATCAACAGGAACCCTACTCTTGGTCCCTTTAAAAGTAGCTTTCATCAGCACCTGAATTCTCTCACTAGTTGCAACTGCCCCTATAACAAATCAACCCCTCTGTGCCGCCTTGTAACCCCCAAGCTTAGCTCCTATTGTCCTAGACCTGAGCCTCTGTCCTGAGCACACTCCCCCTCTTTTTCCTGACCTCAGCACACGCCCCTCAACCCCTACTCTGTACTGACTGCGTCACCTTAGATTGCATCAACCCTCCTCTCACTCTTCTCCCCATCTTTCCCTCCACTCCAGCACTTTCCTTTTCCTACACTCCTTCCTCTCCTTTCCAACCAATCCTACTCCCTCTTTTCCTATCTCCCCTCTCCTTTATACCTGCCTTACACCGTAGCCCTGCTGCCCGCCCCACTCTTCTACTTCTTGCTGTACATCCCACATATCATTGACTTCTGCCTCTCTTTTTCTCTCACTCTCCTCTTCCCTCTTCTACTTGTACCACATATGTATTTATGCATAATCTTACGTATTTATGCTTTTTATCCATTTGTAAATACCCTGAACATATGTATTCCTAATTATGAACTGTAAATAGTTGCTGTAATTGTACTTTTAATGTATTGTTTAACTCATGTTATTTTCTATGTTCATTTATGTTACCTGTTTCTGTATTTTACTCCCAATCTCTATTTGTACTTGATGCGGAACCTTTGTAAAAGAACCTCTGGTTCAAAGGTATTGTAATCCTAGTAATAAATAAATAAATAGATAAATAAATAAATAAAAATAAATGAGTACCCAGGGTATAGTGTGAGATTGCATGGTTTCACATGTGTCTGGGAACTGGTACCAGTGGTGGGGAAATAAAGGTGTAACAACTGATTAGTCAGCAGCTTAGATAGACAGGGCTCTGGGTATTATTTCTGGTTGGTAAAATGCAATTCTCCTTTCTGCTTAGATGGTAGTCACCCAGCTGGAGGATTTCATCAGCACAATTCAATCAAACCAATCCTGTGTATATTTGTAAATAAGAATCACTGCATAACCTCTACTCCTCCTGTTTCCCCATCCTAACTTCTATGTCCCCTAAATAAATATTATTGTTATTACTTTTTGCAAATGGTTGTCATGAGCATATTATTAGAGAGATTCTTCAATTCAAAAATTTTGAAATGTGGAGAAATGATAATGGGTCATGTCTTGGGGTGGCAAAAGGTAATTGTGGGTGGTGTAACATCTCAGGGGGTTGTACCCAGTAACAGCTAGCCCACTTTAAAGTCAAACTCTGAGTGGAGGCACTGCGCATTTTAGAACTTAGTGTAAGTTTGAGAACCCAAACCCCTCAGCCTGCTTCGAAGGTAGTAGGCAGGGGTGTACCTCTAGGAGTAGTGCCACCTAGGGGTTACACAACTAACCTCTGCATGAAAGTAATGAGTTAAAACAGAAGAAAAAAGAGATTGTTAAGATATTCTAAGGACTTGGCCAAAGTGGTGAAGAAAAAAAGGTTGGCATTCAAGAAGTATATGTAAATACAGAGGGAGGTGAACAGGGAGGTATACCAAGAAAAACAGAGGGAAGCAGGAAAGGCAGTACATGAAACAAAGGTACAGACAGAGGAAAGGATTGCCAAAGAGGTAGCTAAAGGGGATAAGACATTCTTCAGATACATAAGTGAGAAGATGAAAGCAAGGGTAGGGATAATGAGGATTAGAAGGTTTGATGGGGATGACTGCACAGAAAGGACCAAGAAAATCAGCCATCCTGAACAAGTACTTCTGTTTAGTCTTCAGTGTGAGGGTCTGACCACCAAGGAGTAGCAGAAATGGGGGGGGTTGACACAAGTTAATTTTGAGAGGTAAGAGTCCTGAAAGGATTTTCAGCTCTGTAGATGGACTAGGCTATCAGACCAGATGGGATGCATTCAAAGATACTAAAAGTACTCAGGGAGTTTTTAGCTGCCCCACTGACAGCCTTATTCAATAGTTCACTTGAAACAGGCATAGCTCCAGAGGATTGGAGAAGAGCTGAAATGGTCTCTCTACATAAGAGTGGCAGCAGGGAGGAGGCTAGCAATTACAGGACAGTTAGTCTTACTACAGTGGTGGGGAAATTAATGGAAATCCTGCTAAAGGAAAGACTGCTAGAGTATCTTGAATCCAGTGAGCTGCAAAACCTTAGTCAGCATGGATTCATGGGGGAGGTTATGCAAAAAAATCTGATAGATTTTTTGACTGCGTGACCAAGGAAATAGATCAGGGGAAGGCAGTGGATGTGGCCTATCTGAGCTTTAGCAAGGCCTTCGACACTGCTGCACAGAAGGCTGATAAAGAAACTGAGCAGCCTAGGGGTGGGATCCAAAGTAGTGAACTGGGTTAGAAACTTCTTAACAGATAGGAGACAGGTTAACAGCACTCACCCTAATGAACGGAGGGTGACCAGTGGGGTACCGCTGGGCTCAGTACTCGACCAGTTCTTGTCAAGTCTTCATAAGTGACACTGCAGAGGAAATGGAAGGGACGGTATGCCTTTTTCTGCCGATGATACCTAAATCGCAATAGGATGGATACTCAGGAGGTGGTGGAAAAAATGTGCAGGGATCTCTGGGAAACTTGAGACGTGGTCAAGAGCATGGCAGTTGGGGTTCAATGCCATAAAGTGCAAAATCATGCTCCTAGGGCATAGAAACTTAGGACCTGAGTATAAGATGGGGAGGGAAGTATTGACAGTAACTAAACAGGAAAGGGACCTTGGGAATATCATATCTGACAACCTCAAGGACTCAGGGCAGTGCGACAAAGCAATGGGTAGTGCTAGTGGGATGCTGGGGTTCATAGGGAGAGGAACCTCCTGTAGGAGGAAGGAGGTGGTGTTGACACTGTATTGCTCACTGGTAAGTCCCTACCTGGAGTACTGTGTCCAGTTTTGGAGGCTGCTCCTCAGAAAGGACATAGACAGGGTAGAGGCAGCCCAGAGGAGGGCAACTAAAATGCTGCAGGAGTTGCATGAGAGGCCCTGTGAGGGGAGAGTGAGGGATCTCAAAATGTACACCATGGAAGAGAGGAGAGTGAGAGGTGACATGATAGAGACCTACAAGTGCCTCATAGGGGTGAACAGGTTGCAGGAAGGGAGTCTCTTTCAAATGTGAAAGAGCACCAGGACCAGGGGCATGCAATGAAGATGGAGAGGGAGATGTTTAAGAGAGATGCAAGGTAATACGTCACTGAAAGGATGGTGTATACCAGGAACAGAGGCCAGTGGAAGTGTTGGAGGCAAAAACAGTTGGGGGACTTCAAGCATGAGTGGGACAGACATAGGGGTATTTAAGAAAATTGGAAGGGAGGAGGGAGGATCGCTATAGACCAGTTAGGGTCTGCGGGGACAGATTAGGCAGGGAAGAGCTGGGCAGACTGGATGGACCAAGCAATCCTTTTCTACTGAAAAATTCTGTCTCTGTGAAGGGATATAGGAATCCAACAGCATTGAATACATTGCTACATGTGTCCAGTGCAGACCATAGTAGGTAGATCAGTTCCATACCATATGGACAGACATCGGGTATAAATTGCGGTTGCTCTCAAAACCAGAATTATTAGTGTCAGTTGAAAGAACTACAGTACAAGCATGCTTTTTGAAAGAGGTTATCTTAGGGAAATGAGTCTATGTTTACCCCGTGAACAAATATGCAGTTAAAAGTAAACAGATCACATTTTCTACCCAGTGTAACTTTCAGCAAGGAATGTAAGTTATATCACCACAAAAATAACTGGAGAATACTAATGAGCAATCCAGTATTAGCAGAATGATTGTGTGAGAAATTGAGAGGAACAATTAGGCGATGCGAAAACTTAGAGGACTACTTAAAGAGCTGCTGACAACTTAAGGAAAACATTAACAAACCATAATATTTAGACGCAATTCAGCTTGTATTTCAAATTAGTTTTGTATTCCTCCTTTCCAATATTTATTACTGAGGTCATTTGAATGAAAACAGAATCTTTGCTCCTGAAGAGTCAATCTGTTCCTGATGCTTTCTCCCTACTTGAGGTCATAATGCACTGCTTGTGACATCACAGTTACTCCCATGGCAACAGATTGTGATGCCACAGAAGAGAATTATGACTTGAAGTAGGGAGTAAGCTATGCAGTAGAGGCAGATAAACTCTAAGGGAACTCTACTGGATAAAAGCATGTATTCATGCAAATTTACTCAGTAATTAATAATGAGGAAGAGAAATATGTAGAATACACATAGCGTGCAAGCTGAATTGTACCTAATTACTATGTTTTTCAGAGTTTTCTTTGAGGTGTCAGTAGCTCTTTAACAAGTAATCATTTTGAACATGAACCAATTTATTTATTTATTGAAAAGTTTCACCAGGAAATCGGGGTGGGCGAAAGTGCAGATTTCCGCTGTTGCAGAAGTTCTGTGAAATTTTGAAAATTTGGCGGAGTTCTCTGCTCTTCTGGCTATGGCGGATTTTGAACTTTCATCAAATTATCACAGATTTCCACCAAGTACTGTGGCATTTCATTACAAACTGTGGACCTTTTGTTATTAAGTGTGGAAAAAAGTGCCTTGTAATGCATTTCACCATTTCAGTCAATTTTCTGCATTTTTCTACGTGATTCTCTGTTTTTCTTTTCCTGCCAGCAATGTATGATTATATTTGTTATTCTAGAGGTGCTCTTGTCAATTCAAAGTACACATAGTGAATGTAACCATCCAAGCTGTCAAGCACCTTAAGTGTGGGGTTAGTAATGAACCTTGTTCTTTTTTTTTAAATTGCTTCTTTTTTCCCTCTTTTCCTCTTGTTATTCCACATTTCTTTCTTTCAAATTCCACAGAACCAAGAACTGCGTACTTTTAAATTCCATGGTATACCAACAATTCCGCGTTTCACCACAGAAATTCCTCCGAAAGGTCAAATTGCACCGCATGTAGCTCTGATCACATGCTTTACAGCTCTGCAGACACCTGTGGTGCAGAGGGAGGCATCAGGTGGTAGCAGATATTTCTCACTGCATAGCTCCTTACTTCTGAAGAGATTACTGAAGAGGAAAAAGCTGTGTTTGTTTTGCTCCACAGAACAGGCTTTGTGATTGACAATCTGGCATTTTCTTTTTTGCTCAGGAGAAGAAATTTAGTGCTGGTATCTGTACTTGGAGTGCTGGGGCAAAGATATTTCAGCACTTTTGTTGATCTTTGTGATTATGTTGTATGTAACTTGTTGCACTCTGTATGTGTTGTTCTGCATTCCCAGTCTTTAGTTTAGCTTCATTGTTTTTTTATATTTGGTGATGTTTAAGGCTTTAGTGAAGCACAGAAAAGTTCAACATGTCAGGCAAAGGCAAGGGGAAGCATGAAGGATGTGGGAAACGTGCTAGTGTTAGTACTAGATCACTCTCAATGGGGTCACGAGGAGGTGTACAGGGTGCTGGGGAAGGAGTCAGTAGGAGCGGCACTTTTTCTGGAACTGCAAGTTCTGGTGGTAGTGCAATGCCAGGTCCCATGTCACATACTGTGCCTGTGTCAGCCACAGTTGGAATCAAAGCTTCCAGCTTCTTTGGTACACAGTGCAGTGTTGCTACTTCAGGCGCAGCTGTTGCACAGCATACAAAAGAAGGTAAAAAGACTGCCATGGATGTCGCTGCACTACTACTATGCAAGTCCCTAGGGTCTCAGGAGGAGCAAATGCCTCATGACTCCTGACTTCGCTGTGTCTCCCTCCCCCTGATGGACTTAAGCATTTGCAAGATTTTTTATCCATCTTCTCCAGCCTTCCCAATCTATCCTCCACCCTGTTCAATCTGGCTTCAACCCTTCTCAGGCCATTACAAAGACCAGCTTGGCGTTTCCCGCTCAGGGTAGTCCTCCTCTCCATTCTGCCCTCTGGTACCATCTGTGGCTGGGTGGGTGTTAATGCCATGGAGGATGTCCATGGCTTGGCCTGCTGCTGCTGCTGCTGTTGAGATGGCCTGTCCTGTGGCACATTGCTGCTCCCTGCTGACTCTGAGGGTGGATCGTCCTTGTCTGCCAATTTGGAAAGAGCCTTCACAGTTCTTCGCACACGGTTTTCTGTGCACTAGTTCATTGGCTTTGCCTGTTTTGTGGCTGACTCAACCCCCATCTGTCCCTCTGATGGCTGGACTGCTGTCGATGTTTCAGTGTTGTCTGCAGTACAGAAAGAAATATGCAGCTTCAACATAATGTGGTCTACAACCATCTGCCCTTATATAGTGAGTGCATTGTGTGTGAGGTGAACTGATATGTGTGTGTGTGTGTGTGTGTGTGTGTGTTTGATAAACACTGACAGACATCAGTACAATTTACTTATTGCATGCTGTCTGTGTGTCCCACCACTCCAGTGAGTTAGCACCTGATCAAGTCTTCCTATTTGTACCTGTGCTCTGTGCTGTAAATTGATAAGCTTGTGCTGTAAATTGACAAGCTGTGGGTCCTGGTCAGGGCATTCCTTACTTGCATATAGCCATGGAAACATAGACATTGTCTGCAGACATGGCACATAGGGACAGCCCCGCCCACACAGTCTGTCCGTGAGCCTTGTACTTCATTACGACTTCTGACCCTTCCTCTGTACAACCTCTATGGTCCCCCTATGCATGTTCAATGCATATTTAAATCCTAGCACAGTCCTCACTCCAGTCCCACCACCTCATGTGGTGGATCATTGTATACATCCGACACCCTTTCTGTAAAGAAAACCTTCCACACGTTACTTCTTAACCTATCATGCTCCAATTTCATGTCATGCCCCCTCATTCTTGCACTCCTCCCGTATTGGAAGATGTCTCCCGCCTGCACCTTGTTTATTCGTTTAAGGTCCTTGAATGTTTCTATCCTGTCCCCCCCAGCCCCGATTCCTCCTCTCCTCTAGCAATGGCAGCGAGGACATATTGGGGTACCTGACTCTTCTCATAAGTTTAAGGTTGCAATACATGCAACATCTGAGTCGCTGTCTTCTGGACCATGCCAAGTAATTTCATTTAACACACTGTACAGTAAAGGAAATTAATATTTATTACCAAACTTAAGTCCAGTCCACTCCTGTGATAATTTGCAGATATTGTACTAATGTAACATAACACACGCCTCTATTATCCAGACCACCACCCTTGCTGTCTACAAAAAACATAGAAACACAGCCTTTGATGGCAGATAAGGACCACTTGGCTCACCACCACCCAGTCTGAATTTGCCCATTTCCCTTCCTCTTGGATAAGCTGCAGATCATAGTTAAGTTTACCAACAGCCTACTTCCTTCTGCCCCCCACTAGGATTGCCTTATGTCTGTCCCATGCATTGTGGAATTTTCCCACTGTTTATTACCCCACAACAGCCTCAGGAAGGTTGTTCCATGTATCCACCACCCTCTTCATCAAAACATACTTCTGCACATTGCCCCCGAGCCATCCCTCTCTATCTTGAAATTGTGCTACCTTGTTCTTGCACATCTCTTTTTCTGAAAGATGCTACCCTCTTGGGCTTTGTTGATTCCCTTGAGGTACTTGAAGTTTGTATCATCCCCCCATCCCTCCTTTCCCTGGAGGGTATATTATACATATAAAGCTCCTGTGTCACTCTTCATATGGGCTCTGGTGCAGACCCTGCACCAATTTAGTTGCCCTAGTTGGTGCACCAATGTTGGTGCACAATAGAGGGTGCACTGAAAATTCAAAATAGTTAAAAACTTTAAAGTAGCTCACCGGAACCAGACACAGGCTCATCATCAACATTGGTACTGCTGGCTCTGCCCATCATCAATGGTGCTTGTGGAATCACCACCATTGGTCCTGCTTCTTCTAGCACTGCCTGTCCAAAATGAAGAGGAATACTGTAGAATTGATTTATTTCACAGTAAAAAAAAAGTCTTACTATGTTCACTGTAGAAAGAGACATGCTAAATTAACTGAGCAGCTTAGTTACCTACTGTATATCAGATTCATTATAGGGAAGTACAGGACAGTGAACTTTAACTGCAGCTAACAAGTCACATAGCCTCAGACCACTAAATTAAATGAACATGCTACTTTTCAATTCTACAGTATTTAAAATCAGTGTTACAAGTTGGAAAACTTAAGACCAAAGCAGAAGTACAGCAATATTACACATTCAATCAGTCCTGTGGGGGTGGGCCAGGTGCTATAAATTATACTTAAACACAGGACACCGCAGATATTCCTGAATGAAGGTCAGGAGGATACACAATAAGGGGCCCACTTCCATGATTCCACAATGTAAAAGTAAAATGTAAAATGGCTTCCTCTCATCAGTCTGATCCAGTATCAAACCTGCCTCTTAGCCAAAAAAGTCCTCCTTGGGGTCATGCCCCCAGGTGTTGAAAAGCTCCTCATTGACCACCACAGCACTCAGCAAACTAGAATCTCACGACAACAAACCTTCCTTGTCCCCAGATGCTGGACTACCATGGGCCAGAGGGCTTTTGCTCACGGAGCTCCACAGTGGTACAATGCTCTCAACAAAGAAACTCTTACTGCTGGTGCTCTTGACTTTTTTAAGAGACAACTCCGACTTCATCTTAGTTCAACTAGTCATTGTGACTGCTTCACCTAATCTGGGGCCCCACACTCACTGTCACCTTCTTTTGACAGGACAGGTACCCCCCCGCCATGCCCTCCCTCTCCCTGCCTCTCCCCCACTCCCTTTCCTCACCCCTCCCTGGCACTTACTGCATCTATCCTCCCCTCCCTCCCTTTGAGTGCTCTTACCTCACCCTTTACCCTCCTACAATGGCCTTCCTGCCTGCATACCCCCCCACCCTCTCACCAGCTGCACTTATTTCTAAGGTTGCCCTTGGATGGTATGTCATTCTACTTAACATTGGCACATTTTGAGGCACTGTAATTACCTAAGCCTCAGTCTCTTGCTTCGTTTTATTATGTAATTATGTATAATTATGTATGTTTACCCTCCATTTACTCAACGTGGAACCTTTGTACATGAGCAGTTCCTGCTCAAAGGTATTTGTAATCCTAGATTTCAATAAAAAAAAAGTGCACATCTAATATTCAGATAAAGGGTGCTTTTGGATTCGGCCATGGGCTAACAATAGTGGTTGATCAGGTTGGTTGATGATTTGGAGGATGCACATATTCACTGGCTGACAGCATTGCTCCCATCACCTGTTACAGGAGCTACCATGAACGTGGATGTATGGCACAGTAGTCAGTTCTGATGAGCACTGACCACTCCCACTGTGACATCTATATTAGGAAGGATCAGTCATGCAGATGGCACCAGGCATGACACACAGGACAGTTTCACCATAGTCACTAATAGCAATTGGATAATAATACTACGTACAGACAAAATATGCACATGATGTGAATCCACATCACAGCCACATGGGGCTGGGGACAGGGGACGATTCACATCAAGTCAGGTGGGTGCCATCCATTGTGCATACCATCACAGGCAGCTAAGGTTGATAACAAAACACAAACCTACAGTACTTACATGACGTTTTTGAGGTAAAATTTAATTTCTTCAAATTATTAATGACAGTTGCTGCTGGAATCATGGGAAGGAGGTGGGGGGTTGACAGTGCTTCGTACCGTAGAACTGTGCAGCAAGCCTGAGTTGCGCAAACTCATGCATCAGATTCACACAGCCATTCACTATTCATCAGGCCACAGTATAATTGGGAAACAGACTGTCTTACATAGAAACATAGTAATTGTCAGCAGATAAGGAACAGCAATCCCATCCAGTCTGCCCAAAACCCTACACTAGTTTGTTTCCACTGATCCTACCTAGTCAATGGCTTCCCCACTCCTTCCCACCACCAATGTACCCTTATGCCTGTCCCATGCATGTTTAAAACCATCTACTGTGTTTGCCTCCACCACCTCCGGTAGCATCTTATTCTATTCATCCACGACCCTCTCTGTGAAGGAAAACTTCCTCACTGTTCCCCTCAGCCTGCCACCTTGGAGACAGGGAATGGCATCACAATCTGCAGAGGGGTTGTATACAGACCCCTGTATACAGACCCCCGTATCAAGGGGAGGAAATGGACAAGAAAATTATAGAGGGCATTCTCAAAATGGCTGAAAAAGGGGAGATACTGTTGATGGGGGACCTGAATATGCCAGATGTTAACTGGGTGACATGGACTGCAGCCACATCCAAGAGCAGGGTCATTCTCGATGCCCTACAGGGAGCATGCCTTAGACAGCTAGTAGTGGAACCCACTCAGGAGGGAACAATATTATACCTGGTACTCTCAAATGGAGAGAGGATTACAAACTTAGAAGACAGTAGACATCTGGGAACAGGCGACCACTGCACAGTGTGCTTCACAATAAACACAACCACGGAGACAAGCCATACAAAGACAAGGATACTGGACTTTAGAAGGGCTGACTTTGGCATAATGGGTGAATACCTGAGGAATGCATTAGCAAATGGCCAGAAAGGAGGGGTGGAAGAACAATGGAGAAAAATAAAAACTGCTATCATGGAGGCAACAAGCCTTTGTGTGAAGCAGATAAAGAAAACAAAGCGGAATGAAAAAACACTATGGCTCTCAAAAGAGGTGTCAGGGAAGGTTAAGGAGAAAAAGGCTGCATTCAAAAAGTATAAGGAATCACAGACTGAGCACAACAGGGAACTGTATCAATTAAAACAGAAAGAAGTGGGGAAGGTAGTCAGAAAAGCAAAGGCCCAAACAGAGGAAAAGATAGCCAACTCAGTTAAGAAGGGGGATAAAACCTTTTATAGGTACATTAGGGAGCATAGAAAGGTTAAGGGAGGGATAGTGAAGATTAATAAAGAAGAGGGGAGGTGAGCAGAGGGAGACAGTGAAAAGGCAGAGATACTGAATGAATACTTTTGCTCAGTATTCACAAAAGAAGAAGAGAGGAGGGTTACCTAAACCAAACAGTAGAAGCACTCTGGATAGTGGGGTTGACACCAGTCCATTTACAGAAGAAGAGTACTGAAAGAACTCCCAAAACTCAAGGTGGACAAAGCAATGGGGCCTGACGGGATTCACCCTAGAATCCTAAAAGAGCTAAGGGAGGACCTAGTGACACCACTAACCACACTTTTAACAAATCATGGGAAGGCAGGGGGTGGTACCTAGAGGACTGGAGGAGGGCAGATGTGATTCCCTTCACAAAGTGGGAGCAAGGCAGAAGCAGGAAACTACAGACCTGTTAGTTTGTCCTCAGTGGTGGGAAAATGATGGAATCACTTCTGAAAGAAAGAACTGTTGAGTACCTAGAGGCCAGCGGGCTCAGGACCCAAAGCAGCATGGATTCACAGCAGGAAGGTCATATCAGATGAATCTAATCGATTTCTTTGACTGAGTGACCAAAGTAATAGACCAGGGAGGGGCTGTGGACATGGTCTACCTAGACTTTAGCAAGGCATTTGACACAGTCCCTCACAAAAGATTAATAATCAAGTTAGCCAGCCTGGGAGTGGGTCCCAGGATGGCAGCCTGGGTAGCAAACTGGCTGCACAACAGGACACAGAAGGTAATAGTGAATGGAACACATTCTGAAGAAAGGGGGGTTACTAGTGGAGTACCTCAGGGCTCATTACTGGGTCCAGTCCTCTTTAACGTCTTTATAGGTGACATTGCAGAGGGTCTGGAAGGAAAGGTATGCCTCTCTGCGGATGACACAAAGATCTGTAACAGAGTTGATACACAAGGGGGTAGAAAGGATGAGAAGGGACTTGGCAAGGTTGGAGGAATGGTCAGACATATGGCAACTTAGATTCAATGCAAAGAAGTGCAAAGTAATGCACCTGGGAAATAAAAATCCAGGAGAAGAGTACCCAATAGCAGGGGAGGTACTAAAGACAACAATAATGGAAAGGGATCTTGGTGTAGTCATATCAGATGACCTAAAGGTGGGTAAGCAATGTGAGAAGTCAGTAAGGAGAGCCAGGGGGATACTGGGATGCATGGGGGGGTATCACAAGTAGAAAAAGGGAAGTGGTTATCCCTCTATACAGACAGTTGGTGAGACTCCATCTGGAGTACTGCATGCAGTTTTGGAGACCTCATCTATGCAAGGACATAGACAGGGTGGAAGCAGTCCAGAGGAGGGCAACTAAAATGGTGCAGGGTCTACAACAGAAACCATATGAAGAGAGACTGAGAGAGCTTAATATGTATACCCTTGATGAAAGGAGGGACGGGGGGACATGATAGAAACTTTTAAGTACCTCAAGGGAATCAACAAAGTCCAGGAGGGTAGCATCTTTCAGAAAAAGAGATGTGTAAGAACAAGGGGGCACAATTTAAAGTTAGAGGGGGGACGGCTCAGGGGTAATGTGAGGAAATTCTTTTCATGGAGAGAGTGGTGGACGCATGGAACCGCCTTCCTGGAGAGGTTGTGGGGTCTAAAACAGTGGGGGAATTCAAACATGCATGGGACAGACATAAGGCAATTATAGTGGGGGGTTGCAGGAAGTAGGCTGTTGGTTAACTAGAATCTGCAGCTTATCCAATAGGTAGGGAAATGGGCAGACTGGGTGGGTCAAGTGGTCCTTATCTGCCGTCAAAGTCTATGTTCTATGTTTCTAAACAGAGCACAGAAATAAAAGGATTTTTTTCATGGAAAACCTTCCAATTTTATGTCATGCCCCCTTGTTCTTGTACATCTCTTACATTGGAAGATGTCTCCCCCCTGCATCTTATTTATGCCCTTAAGATACTTGAATGTTTCTATCATGTCCTCCCTATACCTCCTTGCCTCCAGTGAGTACATATTGAGGTCCTTTAGTCTCTCTCGTATGTTGTTTGGTGCAATCCTTGTACCATCTTAGTTGCCCTTCTAACCCACTCCACTCAGCCTGTCAATGTCTTTATGAAAGTGTGGCCTCCAGAACTGCACACAGTACTCTAAGTGAGGACTCACAAATGTTTAGTACAATGACATAACCACCATCTGCCATCGGCTTGTGATACCTCTGCCTATGCACCCCAGTGTGCCACTGTCTCTCCCTTCAGCCTTTGTACTCTGCTTAGACGCCTTTAGATTATCAGCAATGATAAACCCCAGGTCACTTTCTTCCTTTGTAATAGTCAACTACTCTCCACCCATCTTGTAGCACTCCCCAGGGTTCCCTCTTCCTGGGTGTATTATTTTGCACTTCTTGGAATTGAATCTTAGTTGCCACACCTCAGATCATTTTTTAAGCTTCTCCAGGTCCCTTCTCATTCTCTCTACTCTGTCTGGAGTATCCACCACCCTTTTGCAGATCTTGGTCTCATCTGCAAACAGGCAGACATTTTCCTCCAGTCCTGCTACTGCAATGTCACTAATGAAGACATTAAACAGGACTAGACCAAGGACTGATCCCTGAGGTACCCCAGTGGTCATCTCCCTCTTCACTGACTGGATCCCATTTATCACCACCCTCTGCTTCCTGTCTATAAGCCAGTTCCTAACCCAGTTTACCACCATGTGCCCCATGCCATGCCCAGACTACTTGTCTTATCTCAATACAACTTCTGCATGCGTTTATAGGCATCTCAGGGTGTGGCTTACAGTGAAGAAAAAAGATAATCTGTAACACTGACTGCTGTAAAAAAGGTTCAGAAATCAAGTCAGTATACTCACTGTCAATGCTACCATCCAGACAGGGTCTTTTTGGTGGTGGTTCAGAAGATCCCGCTGGCTCATCCACTTGCTGAACCCTCTTCTTCTTCTTTGGTGTCCCATCTCTGGTGGTGGTGATGGCTGCTCCCAGACCCTCAAGGACTTCAGGGTTCCTCCTCTGCAGATCATCCACTTGTGCTTAATTTGTTTTATGCTATGGGATACAACTTCCCCTCCTTCCTTCTCTAAGCTGGACTTGACAGCAGCCCACAGTGTCTCCCGCTCCTTAAGCGGCACTTTATTGGTGCCAAAAAGTTTGTCAGAATACCTGGTGACCTTGGCAAGAACCGCCACCTCATTGTGGCTGAAGGGGGGGTGCCATCTGTCTCTTCATGCTAGTGGAGCCAGAGTTCTCATCATTGGTGGTGGCATCAGCACTAGTGTCAGAGGATGTGGTGGCCGTAGCCTCCTCTTGTTGAACCACTGTCTGATCCTGCTGTCCCTCCTGCTCCACATTCCCACCATCCCCCTGCTGCTGTCCATAATCACTAGCCTCCACATGGCTACTGCTGCCCAAGTCTGGCATTGTGTTACTTTCTGCCATTTTTCAAAATAAAATTATAACAACCACCAGAAAAAAAAAAACTTTCTTCACTCTCAAACAAGCCTTCAAAGTAAAATAAATAAACTAAGAATAATCAGATAAGCAGATTGCTTTCACTAATGTTTTATCTCTTCTTCTTGTTTGTCTCTCAAAATCCCTACTCTCAATCTCAAGTCTCCACTGTCCTACTGACCATTTACATTATAAGCTGTTAAACAAGAAGAAAACAGTAATGCGATTTCTGCCTTCTGAAATGCAGATTTTTTGTTCTGCCCGATAATAAGGTTTCGAGTTTTACATAGGGATATTGTTTACTACATGCAGAACTGTTTTTCCGCGGACCACTGGAAATGCATAATCAGAAACTGGAAACTTATGGGTAAAAGAAAAATCACTGCAAGCCAGGATTTCTTACAGTAAATGTGTAACTTTCTCTTACATGTGGAATAAATTATTCTGCATTTCCAGAAAAAATGGGAAATCAGGTCTGTGGAACTTTTTTACCGCAACTCAATGTAAAATTACACATCTACCAAAAAATTCCCACAGTTTATGGCAGAATTTCTGCAGAAGTCTGTAAAATAATTTCTGAACCTTCATGAAGGTGGAATTCTGACTTCCGCAGAAATTTCGCCGGCGGAAGATTTTTTTTCGCACATGCCTACCAGGAAAGGCACACTGAGCAACAGGTTACTCATCTCACGGTGCATCCTGGGGGCAAAGGGAAAGGGATAAGGGGAAATACTATAATACACAACATGGATAATACAGGATACAGTATAACAATGACAGGTAATAGTACTGGAGGTTACAACAAAACTAACATAAAATCTCTAAACAACAATTAAAATCAGTATTAGGATTTATGTACCTTGAGAGACTAGAGGGCCTAGTAAGTGCTAGATGCTCGAGAGAAACACCCCAAGGTGATAGTAATAGAGCATTAGTCAGCTACCATGGGGAAGTGGTTAAGTAAAGTAAAGGGAGGGAGGAGGGATGTGGAGGGGCAAGAGGGAAAGGCAGGAAGTAAGGTGTAGGTTAGGTAAGGAGTAATTTGTAGGTTAGTGAGAGTGGATAGGGTGGGGTGGCAGTTTAACTACAGGAACAATTTACTGAGAGGAAGTTGTAAAGCACCGAAGAGATGGAGTGGGGAGAAGATGAGTGGCAGATCTGGTGTGGAAGTGCATTTCATATTTTGGAGAAGCAATAAGAGAAGGCCACCTGGCCAACAGTAGTCGACTGACGGGGGACTACCATTAATCCAGAGTCATAGGATCTAAGGGACAGGGCAGGTGGTGGTGGGGGGAGGGATAGCAAAGAGGCTAGATAAGGAAGGAGTGATCCAAACCAAAGCTTTAATACAAATTTAGCGAAATGGAGCAGGCATTGGTTTTCTAGAGATGAAAAAGCGAGGGAGTGGTAGAGATTGCAGTGATGCGTGAGAAGGGAGGTGTCCAGAGCGAAATGACAGAAGGAATTAAAAAGAGTGTCCAGTCTGGTTAGGGAATACTTGGGAGTGGCACTGCAGACTATATCACAGTAGTCAAAAATAGGTAAAATCATCTTCTGTACTAGTTCAAGCCTTGCCGGTAGCAGGAGGCAGCTACAGTTCCTGTATAGTGTACCAAGCTTGGGGTGCAGCTTTTTGAGGATGGCATCAACATGGCCAGAGAAGTTGAGGTGTTGGTCAAGCCACACACCAAGGTACCTAAAAGAGGATGTGTCCTCGAGGATTGTCCCATCAAGGGTGTAGAAGGAAGGTAATGAAGGGAGCCTAGAGAGTCTCTGCCTTGCCCAAAGGTCATTGGGACAGTCTTCTTTGCATTGAGGGATAGTTGATGGGAGTTAACCAGAGCCGAACTTGGTTGAAGTCATGCTGTAGCCTGGCAGCCAAGTCATCTGGGAATTGATCTGAGATGAAAAGGACCATGTCATCCACATACATATGGATTGAGGTGGATGAGCAGGCAGAGGGGAGGTCATTTAGAAATATGGAGAAGAGGACTGCACCCAGCACAGACCCTTGTGGGACGCCAGTGTTAATGGGGAGGGGAGGGGATATGGAGTCACCAGTTCTGACAGACTGGGTCCTGCCTACCAGGTAGGCTCTAAACCAATTTGTGGTAGAGTCAAATAGGCCAGCCTTTGATAGGGTGTTTACAAGTAGGATATCGGAGACAATGTCAAAAGCCTTAGCTAGGTCAACAAAAATGGCTAATGTGATTTGAGCACTATCCATCCCTGAGAGGACAGAGTCAGTGAGTCTAATCAGGGAAGTGGTAGTGGAGGGGTTCTTCCAGAACCCAGATTGGAACGGAGTAAAAAAGTTTGTGTAGGAGAGATACTGTAGGTAGAGAGTTGTGAAAGAACCAGATGTTCTTGAAGCTTAGCCAGGGTAGGGAGGAGTGAAATGGGGTGGTAGTTAGCAGGGGTGGAAGGATCACCACTCTTAAGAAGGGGAAGAATGATGGCATGCTTCCAGACTGTAGGGATGGTAGCAGTTACAAAGGAAAGGTTTTGAAGTTCAGATAGAGGTAGACCGATAGCAGGGACAGATAAGTATAGCAATTTAGGGTCCAAACTGTCAGGTGAGCTGCCTTTGGAGGGGTTGAGAGCATACAAAGCCTCAAGTGTATCAGAGGGTGAAGTTTTAGAGAAGGAGAAGGAAGTGGGTGGTGAGGGTAGGTATGGTGAGGGGGGGTCCACAATTGGGGGAGATGGTAATGCAGATGGGAGGGCAGAGGCACAGGAGATGAAATGATAATTACATTCTGTGGCAACACCCAAGTGGTCTGCGATGAGAGTGTTGTTGACATTAAGAAGAGGAGTGGGTGGTGTGGAAGGAGGGGAGAAAAGGAAGTGAACAGCCATCCAGAATTTGGATGGTTTATTAATGTTAGTCTGAAAGTGGAGCAGAAATAGTCAGCTTTAGCTAGGCGTGTAGCTTTAGTGCACTGGTTTCTCAGAAAATGGTATGTGTCATAGTCTTTTGGGAGCTTAGAGGCTTTATGTGTTTCCCAAGCTTGATCTCTGGCTCTTTGACATGCCAAGAGTTCTGGGTGATCCACGTTAGGCGATTTCCCCTTACCCTAGAGTGACACAAAGAGGAGTGTTTATTCCAGACCTCCAGAAATTTATTGTGAAAGTGGTTGTGGACTACATCAATGGAGATGGATGAGGTGATTGGATCCCAGTTAGTATGAGCCAGGTCATGTAGGAGTGGTGTGAGGTTTAAGAATTTGTATGAACGTGTGAGCAGGGTTTTGTGGAGAGCTTTTATCCTGTGGATTCTGCGTACCATGAAGGTAGCATGGTGGTTGCTTAGGGTATCTGGTAGGGTGCCAGCTTTAATAACCCTATGTGGATGGGATGTAAGAGGCCCAGTCAATTAGGGAGTGGTTACTGGTTTTATGGTTCAGGCGGGTAGGTTCGGAAATAAGTTGTGACAAGTTTAGAGCATTCATATCATTGCATATTTTGCCTTGAGAGGGGGCTAACCAATTTTGGTTGAAGTCACCCATTGCATATACTTCACCTGATCTGGTGAGGGAAGCTATGTTGTTGAGTTCAGTAGTAACAGAGGGAAGGAGACCTGGGTGACAGTAGACACCAGTGATATATATCGGGATAGCAAATGGAAGGGATATTTTTAGGATGAGAGCCTCATAGGCTCTTGGGACTGATGTAAAGAGTATGGTAGTGAATTGCAAGGTGGTTGAAATATAAATTGCCACTCCTCCACCCCTACTGGCATGGTCCTTCCCAGTTATTGTGTAGCTAGGGGAGGTGAGGGAGGGGTCACCTATTTTTTTTATTTAGCCAAGTTTCAGAAAGGATAATGACATCGGGGTCAGTGAGCTGGCAATGGGCTGCAGTAGATCAAATTTGGGGAGAAGGCTACGAATGTTTAGGTTAAGGATTTTCAGGCCATGAGGGAGTGCAAGAGGGTTGCTCAGGGATGGAGCAGCAGAAGTTGATCCTGCTCCTGTGGTCAGCAAGGGACAAGGTCCAGGGTTCGGGCCGATGTCACTGGAGGATAGGAGCAATAAAGCAATGATCAGGAAATGTATTTTTGCACTCTTATACCAGGGTAGTGAGTGATTATGGTGGGAAATAAGTGAGGTGTATAGGGGTGAGGAGGTTGGAATTTTAGTATACATAACAAGGTGCAGTAAGTGGGTAGGGGTAGGAGTGAAGCACTTGGGTGGATGGGGTAGTGCGACCAACTATCAGCAGCTGATGAGCGGGTAGCCGCAGAATAATGGGTTGGAGAGTGGTGTAAGGTAAGGGTGTGGGGGCTGATAGGATTGGTAAAGGACTCTAAGTGAGGGTAAGGGGGGAAGGTAGAGAGAAAGGAAGATGGTGAGGAGAAACTTAGTGGTGGTGGTAGAAGACATATCAAAACAGCCAGTCAAGCAAGAGCCTAGGGACATTATGGAAGGTAGGGAAGGAGGTGGGGAAGTAGGTACAAGATTGGAGGTAGGGTAATTAGTGGATCAGTGGTGTTGCAATAGAACCAATAGTAGGAAATGTGTACAAGTGGGAGGTAAGGTTTTAGAGGATACAAGGTGTTGTAATAGAAGAAATAAAGTGTGGGTCAAAAGAACAGCAGACAGTGTCCCGCAGGAGAAAAAGGAGTTGCTTATGTTCTGACAAAAACTAGATTAGTCTGTATAGACAGACAGGCAGGCATCATGGAGGGAGGGAGGGATCAGGGGTGTGAAAAAATTAGGGCAGCCAGTGAGAGAGGATAGTGAGCAGCAATTGGCCAGGGTGCGCTACAAGGAGGAGCCAAAAGTGAGGTAGTGGATTTAAAGAGTGCTGAGGCGGGGAAGGGTGGGTGGAACAAAAAATGCAAAACACAGGACAAGAAATAATTTTCACACAAGCTCCGGCAACTGCTACCCGGCTGGGGAGCTTATGCAGTGTCCCTAGATAAGAGTAACCAATCGGAGGGAAGCAGTTGCGACAACCAGCCAATCAGCTGCAGCAGAGACTTCAGAGCTAACATTTTGAAAGTCTGGTGAATTAGAGGATCCGTACCTGTTTACAGGGAGCTGGCAGAGTGGTCTTGGAGGGAACGGGTGGTGGCAATGAGCAGGCACAGCACCACAGTGGAGAAATGCCTGGTAGGAGGGCTGGGAGAAATCTGCGGGAGGGAGAGAGAGAGCAAGAAGGGTTAATTAAAGGGGGAAGAGATGGAGCAGGGGGTGGGGGGAAGACTGCAGCAGACAGAAGAATAGCAGGGGGCCTGAGGCGGCAGGGGAGAATTAGCGTAAACGGGGCTGGGTACAGGCAGCAGTGCACAATAGAGAGTAGAGGGCAGGGCAGGTCAATGCCAGGCTCAGACAAAGGAGGAAAATAGGAGAATGGTGGGGTGCAGGGCGAGGGTCGCCTGCTATAACTAAGGCAGGAGAGGAGGAGGAGGAAGAAGAGGATGAGGAAGGGGGTCACCTAGGGGGGGAGAAAGAGACAGGAGTAGGAAAATCAGTAAAGTTGGAGGGCAAGCAAAAATTCTTAGCAGCAATTTAGTGGAAGCAAAATACACATCAAACACTAAACAGGGTAAGATTAAAATAATTTCTCTAAACAGTATCGACTGAAGCTGGAACAAATACAGTATTAGCAGGCTAAATATTACCTAACTAGTACAATGAGCAATAAGTAGGGAGAGCGAGAGGCAGCAATAATTTAAAATACAGGACAAGAAATAATGTTTGAGTAATCTCCGGCAACCAAGAGCTGGCTGGGGGGCTCAGGCAGTGTCCCTAGATAGGAGTAATCAATTGGAGTGAGGCAGTTGGGACAACTGGCCAATCAGCTGCAACAGAGACTTCAGCACCAACATTTTGAAAGTCTGGTGAATTAGAGGGTCCATACCTGTTTACAGGAAGCCGGCAGAGTGGCCTCAGTGGGAGCAGGTGGCGGTGATGAGCAGGCGCCACACCGCAGTGGAGAAGTGCCTGGTTGGGGGGCTCAGAAATATTTGCGGGAGGGAGAGAGAGCAAGAGGGATTAATTAAAGGGAGAGAGATGGTGCAGGGGGTGGGGGAAGACTGCAGCAGACAGAAGAATAGCAGGGGACCTGAGGCGGCAGAGGGGAATTACTATAAATGGGGGCGGGTACAGGCAGCAGTGCACAATAGAGAGTAGGGGGATGGGCAGGTCAATGCCAAGCTCAGACAAAGGAGGAAATTAGGAGAATGGCAGGGTGCAAGGTGAGGGTCACCTGCTACAGTTCAGGCAGGAGAGGAGGAGGTGGGGGGTCAGCTAGGGGGAGAAAGAGACAGGAGTAGGAAAATCGGTAAAGTTGGAGGACAAGCAGCAGTAAAAATTCTTAGCAGCAGTTTAGTGGAAGCAAAATACACATCAAATACTAAACAGGGTAAGATTAAAATAACTTCTCTAAACAGTAACAACTAAATCTGGAACAAATACAGTATTAGCGGGCTAAATATTACCTAACTAGCACAATGAGCAATAAGTAGGGAGAGAGAGAGAGAGAGGCAGCAATAATTTAAAATACAGGACAAAAAATAATTTTTGAGCAAGCTCCGGCAACTGAGACCCAGCTGTGGAGCTCAGGCAGTGTCCCTAGAGAGGAGTAACCAATCGGAGTGAGGCAGATGGGGCAACTGGCCAATCAACTGCAGTGGAGACTTCAGTGGCAACATTTTGAAATTCCAGTGAATTAGAGGGTCCATACCTGTTTACAGGGAGTTGGCAGAGTGGTCTTGGTGGGAGCAGGCAGTGTCAATGAGCAGGTGCTGCACTGCAGTGGAGAACCGCCCAGTCGGAGGGCAAGGAGAAATCTGCAGGAAGGAGAGAGAGAGAAAGAAGGATTAATTAAAGGGGGAGAAATGGGGTGACATAACACCCCAGAAGTGCCAGTACAGCAACGGTGAGGTGACTGCCAGGGCAGCCGAAAATGCCCTAAATTTTAGGAACCGATCCCAAGACAGAAGAGCAGAGTAGGTGGTCCATTGTGGAAACCGAGCAGATGACAGATAGGAGTGCAGCAGCAATGTGGGAGCAGTAACAGCCCAAACCAAGAAACCAAAGGGAAGGAGGGGGACAAAGTTCCAAAGCCAACAGAAGAGGCTGAGGAAGAAGGTGGGCGCAGTGCGGAAGACACTCAGGAAGTGCCAGCAGGAGCAGCAGAGCAGGTAACAGCATTCAGCACCAAAAGATGAATTTCATTGCTTCGGAGAGCATTTTCCATTGGATGCTGGAGGCTGGGCACTGGCAAGGAACGGGGCATGGCCCTGTAAGGTAGAGATGCCCAAAAGGGAAATAAAAAAGAAACAGACAGAACGAGGGTCCGGAGGAGCAGAGAAAGTAACCAAGGTAGTGAGCAGCAGTCACCTGGCAGGGAGCAGCAAAACAGAGCACAGTACAGTCTAGGTAAGGCAGAGAGCCGACCAGCTGCAGCACTCCCGATTTCAAAATGCTCCAATTAGAGCTGAAGGGAGAGGCTGGCTTATTTGGTGGATGTGGGAAGAGTTATTCCCCCACACTGAACCTCGGGCTTATCCCTCCCAGTATAACAAACTTATTAACCCATTTGTTCACAACAGCCAGACCTGGGTACACCTTATGGATGATATCTGGATTGCCTGAAAAGGAGGAGAGGTAGCAACTCAAACATTTGTGAAATTTCTGAATGAGAATGACGTAAATTTGAAAGTTACTTCCCAGTATGGTGTGGGTGTGATTAACTTTCTGGATATCACTTTGCAGTTTGAGCAACAACAAGAAACAGGTAGGAGGGGTAAAAAAGGGAAATCAGGAAATACCCTATCTAGGGTAGGGTAACAAAACTGTTTCAGGAAAGCAAAAGGGAGTGATTGCAATATAACAGGAGTAGGAAGCTGGTAGAAGGGTACAGCAGAGCTTGAACAGACTCAAGGCTAAGGAAGGAAAGATGATGGGAGTGGTGCAGTGCAATGGTTGTGGGAAAGCAGTGTTTTGGGACACCTTCTGGAGACTGAGGTGCTGTCCCATGTGTACTCACCTCTCTGGGCTGCAGGCACAGGTTGCTGGACTCAGAGCTGACCTGGCAAGAGTACAGAGGACCTTCAGCCCTAGTAGTATGCGCCCAGGATGGTGACACTATTACAGCAAAAATGTCGATGCTGACAACATTGATGTTTTCACTGTAATAGACTGCCCGAGACCCCAGCACTGTCTCTCCCAGTCCTGTACTCCCTCTCCAACCAAACTCCGACTCGGAGTTAGAATCCTAGAGATCAGGGGGGTGTTCCAAACTGGTCAGGGTCTCAAGTTGGATTTATGTCAACCTCAAGTTGTGGTCAACATAAATCCATCACTGTGATGGTGGTCGACAACTTAGTTGTCAAACCGTCATCACAGAGCCTGCCCTAGCCAGAAGCCACCGAGTCTGCCATCGCTCCCCTCAGAGGATGCCTCGGCAAAGAGAGTGAAAGGTCCATGGTCGGCTCCAGGAGGGCGGGGGTGGTGGGAGAGGCACACACTCCTCAGCTTATATCACTGCAGAACTCCTTCACCACACTAGCAGGACAGGGCAGCCGATAGGAGGCACCTGTGACAGTGGGAAGGGAGGAAGTTAGGGTCCTCAGATGGGGAGGCCAGAAGGATTGGGTAAGAGGACACCAGCTCAGGAGAAAGCAGCTGCTGGTTGGGGACTCTGTTGTTAGGCAGAAAGACTTGTGAGCTGGGGCGATAGGGAGGTGGGGTACCTGAGAGGTTTTTCAGTTTGAAAGGATGGAGAGCATATCCAGAGGATCACTAGGGCAGCAGAAGCATGCAGGGAGCTAGATGTCATTGTCCCTCTGGGGACAAATGACCTGGCAAGGCACAAAGCAGGAGCAGTACGGAGTAATTTCAGGGAGCTGGGGAGTGGCCTCAAGCAGGTGGCATCATTATGCACGGTGGCTTTGGATGAGGTGTTACCTGTGTACAACTAGGGAAAGGTTGGTTACTCCGCAACAGGCATTTAAGACATGGTTGAAGGCAGAGTGCATGGAGGAGGGCTTTGGCTACATTGGGGACTGGTGCCCAACCTGGGAGAATATGGGCCTCTACAACGGAGACAGCCTACATCCTTCCAGGAAGGGAACCACGGTCCTTGGTGGGAAGTTTAACCGCTACTTCAACAAGCATTTAAACAACCCATGGGGGAAGCAGTAAAACCAAGAGAGGCAAAGATTGCCTCCCTGGAGGATGGAACATCAGGGGAACAAGAAAACAGGGTTGTTGACAAGACAGAGGAAAGGGGGGTATAAATTAAGGAAGTGAAGGGAAATGTTTGAAGGAGACAGATAATGGTGAAGGTAAAAAGGGAAGTGGTGGGTCAGGGAAGCTACAAGGAACAGCACAGACAGGAAGAAGGGGGAGCAGAGAACCAGGCTGGGTGGAAGTAAGGTGTGAAGAGCTTTGTGCACCAATGCCCAGAGTCTTGGAAACAAAATTCCACACCTGGAAGCCATCATGGCAGAGACTAAACTGGATTTAGTGGCCATAATGGAATTGTGGTGCATTGAGTACCATGACTGGGATGTGGCTATACCAGGCTACTCTCTGTTCAGGACAGACAGGGCATGGAGGGGGGGAGGAGTGGTTATATTATATGTGGGAGAGGAAATCAAGGCCATGGAGGTAAAGGGGCACCAGGAGGAAAAAGAAGGTCTGGAGGTGTTGTGGGTCATCCTAGAGACAGTTTCTGGGTTTGCTATCTGTACCAGGGTAGCATACAGACTTCCAGCACAGGGAGTGGAGTGAGATGAAGGCATTAGTCAAAACCCCACTAGGAACAGGGACATGCTTGACCTGGTGCTCACAAACAGGGACGGTATTGCAGATGTCACACTGGGTAGTCCCCTAGGTCCCAGTCATCATAATACAGTGTGGTTTAACATAAACACAGGAACAGAGCCAACCCACACAAGGAGGAGGTCCTGGACTTTAGGAGGGCAGATTTTAAAGAAACGGATTGCTAGTGAGGGGTAGAGGCACAGTGAGAAAAAAATAAGGGATGGCATAATTAAAGCAACCAACCTCTGCATGAAAGAAATGAGTGAAAACAGAAGAGAAAAGAGATTGTTAAGATATTCTAAGGACATGGCCAAAGTGGTGAAGGAAAAAAGGCCGACATTCAAGAAGTATATGTAAACACAGAGGGAGGAGGACAGGGAGGTATACCAAGTAAAACAAAGGGAAGCAGGAAAAGCAGTGAGGGAAGCAAAGGTGCAGAAAGAGGAAAGGCTAGCCAAAGGGGGTTGCTAAAGGGGATAAGACATTCTTCAGATATTTTATTTATTTATTTGTTTATGTTTTATTTATTTATTGAAATCTTGGATTACAAAATACATTTGAGCCAGGGACTCGTTTACAAAGGTTTCACGTTGGTAAGAGTATAAAATGAAAGACAGAGAGATACAGTGCAAGCAGGCATACAAACAAGGTTCCATACATGGTCATAGACAAATTAGTTTTAGCATTTACATACGGTGGTTGTTTTTAGTTTTACACTAAGTAGGGGACAGAGAAGAGGGGGAGATTCAGTGAATATGTTGATTGACAGTTCCAGGGAGATTTAAGAGTGGCCGTGACTGGACCAGTCCCAAAAGGGGTAAGATGGCTTATGGTGGGCAGGAGTGGAGGGGATGGCTGGAGAGGACATGAGACAGACCAGGATTGACTAGGAGGGGACAAGAGCGTGTGAGTGCAAGACAGTGATTGCACTGGCTGGGGGTGAGGTGTAGGGGGAGATTGTACGAATAGTGGTAGTGGAGAATGGACTAGCTAGAGAAGCTGCAAAGGTAAGAGGCTAGGAATGAGGAAAAAGCTGGCTAGTTTGGGTAGTCGTAAGTGGTGTAACTTAATAGGTGTGGGGCCCACCAGTTAAGGGGGGAGGGGGATGGAGAGGTAGTGACTTGCAAAGCCGGGAATATGTGTGACAGTATGTGTGGGTGGGTTGAAACTGGAGGTATACCAGCAAGTGCATATGGGAGTATTCTATTTAATGGGCTAATCGTTACAATCACAGCTACTGGCTGATGCCAGGTAGGTTCAGAGCTTTGATTTGAATGAGCCTAATCTGGTTTTGGATTGAATATCAGTACTCAGTGAATTTGTCTGTAGTGGTGCATGGTATTCGAAAGAATGTTGACCTTAAGCAGTCCACTTAAAGGGCACTTTTAAGAGCTGGCTAAATGCTCCTCTAGTATACCTGGCATTATCAGATATTCTAAGTAGATTCTGCACCCCTTGGGGAGTTAGATTTCTCTGCAAGAAAGACTTGTTTGGTATCACACCCTGCATTCCAGATTTAGCCAACCAGATTTGTTGTAAAAAGCACAGGTGTGTGTGTACGGTGGGGGACTCCCAGGACTAGCCGACACGCCTTATTTAGGATTCTTTTTATTCGCTTGAGGGCTGTTTCTGTTGAAGCACTGTAAGTTATGAACCCATAGTCTAACACAGACACCGAGCTTGTGACAGCTAGATTCATTGCTTCATGAGTGAGGCACTGCCTGTTTTTGTAGAGTATTCCTAGTCTGGCATTTGCCAATTTTGCTGTCTGGTCAATGAGAATGAGAGCGAACAGTCAAGTGTAATCCCTAAGTATTTAAAAGTCTACACCATTTCTAAAGGCATGTTTTGGCTGTTTAGGATTTGCAGGTTGTGTGACCTAAATTTATTGTGATTGGATGCAAACAACATTGTTTTTGTTTTGCTATAATTTAATAGCAGTTCTGATTTTAAGAACCAGGCTTCAATTGCTGAGAAGCTGGTCTACATTTTTTTTTGTAGGGATTGTGGGTTTTTAGTGTGTGGAATATAGGACTGTGTCACCTGCATAAAGCAGTACTTTGTCCTGCACAGCAAGTGGAAGTTAATTCAGAAATAAGCTGAAAGGTATTGGACCCACATGGATCCTTGTGGGACACCAGTGATTACACTCCTACTATCCAATGGGACATCCAGGATTTTCACCTGTTACATAGATACATAGATACATAGACAGTGTCGGCAGATAAGGGCCTATGGCCCACCTAGTCTGCCCATTTGAGCTTGTAAGTTCAGTTTGTTTTCCTTGAAGTCTATTTCCCCTTCCCCCTGACCTCTAGAATTCCTTTATGTCTATCCATGCATTCTTAAATCCGTGATTGTTTCAGCTCCCACCACTTCCTCTGGCAGGGTGTTCCACTTGTCCACCACCCGCTCTGTGAAGAAATTCTTTCTCATGTTTCCTCTGAATCGTCCTCCCTCCAACTTCATCCCATGCCCTCTAGTCCTGAAACATCTTTTCACTTAAAAATAGTGTTTTCCTGCACCCTGTTCCTCCCTGTAAGATACTTGTATGTCTCTATCATATCCCTCTCTCCCTCCTCTCTCCAGGGAGTACATGTTCAGTTCCTTCAACCTGTCTTCATAGGACTTGTGATGCAACCCATGCACAATCTTTGTTGCCCTCCTCTGAACCTTCTCTACCCTGTCTATGTCCTTACGTAGGTATGGTCTCCAGAACTGTACACTGTACTCCAGGTGGGGCCTCACTAGTGTCTTGTATAGCGGAATTATGACCTCCCTTTTCCTGCTGGTGATGCCCTGCTATACATCCCAGCATCCTATTTGCTTTACCTGATGCCTTGTCACACTGTTTCCCTACCTTGGGGTCATCAGAGATGACAACCCCAAGATCCTTTCCTGCTTGGTGCATGCTATATCCTCACCCCCAACTGATATATTGTGCCAGGGTTTTTGTGCCCTATATGCATTATCTTGCACTTCTTTGCATTGAATTTCAACTGCCAAACCCTTGACCATTCTTCAAGTTTCTGCAGGTCCTTCTCATTCTGTCTACACCCTCTGGTGTGTCTACTCTGTTACAGAGCTTTGTGTCATCAGAGAACAGTGAAATTCTGCCTTCTAGATCCTGTGCAATGTCACTGATGAAGATGTTGAATAGGACCGGTCCCAGCACTGATCCCTGTGGTACCCCACTGGTCACTCTTCCCTCTGTGGAGTGACAGCCATTTACCACCACCCTCTGTGTCCTGCCACCCAGCCAGTTACCTACCCACCACACTGCTGTCCTGCCCACCCATATTCCCCAGTTTGTGTAATAGTCTTCTATGTGGCACAGTGTCAAGGCCTTGCTGAAGTCCAGATAGGCCATGTCCACTGCCCTCCTGATCCACCTCCCTAGTCACCCAGTCAAAAAATTCAATGAGATTGGTCTGACATGACCTCCCCCTGGTGAAACCATGCTGCCTTGGGTCCTGTAGTCCATTGACAACCAGATGTTCCACCAATCTCTCCTTCAGTAGTGCTTCCATGATCTTTCCCACTACCGAGGTGAGGCTGACTGGTCTGTAGTTCCCTGCTTCCTCTTTGTTCCCACTGTTGTACTCTCCCTGATAGGTAGCCCCTGAACCATGCCACTGCATCAGGTGACAGTCCTATATGTGAAAGTTGTTTCAGGAGTAGATCATGATTTACTGTATCGAAGGCTTTGGTGAGGTCAATGTAGATTGGCCCCACCAAAAGCCCTCAATCTAGGGCATCGTGAATGAAACTGGTAAATTCAACCAGAGCAGTAGTGGTGCTGTGCTGCTTTCTGAACTCACGCTGCTGTGGGTATTGCAGCTGATACTTGTGCAGGTATTCAGCTACTTGGTAGTACATGATTCATTCAAGAGCCTTCAAGAGTGGGGGAGGTATAGAAATTGGTCTATAGTTTTGTATGTACAGTCCTATCTCCATTTTTGAATACTGGGATCACCACTGCAGCTTTCTACTGCTGGGGGAATCTACTGGATATAAAAGATAAGTTCAGGATACTTGTAAGTGGTTGGAGAATCACGACAAGGGTGAGCACAATTAGTTTTAGGTTGAGTGAGTCACCACTAGCTCTTGATTTCCTGAGGACCTGGTAGAGGTACTTTCTGGCCTCGGTTTTGGCAATGATTTTGAGGTAAAGGGGGGGTGACTGATTGCGTGGATGAAGTCCATATAGGATTATTGTCACTCTGGGGGATGAAGAAATCAGGGGGCAAGACACTGCTTAGGTTGGTGAAGGCATTATTGAAGGTATTGGCAATAGTAATTGGGTCCCTCATTGCTGTTCCTGCAACATTCAGCAAGGTTGGGGGTACCTATTGGGTTTGCCTGTTAAAGACTTGATGTTGTCCCAGATTTTACAACTGTCACCCCAAGTGTCAGCCAGTTCGTTTTTGAAATGCTGACTTTTAGCTTGGTGAATACCCCAGGTGCATTTGTTCCTGGCTGTTTTATATGCTTGTATATCTATTGGTGACTTTGTGCTTTTAGCTTTGTGCCATAAGCTGTCTATGTCCTTCATCTGCTCAAGGAGTTGAGGTGATACATAAGTGAGAAGAGAAAAGCAAGGGTAGAGATAATGAGGATTAGAAGGTTTGAAGGGGGTGACTGCACAGAAAGGACCTAGAAAAATCTGTCATCCAGAACAAGCACTTCTGTTTACTCTTCACTGTGGAGGGGAAGGGGGATTGACCACCAAGGGGTAGAAGAAATGGTGGTGGGGGGGTGGACACAAGTCCATTTTGAGAGGGAAGAGTTCTGAAGGGATGTGCAACTCTGTAGGTGGACTAGGCTATCAGACCAGATGGGATGCACTCAAGAATACTAAAAGAATTCAGGGAGTTTTTAGTTGCCCCGCTGACATCCTTATTCAATAGTTCACTTGAAACAGGCATGGTTCCAGAGGACTGGAGAAGAGCTGACATGATCCCTGTACATAAGAGAGGCAGCAGGGAGGAGGCTAGTAATTACAGGACAGTTAGTCTTACTATAGTGGTAGGGAAATTAATGGAAACCCTGCTAAAAGAAAAACCACTAGAGTATCTTGAATCCAGTGAGCTGCAAAACCTTAGTCAGCACAGATTCATGGGAGAGGTGATGCCAAACAAATCTGATAGATTTTTTGACTGGGTGACCAAGGATATAGATCGGGGGGGGGGGGCAATGGACATTGCCTATCTGAACTTTAGAAAGGCCTTTGACACTACTGCACAGAAGGCTGATAAAGAAACTGAGCAGCCTAGAGGTGAGATCCAAAGTATTGAACTGGATTAGAAACTTCTTAACAGATAGAAGACAGAGGGTGGTGGTTAACAGCACTCACCCTAATGAATGAAGGTGACTAGTGGGGTACTGCAGGGCTCAGTACTCAGCCAGTTCTTGTCAAAGTCTTCATAAGTGACGCTGCCTGCAGAGGAAATGGAAGGGACGGTATGCCTTTTTCTGCCGATGATACCTAAATCGCAATAGGATGGATACTCAGGAGGTGGTGGAAAGAATGTGCAGGGATCTTGGGAAACTTGAGAAGTGGTCAAGAGCATGGCAGTTGGGGTTCAATGCCATAAAGTGCAAAATCATGCTCCTAGGGCACAGAAACTTAGGACCTGAGTATAAGATGGGGAAGGAGGTATTGACAGTAACTAAACAGGAAATGGACCTAGGTATTGTCATATCTGACAACCTCAAAGAGGAAGGGCAGTGTGACAAAGCAGTGGGTAGGGCTAGTTGGATCATGGGGTGCATAGGGAGGAGCCCCTCCTGCAGGAGGAGGGAGGTGTGTTGACACTGTATTGCTCACTGATAAGACCCTACTGGGAGTACGGGGTCCAGAGTGGGACAGACAGAGGGGTACAGGTATATGAGAAAATAGGAAGGGAGGAGAGAGTGTCACCAGAGAACAATTGGGTTCTGCGGAGACAGATTAGGCAGGGAATATCTGGGCAGACTGGGTGAGCCAAGTGATTCTTTTCTGCTGAAAAATTCTGTTTCTCTGAAGGGATATAGGAAGTCAACAGCAGCTAATACACAGCTGCAAGTGTCCAGTGCAGACCACAGTAGGTTGACCAGTTCCATACCATATGGACAGACATTCAGTATAAATCGTGATTGCTCTCAAAACCAGAATTATTACGAACATACGAACATACGAAATTTGCCAGCAGATAAAGGCCTAGAGGTCTATCAAGTCTGCTCGAATGTGCAGCTAGCACCCCTTATTCTGCAGCTGCCCCTTCCTTCCACCCTTCCCCTTCATTAACCCTCCCCCTTGTCCTGTCCCATCCTCGTTTGAAGCAGTCCACTGTTCTACTGCATACCACTTCTGCAGGTAACGCATTCCACCCAGCCACCACCCTCTCTGTAAAAAGTGTCTCCTCATCTCCCTCCTGAACCTTCCTCGCTCAGTCTCATATCATGGCCCCTGGTGGCCCTCCCTCCTGCTTTGAACAGCCCCTCTGTACCTGTCTTGTTTATTCCTTTCATGTATTTAAAGGTTTCAATCATGTCCCCCTGTCTCTCCTCTCCTCCAGTGAGTACATGTTCAACTCCTTCAACCTCCCTCATATGATAAGTCCCCAGACCCTTGATCATCTTTGTCGCCCTGCGCTGCACTCCCTCCAGTAACTTAATGTCCCTTTTCAGATCGGACGCCAGAACTGCACGCAGTACTCCAGGTGTGGTCTAACTAATGACCTATACAGTGGCAGAATCACCTCCTCCCTCCTTGAGGATATACCCTTGCAATACAACCCAGCATTTTGTTGGCCTTTGCAGCTGCCTTCCTACACTGTGCCGAGTTGTTCATTGACCCTGTGATGAGCACACCAGATCCTTCTCCTCCTCTGTCTGGGCTAGCTGCACTCCCCCTAGCTGGTAAGTCCTCCTTGGGTTCTTCATCCCAAAATGCATCACCTTGCACTTTTGGCATTAAAGCCCAGTTGCCAGGTGTCTGACCAGGTTTCAAGCTTGCCAGATCATCCTGCAACCCCTGCCATCCCCTAGGTCATCCACCACCCGCCAACCTTGGTATCATCAGCAAACAGACTGATCTTGCTCTTGATGTCCCATGATATGTCAGCAATGAATATCCCAAACAACACTGGTCCCAACACGAGCCCTGTGGGACACCACTCGTCACTGCCCTTGGGTGTGAGAGCTCCCACCCACCACCACCCTCTGTTGCCTTCCCTGCAGCCAGTTTCCTACCCATCTCACCAGCATTGCACCTGCCCCTGTGCCTACTAACTTCCTTCCCAGCCTTCCATGTGGCACTGAGTCGAATGCCTTACTGAAACCCAGATACAGGACATCCACTGCATGTCCCCGTCCAGTTGCCTAGTTACCCAGTCATAGAACCCGACCAGGTTGGTTTGGCAGGATCGCCACGTATGAAGCCATGCTGTCTGCTGTCCTGTAGTCCTTGGCCTCTAAGAGGCCACCAGCCTCTCCTTCAGGATAGTCTCCATTAGCACCCACCGATGGATGTGAGGCTCACTGGTCTGTAGTTTCCTGGTTCATCCTTGGGGCCACTCTTGTGGAGGGGCACCACATGAGCCATCCTCCAGTCCTGAGTACACCGAATGTAGTGAGGGCATTAAATAGGTCTGCCAAAGGTCCTGCAAGGACCTCTGCCAGCTCCTTCAGTACCCTGGGGTGGATGCCATCTGGGCCTGGTGCCTTGTCCACCCTCAGTGCCTTCAAACCCTCTCGAACTCTGTCCTCCATGATTTCCCCATCTGTCACCACTTCCCCCCCTGCGTCTGCCATTTCACCCATCTTGGGTGTCACCCCCCTCTTCTCTTTAGTAAATACTGAGCAGAAGTACTCATTTAGTGCTTCTGCCTTATCATACCCTGCTTCCACCCAACCCCCCTCCTTCCTAATCCTTACTATGTGGTCCTTACAGCTCCTTTTCTCCCTGATGTACTTAAAGGAGTCCTTCTCCCCCTTCTTAATGCCTTGTGCCAGCCTGAGTTCCGTAGATGCTTTGGCTCCCCTTACTGCCCTTGTCACCTCCTTCGATTCTGTCAAGTACTCCTCTCTGTCCTCCCCCTCCCTGTTTTCTTGTATTTCCTAAAGGCAGCTCTTTTCTTCCTTACCTTTTCCATGACCTCCTTGCTCAACCAGCTCGGTTTCTTAGCTCTAGCCTTCTTGCTCTGGGCTTTGCAGCAGGTTTTGGTTGCCTCCACTATCCCCAACTTTATGAGCTCCCATCTCTGGTTAGTATCCATACTAGATTGAATTCTGGCCAGGTACCCTTTTACCACTTCCCATCCTCCCAAAGTCAGCCCTCCTGAAGTCCAGCACTCTTGTGCCAGATTCCCTCCTTCCTTGCCCATATCCAATGTGAGCCATACTGGTGGTGGTCACTCCTGACAGCGGTTCCTCCACTGTAGTTCTCTCTACAAAGTCCCCATTTGCCAGCACAAGGTCAAGGGTATTCCCTAACCTGGTTGGTTCACTGACCATTTGCAGCAGGAAGCTGTCCTGAAGGCATCCAGCAGTACCTGCTCCTTCTGTTCCTGGTTGTTGGGGTGCTCCAGTCCACTTCTGGCATGTTGAAGTCCCCCACAATCACCACACTACCCTTCTCTCGCAGGTCCTCCTGATCTGTCCCGCTAGTTCCCTGTCTAACTCCTCCATCTGAGATGGTGGCCTGTACACCACTCCCATTCTAAGACTCTATTCTTGGAATCCTGGTTGCACCAAAGTGACTCTGTACTGCCCTCCTCTCCTTCCTCCCTTACACACTTCAGTCCTTCCTTCACATGTACCCACCCCTCCTTTCCCAGTCACCTGTCCCTCAGAAATAACCTGTACCCTGGTACAGACAGGTCCCAGTCATTATATTGGGTGGCCCATGTTTCCGTGATGGCTGCAATGTCCACCTCTCCCTCTGCCATGAGAACCTGCAACTCTGCAGTTTTCCTCCCAAGGCTCCTAGCATTAAGGGTAACCACCTTCCACCCTTTTCCCCTCCTCCCATCCTGCCCTCCTTTCCTAGCATCACCAATAGTACTTGCCATTTGTCCTTTGTCACTGTTAATGTCAGTTAATGTCAGTTGAAAGAACTACAGTACAAGCATACTTTTCGAAAGAGGTTATCTTAGGGAAATGAGTCTATGTTTACCCCTGTGAACAAATATGCACTCAAAAGTAAACATATCACATGTTCTACCCAGTGTAACTTTCAGCAAGGAGTGTAAGTAATATCACCACAAAAATAACTGGAGAATACTAATGAGCAATCCAGTATTGGCAGAATGATTGGGTGAGAAATTGAGAGGAACAATTAGGCAAGGCAAAAACTTAAAGGACTACTTAAAGGGACACTGTCAACCCCCTCAGGCCTCAAGGTGTCCCTTGTTTAAAAAACACATTTTATGATTGCTAACATTCTGTAAAGATTGTTGATGTAGCTAGTCATAAGAGGGAGGTAATAATCTGTCTTTAAAAGGCTCTGGTTAGGCCCCATCTAGAGTACTTCGCGCAATACTGGAGGCTGCACCTACACAAGGACATTAACAAAATGGAGGCAGTCCAGAGAAGGGCAACCAAAATGGTGCAGGGACTGCATCAGAAAACATATGAGGACAGATTAACGGAGCTCAATATGTATATCCTACAGCAAAGGAGGGAGAGAGAGGCGATATGATTGAAACATTCAAACATCTTAAGGACATTAAAAAGGTGAAAGAGCCTAACATGTTTCAAGATAAGAAAAATAGCAGGACAAGAGGACTCAGCATGAGCATAGAGGGAGGCTGATTAAGGGGTAATATGAGGAAGTTCTTTTTCACAGAAAGGGTGGTGGATGCATGGAATGGCCTGCCTCAGAAAGTGGTGGATATGAATACAGTGCAGGGCTTCAAAGAGGCATGGGATAGGCATAAGGGAGCAATACAGATAAGTATGAATCGATAGGCCATAGACAGAGTAAAGGCCTATGGCACATTCATAAGGTAGAAAAATTGGGCAGACTGGATGAGCCTTGCGGTCCTTATCAGCCGTCAGCTTCTATCTTTCTATGTTCCTATTCTGATTCTTTTTTTTCCTTTAAAAAGTTAAAAACAGACTGTCCACCATACTGGTGCTACCACACAAAAACTTATTTGTTTACATTCCTTGATCAACTCCCACTGCATCTTTCCTGAACTTAAGAACACCCAAAGCACAATCTAGCCACTCATGATGCAGTGGAAGTTTAGGTGGCTACTACCTCATGAGTAACTGCACTGTTTGGGGGTGCTTCACGCTCATTTTTACAATAGTATCTACCATGTCTAATGCTATCCCATTGTATCGTACCACAGGTGTAACTTATGCTGTCATTTGTAATTACTGTCATTCCAATGTATATAACTATTACAACCACTGTATGCTGTCCAATGTGTGAAAGTATGTTTTTATGTAACTAATCCCGGGTCGCCCCTGAAAAAGGCACCTCTGGACTCAGCGGGTTTACCCGGTTATCAAAATTTTAAATAAATAAAAATAAATAATGTTTAGGAAGTATTCAAGAAGAATAGATTAGGGATTTGAAACAAAACAAAGTTATTTATAAATATAGATTAGCATGCATTTCAGTTCTACTAAACAAGGAGACAGACAAAACAAACAACAACATTGATGAATTTTAGAGGAGGTAAGCAATCACAAATTTTTTTTTAACTAGAAATAAAATTATGCAAAACAGGTTGACAGTGTCCCTTTAAAGAGCAGCTGACACCTTAAGGAGAACTTTAATAAACCATAATATTTAGATGCAATTCAGCTTGTATTTCAAATTAGTTTTGTATTCCTCCTCCCCATTGTTTATTACTGAGGTCATTTGTATGAAAACAGGATCTTTGCTCCTGAAGAGTTAATCTGTTCCTGTTGCTTTCTCCCTGCTTGAGGGCATAATGCACTGCGTGTGACATCACAGTTATTCCCATGGCAACAGATTGTGATGCCACAAAAAAGAATTACGACTTGAAGTAGGGAGTAAGCTATAGAGGCAGATAAACTCTAAAGGAACTCTAAGGGATAAAAATCATGTAGTCATGCAAATTTACTCAGTAATAAATAATGAAGAAGAGATATGTAGAATACATATGGAGTGCAAGCTGAATTGTACCTAATTACTATGTTTTTCAGACTTTTCTTTGAGGTGTTGGTAGCTCTTTAACAAGTAGTCATTTTGAACATGAACCAGTTAAGAATCAGTGTTGGCTACGCAGAGACTGACTGAGTTTTACAAATGTCAGTGTTGCAGTATTTGTAGATTTACTAGCCCAGGCAGATAATGACTAACCCCTTTGCAGAGGTGAACCAATTCATAGCAGATATTTCATTAACTACCCTATGAGTTTTATGATGTATGCAATGTGGTGTACATGCATGAAAGTAAACATTGGGTGTACCATACATCCATTAAAATTGCACTTTCTGGAGCACATCAGGTCCATTTACACTCTTCAGGCTCCAGACACTGGTCCTAAAAGGTCTCAAAAAGGAATTAGGCTTGTTCCCATTTCTATTAGAAATACATGAGCATAATTGGATAGAATAGGAAGGGGGAGGCCCTAGGTCTAAGATCAATCTAGCTAAATTAATGTTAATAATGCTGATTAAATGTGACGTTTCAGATGGAATTTAACACATGTGGATGTCCATACCATGACTACTTTATGAAATTTTCAAAGATATGGGGCCAGATATTCAAAACTTTGCCCCGGGCTAAGTTAACACTGCCTGGTGGGCAAACTTAGCCCGGAGCACAAAGCAAGCTATATTCAAAAGGAATAGCCCGGGGCAAACAGCTTCTGAATATAGCATGGGAATGAGGCTGTGCAAACTGGGCTGGGAGTGCAAGACAAACATAGCCCTGGAATAAGAGAGCACTGAAAATAGCAACCAGGAAGTGCAAACCACAACAACACAGTGCACAGCGGCGTGGGGGCAGGTAGAGATGAACTATGTAGCCAATGTGTGTGCCAGCAAATGTGTGGACCCTGTATAGCTGCAGGCAGCAGCAAATGTGAAAGAACAGTGATCAGAACTGTATAATATTCCCCGAACCGTTAACGCCGGACTAACATGTTAGTGCAGCTTTAACGCAGAGCTAAGCTGTTTGCCTGGTGCAAACACATTTACCCGGCGCGAAGATTTGCCATATTCAAAGGTGACATGCAAATGAGCCTACTTAGGTAGTCTCTGGGCAAACAGCCAAACTAGCATCTCATTATTCCCTGATTTGCATGCAGTTTGCCCAGTGTTACTGCAGGGTCCCACAGCTCCACCTGTAGGTCAGTCTGGAAGTACAGGGGCTGGCCAGATCTGGCCACAGCTCCACCTGTATGTCAGTCTGACAGTGCATGATGGTTGTTGCAGGCTACATGTATGCAGTATAGCTTAGCATTGTGTGCCCCAGTGGACAACACAGCATAAGCACAGGCGGTGGTGGTGCTGCATGCAACCGTCACACTGTAGACCATGCTACAGTGCACAGAAGACACTACAGTAGCAAGGGGGCCGGTAACGTGAGGGACACAGCAATGCCTATGGTATGTAGGGCAGTGATGACCACTGCACTGTACACAGTGACAGGTCCAGCTTGCAGGTGATTACTGACAGCAGACAGTACTGTTTCGCTGTTGTGTGCTCCACAGATGCTGCACCTGTGGCATGGGATGCTCACAGTGACATATACATGGCCGACTGTGTTTGTTGTGGCATCTGTACAGTTGTGCGGTATGTGGCTGGGGGGACATGTAAGATCCCACAGGTATACAGATGGTGGGATATTCCCACTACTGGCTCATGTGCACTGCGTGATGTGTCCCAGCCTTGTGGCCACACCTGAGCTGTGGTGAGGTCTGGCCACCCGTGCACCCTCACCTCAATTGCCACCATTCCCACAGTGCTGCATGCGTGTGCTGGCATCTGCTGGTCACCACAGACATATGGTCCACAGTTGTGTGCTGTATGGCCACACTACCATGATGTCCCCTGTAGGTCGGATCACCCCTTACTGTCTGTGCTTGGCTGGGACAGGTGGCAGCTGTTGGCATCATAGTGGTGCCATCAGCGAGCAGCATGTGTCCTCCATGTCTGGCATTTTCTAAGTGTCATGATCATATGTTAGGGTCGCACAAGCCAAGCTAATCCCGCGCCAACACTGCGCAAAGCACCAATGTCATGCAAAGCTGTTTGCCCAGGGTTAAGACCAGCTTTTCCTGGGTGGTAATTTGTACTGCACTAAGGGTCACGCCATGTCACGCTAAACACCTTAGCGCGGCGCTAGTCGCTGAATATCTCATAGCGTCTGTATTCATGTTCACTTTGCCCCTTGCATATGATTATGGTTTACCTGGCACTAATGCAGTTTGTGCCGCTATTTGGCCTTTTGAATATGGCAGACCCGTGCTAATCCCACGCTAATCCTGCACAAACGGTTTGCGCACCACACAAAGCTTAGAATATCTGGCCTATAGATTCTTGCTACAGCAACAGAAATGTGGTGTAGAATACAATTGATTATATGAGCATATATTCATTTTTATGTTGATTGTGCACAAGCACAAGAAACATATTGTGGCAGCTTTTGCAAGAAGCAGGTTGTGGAGGCGCGGCACTGTTGTGGCCAATGACCCCACAGCCTTTAAAGGCTTGGCCTGCTGTCCCCAATGGTGTGGCACACTGCTGCTGATGCTAGTTCAGCCAGCGTGCCCCAACCTTCTAAAGTTTTATAGCTGCTGCAATCAGGGGTCACCTCGTCATTGCAGCGTCATCCGCTGCAATGAGGAAATGACCCCTCATTGCAGGGCTGTTACTGTCAGCTTGTCCCCCCCCATTTCTTGTGTGCTGAGGGTGCCCAGTCCCCTCAGCTTATGTCCCCTCCATCTGTGTTTGCTGACAGGGATTTCCAAACCCCCATCGGCATATTCCCCCATTTCTTGTGTGCGATGGGGGTGCCCAATCCCGTCGGCTCCAGGCCCCACCCAAAACATGCAGGTGGCATGCTGAGAGCCCACCCAGTGTGCCAAAGTACCTGCAAAAAAATTCCCGAGGGCGTCTATTTTGTTTTACTCTAAAGAAGAAAGCGGTCCTCACCGCTTGCACCTCCTCCAACCCACGCCTCCCAGTGCATCCCCCACCTTCCCCCCATACTTACCTCTGAGTCCGGCGTGATCGATCTTCAGTGGACTGGGAACACTTCTGCACTCTTCAAAGCCAACCACTAACTGAGGAAATGCTGGTAAGCTGTATTGTCAGAGGGAGATTCCCCGGAAAAACGACGCACAGACAACTGTTAGTGGGTGCTCGACTGGCAATTAATTTATTATTCATATCACACAATGCTTTTCTTTTCACTTTAACTTTACATTTTACAACATTCCTTCATTTTTCAAACTTATCCATTTTACATTCATCATACAGTCAAACCTTTACATTTTGGTAAATCACACATTTCACTAGTTTTTGTCCATTTTTTTCTGGTTGTCTTCTCGGGGTCTGGATGTTTTAAAGCCCGATACCCCTTGATCTTCTTTTCCTTGAAAACTGTCTGTTGTCCTTCATCTTCTTAACTGTCTGTTGTCCTTCGTCTTCTTGGGGTCTGGACGCTTGAAAGCCCAATACCCTGTCTCCTGTTCCCCTTGCTGCCCTCCCTTTTCCTGGCTGCCGATGGCAACTGGCCCTCATATTAATACTTCCTTCCTTATACTTTTTTGCTTGCCTCCACATCCGGTCATCTGTGCCTGGCCCATGGTTCTTACTTGCTGCCCCCCATTTATTTTCATTTTCTTCAAAATTTTCCTTCTCTTGTCCCGCTTCCCTCTGGAGAAAGCTTTCTTACTTCTCCATTCTGTGCCCTCTCTTTGGCCACTTTTTCTTTGCACCCATGCCCTTCCTTAATTGTTGCCCTCTTTCGGCTTCCTTGCCCCTTCCCTTTTTGACCTGTTTCCCTCTTTTTGGCAACTATTCATAACGTTCTCGCCCCTTATCCCTGCTGCCCTCTATAGGCAGTCCCTTCTTTTATCCCCTTGCTCTTTTCTCCTGTTGCCCTCTCTCTGCAACCCGTGCCTTTTATGTCCCCCTTCGGCAACTCTGCCTTTGCAAGTCCCGCTTGCCCAGGCATCTCTTTTATGTTGGCCTCTTTCGCCAACCCACCTCAGTCAGGGCTTACTCCCCTCCTCGTGTCACCCTTTTTTGGTGACCCAGTGTCCCTTTCTTCTTTCCCTGGCATCTCTTTTTTCTGTTGGCCTCTTCTGCCAACCCATTTTTCAGAGGCTTATTTCCCTTCTCCTGTCGCCCTTCTTCTGTGACCTGGTGTCCCTTCCCTTTTTACATCTCTGTGTCTCTTTTCCCCTTTTGCCACTTCCAGGGTGGGTGGGTGAGTGCTAATTTCAAAAACCCAGCAAAAAGAGGGAGACCCCCTCCTCTGCTGACTCCTAAATACCCCCCAAAAAACCACCCCCCTTCCTCTCCTGCCCAGTCCTCACCTGTTTTACCTGCCTTGTCATATTTGTAATGGCAGGTATGACATCACAACGCCTCTCTACCCTAAGCCTCCCTCTATCCCTCCTTCCTTCTACCTCCTTCTTACCATCCCCCACCCCTCAACCTGGACCTGCTCGTAGACTAGTATACCCCCCACTCATATCCACCCCTGTGCCCCTTTTCCCAGGAATCCCCCTGACAATTTAGGTTGTCCCTTAAGGGCAACCGCATTTGTCAGAGGGAGATTTCCTGGAAAAACGAAGCACAGACAACTGTTAGTGGGTGCTCGACTGGCAGTTAATTTATTGTACATATCACACATTGCTTTTCTTTTCACTTTAACGTTACATTTTACAACATTCCTTCATTTTTCAAACTTATCCATTTTACATTCATCATACAGTCAAACCTTTACATTTTGGTGAATCACATATTTCACTAGTTTTTGTCCATTTTTTCCAGTTTTCTTCCCGGGGTCCAGATGTTTTAAAGCCCAATACCCCTTGATCTTCTTTTCATTGAAAACTGTCTGTTGTCCTTCGTCTTCTTAACTGTCTGTTGTCCTTTGTCTTCTTAACTGTCTGTTGTCCTTCGTCTTCTTGGGGTCTGGACGCTTGAAAGCCCAATTCCCTGTCTCCTGTTCCCCTTGCTGCCCTCCCTTTTCCTGGCTGCCGATGGCAACTGGCCCTCATATTAATACTTCCTTCCTTATACTTTTTTGCTTGCCTCCATGTCCGGGCGTCTGTGCCTTGTGCAGTTCTTCATGGATCCCCACCCTTTTCCACCCCCTATTTATTTTAATTTTCTCAAAATTTTCCACTAGCCCATCTCCAGCTATATCGATGGAATGATGGGCTCCCCTTCTCCAAAAATTTCTATGCTATCTCCCAATTGCAGTAAATATGTTGCCATCCCCACTGTCGAAAGGTGCACCTTGTCCTGCCTGTACATTCCTGGACTGGAAAAAACAATGCCTTTATGGGCTATGTGTTCCCCACCTTCCAACCATGCATACTTTCCTGTTAATTCTCTTCCTAGCCTCTCCACCACTTTTATGTCCCTGGCCTGCTGCCAAACCATCCGAGGTACCATTTCTGACCATGCTATCCTTGCTTGTGGCCAAAACTGTTGCATTGTCCCCAAATCCCCTATCATTTCTTTGCACAACAATCCCCACGGTCATTCTCCCAGATCATTACCTCCCAAATGTATTATTAGCAGATCTGGTCTCAGCCACTTCTGCTTCAACTCTTCCAAGGTTGGCATGATCTGCGCCCACCTCATGCCCGTACTCCCTTCCAATAAACTATCACTCTGTTGGGGTCTTGTCCAAGCTGTTTCCCACCTTGACAATTAGCGTCCCACCTCTCTGCCCAATAAATGTATGAATGCCCTAGTATCCAGACCTGCCTGCACCTTTCCTGACCTGTGAAAAGCAAACACACATATTAAACCATTTTCCTTACATATGTCTTATAGCAGTTTGACCTCCACCTGCCTGCTTTCTTAATTTCTTCCTCCGATCCACCTTTTTCTGCTAGAGCAGACGCGGCTCCAATCCTAAATGAATGGGAGGAGTAATTCTGTGGGTTCTCCCCCAAGTGTGCCATTCCTTTCTTTAAAACCCCCATTACCTGGAAACATGTCACCAGCTTTCAATCCCTATGTGTAAAGAATTGCCTACCCCACTTTGTTTCTTTCCCTTGTATTTCCATAGAGAGGTGACTGGGCATGTTACTTCAGCCTCTTGTTTATCAAATACAGTCTCTGCCCCCATCCCTCTCTGGTCAGTCTTAGAACGTCTAAGCCAAATCGTGACCCTCTCTTGTTCTCAGTGTATTTCCTTTTCCCACAAACCCCATATGTCATCCTTTTTGTTGGCTGCCACTACTTCACTGACCCTGAATGCAGCTCTTGCCATCACTGTGAAAATGGCCCTAAACAAGCAGGCTTCGAAATCTGATGTACAAATCTCCCCTAGAGCCCCAACCAGTCCCTCGAGTTTATTCCCTGCAGTGGGCTTTCTTGCATCTGCTGTCCCTCCTTTTAACCACTACCACCCCCATCAACATGCGCCAAACCACTTTAAACTTATTCGGTTCAGCTCAGCCTTTTGTGCTACAGGCCCATCCTATCCCTGCTAATTGTACCCCCATTGTCCCACTAGCCATTCCTGACTCCCACTTTTTCACCATGTATTTTGTTAAATGGTCCTGTGAAACTGGCTCACTTACCTTGAACCCTTCCTGCTCTTGGAACTCCTGGAACGCCCCCCACACCCCTTCATATGCCTTCAGCGTGTTGGCTGACCAGGAGCTCCTGTATAACAGTCGGGCTCCTTCCAGCCAATTTCCCACACTCTTTCTGTTACCAGTGTTCTTTTTGAAGTCACTTGTGACACCATGGACCTGAACCTCTCCAGCTGTAAATGGGAAAAGCTGTCGGCTATGTCATTTTTAACCACCTCTATATGCTTGGCTTTAAATGACAGGTTTAGCTTTAACCCCCTCAGCACTAGTTGTCTCAGGACCCTGTTTGTTGTCACCGAGTGTCCTCCCTGCCTGTTGATAACGTCTACCACAGCTCTATTATCACACCAAAACATGATCTTTCTGTTCCTTAGGTGTTCCCCCCATGTCAACACTGCCATCCATATTGGGAAAATCTCAAGTAAAGTTATGTCCTTCAGTAGCCCTTTTTCCCTTCAAGATTCAGGCCAAGTTTCTGCAATCCATCTCCCCCAAAAATATGCCCCATCCCAATAGAGCCAGATGCATCCGTGTATAAGTCCAAATCGTTATTCCCTAGCCACTCTTTCTGCCAAAATGTGACCCCATTGTATTCTTTTAAGAATTGTTCCCACACTTTCAGGTCCAGCCTAATCCCTTGTGAGATGCCCACTCAATGATGCGGTCATTTTTTGCCCACTGTTGCCCTGGCTAGTCTCCTGGTGAACACTCTCCTGGGTGCCACCACCCTGCATGCAAAGTTCAAGTGCCCCAAAAGCTGTTGGACCTGACTCAAGGGGACTCTCCTCCTCCTCTTAACCTCCTGTAGTAATTCCTTGAGCCTGGTCACCTTCTGCTGGGGCAACCTGAAGACCTGCTCCTCTGCATTGACCTAAATCCCCAGGAATTCCAGTTTCTTGGCAGGTACTTCCATTTTTCCCTCCGTGAGTGGCACCCCTAACTGCCTGCACATCTCCTCAAAATCTAGGAGCATTGTCCTTGTCTCATCTTCACTCTCCTCTACCAGCAGAAAATCATCCAGATAATGAACTACTGCCTTGTGCCCTTACTTTTCCCAAATGCCCATTGGATCCAGGAACTAAATGCCTCAAACTTCACACAGGCTGTGGAACAGCCTATGGGCATTGCCTTATCAAAATAGAAGAACCCCTGGAAGCAGAATCCCAACAGGTCCCAATCTTCTTTCCGGACTGGTAGTAGCCGGAAAGCAGACTCAGTATTGATCTTTGCTAACCATGCTCCCTCCTTTGATCTAATCAACTCCACTGCTTGATCCAATGTCACATACAAGTCCGTGCTACATTCCCCCGGTATGTGGTCATTCACCGATGTCCCTTCTGGATATGACAGGTGATGAATAAGCCTAAATTTCCCTTGTTGCATCTTGGGCACCAAGCCCAATGGTGAAACCTGCAGATGAGGCAATGGTGGTGTCCGAAATCACCCCTCCATCTGCCCAGCCTCTATTTCCTTCCTTATTTTCTTTAAAGCTATGTCCTCTTTACCTTTTATTGATGTCAAATTCTTGGCCCTAGTGCCCTTCCTCCCACTTTGATATTCCAAACTAAATCCCTTTTCGAAGCCTTCAAATAGCATCTGCCCTGTCTTCCCTTCCGGGTATCCCTTCATCCATTCTTATACTACCCCCATCCTGATCGGCGTTCTAGCTAGCTAGCCTAAACTCCCCTTCACTGTTGCCAAAAACTCTCTCATTGGCTCCCCATACCCCCATTTCCAAATCCCCCTCTTCCCTGAAATCCTCTTCCCCTCCCATTCTGGTAACCTCCCCTCAATCCTTGAAAGGGCTGCCCACTTCCCCAATGCCTGCTTTTTCTGTCCCTCAATGCTCTTCAATGGGTCGCTGGATGTTGCCCAGTGCACTTTGAACAAATGTGTCTGAATTTGCAATTGCTCCAGCAACACAATGCTTTGTTGAATCCCCAACATGTTTTCTCCTGTTGCCCGCTTCCTCCTTGTCTGTTCCCTGCTCCTGTCCCTCCGTATCCTGACAGACTCCTCACCCATAGCTCTGAATGAGTGGAAACCCACCTCATATCTCCCCTGGCTGCCATTCTCTGCTGAACGCTTCATCATATTTTAGTCAGCCCACCCCCATCCTTGCCTTATAGGCGTCCTTTATAGTGGAGGCATACGTGAGCAACGGGATGGATAGTTCTGGTTTCCTTTCCAGCATAATGGTGCTGAATATAGAAAACCCTGCCTGCCATGCCTCTATATTTTTCCCCTTGTAACTTACTTCCTATACCTTATTCCCCGTGATCGCCAATGCCACCGCCATCTCCGATTTTCCCACCATTTCCTTTTGCGCGTACCTCTTGGCTGACTCCTTGTCCACCAGCATGAATATATCTACATATTACTCTTTCCATATTTTTTTCTTTAATCATTTCAGGTACATGATCTCCCATTGTCATACCTGGTATCCCGTCATTGCCCACTCTGGCTTTTGTATTCACTTCTCCCCCAGCTGCCTTAATTTCCTGCAATGCCTTTTCCATTTTTTCCAAACCCTTTCCCCCCCCCCATGTCCCCCAGCATACCTGCTAAATATTGTATCAGATCCCCATCCGGGGTCTGCTCACCCTTATCCTTACCACTCGTGCCCTCCTCTGTGTCTGGGTCTTCCACCTGCTCTTGCTCCCACACCTCTCTTGGTGTTCTTTTCTCTGCTAGGCTCTTCCCAGAACCTCCTGCCAGTGTCTTCCATTTTTCCGCTGGTTCATTGGCCTCCTTCTGTTTAGCTGCCTCTCTCAATTCATTTATCTTTTCCATCAGGCTCTTCACTTGTTCTTTTTTGTTCCTTGCCCTTGCAGCCTCTTCTTCTGCTTCCTTCTTCCGTGCCATATCCAGATCTCAGTCACCTTTTTTCATCATTTCCACTGCCTGTTCCATCATCTGCATGCTTGCAACCTTTGCCATCCTGAATAAGTAAATACTTGTAGGGGAGTATACAACAAACAAGGTTATCTACTGCCTAGTATTGATTCCACTACATTTTTTCATCAACGCATTCCGTTACTCCCCCTTTCACCCAATCATTATTCTTTTCCCCTACCCTTTGAGAAAAACTCCTCGAAGGGCCTTTCGTTTTCTCGTGCCCCCATTTTAAATGAAGGAACCAGATTTTTATGGACAGCCTTTAGTGCCCAGATAATTTAAAATGTCCTCGACCCCCCCCCCCCTTTGTTTTCTTTGTTCATTATTTTGGTGCTGGCTTTATACACTGCACTATCACGAAGGTGTATAATATAAAACATGGAAGTTGATAAGTCCGCAAGGCCCATCCAGTCTGCCCACTTTTTTTTTTTATATGCCATAAGGCTTTGCTCTGTCAATGGCCTATCTCTTCCTTTCATCTGTATTATTCCCTTATGGCTATCCCGTACCTGTTTGTGAGAATCTATCAAAAGTTGTCACAAATCCCTAATAGCAGAGGAAAAGACTCCCTTATATAAAGCACAAGATGTGATGCTGACTCCCCCCCTTTTTTTAAAAAAAAAAAGGGTTAAATGACTTGCTCAGGATCCCACAGTAATGCAGTTGGTGGTGACTGTGGGATTCAACTCAGGTCTCTGCATCACATTTTTAGAATGAACACTGCACTATGCTCCTTCCTACCGGGGTGCAGTTGTTTCTTTAAAATCCCTGCCTTCATTTGCCCGTTTTCCCAGCAGGTCCCCCCACAAAACAAACTGCAAATTAGCTCCCTGGCCGTGCATGCGCATTGTGCCCTTGCTGTTTTGCGCATGCTCGGCCCTCGTATACCCCGGCACCTCCACAATCTCAGGCCTAATCCATCCAATGACCACGCAGCTGTACTAGCCACCTGCATCCCTTCCCAACAACCATGGTCCTCTCTGTGGTAGCTCCCCTCCAGAGCTAACATCCCTCTTCAGCTGCCTCAATGTGCTGGCGTAACCACTTGTTCCCCCCCAGATGCTGAATGTCCCATGGCCTGTCGCCATCCCCCCACCTTGCCGTGTGCACCTAGTCTCCTCGTGGCACTGCAACGCGACCCCTTTCTCTGTCTGCCACAAAAGAAAACAGGAAACCCCACCTGCTCCCCTATGGAGCACGTACCTCAGCAGCCTTGCTGTGTGCACCTCCCCTCCTTGTGGCACCCTCCCCCGAACCAGGAATGGGCGAACAGAAACAATCCTTGCCTGGCACTGAGTGGCCCGCATCTTGCCGTGACTGTCGGTGGCCCTCCGGTAATCCTCCCTGCCGTATTTGCATGCGACCCACTTCCCCCTCCAGCTGGCGGGCACACCTCCATGAGACCACCTTCCGCTCCCCCAACAGCCCAGCTCGAAGATACACCGATGCGGCCCCCCCGTCCACCCGTAACTCTTGGTGCCTTTTTCCCTGAGCCCACCCAGGAGCATACAACTTTCCCGGTGACCCCAGACCTCCGAAAAATGCATGCACAAGCTTCCTCCCCGAGCAGCACTGGGGTCCGCAGTGAGGGAACAGAACAGCGACCCCAGACCTCTGAAAATGCATGCACAAGCATCCTCCCCGAGCAGCACCAGGGCCTGCAGTGAAGGAACAGAACAAGGCCAACATGAGCAAGTAAGTGCATTTTTAGCAAGTTTTTACCACCTTTTTGTTGCTCAACTGTAACCGAGGAAGACTACCTTAAAGTGTTTTTTCTTTTTTTTTTGAATATTACCCCACCCTTAACTGTCTCCAAGCATGATCCTAAACCCCAAATACATACCCTGCTTAAGAAACAAACATATGGCTTTCAGCTCCATGAAGGCCCTGTTAGACCTCCTTGACCAAACAAAGCCCCTGCCATGTGGCCAGGCCTACTAACCTCAACCAACCTTACCGCCTTCTAATCTCCTTGCCAGTTGGAGTGCTGCGCTCTGCTAATTTCAAAAACCCAGCAAAAAGAGGAGACCCCCTCTTCTGCTGGCTCCTAAATACCCCCCAAAAAACCACCCCCCTTCTTCTCCTGCCCAATTCTCACCTGTTTTACCTGCCTTGTCGTATTTGTCATGGCAGGTATGACATCACCACCCTCCCTCTTACCTGAGCCCTCCCTCCTATCCCTCCTCGCCTCCTACCTCCTTCTACCATCCCCCATCCCTCAATCTGGACCTGCTCCCAGACTAGTATACCCCCCACCCATATCCTACCTCTGTGCCCCTTTTTCCAGGAATCCTCCTGACAATTTAGGTTGTCCCTTAAGGGCAACTGCATTAATGGAATAAATAGGGTTTTTTTAACTTTGATGCATATCTCAGTCATTTTTTGGAATTTTGGCACCAAATTTTCAACATGGGGTTCTTGGGACCCCTCCTCATGAATTCTGCCACTGTCATGGTGTTAATTGGCCCCAAAAGGTGATTTCAAAGTCACTGCATGGAATCACCTTTCAGGACTAATTAACGAAATGACAGTGCCAGTGTTCATGAGATGGACTCTCAAAAAGCCTATGTTGCAAATTTGGTGGAAAAATAAAAATGACTGTTTTACTGAAGCGTGCAGTGTGCATATGCAGTCACGTAGAATTTCACAAATGTGCAATATTTTCATGCCAGATTTTCAACATTGGCATTTTTCCACACCTCTTTGTGAACAGTACAGCTGTCATTTTTCACATCCAGGCCAAAATGTGTTTTTGGACTTCCGGTGCAGAATAGCGTGGTTGCTGTGGGAAATCAGTGTTCGGGACAGAGTACAACAAGCATTTGTCAATGCCGAATGTTTGCTTGCTGGCATTGGCATTGGTAGTGTAGGAGTTACAGAGCTGCATAATAGGAATGGCAGTGAAGTACTGAACTGAAGCCAACCCCATCACCACCCTGCAGATAGTGACAGGCATTGGGGTGTGCCTTTGGGTCGTCAGGCATAATGGCCATGCAATTTCACCACACCCTACCCTGCAGACACTGACAAGTGTCACGGTGTGCCTTGGGGTCTTTGGCCCTTATGTTCACCCCATTCTATCAGGAAATACAGTGAGATGGGTGTGGTATAGGAGAATGGGGTGAACTTTGGGGCCGAAGAGTCCAAGGCACACCTCGATGCCTCTCAGTGGCTGCAGGGTGTGGGTGGGGATGGAATGGTATGAGTAGTGCAGGTGACAATCCCAAGTCACAGCCCTGATGCCTGTCATTCTCTACAGGGTGGGGCGTTATGGTCGGAAACCCTAACGCCTCTGGCATTCATTGGTATTTTCACTCCAAATTTTCAACATGGTTTTTTTGTGACCCCCACCTCATGAAGAGTGGCAATATCAGTTCGTTAGCTGAAAGCTGCTTTTGCACAGCGACTACAACATTTGTCACCACAGGTGCAAAAACACATTCCGAACAGGATGTGAAAAATGACAGCTGTACTGTTCATGGGGAGGTGTAAAAAATGGCAATGTTAAAAATCTGCAGTGAAAATATTAAAAAAACTGGTGAAGTCACGAGCGTGCGTAGAAACTGTGCAACGCGTACCCGTAATGTAATTAGTTTGGGGATTTTTTACAGCAGATTGTCAACACAGGCATTTTGGGACCTCCAGTCATGAACAGTGTCACTGTGATTTTCTTTGTTTCCCATAGCGACCATGCATTTCTGTACTGAAAGTGTGAAAACACATTTCGGCCATGTTGTGAAAAATGACAGCTGCACTGTTCATCAGGAAGTGTGGAAAAATGCAAGTGGAGAAAATCTGGACTGAAAATATTACAAATTCATGAACTTACTAGGGTGCGTGGAAACTGCGCAATGCTCACTCGTAACACAGTCATTTTATGGACTTTTGTCACCAAATTTTCAACATAGCCATTTTAAGACCTTTGCTCATGACCAGTGTCACTGTGATTTTCTTAATCTGTCCCAAACATTGCTTGCGCACACCAACTGTACCATTGTGCACTACATGTGCGTAAACACATTTTGGGCTAGATGTGAAAAATGGCAGCTGTACTGCTCATAAGGAAGTGTGGTAAAATGGCAATGTTGAAAATCTGGAGTACAAATATTAAAAATTTGCAAACTTGCGAGCGTGCGTAGGAACTGCGGAATGTGCGCTCCTAAAACAGTCACTTTTGGGAATTTTTTCACCAAATTTTCAACATAGCCATTTTAAGACCTCTGTTCATGAACAGTGTCACTGTGATTTTCTTAATGTGTCCAAAACCTTGATTGTGCACACCGCTGTGCCATTGTGTGCTACATGCACGGAAATGCATTTTGGGCGAGATGTGAAAAATGCCAGCTCTACTGCTCATAAGGAGGTGTGGTAAAATGGCAATGTTGAAAATCTGGAATACAAATATTAAAAATTTGCTGAACTTACTGCGTACGAGGAACTGTGCAACGACGCTCATAAAACAGTCATTTTTGGGAATTTTTTCACCAAATTTTCAACATTGACTTTTTGAGAGCCCACCTTATGAACACTGGCACTGTCATTTCCTTAATCAGTCCTGAAAGGTGATTTCACGCAGTGACTGCAAAATAACCCTTCGGGTCTGATTAACGCCATGACAGTTCAAGAATTCATGAGGAGGGGTCCCAACAACCCCATGTTGAAAATGTGGTGCTAAAATTCAAAAAAATGCCTGAGATATGCATCAAAGTTGAAAAAACCCTACTTATTACATTATACAGCTTACCGGTATTTCCTCAGTTTGCGGTCGGCTTTGAAGAGTGCAGACGTGTTCCCGGTCCACCAAAGATCATCGCGCTGGACTCCGGAGGTAAGTATGGGGTGAGAGGGGTGTGGGGAGGCAGGGTGCACAATGGGTAGGTGCGGGTGGGGGCAGGGAGACTACAAGGGACCATTTTCTTGTTTACAGGTTTTTTTCCAAGACGACGTGGGACATTTGCCACGCTGGGGTGGGCTCCCAGCGTGGCAGCTGGAAGGCTGTTTTGCGGGGGCCTGGTGCCGACGGGGGATTGGGCACCCCTGTAGGCAATAACAGTTTTTGCCACACTGGGGCGGGCTCCCACCATGGCAGCTGGAAGGCTGTTTGGGGGAGCCTGGAATAAGGGGATTGGGCACCCCGTCGGCAATAACAATTTTTGCCACGCTGGGGTGGGCTCCCAGCGTGGCAACTGAACTTATAGATTTTGGGGAGCAGTGAAGCCGACAAAGGATTTGGCACCCTCGTCGGCCATACAGTGTGTGCATGGGGAGGGTGCATGAGCACTCAATATGCGTGTGCGCGAGTGTGTGTGTGGGGGGGAGGGGGAGCGCTGCTCACTCAAGTGGTGCGCTGCCTTTCAGCTGTACGGCACTGCATTTTGGATCATCGCACTATGTTTCTTGCACATGCATGCAAGCAAACATAAAAATGACAGTGACACTGTTCATGAGCAGAGGACCTAAAATGCCTATGTTGAAAATTTGGTGCCGATACTCCATGAAATGACTGTGATACGAGTTTTCACGCACGCTCATAAGTTCGCAAATTTATTATATTTTCCCTCCAAATTTCAACATTGTCATTGTTCTGCACCTCCTTATGAACAGTACAGCTGTCATTTTTCAGATCCTGGCTGAAATGTGTTTTTGCACTTCCGGCGCAGAATAGCGTCGCTGTGGGAAACCGGCTGTTCGCCACATTATGAAAAATGACAGTGACACTGTTCATTAGCAGAGGTCCTAAAATGCCTATGTTGAAACTTTGGTGATGAAAGTCCATAAAATGAGTGTGCTATGAGCGTGTGTTGCACAGTTTCCATGCACGCTCATACCTTCGCAATTTTGCAATATTTTCACTCCAGATTTTCAAAATTGCAATTTTTCCACACCTTTTTATGAACAGTGCAGCTGTCATTTTTCACATCCTGACCAAAATGTGTTTTCGCTCTTCCGATGCACAATAGCGCGGTTGCTGTGGGAAATCAGTGTTCAGGACACATTAAGAAAATCACACTGACACTGCTCATGAGCAGAGGTCCTGAAATGCCTATGTTGAAAATTTTGTGACGAAACTCCATAAAATGACTGAGTTAGAAGCGTTCGTTGTGCAGTTTCCATGTACCCTTGTAACTTTGCAAATTAGTAATATTTTGACGCCACATTTTTAACACTGGCATTTTTCCACACCTCCTTATGAACAGTACAGCTGTCATTTTTCACATCTTTGCTGAAATGTGTTTTTGCGCTTCCGGTGCAGAATACCGTAGTCGCTCCCGGAAATCAGTGTTTGGGACAGATTAGGGTCGAGCGAGTGGGGGGGGGAGTGACCAACCTCAACTGAGCTCTGTCGGGACTGCTGCAGATTTCTTTGTGGGCAGGAAAAGGTGCCAATGCAGGCAGGAGCCCAGTACAAAAGGGCAGCCTGCAGCAGCGGGAGACACAGAATGAGCGAGTGAGGGAGGGGGAGTGATCAAGTTCAACGGAGCTCTATCATGACTGCTGTGGATTTCTTTGTGGGCAGAAAAGGGTGGCAACTCAGGCAGGAGCCCAGTACAAAAGGCCAGCCTGTAGCACAGGCAGAAACTGAATGAGCGAGTCAGATAGTGGCAGTGACCCACCTCAATGGAGCTCTGTTGGGACAGCTGAGGACTTCTTTGTGGACAGAAAAAGGTGCCAATGCAGGCAGCAGCCCAGTACTAAACAGCAGCCTGCATCACCAGGAGAAACACAATGAGCGACTGACAGAGGGAGAAACAGAACAAGCGAGTCAGAGAGGAGGAGTGAGCGAGCTCAAAGAAGGTCTATCTTGACTGCTGCAGATTTCTTTGTGGGCAGAAGAAGGTGCAACGCAGGCAGGAGCCCTGTACAAAAGAGCAGCCTGGAGCAGCATCAGAAACGGGATGAGCAAGTGAGAGCGGAGAATGAGCGAGCTCAACGGAGCTCTGTTGGGACCACTGCAGATTTGTTTGTGGGCAGAAAAAGGCACTAGCAGAGGCAGGAGCCCAGTACAAAAGGGCAGCCTGCAGCATCAGGATACACAGAATGAGCGAGTGAGATGGGGTAGTGAGCGACCTCAACGGAGCTCCATTGTAACTGCTACGGATTTCATTTTAGGGCAGAAAGGATGGCAACTCAGGCAGAAGCAGTACAAAAGGCCAGCCTGCAGAGCCAGCAGAAATGGAATGACGGAGTGAGAGAGGGGGATTGAGCGAGCTCAACAGAGCTGTGTCAGGACTGCTGCAGATTTCTTTGTGGGCTGAAAAAGGCAGCAATGCATGCAGGGGCCCAGTACAAAAGGGCGGCCTGCAGCAGCAGGAGAAACAGAATGAGTGAGTGAGAGAGGGGTAGTGAGCGAGTTCAATGGAGCTCTATCATGACTACTGCAGATTTCTTTGTGGGCAGAAGAAGGTGCAATGCAGGCAGGAGCCCAGTACAAAAGAGCAGCCTGGAATGGCAGCAGAAACGGGATGAGCGAGTGAGAGCGGGAAATGAGCGAGCTCAACGGAGCTCTGTTGGGGCTGCTGCAGATTTGTTTGTGGGCAGAAAAAGGCACCAACAGAGGCAGGAGCCCAGTACAAAAGAGCAGCCTGGAATGGCGGCAGAAACGGGATGAGCGAGTGAGAGCGGAGAATGAGCGAGCTCAACGGAGCTCTGTTGGGGCTGCTGCAGATTTGTTTGTGGGAAGAAAAAGGCACCAACAGAGGCAGGAGCCCAGTACAAAAGGGCAGCCTGCAGCACCAGGAGAGATAGAATGAGCGAGTGAGACAGGGGGAGTGAGCGACCTCAATAGAGCTCTATTGTAACTGCTGTGGATTTCTTTGTGGGCAGAAAAAAGAAGTAGCAATGCAGGCAGAAACCCAGTACAAAAGGCCAGCCTGCAGTGCCGGCAGAAACAGAATGAGCGAGTGAGAGAGGGGGAGTGAGCGAACTCAACGGAGGTCTATCGTGACTGCTGCAGATTTCTTTGTGGGCAGGAAAAGGCAGCAACCCAGGCAGGAGCCTATTACAAAAGGCCAGCCTGCAGCACCTGGAGAAACGGAACGTACGAGTGACAAAGGGGGAGTGAACTACCTCAACAGAGCTGTGTCAGGACTGCTGCAGATCCCTTTGTGGGGAGAAAAAGCCACCAATGCAGGCAGCAACCCAGTGCAAAAGGGCAGTCTGCAACAGCGGGAGACACAGAATGAGCGTGTGAGGGAGGGGGAGTGAGTGAGCTCACCGGAGCTCTGTTGGGACTGCTGCGGACTTCTTTGTGGGCAGAAAAAGGCAGCAATGCACCCAAGGACTCATTGCAAAAGGGCAGCCTGCGGCAGCAGGAGAAACAGAACGAGCGAGTGAGAGAGGGGGAGGGAGTGAGTGAGCTCAACGGAGCTCTATCGTGACTGCTGAGGATTTCTTTGTGGGCAGAAAAAGGCGACAATGCAGGTAGAAGCCCAGTACAAAAGGCCAGCCTGCAGTGCCAGCAGAAACGGAACGAGCGAGTGACAGTGGGGGAGTGAGCAAGCTCAACGGACCTGTATCTGGACTACTGCAGATTTTTTTGTGGGCAGAAAAAGCCACCAACAGAGGCAGGAGCCAAGTACAAAAGGCAATCCTGCAGCATCAGGAGAAACAGAATGAGCAAGTCAGAGAGTGGCAGTGACCCACCTCAATGGAGCTCTGTTGGGACAGCTGCAGATTTCTTTGTGGACAGAAAATGGTGCCAACGCAGGCAGGAGCCCAGTACTAAACAGCAGTCTGCATCACCGGGAGAAATGCAACTAGCAACTGACAGAGGGCCACTGAGCCAGCTCAACGAACCAACGCAATCAATATTCAGCATTGACAAATGCTTGTTCTTGGTTAGACTTCACATTTGGGTGTTTTTATTGGTGTATGGGTTCATTACTTTTTCATTTATCAGATTCTGTTGCCATTGAAGCAATTGATTAGCCACAGAAGAGATGCAATTTGTTCACAGTTTACTCATGAAGGAGGATCTGGAAAGGTTGTAGTGCTGGTGCAATATCTTGTGTTTAATACTTTTTGTATGTTTTTCTGTCCAATATGCAAGAGTAATCTTTCAATTGGGGGTTGATAATGTATCAGATTGCAGCATTGGTATGACAGTATTAAATAGCATGATTGCTCATTTAAAATAAAAAAAAATGCTTTAAAATACTGTGATCAAAATGATTTACTGCCTGTATCTTTAAATAACATTCAGTATAAAAATAGAAGGAAGCAATTGCTAGCTCCGGTCCAAAGTTCTGGGGAGCATGCTTGGTAGCTGGATCTTTAGTGTATCATGCTTTGGAGTTCACAATAAATATAGAAATTTGCCAAACCTGATGCAGTTGATGAGTCCTACTTGCAATGTTGAGCATTTCCTTTATACCACTTGTGGCAGGCATCTCACACTGGGTGGGGGACCTCTCCACTTGACTGCCAGATCAATTGCCAATTAGAGCATTTTCCCTCCCAACTAGTTAATGACCATGTCCTGGTTTAGATGGGCAATTGGGCAGACCCTTTGTTAACTTCTGACTGTACAGGAAGATTAACATCCTAAGCAGGGCAACTGAAGTGTTGGAAGAGGAAAGTAAGTACACAAATCTGAAATAAAAGGGTAAAAGTTAAACACAATGGTGGGGTGTAACTGGGGATGTGAAATATTCAAACTGTTTGCTGTACAGACAGTCAGGTTTCTTAAGTTATCCTAAGTAGGACTTATGGTAATATAACAGTCCAAAAGGTTAGGATGTATGGATTTAGGGACTTAGCTAGGGTCACCTGCATCTCCACCAAAGTGTTCACTGTGATCCAAGTTAAGGATCCCATCACAAAAATCAAGCTCCATTTTACAACATATCAGTTTTAAGTGTACAGTACACTAGTCAAGTTTATTGAATACCTGTGCATAGATCAATTAAGACAGCCAGTATGGTTGTCTTTGCGTAAGTGAGTACACATGGCTCAAGTCACTCAGACAATCAAATGTACCACAGTACTGCATAGAACTGGTTTCTGCAATGGTGTGAGACTGTTTACAGTAATAAGAGCACACAGCTGGAACCCCAATCATTTGTGTGGGATGCAGTAATTTTTGTTGCTGTTGCAATTAGTAACCCTCAGACTGTGACTGATTGCATGTTCAAGGTCCTCATCCTCCCAGCCCCCAATTTTGAGCAAATTAAGAACCGTAGCTGGCCTCCTCTAAGAAGGAAACAGCCACTAGCAGAACTCAGTTACATCAACAAGAAACCGTTACTGAGTGAATGACTTTGATGGGATTTGAACCTTGAATCTCGTTTCACTGTACTGTTCTTTAAATACTTGACCATACTGTTTTTTTGGTGGAAAAGGGTAATCCTGAAGAGGGAAGGAAAAACTCCATTAAAATAAGAATCTGGTAGTTATGTACCTTTATAGGCTGTTTGATAAAGCATATCCATTAGCATTCTGAGAACTTCTTTTCTCTGTCTAAAATGATATTAGGCATCCATTCTTACTGGATGAAGGGCTTTAGTGTTTTATTACCTGTTTTTTTTTTTCGTTTTTGCTCATTTTGTCTCTCATCCCCACCTCGATGTTTGGGGTTGCCATGGTTAAACTTTTTGTCTGATTGGGGCATATGAATGCCGGGGGCCAATCCACTCCCTGCTCAGGATCTGCTTAATACCTCTGTCAGGCTCCTGGCTGCCAGCTGACCCAAGTGTAAGACTAGTCACAAGCTGGCCCTAAATTTTAGGGTACAATTTTTAAGGGGAGCACATTGACACATGCCGATTTACTGTTCCATCTGCATCCTCTCATTTGTGCCAAAAGTCAAGCACCTTATTTTCAAAGGTGCTCAAGTTTTTGCAACTCTTTCCTGGTTTATGGCAGCTTGTATTAAAAAACGAACAAACAAAAAAAAATCAAGATGTATGCATCGACTTTTTGCCACTAGCCCCACCTTGTTTAAAGGAATTGCATGAAATTGTGGCACATGTTACAGTTAGAGGATCTACATTTTTGCAGCAGTTCCATGCATGGGTCTTTGAAAATCCTGCCCTTAGTGTTTTGATATCATAAATAGAGATGAATGAAGTTGGCAACCTTCACTTCACAAATTAGTTTGCAAAGTTTGCCAAAGTTGTGAACTAGGAAGTGTGAACGTCACAAACATTTTGGCAGGTGAAGTGGCACTTTGCAAATTCACTGGTAAAGTTGCATCTTCACCTGACTTTGTTGCATTTCTGCTGGAAAACGTGCCACTTTTCCAGGAAAACTCATGTCTAAGTGGCAAGGCAAATTGTGCAGCTTTGCTGGAACGTCACTGGCAAGGCACACCATCACAACATATTTAATCTGAAAGCACTTTCCCAGATTGTACTTGAATTCTGTAGAAGCAGTGACCATTGTTAGCTCATTGTTGTGGAACACCAGGGTCACAGATCTTCTAGTTATGTTTTTTTATTTCATCTTATCTTTAAAAAGGACAGAAAATTATATCTAATTGGCAGCTGTTATTATTTTCCTGGTGTTATAAATGATATTCATTCACCCAATTAATCCGTATTATAATGCTTGAAAAAATGTTTATGCAAAGTAACATGCTGCTTTGTTGTCTTTTTGTAAGCAATAAGACATGATGGGGCAATGATTGTACTGGTTTTACCACATGCCCAGGAGCATAGTAAGGCACAAAACTGCAGGTTGAGTGTCTGTAGACACTGAATGTGTGGTAAAACCAGCACAACCAATGCCCTGAAGTGCCTTATTGCACTTAACACTGTAAGGGCCAGATATTCAAAACTTTGCCCGGGCAAAAACTGTTTGTGTAGGTTTAGCATGGGATTAGCGCGGGTTTGCTATATTCAAAAGGCCAAATAGCGCGCACAAACTGCATTAGTGCTGGGCGAAATCATAATGTATGCAAGGGGCAAACTGAGTGGGTGTGTACATGAATACAGGCACAATGCTATATTCAGCGACTAGCACCGTGCAAAGTGGATTTGCATGACTTAGCACGACACTTAGCGCAGTGCACATTACCGCCCAGGAAAAGGTAGTCTTAACCCTGGGCAATGAGCTTTGTGCAACATTATGGCTTTGTGTGGTGTTTGCGTGGCTTTTGCATGGCTTTGCACAACCTAACAAATAAATATGACACATAGACAAAGCCAGACATAGAGGAAACATGCTGCTAACTGCTGATGGCATCACAATGATGCTATCATCTGCCACCAGTTCCAGCCATGCCAGGCAGTAAGTGGTGACCCTGCCGCCAGTGAACAGCATGGCAGTGTGGCCATACAGCACACACCTGCAGACCACTCTTCTGTGGACACCAACAGATGCCAGCACACACATGCAGCACTGTGGGCATGGAGGATGTTGAGGGGAGAGTGTATGGGTGGCCAGGCTGTGCCACGGACCAGGTGTGGCCACAAGGATGGGACACATCATGCAGTGCACATGGGCCAGTATTGGGAATACCCCAACACCAGTGTGCCTTTCTGATAATATATGCCCCCCCCCGGCCACATACCGCACAGCTGTACAACTGCCACAGTACACAAAGCCGGACATGTATATGTCACTGTGAGTATCCCATGCCAGAGGTGCAGCATCTGTGGGTCACACAACAGCATAACAGTAATGTCCATTGTCAGTAAACCTCTGCATGTTGGGCCTGTCACTGTGTATAGTACAGTCATCAGCACTGCCCTACATACCATAGGCAGTGATGTGTCCACACACTACTGAGCCCCTTGCTACTGTAGTGTCTGCTGTGTACTGTAGCATGACCTACAGTGTGACAGTTGCATGCTGCACCACCACCATCTGTGCCTATGCTGTGTTGTCCAGCACAGCTGCAGGCAGCTGCGCATATGAAAGTACAGTGTTCAAAACCATATAATATTCCCTGAACTGTTTGCGCAGCGCTAACACGTTTGAGTGGGTTTAGCACAGGGCTAAACCGTTAGCCCAGTGCAAACAGCATGCAGATCAGGGTATAATGAGATGCTAATCTGGATGTCTGCCCACAGACTACCTAAGTAGGCTCATTTGCATGTCACTTTTGAATATGGCAAAGTTTAGCACCAGGCAAACGTGTTTGCACTGGGCTAACGGTTTAGCCCTGCGCTAAACCCGCACAAACATGTTAGCACTGCGCAAACAGTTCGGGGAATATTATACAGTTTTGAACACTGTACTTTCACATGCGCTGCTGCCTACTGCTGTACTGGATTCACACATTTGCCGGCACACACATTGGCCACATAGTTCACCTCTACCTACCTTCACGTCGCTGTGCACTGTGTTGCTGTTGTGGTTTGCACTTCCTGGTTGCTATTTTTAGGGCTGTCTTATTCCAGGGGTAAGTTTGCCCTGCACTTCCAGCCCAGTTTGCCTGGCCTCATTCCCCATGCTATATTCAGAAGCTGTTTGCCCCAGGCTATTCCTGTTGAATAAAGCTCCGGGATAAGTTTGCCCACCGGGCAGTGTTAATTTAGCCCCAGGGCAAAGTTTTGAATATCTGGCCCTAAAAGTTTTAGAAGTCACAAAAAGTATAAATTATTGCAAAAAATGTAAAATAGTCACCCCACAGATGGTTTTCATCTGTCAATAATCTGTCTTTCTACATATCAATACATTGTGTGATTTACAATGGAATACAATAAGTCAATCCAGAACCCCAGTTTCATTTGTTGCAGGGTAAGGAGCAGGGAATTCTCTGGCAAACTGGTAAGGACAGGAAGGTTTTTTTTCATGGTTGTCGAAGAAACACCAGCAATGAAAGCTCAACTGTACCTGAGTTTTTAAATTTGCATATGTGTGTAAGAGAGCAGGCTTATGAGTGTAAAGAAAAATCAATTATTTACTTATTTTGTTGAGTTAAATGAACTTTAATTTTTAGGGTCTGGTTGAATGTTTTTATATATGAGTAAAGGAGGCAGCCATGTTAATGATGGCAAACATGAATGAATTAAGTGTCTCAGTAATTCTGTATGTGACTTGTTCACATTCCAAATTCCACTACCAGAACTTGTTTACACCTAATTAAGATATGGCTTTCAGAAACATGTTTAGCCTGTCAGGAAGCAATAAATTTCCAATATATTTTATAAATGGACAATAGTCTGTACAGTTGTCTTCATGGAACCTACAAGTTACAGTTTTGTCTATGTCACAGCTTGTGTGTGGAACCCTTAGCACTGCTCTGATGGGTCAATAGCACATGCTTAATTAGGCACAGGAGACTACTATTAAAGAGCTAGTAGTGCCAAAAATGGAAGGCAAACCATTTTTGCAATTGTTAAAAGTAGACCCTTATTAGATTTTATATCTGATTTTGTTTTTCTATCTGTTCATTAGATGGTTGTTTACCTTATGGTATGTGGTATGATAGGAAAAGCCATGCTTTACCTGGAAGCAGACATACTTTATCTAGTTCCATTCCTCCCACTAAATCATCAGCATGTGACCTCACTCATTGTTAAATCACAATCCCTGCTTCCTGGTTGGTAACATGTAACAACAGTTACCAGTCAAGCAGCAAGAGATTTGCTCTTGGTTACTAGTGAGGCCACAATGCTGATGATGTGTAAGGTGTAATGGAACTGACTTTGTCAGCCATGAGGCAGTGTGCTGTTCCACATATCACACCTAAAGTAATACTGTCAGGTAGAAAATCCGCTAATTAGCTGAACAAAAAAGAAATCAAAGGGCCAGTGGTACTGAAAAGGCACCGAGCGTTCACTATGAAAACTGCAGAGTAAAAATGATTGGCAAATGGTCGTAGCATACACCGTTACTGGATTGGTTTAGAAATAGGAAACCTCAAAAGTGAACACAGTTATGGAGAACCCTGCCCACTCCCACCCCAAAACTAAATCACAGAAAAATATCAGCCTGGGTGAGAGAGACAAAAATTAACAGCATGGAAAAATTGACCTACTCCCAACAGTCACAGCACTGACCCCCTATTCAGCAGTCACAGCACTGACCATCCACCAGCGACAGTAACAACACTGACTCCCAACCCCAACAGTGGCAGCATTGCCCCTACATCCCCAACAGTCACAGGACTGACCCCCACCCCAAACGTCACAACACTGAACCCCCACCCCAACAGTCCCAGCACTGATACCCCACCCCCCAACAGTCCCAGCACTGACCACCACCCTGACAGTCACAGGACTGACTTCCCCCTTCCTGACAGTCACAGCACTGACCCCAGCCCTAACAGTTACTACACTACCCCAACCCACTTCTGTCAGAGCACTGAACCCCAACCCTTACAGTCAGTGCACTGAGTCCCAAGCCTAGACAATCACAGGACTGATCACCATTCATAGCAGTCACAGCACTGCACCTATCCCTGACAGTCACAGCACTGACCCCCACACCCTACAGTCACAGCATTGACCTCCACACCCCAACAGTCACAGCAGTGACCCCACACCCTTGACAGTCACAGCACTGACCTGCACCCCTACTGAACACTACCCCTCACCCCCACCCAACAGTCACAGCACTGACTGCCGCCCCAACAGTTACAGCACTGACCCTCTACCCAACAATCACAGTACTGACCTCCAACTGCCAACAGTAATGGCACTGATTTCCCAACCTCAGTAGTCATAACACTACCCCCAAATTCACTCTGGACACAGCCCCCACCAAATAGTCACAACACTGACCCCCACCACCTACAGTTACAGCACTGACTCCCACCCCCAGTCACAGCATTGACCCCCTACTCTCAGTCGCAGCACTGACTCTCTACCGCAACAGTCGTAGCACTGCCCACTCACCCTCAACAGTCACAGCACTGTCTCCCCACCCGAGCCTTGACACTGGCTCCCACCCAAGAGTCAGAGAACTGACCCCTCAACCCAACAGTCACAGTGCTGACATCCCACACCCAAGTTACAGCACTGATCCACCCACCTTGACAGTCACATTACTACACCCCACCCCCAACAGTTACATCACAGACTCCTCATCCCAGTTACAGCACTGACTCCCAACCCTCAACAGTCACAGCACTGACTTCCCAACACCCAGCAGTCACAGCACTGACCCCCACCTCCAACAGTCAGAGCACTACCACCCTCCCCAACCAACAGTCACAGCACTGACTCCTCACCCTCAGCAGTCACAGCACTGACCCCCAAACCCAGTCTGGACACTGACCCCACCCAAGAGTCATTGCACTGACCCCCCCAGCCCCACCCTGACAGTCACAGCACTGACCCTGACCCCTGACAGTCACAGCACTGACATTCCACCCCAATAGTTAAAGCACTGACCCCCACATCCCAAACAGTCACAGAACTACCCCCAACAGTCATAGCTTTTCCCTACCTCCATCTGGACACTTCCCCCACCCCCGACAGTCACTGCATTCACTCTCCACATCCAGCAGTCACAGAATGGATCCCCACCCCCAAAAGTCACAGCACTGACCCCCACCATAACTGTCACAGCACTGCTCTCTAACCCCAATCTGGACACTGCCCCCACCCAACATTCACAACACTGACCTTAACCCCAATAGTCACAGCACTGACCCTCACTCCCAACAATCACAGCACTGGGCCCACACCCAACAGAAACAGCACTGCCCCCACCCAAGTGCAGCACTGCTCCCCCTACTACCAGCAGTCACAGCACTGACCACCACCCTGCCACAGCACTGGCCCCCACGCCAACAGTCACAGCACTGACACCCTACCACCAACAATTTCAGTACTAGCCACTCACCTTCAACAGTCACAGCACTGCCCTCTCACCCTCAACAGCTATGGCATGACCTCCACCCCCCGGTCTTGACACTGTTCCCACCCAACAGTCAGAGAACTGACTCCCCAAACCCAACAGTCACAGCACTGATCCCGCCACCCCAACAATCACAGAAATAACCCCTCAATCCCAACAGTCACAGCACAGACTCCCAACCTTCAACAGTCACATCACTGACCACCCACTTTCAATAGTCATAGCACTGACCCTCTCCCCCAACAGTTATAGCACTATCAGTCTCCCCAACCAACAGTCACATAACTGACTATACTGACAATAGTCACAGCACTGACCCTGAAACACAGTCTGAACACTGCCCTCACCCAAAATCATAGCAATGACCCCCAACTCCCAACAGTTACAACACTGATCTTCCCACCCCTAATAGTGACAGCACTACCTTCCAACAGTCACAGCTTTTCCCCACTCCCATCTGGACACTTCCCCTACCCTCAACAGTCACTGCACTGACCCTTTACTCAACAGTCACAGCATGGACCCCACACTCCTGACAGTCACTGCACTGCCCCCCACCCCTGCAGTCACAGCACTGACCCCTCCAGTCTGGACACTTTCCAGATTCTTGCAAAAATTATAAAATAATAATAAAGTAGTCCTTCAGCTCCTGCTGTCACATTTTTAACTTTCCCACATCTTCCCAAAATTCTTTGGACAGATTGTGTGGAACTTTGGATATCTGTTAAAAGCAAGCATATATTTTAATTTCTGAAAATTTCATGTAGAGACGCTAGATCACTGTGGACTGCTTTTCAATAATAATTCCAGATCTCCACTCCGGGAGTCACTGGCAGTCAGTTGTCCCTTAAACAGATTGCTAGTGTAGTATGGATCAGTGCCAGATAATATGACTCAGCGGTAGAACAATTTGTATTTATATCCACTGACACACTGTAGCATTGCAAAAAGTAAAACAACTCTGGTCAGAGCCAATACAGCTGCAAAATGATGGTATTGATGCAGCCATGAAAAGTGAGAGGCTGCTTCAGAACTGAGGAAAATGAAAGATTTCACTGACGTGTGAACAGAAGCAGATGTGCAGGGCCCTTTGGGCCATGTGCCATGGGAAGTCTCTGTCCACCTACAGAAGTGCAGAGCCTGGTACATTCACGCTTTACACATTCAGTATACATTCAGGGCTTGATTCTCAAAGCTCCCTGCACAGCACAAGGGGCTTACACCACACTGAATGGTGCAAAGTGCCCTCTGTGCCAAACAATGCACTGGGAGCCATTCTCAAAGGCAGCCTGTGTGCATCGCAAGCTGCCTGCACCAAATGGGGCTTCTGCCACCCATGCTTCCCAAAATGGGCTGTGGCATGGGGCAAAGGGTGCATATGGCACACGCAGGCTGCTACATCCTTTAATGTTCGACTCTCCAAACTCACCCAGAGGGAGAATTTCTAAGTATCCTTAGACCAGCCAGGGCTGATCTAAGGGTACTTAGAAATATGCCTCAGGGAGAGTTTGGCACAGTGTGCCAATGAGTGGTAGCCCCCACTCCCAAGCCCCGATCCCCCCCTCGGTATATGTCATCCCCCCACCCCGATCCCTGATGTCACCATTACATTAAAATATAATATTACTTGGAGGTCTAGTGGCCCCCATCCCTGATCCCTTGATCCCTGATCTTGCCATTTATTAAATATATTTACAGTATATTCCCTATATCCCTAGTGGTCTAGTGGTCCCCCTCCCCAATCTCTGAGCTTGCCATTTATTAAATAATATCCATATTCCCCACATGAAAGAACTCCTAAAACTGAAGGTGAACAAAGCAATGCGACCTGATGGAATTCACCCCAGAATTCTAAAAGAATTGAAGAGAGAACTAGTGATAACCACTGACTACCCTTTTTTAACAAATCATGGGAGGATGGTGTGGTACCTGAGGACTGCAGGAAGGCAGATGTGATTCCCCTTCACAAAAGTGGGAGCAAGACAGAGGCAGGAAACTTCAGACCTGTCAGTTTGACCTCTGTGGTAGGGAAAGTGATGGAATCACTCCTGAAGGAAAGAATTGTTGAGTACCTAGAGGCCAGTGGGGCACAGGATCCAAGGCAGCATGGGTTCACAGCAGGAAGGACATGTCAGATGAATCTAATTGATTTCTTTGACTGGGTGACCAAAGTAGTAGACCAGGGAGGGGCTGTGGACATGGCCTACCTAGACTTTAGCAAGGCATCTGACACAGTCCCGCACAAAATATTAGTAATCAAATTAACAAGCCTGGGAGTGGGTCACAGGGTGGTAGCCTAGGTAAAACATTGGCTGGACAACAGGACACAGAAGGTAATTGTAAATGGAGTCCACTCTGAAGAAAGAGGGGTTACTAGTGGGGTACCACAGGGTTCAGTACTGGATTCAGTCCTTTTTAACGTCTTTATAAGTTACATTGCAGAGGGACTGGAAGGAAAAGTATGCCTCTTTGCAGATGACACAAAGATCTGCAACATGACTGATACACAAGGAGGCGTGGAAAGGATGAGAAGGGACTTGGCAAGGTTGGAGGAATGGTCAGAAGTATGGCAGCTTGGATTTAATGCAAAGAAGTGCAAAATAATGTACCTGGGAAACAAAAACCTGGGGAAGATTACACAATGGGGGGGAGGTAGTAACAACAACAAAAATGGAAAGGGACTATGGGGTAATCATATCAGATGACATTAAGGTTAGCAAGCAATGTGAGAAGGCAGGAGTAAGGGCTGGGGGATATTGGGATGTATAGGGAGAGGCATCACCAGAAGAAAACAGGAAGTTGTTATCCCTCTGTACAAACAGTTGGTGAGACCCCATCTGGAGTACTGCATCCAGTTCTGGAGATCCCATCCCCGTAAGGACATAGATAGGATGGAGGCAGTCCAGAGGAGGGTAACTGAAATGGTGCAGGGTCTGGAAGAAAAGTCATATGAGGAGAGACTAGAGGAGCTTAATATGTATACCCTTGAGGAAAGGAGGGAGAGGGGGGACATGATAGGAACTTTTAAGTACCTCAATGGAATCAACAAAGTCCAAGAGGGTAGTATCTTTCAGAAAAAGAGATGTGCAAGAACAAGGGGACACAATCAGAAGATAGAGGAGGGATGGCTCAGGGGCAATATGAGGAAGTATTTTTTCACAGAGAGGGTGGTGGATGCATGGCACAGCCTTCCTGAGGAGGTTGTGGGGTCTAAAACTGTGGGAGAATTCAAGAATGCATGGGACGGAGATAAGGCAATTCTTGTGGGGGTAGGAAGAAATAGGCTGTTGGTTAACTAGGGTCTGCAGCTTATCCTGTAGGTAGGGAAATGGGCAGACTAGGTGGGCCAAGCGGTCCTTATCTGCCGTCAAAGTCTCTGTTTCTATGTTTCTATCCCTAGTAGTCTAGTGGCCCCCACCCCCCAACCTGAAAGCCCCACATTACTGTAAAAAATAAATAACACACATTCCTGGTAGTCTAGTGGACTCCCATCCTGTCAGGTAGTGCCCACCACCACCACCCCAGCCTATACGAGCTGACAACTGGCATAGTCTCTCTCTTCACATATTATGGCTTGCCCACTGACATGTCAGTGAGGTGCAATTGTATAATACTACACGACTCATTGACTGACAGCCAGCTGTCATTTAATGATCGCTTACAGTATTATACAGTATGCCTCACTGACAGGTCATCTGGCAGCCAGCCATGGTGGTGAGAGGAGGGCTGTGCCAGTTGCCGGCTGGGGGTGTAGGATGGGGGTGTGTGGTGGTGGGTACCACCTGATGGGGTGGGGGCCACTAGACCACCAGGAATGTGTATTTATATTTTAAAGTAATGAGTGACTTTTGGGCTGGGGGGAGGGGGCAACTAGACCACTATGGATGTGGGGAATATACTGTAGATTTATTTAATGTATGGCAAAATTGGGGATTAGGGCCACTAGACCACCAGGTAATATTCTTTTTCACATAATAATAACATCGGAGATGGGGGGGGTGGATTCCTTGCCTTGACAGCAGGGAGTCTGCACCAAACCCATCCCATGTGCCATGTGTTTGTTGCATGGGAGAGGTTGCCGCAGGTGTGGGGACTTAGGCACCGGGACCCCTCCTGTACCAGAATCTGGTGCAGGATCCCTGGTGCACTGGGCTTTGGTGCAAGCTGCTGTTTGCCACAGCTTGCGCTGATCAAAGCCTTCTTTGAGAATCGAGCCCTCACTGTTCACACATTAACTTCTCACACATTCAGTACACATTGATTCACACTTCACACATTAGGTCTTCATACATTCACTCTTCACACATTCACTCTTGACACAGTCACTCTTTTTTTTTTATTTTTATTTTGTCCCCAGATTTTCAAGATAGTCATTTTATGACTGCTCTTATAAACATGACATGTAGCATTTATAGTATATTGACTGAAATGTCATTTTGCACCCCAAGTGAGAAAAGATGTATTGTCCAGGATTTAAAAAATGACACCTGCCATGTTTATGAGGTGGTGGGTAAAAATGAGTATGTTGAAAGTTTGGAGTCAAAATAATGAAAATTAGCACAGTTATAAGTGAATGTTGAAATACTGCAACATTCAGTTATAACCTGGACATTTTACCATATTTGTACACCACATTTTCAGCATAGCCTTCTTATTACCCCCACCTTCTGAATCTCACAGGTGAACATTTTCAAATCCATGTCAAAATGTGATTCTTCACCAATGAAACATCATTTCGCATCACAGGTGCGGAAACTCATTTTGGCCAGGATTTGAAAAATGGCAACTGTCACATTCATGAGGTGGTTTGAAACTTTGATGTCAAAATATTTAAAATTACTGAAGTTATGAGTGAGTGTAGAATAATTTCAATGTACGCTCATAACTTTGTCACTTTTACATATTTTGACCCCACATTTTCTATATAGCCTTCTTATGACCCCACCTTATGAACAATGGTGGTGGTGAAAATTGTTAAATCCTGTGTGAAAGGTGAGTTTACCAAGTGAACATGAAATCACCTTTTGGGCCTGATTTGCATAATTCCGTCACCATTTGTCATGAGGTGGGGTCCCAAAAGGCCACGTTAAAAAACATTGCGGTGCAAATATGCAAAAATGGCAAAGTTATGCCTCAAAGTTCAAAACTTCATTGAAATACATTGAACTACACTTACCTTAGTTTCTCATATTGCAGTCAACAGTTCCAGCAGCAAGACGTGTCTTCAGCTGAAGAGTAGATCTTGGCCCTGTGACCTGTTCAGTTGAGTGAGGGAGTGTGGGGGTGTACTGGCAATGTGGGGTGGTGAGTTCTAAGTGTGAGGTTGGGGTTGGCAGTGGTCAGATCAGTGAGGGATCATTTTCTATTTTACAGGTTTAAAAACAGAAAAAATACATTGAGGGATGATTTTCTTTATTACAGCTCACAGGAGGTTGATCAGAGACTGGGGATGCCAATAGACACCAGGGAAACATATAAGAGGATGGTGACTGGAGGGTTGTGGGTGCCACTAGACACCAGGGAAAATTACATGAATGCAGAGATGGGGATCAGAGAATGGGGGTGCCACTAGACACCAGGCAAACATTATGCAAATATGGGGATGGTAATCGTAGAGTGAGGGGGGTGTCACTAGGCACCAGGGAAACATTACATAGAATATATTACAGGGAGAACAACTGGAGGATGAGAGGTTTGGGTGGCAGGGGTCAGAACAGCAAGGGACCATTTTCCTTTTTGCAGGTTTAAAGAAGAAAGAAAAAAACAGCGAGCGGTGGTTTTCTTTACTTTAGGTCACATTTCTAAAATTAATATGGGACGGCAATCTGAGGGTGAAGGATGCCACTAGAAACCAGGGAAACATTAGATGTACAGTGGGATGGCTATTTTGGGGGGTTCCACTAGACACCTGGAAAACATTACAGAAAAATGGGGGTGGCAATTGGGGGGGGTGCCACTAGATACCAGACAAACATATAGCAATACTGGGACAGCGATCGGAGGGGAGGGGTGCCACTAGACACCAGGGAAACATTATTCAGATAATGGAGGCAGTGATCAGAGGGTGGGGGTGGCACCTAGCTCCAATCCCGGTAGTTAACACATTATTGTTCTCTCTATAAACACATCAGTTGTCTGTCATTGGTGGGGCGTTACAACTTTAGGTCACTGATGTTCTTACATAGGGTTCAGTTGGGTATAATGCCACAAAGTATCCTTAGTCTGTTCTCTAGGATCATAAAATCTGGCAGTACAAGACTGCAGAGTAGGGATGGTTTCTTGATTCCATTTTTTCACACCGTCTTTGGTCAAAACTTATTAAAATTTGCTACCGCTAGGTTGTATAATATTCTTCCTAGTAGTGTAATTAGTCAAAAGAAGTTAGCAACTTTTAAGACAGCTCTTAGAAATAATTTGTTTGTGAACTCAATTTGCAAATGTTATACATAATGTAAATTTATTGATTGTCAATTGTATTGTAGATGTCTGCTGTGTCTTATATATTTTTGTAAAAACTGGAAGTTTGAGAAAATGGGCTTGTCCCACAAACCCACCAGTATAAAAATAAAAATGAAAATGAAATGAAATGAACCAGAAGTGAGCACAGAGCAGGAAAATAGTGTGGCCGACTGCAGGGGTGGGGGGTTAAATAGCACTGTGGTTAATGGAGAGGGGACCGCATGTGTTTTAACTCCAGGGTGGAAGGACAGTCTAAGTATCCGGTCACTTGCTTCCACAGTCCCCTCTCTCTCTGTTATGTAATAGTAATACATCAGCATAACTCTGCTATGCAACCTAAAAAAGAGGATTTTCTTCAAATATCCAATGCCAAACCCAACTCTCATGAGACTGGGGTTAGAAACAAGCTTATTCAGTAGTCACACAGGGCCCAAACAGATGCCAAAGAGCGTTGATGCAAAGTCTGAGATGTACTCAGCCCCAGATGTACTGGTAGGACAGCAGAGTTTTACTCAAGAGGCAAATTTTAGAATAAATTTCTATTATGTCTAAGCACTTTGACTGTTGCCAATAACAAGTTGACTGATTAAAAATAAGCACTGTGACCAAGATACAGGCAAACAGCACTTTGTAATATCCGTGCCTTTGTCACATATGGAAGTCACAAATAAGAGAATGGTGTATACAGCAGTTAGTCAGACAAATGAAAACAAATGCCTCCTTTCTCCTTTGCAGGAACTTCTGACCATGTTGTGCAGGCTACCAAAACTTCAGTCGGTAACTTGGTACAGTAACTCTGTATCTCGGGTTGGTACTTCTGCACTGTGGCTTTTTGTTCTATTTTTTCTCCCCACAAACACCCAGCTCCTGGTTTGGCTGTCTTCATTCATAGAAAATAAAAAATTTGGTGACCCTGGCACTGTTTGTTCCCTATCCATAGTTACATATATTAAAAGAAGAAAAAAACAACTGCTGGTAAGGGTGCCAGGGTGGAGCACGGCTACTGAGCAGGCACAGTCTGTATCAGCACTGCATTAGGGATATTTTCAAAACTTTACAAACCTTAATTTTTATTTTGGGACTCACCCAATTCCACTAGATTCAGACAGGACTGGTAGTCTGCAAAAGAATGATACAAAAATCAGCACAGAGGTCACAGTAACATTGTGTGTGTGTGTGTGTGTGTGTGTGTATGTGTGCATGAGTTGTATCCATGATTACAAAAATATTATGATATTAAAATAAAAAACTCTCTGAGGTGGCTGAACATACAGGTGTTGTCAGTATTCCTTTTACAGCATCATTTTGTGAGCAACAGAGTGCATCTTTGTAAATTAACTCACTTAACTGCTTAACTGCATGCAGCTGTCGACTGAGCCTCTGCACGGAGGAAAGAATAGCGTGGAATCGGGAGTTATTTACAACATCATTTCAGAGAACTGCACAAGCTTACTCCCATCTGTGAAAGCACTTGATCCTGTGTGTACTATGCGAATGTAATCAAAAGGCAGGATTAATGAAACATCAGTGACGAACACAGACACAAGATTTTCATTACAATACTTTATTGTATTAAAAAAAACATTGAGTTTTCATTTCCTATCTCCTGCTCTATGACTGATAACCAGCCCTAGATGTAGCATGAGGAAACACAAGAGCAGTCAAGGACAGGCACATATTCAAACACTGATGCAGCTCCATGCAAAACATGTGAGTGAAAAGAGGAAAGCAAGGGGAGGGATAGTGAGGATCAGGAGAGCGGATGTGGCGGGGGGGAGACTGTCCAGAAGACCAAGAAAAAGCAGAAATTTTAAATGCATATGTATCAGCCCTTTGACTTACCTTGGCTATTCCTGGGCCCTCTGGTCCACCAGGTACACACCTCCGAGGGGCCCGGCATGAGTTCTGTAACTGGACAATCGATTTGCGTGGTGACTACACCCAGGGCTGTGGCAGGGAATACCTGTAGGCAATTTGCAGGTTACCACCCCACAGAAAATACCAATATCTGCCCCCCCAGTGCACTTTCCCCACACACAATAATAATCCCCCCAACTCACAGTAACTGGGAACCACAAAGTCACAGGCACAAGAATTAACATACAAACAATAGTGAGATTTATTTGGGGGAAGGGGAGAAAGGGAAATAGTAAACAACACAACCACTTTAAATCCCCCATGCAATAACCTTGCCTCCCCCTTTAGGGTGCACCCTAGAATGTCCTTCAATGCAGTGGGTACCTCACTGGACAGTGATGAAGGCCTGGGGACTTTTGTCGGGACCCAAATAGCTTTAACTGGATTTGACTTTAACCAACGGCCTGGACACAGCATTTGCTGAGAACAGTTCCACCCAGGCCTTACCCCCTGTAAACTAACTAGCAAGCTACAGTAGCTGATAAGGTCTCCCCAAAGCCATAGCTTGGGGTACTTACAGTTCAGAGGTCCACGGGGGGGGGGCTGAGATGCAGTCCAACTGGCAGTGACACAGTGCCCTGGAGGTATCCAGATGATGTAGTAGCAAGGCTGCAGAACTGGAGAACTGGTGAAAATGAAGAAGCTGTTCTTCACCTTCCTGGCCTTGCCAGCTTTGCCCAATGGGCCTTTGTAGACAGTTTTCACCAGGCATGCCTCTCAATGTCTTCAGCCGCTGGTCCTCTCCCTCATTTTCAGTCTAGGGGTTACTGAAACTTGGTCCTCTAGACCCCTCTTTTGCACACCCTGGACAAGTAGTTACATCTGAGCTTTTACACAGTCTGTTAAACCCAGCACTCTCACACTTAGTTTCTCTTATCAAAGAAATGCTGGCCCTTTCTCAGTCCCTGGCATAGCACCACTCAGATTCTCCTCTACTGGAATTAGCACTTCCAGAATTAACCCTCTGAGGAGGGAATACAGTAGCTCAGTCTTGGTGTAGGGGGTTTCAGTCTGCAAACATCTGACAGCACACCTACACACAGTCTTTCCAGTCTCCTGTGGCTTTTGCTTCCTCTCTTTCTCTCTCACTTTAGCACTGAGCTCCTAGCTGTCTGCAGCACACTCCAACACCCTTTGTCTTGTTTCTGGCCGCAGTCCTCCCAGATTTATTCCTGCCTGTTCTGTCCAGCTGTGAGGTGAGTTAGGCTGTGGGGGCCTGAGGGCAACTCTGGGCTGGGAAGCCCACACATCACCTCTCCACTTCCACTCTAGCTGCTCTCTCCTTTTGTTGGGCTGGATGTCCTATTTATACTTTTTGTATAGCTCTTCATTGATTGGCTGTAACAGTCCAGGGCAAATTCAATGCCCCTTCAGCTTTACCCATCAGCCCTTTTGATCATGTAGTCCTGTGGGGGCTGCCATCTTATTGTACATTATTCCCAAAACAATCCCAGCCACAATTTTTATGCATACACCCTTAAAAGGGGCAGAAACAGTTCCCCCAAATCAAAGGCTTTACGGTTTCTATTTCACTTAGGCCACAGCTCCCTTGATTTCCCTGGAGCCATTGATATATGTTAATAGTGTCCAAATGGCCAAAACCATGCATGCCCAGTAATGTGTGAGCCACCATATTTGATTCCATTCAGCCAGTCCCGACCCAGGGCAGCCCTCAGGACCGGTAAAGTGCCATTCTTTGCGCACGGAGGTACAGCAACAAGTTCAGCACACAGCCCCATCCAGCCTTGGGGGCTGAGACAATGGGAGGTCAACGGCCACAGCCATAGAGCACAAGAGGGCCAGTTGGCCCAAATCCCACCAGAGCCACTACCAAGGACAGTGGCAAAGGAGTGGGAGCTCTAACCCTCACAGGTAAACCCATTTGGGAGACTTACACATACTTTTGCTCTGTATTCACAGTTGGGGGTGGGGAAAGACTAACATGTATCAGGAGGCACTGGGGGTGGCGGGGTGGACACAAGTCCATTCTCGGAGGAGAAAGTATGAAGCAGATTAGAATCCCTGAAGGAAAACAAGGCAAGAGGGCCAAATGGGATTTACTCGAGGGTACTGAAAGACCTGAGCCACCCCTCTGGCAACACTACTCAGCACTGTATTGGAGATGGGAGCAGTTCCAGAGAACTGGAGGAGGGCATATGTGGTCCCTTTGCACAAGAGCAGTAGCAAGGAGGAGGCTAGCAATTACAGGTCAGTCAGTTTCTCATCAGTGGTGAAGAAATTAATGGAGACCCTGCTGATGGAGAGGCTGATGGAGTACCTAGAAGCAAATGGACTTCAGGACCACTGCCAGCAGGATATCACAGGGAGGAGGTCATGTCAAACAAATATCTTAGATTTCTTTGACCGGGTGACTAGAGAGGTGAATCAAGGGAAGGCACTGAATATGGCTTATCTGGATTTAAGTAAGACCTCCGACACAGTGCTGCACAGGAGGCTAAGAAAGAAATTTAGCAACCTAGGAGTTGGGGAGAATGTGTTAATCTGGGTAACAAACTGGTTGAAAGATAGGAGACATCAGGGAGAAAAGGAAGTGCAAGGAGACAATAGTGAGGATAAAAAGAGGTGGGGAGTGGACGGAAAAGTGGGAGGAGCAGGCAGAAGCACTGAATGAATACTTTTGCTCAGTGTTCACAGAAGAAAGGGGGGGACTGCTACCAGCATGGGCTGGAAGGGTGGGGACAGGGGGAGAGGAGGCAACAGATGGAAGAATTGAGGCAAGTAGAGTCCTAGAGGGACTGAGGGCACTGAAGGTATACAAGGCACCAGGGCCAGATGGTATCCACCCCAGGGTGCAGAGGGAGATGGCGGAGGTGTTGGTGGAGCTGCTGGCAGATCTGTACAGCACCTCACTGGAGTTGGGAAGTGTGCCACTGGATGGGAGGATGGCACATGTAGTACCATTACACAAGTGCGGGCCAAGGGATGAACCGGGTAGTTATCATCTGGTAAGTCTCACCTCCATAGTGTGCAAACTCATGGAAATGATACTAAAGGAAAGACTGGTGTTGTACCTGGAGAACAATGGCCTCCAGGATGTGAGGCAGCATGGGTTTGTTTCAAGGAAGTCTTGTCAAACCAACCTCATACAATATCATGACTGGGTGACAGATGAGCTGGATAAGGGTCATGCGGTGGATGTTCTTTACTTGGACTTCAGCAAGGCCTTTGATTCGGTGCCTCATGGGTGGCTTGGGGAGAAGCTAACTGGTGTAGGGGTAGGGGCAAAAATGATGAACTGGATTACAAGCTGGCTGAGTGGCAGGCTGCAGTGGGTGGTGGTGAGAGGGGAGCTCTCAACTCTAAGGCCGGTGATGAGTGGGGTGCCACAGTGCTCTGTATTGGGGCCAGTATTGTTTGAGCTCTTCATATCAGACATTGCACATGGGGTGGTGAGCAAGGTAAGTCTGTTCACTGATGACACCAAAATCAGAGCAGTGGTGGTTGGAGAGGAGGGATGGAAGCAGCTGCAGGGGGACCTACTCAAGCTAGAGGAGTGGTCAGAGAGGTGGCAGCTGGTGTTCAATGCAAAGAAGTGTAAGGTTATGCACTTTGGGGTGAAGAACTCAAGGAGAGAATACTGACTGGGGGGGGTTAATCTGGGGATCACTGAGGAGGAGAAGGACCTAGGGGTAATGATAACCAGGACCATGAACAACACTGCCCAGTGCAGGAGAGCAGCTGCAAAAGTGAACAAAATGCTGGGGTGCATAGCGAGGGGGTTTTCGTCCAGGTGAAGAGAGGTGATCTTACCCCTCTACAGCTTACTGGTAAGGCCACACTTAGAGTATTGTGTGCAGTTTTGGAGGCCATACCTAAAGCGTGATATCAGGCTACTGGAGGGGGTGCAGAGGAGGGCAACAAAGATGATACGTGGAATGCAGGAGAGATACAATGACAGCAGGCTGGGAGACCTGAATATGTACACCCTGGAGGACAGAAGGGACAGGGGGGACATGATAGAGACATTCAAGTATCTGAGGTGAATCAATAAGGATGGGGAAGACGGGGTCTTTAAGTTAAGGAGGGGGAGGGTCACCAGGGGGCACAGCTAAGAACAGAGGAGGAAAGATTTAGGAAGGAAATGAGGAGACACTATTTCACAGAGAGGGTGGTAGTAAAATGGAATGCCCTACCAGAATGGGTGGTATCATGTAAATCTGTGAACAGCTTCAAAAGAGCATGGGACAGGGAACAGGGAGAGTGGGGTGGGTGGGGAGGTGGGGGTGGCAATGGGATGGCAAAGGGGAAGGGGTGGGGTAGCTGAAAACTAGGGGCATTGGCTGCACACTCGAGCAGACGTAGATAGACCGAGTGGTCTGTTTCTGCTGGCACATTCGTATGTTCATATGTAGTAGGTGGTGGTGAATGGAAGTCTTTCAGGGGATGAGAGCATAACCAGTAGAGTGTCATAGGGATCAGTAAAGGGTTCTGTTCTCTTCAATGTCTTCATAAGTGACATTGCTGAGGAACTGGAGGGGAAGATGTGCCTCTGTACGGATGACACAAATATCTGCAACAGGGTGGACACCCAGGCAGGGGTAGAAAGAATGCAAAGGGACCTGGGAAAACTAAAGGAGTGGTCTAGCGTGTGGCAGCTGTGTTTCAATGACAAAAAGGGCAAAGTCATGCACCTGGGCAGAGGAAATGCAGGGACTGTGTATAAGATGGGGGGGGGGGGTGGTACTTATAGTCACCAAGCAGGATTTGGACCTTGGGGTAATCATGTTTGATGATCTCAAAGTGGTGGGGTAGAACAACAAGGCAGTAGGCAAGGTTATCCAGATGCTGGGGTGCATAGGGAGAGGTATTTCTAGCATGAGATAGGAGGTTATGTTGCCACTGTATTGCTCATTAGTGAGACCCCATCTAGAGTACTGTGTCCCATTGTTGAGGCCGCACCTCTGCAAGAACATTGACAAGATGGAAGCAGTCCAGAGGAGGACTATCAAAATGGTGCAGGGGTTGCAAGAGTAACCATACAAGGAGAAGCTGCAGGAGCTGATCATGTGCTCCCTGGAGAAAAGGAGAGCAATAGTAGACATTTCTGTGACCTATAAGTACCTCACAGGTGTGAACAAGGTGCAGGAGGGGAGTCTCTTTCAGAGGAGATATGCAATATGCAAGTTAGCCAGCCTGGGAGTGGGTCCCAAGATGACAGCCTGGGTAAAGAATTGGCTGGAGAATAGGACACAGAGAGTAATAGTAAATGGAGTCCACTCAGAAGAAAGGAGGGTTACTAGTGGGGTACCGCAGGGTTCAGTATTAGGACCGGTCCTCTTCAATGTCTTTATAAGCGACATTGCAGAAGGACTGGAAGGAAAAGTATGTCTCTTTGCAGATGACACTAAGATCTGCAACAGAGTTGATGCACAGGGTGGGGTGGAAAGGATGAGAAAGGACTTGGCAAGGTTAGAGGAATGGTCAAATGTATGGCAGCTTAGATTCAATGCTAAGAAGTGCAAGGTAATGCACCTGGGAAACAAAACCCAGGGAAGAGTACACAATGGGGGTGAGATACTAACAACAACAAAATGGAAAGGGACCTGGGGGTAGTCATATCAGATGACCTAAAGACGGCAAGCAATGTGAGAGGGCAGCAAGGAGGGTTGGGGATACTGGGATGCATAGGGAGAGGCATCACCAGTAGAAAACAGGAAGTTATTATCCTCTGTACAGACAGCTGGTGAGACCCCATCTGGAGTATTGTGTGCAGTTCTGAGACCCAACTCAAAGACATAGACAGGATGGAAGCTGTCCAGAGGAGGGCACTAAATGGTGCAGGGTCTGCAACTGGAAGACATATGAAGAGAGACTTAAGGAGCTTAATATGTATAGCCTCGAGGAAAGAAGGAGAGGGGGACATGATAGAAACGCTCAAGTACCTCAAGGAATCAACAAAGTCCAAGAGGGTAGCATCTTTCAAAAAAGAGGTGTGCAAGAACAAGAGGGCACAATTTGAAAATAGAGGGGGGCGGCTCAGAGGTAATTTAAGGAAGTATTTTTTTACAGAGAGGGTTGTGGATGCATGGAACGGCCTTCCGAAGGAGGTTGTGGAGTCAAAATCAGTGGTGGAATTCAAGCATGCATGGGATAGTCATAAGGCAGTTCTGGGGGATGGGGGTAGGAAGAAGTAGGCTGCTGGTTAACTAGGATCTGCAGCTTATCCAGTAGGTAGGGAAATGGGCAGACTGGGTGGGCCAAGCGGTCCTTATCTGCCGTCAAATTCTATGTTTCTATGTAGGAGGACAAGCTCCAGAATGCGGGGACATGCAATGAAGCTGGGGGTAGTATAAGAAGGATGGGAGGAAATAACTTTTTCACAGAAAGGGTAGTGGATGTCTGGAACAGCCTGCCAGAAAAGGTAGTGGGGCGAAGACAGTGGGGAGCTTCAAACATGCATGGGATAGGCACACTGTCATAATAAGTAAAGGAAAGGGAGGCGAGAGGGGCACTTGAAACCAAATAGGGTCCAGGTGTAATAATGGGCAGGGAAAAAAAAGGGCAGGTTAGATGGGCCTACCAGTCCCTTTCTGCCAACAAATTCTATGATTCTAAAGTTAATGGAGCAAACCAGGGTAAAGCAAATAGCCAATTTTCTGCTGGGGTGTCAATGGGGAATAGTTCTCTACACATGCCACTGCAGAAAATCTGAGCTAGCAAATAGTTACATTGATAAAAATAGGCTCCATTCATTTGGTGCCTAAAAAGTACTTTAGATACAAAAAGTGGTAGCTGACTACTTCTGACAGTTATTGTTAATTACAGGCAGTACACTAGCTCTTTCACAGTAAAAAATACACTAAATCAAAAGTTTACATACCCAGCAGATATAAAATGGAGAAGGAGTTGACTGATGTCATGGAAACAAGTACAGTAGAATTTGCAGTATGTGAGGATTCAAGTCTCCTTGAAGGACAACTGTATCCCCAACAACAGCTACCCATTGCCGAGGTTAGCCATGAAAAATTCTGCCCACGGGGAGTAGTGGCCAACACCAAATATTGGGGTGGGAGGATGGCAGAGTCAACCAGACAGCATAGAAACATAGAAGTTGACAGCAGATAAGGACCGCAAGGCCCATCCAGTCTGCCCATTTCTTTTTCTACCTTATAAATGTGCCATTGGCCTTTGCTCTGTCAATGGCCTATCTATTCATACTCATCTGTATTGCTCCCTTATGCCTATCCCATGCCTGTTTGAAGCCCTGCACTGTATTTATATCCACCACTTCCTGAGGTAGGCCGTTCCATGCATCCACCACCCTTTCTGTGAAAAAGAACTTCTTCACATTACCCCTTAATCGGCCTCCCTCTAATCTCATACTGTGTTCTCTTGTCCTGCTATTTTTCTTATATTGAAACATGTTAGACTCTTTCACCTTGTTAATGCCCTTAAGGTGTTTGAATGTTTTGATCATATCACCTCTCTTCCTCCTTTGCTCTAGGGTATACATATTGAGCTCCATTAGTCTGTCCTCATATGTTTTCTGATGCAGTCCCTGCACCATTTTGGTTGCCCTTTTCTGGACTGCCTCAATTTGGTTAATGTCCTTGTGAAGGTGTGGCTCCAGTATTGCACGCAGTACCCAGATGGGGCCTCAACTAGTGTCTTGTAAAGAGGGAGTATTACGCCTCTTCTGACTTGTGATACCCTACTAATACACCCTAACATCCCCTAGCTTTACCTACTGCTTTAGTGGTCTGCTTGATGATTTCAGGTCGCCGGTGATGATGATGCCCAAGTCTCTTTCTTCCCTTGTGACTGCCAGCAACTCCCTCACAGCCTATAGGTGGCTTCAGGTTTCTCTTCCCTATGTGCATGATGTTGCACTTCTTTGCATTAAACCCCAGTTGCCACTCTTCCGACCATTTTGCTAGTTTATCCAGATTTCTTCTCATTCTGCCTACCCCATCTGGATCATCTACTCTGTTGCAGATCTTGGTGTCATCTGCAAACAGACAAACCTTACCCTTCAGTCCATCTGCAATGTCACTGATGAAGATATTGAAGAGGACTGGCCCCAGAACTGATCCCTGAGGTACCCCACTTGTGACTTGCATCTCTTCTGACTGTATACCGCTACCACTACTTCGTTTTCTGCCCGCCAACCAGTTTGCCACCCAGTTGACCAACGCCTGACCTGCCCCGGGCCTACCCAGCTTATTAATCAATCTTCTATGTGGGACAGTATCGAAAGCTTTGCCGAAGTCAAGGTAGGCGACAACAACTGCTCCCCCTTGGTCCACCACTCTGGTTACCCAGTCAAAGAAATCTATGAGATTAGTTTGACAGGACCTTCCATTTGTAAACCCATGCTGTCTTGGATCTTGTGCTCCTATGGATTCCAGGTGTTGCACTATCCTTTCCTTAAGGAGCATAACCTAACTAAGAATAAAAAGAGGAAAAGGTCTATCGAGACTGTCCTGCTATTCAAGGGTTATATCTATTAATGGTTCTATCTGGTAAGAAAGAGTCCAAACTGTTTAAAAATCTGTTGTTTTTTCCTCAACCATAGTTCTTGGGCATGTGTTCCACAGCATAATGACTCTGTTTGAAAGTAAATGTTTTCAAATATCCAGTCTAAAGCCTTCAGTCTCTGTTTTGTGTGCACCCCCATCTGCTCTGCAAGACCAACATTTGTTAGCATGCAAGCCCACTTGAAGACATTGATCATATCACTTCTGTCTTATATTCTCCAGGTGGAACAAATTAAGTTTCTCTAATGTATCATGGTACAGTAATTCAGGCCCACTACATGAACAACTAGTTTTGTGGTGCATCTCTGAACTCCTATAGCGTTGTGTGAAATTGCAGAATTTCGATCCGCTAAATATTTTGTGAAATTCGCACATTTCTTAAAATATTTTGCGGGTGCAAAACATGAAATTCTACTGGCAAAATGCAGAATTTTGCCAGTAAAATGCAAACTTTTGCCTGTGAAATTTGGAATTTCACCACTTGCTGGCAAAATTTCACCACTCGGGAGTGAAATTCTGCATTTCACTGGTGAAATTTGGTGTTTTGCACCCACAAAATATTTTGCAGAATGAGCGGAATTTCGCTAAATATTTTTGCATGGTGAAATTTGCGATTTCGCTGGAATTTCACCGGTGAAGTAAAATATTGCTGCATCTCTAATTGCATATCACCCCCTCAACAGGGGTGTAGCCAGGAATTTCAGATCTGCACACCAAGTGGACTCACTGCTACCCCACCCCACCTTGTTAAGGTGAGCTACCCCCCGGTGTAGCCAGACAATATACAAATGTACACCAGGACCGTGTTTGTTGCCTCATTTGGCCCAATAAATCCAACTTTTGTATCTCATGTCAGTGGTTGTTGTCATGCATGGGTAAATACAAATGCCATGCACTGTTTCCTAAGACACCCACATACCACCCCAGAGCCTGTAAAGTTGTATTGTCCTTAGGATGCAAAGAGAATATTAGTGACCAGTCCTTCTAGTTTCGACTCCTATGAATAAAATTACAAAAAGGTTCAGTATTTTCTTTGTTAGTTTTCATGGAAAAAGGAAGCAGTTCAGAGCCTATTTGCTACTCCCCTTAAATAAAATTGCACACCATGGAGTGCTTGGAGTGTGCCTGCCTACACCCATACCCCTCAAGTGTGGAGAACAGATCTGTGAACAGTACTTCAAATGATGCCTCACTTAAGAAGTATGCAGAGAAACTATGGAATCCCTGGGATCAGTATGACTGCTCGATATGTGATTCCCTGACATTTTATTTCCCGACAGCAGCTTCCCATCAGGTACCATTAAATTGCCTGCTTACAAATATCCTGACAACAACTGCGTACATTACCCCTTAGTTCAGTCAGCGTCTTGGTGAGAAATGCAGGGGGAAAAAATACTTTACTCTTGGGTGTTCAGTAGTGAAGGAAGTCCATGTCTAAATCTATTTGTTTTTCTTTTTTGCTTCCTTCTGAAAAAACACATTATCTTTACTATTAATAATAACTTGCAGGCAGAAGTGTGCAGTCAGAGAATCCATACTGGAGGTTTGGATCTTGGCTGTCTGAACTCCTTGTATGGAAAATTGGCCAAGAGGAGGTGAGGGAAGAATATGGTTGCTGTAGCGACCCACAGCCTATATGTAAAGGCAGCAGAAGGTGGGATGGAACCCAATGGTGGGAGTAAGCAGTCTCAGAGAGTAAGGCAACTCCAATGTCTTACAGGAAGAGAACCAGGGAACCCCCCCCCCCAAGAAGGACAGCATACTGTTCAGCTTGTGCCACGTTATCTGTGCAAGATCTAGAGATGAAGAGAGAGCAGAGCAGTGGTTGACTGGAGAAGAGAGAGTTAGGAAGAGGGAGAGATAGGAAGAGGGAGACACTACTGTGAGTAGATTGTAAATGTGGAAACTGTGTGCAGAATGGAGTGAGGAGGTTAAGTGGGGTAAAGGGGGTTGGGGAGATTACCGAGAGCAATCAAAATTCCTGGAAGTGGGGCTGGTCACCGAGAGAAGCGGGATGGGTCACCAAGAGTCGGGAAATATTCTGTCAGTAAGTTCTACTGCTCGGGCAGATGAAAGTTGGGAAACAGCATTGGAAAAAGATGCGATGGTCAAGTGCATGTTGGGCAATTGTATCAGACCCGATTCCCTCCTACTTATGATGCTCCCTTTGATATTGCCCATTATAAAATGGGCAGAAAATTTCCTCTATTCTGATTGGCTGAAAGCCTTTTCCAGCTGTGTCCCTATCAGGACGTAACCATGCAATGGGCATTATTTGTGCCAACCAGACTGTAGCACATGATAAAAATCAATGTGTGCCACCACTATCTCACTGCAGCTCCTCAGATGGCATCTGACAAAAACTTGGGAGAGTGCTGTCACTGTACTGTAGAAATCAGTACTTGAGTGTCGCCTCACAAACAGTAACAAGTACCTTAAATAAAAATGACACCCAATGGCATGTTACAGATACTTTTTGCTCTGCTTGACAAAACCTCTGTCACATCGCTGATCCGCAGCTGTCCCGTTAAGTTGTTTGAAGTGCAGCAGCTTCTCTGAGGTCCACGCTCCCTTCAATGCCCATTTTGTTGACTTCTTTTCTGGCCAGTGCATTTGTTGCCACTGCCTCCACCCCCAGCCATCACCAGAACTGAGACCTGCTTGTAGTCACTCGAGAACACATAACACAAAAAATAAGAGAAGCACTGCAGTTTTCATTTTCCTTTGAAAGATACACTCACTTCATCAGACACAGTTTAACAGAAAGATGATCTACAGTATGGAAACTGAAGAGGGACACAGTCACTACCAACAAAACTGCCATTATCCATGTAAAATACATAATATCAAACTGAACAAAAATGGAAAGCACATAAGGTGTGTGTATGTGTGTAGCAGAGGAAGTTGGTTGAGGGGACTTAACCTAAACAATATGTGTGTGTGTTGGGGGAGGGGGAGTCCATCTACTGGTGACCAAGCTACAAATACATCTGTTATATTTCTACAGGACAGTTCTGTACATAGGGAACTATTTTTTCTCTTCTAACAGGAAACCTCTTTTTCCCCAATTTTTTTCCTATTTAATTTTTCTTTTTTAAACTTTTGATTTCTACTTGTGGGGCCTATTTGATAAGTGCAGTAAGACACTCCGATGTGTGGGTTATGACCTGATAAGAGCCCTTCCCAGGTGCTAAAGGCACTCGGTGCACGTGCCTCATGCCTCATAGCACACCAGGGGTGTGCTTTTATCAGGCCATAACCCACACCTCATTGTGTCTTTTTGTTTGTGTACTGTATAAGCTGTCTTGACTACTTTGTTGCAGTGTTTTATGCTTTTATGGTCCTTGGTCACTATAACAACTAGGTCCCTGATATCAGCCACACCCTCGATGCCTTGGCCAGCAAGCTTACACAAGTGAGAGGCATTTTCCCAACCTAAGTGAACCACTTTACATTTCATTCACTTAGGCAGGGCATCTGCCCAATGTAAGTGAACCACTTTACATTGCAAGCTGTTAAACTGCATGTCCTTTGATAGTGCCAAGTTATAAATTCTACTGATCTCATCCTGTGGTGCCACAGCATCCTGTTCACAAACAACTCTCCTATCAGCCTTGATGTTGTCAGTGAACTTAGACACCCGACTTTACACTCCAAACTCCTTGTCAGCACTATATACGTTGCACAGCACAGGGCTCGGCACCGACCCTGTGGGATTCTGAATATTTCCCTGGCATACATGCCCGCTGTCTCTTATGAGAAATCATGCATTTACTTATTTAATCAGTGTGGACTGTCTCTCATGAGAGATGCTGAGACAGCATGTGAGTTCACACACACACACACACACAGGTTTTAGATGCAAGGTGTTACCCGGAAGACCAGAAGCTAATTACAGACTAGAACAGGCCTTAATCAAGAATCTTCTGTTTTTCTAAGTTAAATATAGCTTTAACAGCTAAGAGGGAAATCAATATCCATTTTATGACATTAGAGGAGGAAACCAGGTTATGGCACATTGGTGCGAAATCCTAAATGCTTTGATGTCTGTGTGAGAGAGGATACTGCTTATAGATGAAAGGAAATTTACAGACTTGATTGGGGAAGTCACATGGGGAAAGGAGTTTCTGCTGATGTAACCTTAATTATCTTACATTCTAATATGATAAAATATCCTGGGTGTATGATTTTTCATAAACAGAGGAGGAGCTAGGTGACCTCACACAAAGGGGTTGGCAAAGACAGTTTTTTAAACAGATTCTGTTTTCTTTCAGAGACACTTTTATCTGGACTTTGACAAAGAAACATCTTAGAGCAATTTAAGCAAGTATACAGGTAGAGAGAGACAAAATCTAAGTACTGTAGTAGGAACTTGAACTGTTACAACCTTGTTCTTTTAAAAGATTGTATGGTTCTTGCGATATAATGGTTCTGTATTTTATGTTTTACATACTTTTATCTATTTTAATAAAACCCTATTTTTAGAGCCTACTTTGTCTGTCTTTGAATTTCTTTTCTTTAACAAGTGAAGTATATATGGTTAAAGCAGACACTGTGCATAAGCTTGAATGGTGATACCAAACTGGAAAAAGGTAAGAGTAATCTGAGGTCTTTATGAGAGTTTTTAAGGGTTCATTTTGTACACCTAGTTAGGTGACCATAGGCAAAGATATCTGGCCCCCTGAAGACAGCATTATCTGAGTCTGTGCATTGGGTACGCTAACAAGAGGTTCACAGTTTGAATCTCTTCAGAACTGAGACCAACTGTTGATTCGAACACACAAAACATACAGGAGGGTTACCCTGTTTCTGTTAACTGTTCACAAGACTGCGCTCAGAGGCTGGCACTTTGGGAGTAGAGGGCTGACCTGCTGAGTGGGTTTGTGACAATCAGTAGTAATGGTTATTTTAGGAAGTGTAGTCTTTCAATCAGCTGTTTGTGTGGCACTTCCTACCATGACCCCCCCCCCCCGACAGGGTTCTCAACATCCTGAAAGGGGAAATCAGGAAATGGCTACCCCTTCTCCTCATATTCAGTTCTTGCTTCTCGCCCCCCCTTCTCCACCTGCCCTTCTGGGTCACCAGTGTGCACAACCTAACCCCAGCCTTTTTGCTCCTACAGCACTTGCGAACTACCGCGAGCCTGCTCCTGGTACACTCATGTACTATAAATGGTTCTATGACATTATTACTGATTTGTACATTTATATGTTCTTTTGTATGATTTTGGACATGTATTATAATTTATCCAATGTTCCACTACTGTTTATTGCACAGTACCTTGTGTTCCAAACTGTTGCACAATCTTACAATGTTGTATTGTTTGTACTACCCACATACTATTGTAACTGATCATCCTTGACAACCCTATGTAACCCCTCCCCCCAGGGCACACCGTGAGATGTGCAACTTGTTGTTCAGTGTGCCCTCCTGGTGAAACATTTCAATAAATAAAAAACTTTGTTTAAAAACTTTGCTAAAGTCCAAAGTAGACTACATGTACACTACCCTCCTTATTTATTTATTTTGTTACCTTTTCCATGAATGATAGCAGATGTGATTGGAATGACCTGCCAGCTGCCACCCCTAAATCCATGCTGACTATTCTCATATAACTCATTATCCCATAGACACCCATGTTCTTTTCCTTCAAATTATTCTTTCAAAGATGTTAGTGACCACCAAAGTCAAATGGATGGGCCAAGGATTATTAGCATGATCACATTTGCTCTCTTATACAATGTTACCTTTTCCACCATTGTCCAATCCTCAGGCACCTTACAGTGTCTACAGAGGATTGGTACATACAGTATTAGTAAGTGGTACTGCAATTTCATGTGGCATTTCTCGCTTAGAAACCTTGGGTTTAAGCTATTGTATCCAGGAGGCTAGCTAATATTCATATTAAGAAGTTATTTAAAGAGCAGCTGATGCCTTTGAACAAACTTTGGAAAACATAATAGTTGGACATACTTAAGCTTGTATTTCGCATATCTTCTATAGATTTCTCCTCTTTATTATTTGTTGCTGAAGAAATTCCCACAAAAACAGGATTTGTGTCCCTTAGAGAGTATCTGCCTCTGTAATTTGCTCCCTACGTGACATCATAAAGCTCTGTTGTGACACCACAGTCTGCTGCTATGGGAATAACTGTGATGTCACAAGCACAGTATTATGATATCAGGTTGGGAAGAATCAGTAGGAGCTGATGAACCCTCAGGGAACATCTCTTCTGTTTTCATGCATCTGATCTCAGAAATAAATCATGGAGGTAAGAAATACAGAGCTAATGAGAGATATAAGCTGCTTTGTGTCCAAATGTTATGTTCTTCAAAATTCTTCTTGAGGCATCAGTGGCTCTTTAAGAACTTTCGGAGGAGTAATGGTAATGCTACACACCAGCATCCCACTGTCTTCCATGTCCTTATCCACACCCCTTTTATCATTGAGATTTACCCTTCCCTCCAGCTTAGAGAATACAGTATATCCTCATTTATCCGAATGTGATGGGGGGCAATGCAATTGTCTGGATAAACATGGTTTTGGATAAGTGAGAGCACTTTACAGTATAGTCTATTAAGCTGTGGGACACAACACATTTTTGGATAACTGAGAGTTTTGGTAAAGTGAGGTTTGGATAACTGTCGTGTTACTGTACTGTGGAAAAGTAGTTGTTCCAAATACTCACTATTTCATTCTGATCACCAGTTAGTTTGTGTGTGCTGCTTGACCTAATAGACCCTATTTCTCTTGTGCACATTTTGTAGACTCTTAATTTATAAAGGTGCAAAACTACATCTTGGCCTTGTTAGAGCCTATAGAAGGCCAGTACAGGAGGGGCTCAGATCTGCTGCAGGACTTGAATATAGTGCCCCCCCAATAAAAACCAGAGCAGTATCAGGTCACTTGTCTCATAGTGGTCCACTGGTTTGGAATAATCTGCCTTTTGGCTTGTTTACAGTCTTTAGCCTTGATCCCCCTCCAACATTTGGCTGGTGTGCTGATGCCACAGCAAAACATTTACAGTGACAAATCGACCATATCGCTGTAATGTACCCGCAGGACCATGGCACTGCTTCTCCAGAACTTGCACCCACCTCCCTGAATCAACTCCAACTTAGAGTTAATTATAATAATATACAGGGGAAGGGGCAGGGGACAGAGCCCACCACAAGGGGGGTTGTGGGAGATGAAGTCCCCCACAGAAAAAAACTCCTTTCTGTGATTGCTGTCTGCCGACTGTCAGCATAACGCCTTTTGCTGCATTTGAGGTCGACATGTTTTCTGTCGAACCACAGTGGTGGAACCCATTTGGCCATATACATAGATGGAAGAATCTGCATTGCTCACAGCCTAGGTGATTCTGTGACTAAACTAAGTTCTGATGAGCACCGATGAGTGCATACCTCTCAACTGTACCACATTATGAGGAATGTTCCTCATTTTGCTTCACAAAAGCTTCCTGTTCCACATTGTGAGAGCTTGTTCCACATTCAAAGTCAACATTTAATAGCAAAAATCCATAATAAATTATGCAAAAAATATATTATTTAATTAATAACAGACATTCTGAACATAAATGCAACATGTTAACAGTGTTTTGAGCTTCTTAGGTAAAGATTTGATTAAGTGTTCCACATTTTGCCCATTTGTTCCACATTTTGACAGGCAATGTTACACATTTGGAGGAAAAAAGGTTGAGAGGTATGGATGAGTGTGTGACCATATATTGTGCTACACATGATATGGATGCTATGTTGTAGTTCTCTCTGTGAGAGATATGTGGCATGTACTGTAACTGTGTTAAACTGTAACTAAGCTATACTATCTAATTTGTACTCTCTAGCTGTAATCAGATCCTGCCTTGCCTTGAATAGCTACTTCAACCCATTGTAAATGAGTCCTTGACTCAATGGTGTATCTGTTTCTCACGAATACAAAGATTATTATATTGCTAGATTCTTTTCATGTTGGCCTCTTTGTCTGTAGCTATAGTATATTAAGCTCCACCCTAACTTTGGGCTACTTTATCTTCCATCTAGTTAAGACCTGCAAGATTTTATGTTGTCTCAAGTTCTCATCATTTCCTTTCCTTTTTTTTAATCACTTAAAGACAGAGTGGCTCACTCCAAGGTATGTGGTGCCTTGCTCCAATGAATATGTACTACAAACAAGGGTTTACTGCTGCCTTGCAGAAGTGGAACAGGAATCCCCCGTGCACCGCACTCCATGTGGTTGTGCATGCTTTGGAGTGCTGGCTCACCCCCTGCACTGGCCGCCCCCACGCCGAGCTCCACAATTGGCCAGGGGATCAGGTGCATGGTTCCTAAGCCATTGCTCTAACCACTGGACCATGCTACCTCTCATTTTAAATAACTCCCCTTTCTGGTGCAGTAAATGATTTTATTAACTTCATTACTCATCCACAGAGGATCTTTTCTGTTTCACTTATTGCATTTACATTAGGTAGACTATCCTGCAGCAGCATAATTATGGTGTTATGTGAAAAATAAATATAAGAATTTCACAAGACACAGTGGGTGGGATATTCAGAAATGCGACAGAGGGAGGCACAAGAGGGGCACAGTGCAACTCAACTGCACCATGGCGCAATTATTGCAATATTCAAAGGATGAACATGACAAGATGCACCTGCGCAACATAGCTGAATATCACACAGATGCACCATAGTGCAACCAGGGATGTGCCAGGGAGCAAGTCAGGAAGTGCAACAGTGCAACCAGGGATGTACAAGGGAGCAAGCCAAAAAGCACAATAGCAGCAACCAGGGATGCGCAAGGTGCAGAGGGGCATGCACCAGGACACAGATGGAATGGCAACAGGCGCAGCAAGGAGCAAGCCACAGGGGTGAGAGGGCCCACCACCAGGGCGCAGAGTGTGCCAGGAGAGAGGCATGGTAGGCACATAAAGGCACACCGCCAAGTGTGCATGGGGCAGCAGCCCCAGGCCATGTGCACCACAGTGGCAACAACGGCCACTGGCACACAGGCACCGGCAACCCCCCACAGGGAGGCTCGAGACACGCCACATGGACCACATCCAGCAACACACAGGCAAACAGCACACAAGGCACACACCACATGACCCAAACAGAGAGCTCACGGCCACCCCAGCCATCCAATGGAGAAACACCACCAGGTACAACCCCCAGTCCACCCAAGCCATACCACACGGCAGCCATGCACACCACTGCAGCATGGCTCCACACGCCAGCTGCAAAGCAGGCACAGACACAGATGGATAACCATATATAAGTGTATTGCAACAGGTATAAAACAACTATGTACAAATATACAGGTAACAGGGTAACGGGAACAGGGAACGGGGAGGCCACAAACAAACAGGGAGGCCTGGGAAGGGGGCAGGGGGATGGGGTAATGGCTAAAAAAGGAACAAGGGAGGGCAAGGGAGGGGGGTCAGGGAAGGGGAACTGAAGCAGGCCAATGGGTCCTATGGCCATCCACGCCCCACCAGAGTCTGACGCCGGCATCAGCGCTGCCACCTGTGCAGCGACTGTTCCATCAGCCGTGTCACCTGGAGCATGGCAGTGATGACCCACAGGATCTGCTACAGGAGCCTGGTGTTGACATCAGGGCCACAGACACCTAGGACAAAGGAGGGAATGCGGTATGAGTGCAGGTCCAGAACACTGTAGCCCACCCACCGTGCGCAGCGGACATCGGTGACATGAACCCCTGGGATGGCACCCAGCCATCCGCAGTGTGGATGCCCACATGAGCCGCCACCCGGCGATCCACAGCCATGCAGAACACTGCACACCAACAAAACCCATGCGCCGCACACCACTGCCATGGCAGGCAGGTGACATGGCTAAGCAACAGGATGGCAATGGCACAGCCTTGACCCGGGTGCACCCACAGCCCACCTGTAGCAGCCACACACATGTGCAATAGCCACAGCATGGTGCAACGGTCACTGTGGGCAGTGCACAGCTGGAGTAGCCATGCACACAGAGGGCCGTGTCCCACCCCCCCTTCCCCACTGCCCACCCTGCACAACAATGTAGCATGAAACAGTGCCTACCTGCATGTGGCGCACCATGCCCCTGCCCGGCAGCACCACCCATGTGGCCTGCATCCTTCACACGAGCCCCTGCGGTGGCCCTCCCTGGCCCGGCCACAGCACTGGCCAGTTGCGCCCTCCTCCAATCTTCAGGGCCTAGGAAAGAAACATGGATAAAGACACATCAGTACCTGGCAACACCAGATACCCCCCCTACCCCAGCACAGTGTGCCACCCTGCCCAGCGCAGCATCAGAACGGTGGCACAGGGTGACAATGGTGCACCACCATGGCCAACAGGATGTGCAGCCCCAGCTCCCCCCGGCAGCATGGCATGACAACTTGACTGCCTGACGGACCACTGATTGGGCATGGACACGGGCATAGTGTATTTACCTGGCCATGGCACGGCACCCCTCCAGACACGTGCCTGTAGAGACTGGAGCCGCTAAGGGTCCCTTTGCTGCAGGTCCCCATGGTGGTGCATGCATTGCTCACTGCTGCACCGTGCACCCGTGGCCTCCTCCAGCCCATCGGTGACCTCCTGCCACACCTCCATTCGTGGCCTGTTCAGGGGCACCTGGCCAAATAAACTCCCAGCATGTGGCTCCACAAGGGCCACAAGGTTCACCAGCTGCACCTGTGTCCAGTTAGGAGCCCTGGCATTGCTATGGCGTGGCATGGCTGTAACTCAGTCGGGAACTCAAAATGGCACCCAGTAGCGCAGATGTCACATGTGCTGTGGATGCATGCCTCACATGGTGATGCGCTGCCAACACCAATCACACAGCCACGTAGATGCGTGATACGGTCAACGCAGCACTGGCACATGCTGCAGAGCTCCCAGAAGTGCAAAGGGCAACCGTGTGGAGTCAAGGGTCGGCACACGCACCCTGTGTGATAGCGCCGTTGGGCCCACCATGCATGGTGCATGGTAGGGGCATGTAGGCACCATGGTGCATGGCCTAATAGCACACGGGTGCCATGGCACCCATAGTGCAGAAGTGCAATCAGCAACATGGTGCCACAGTGCCATTAGCACTATGGCGCCCAGGCACCATGGGCCATACAGCGCATGAGCACCACGTGTACAACAGTGGCTGAGCACTGTAATGATTACTGCGCATTGTGCGTAGGGTGCGCCAGTGGTGTACGCAACAGCAGTACACGCATGCAAACTGCAAGGCCTGTTGCGCATGTCACAATGTTGCGCCACGACTTGTGCATGTGCAACTCCATTGTGCAATGCACAACTTCGTGATATTCAGCCCGGCATATGCAGATTAGCCTATTAGCATATCTGCAGTGCATCAGAGGCATTTGCATGTCATTACAGTTGCGCAAGCCCTCATTTGCATGCGATGCGCTATAAAGGTGCCGTGGGACTGCACAGGGTATGGACCCTATTGTATTGTATCCTACAGAGGTAAGAGGCATGCTGTGGGCCTGTCAGGACAGTGGAATGGGAAGGTGGTGTAGGTATCAGCAGACATTTAACACATGTCTATCTCCACAGGACCGAGCATGACCGATCATGAGGAAGTTGAGGATCATGGGCCTGCATGCAAGTGCAGGCCCAACTTCAACAGGGCAGAGACGGATGCCTTATTCGAGGCATACCTGGAACAGGAGCCTCTACTGAGTGACTCGACAGGCACTCCACAGGCCTGGGCAACAGCATGGGAGGGTGTGGCCCATGCTGTGAACCAGCAGGGCACTCATCAAAGGTCTGTGCAGGAGTGCAAGAAAAAGGTTGGCACAGACAGGAGGAGGATTAAAGAGAAGGTGGCAGCCATCTGAGCAGCGTGTGCCACCACAGGTGGTGGACAGCCTGCCGTGCCCCAACTGACACCGCAGGAGGAGTTGGTGGTGGCAACCAGGCAGTGCAGCACCCTCGAGGGTGTGCCCTGGCGGAGGCTTCCAGACAGGAGGCAGCCCATCACTGCATGGTAGGTATGGCAGCAATGGAGGCAGGGGGCAGGGGGGGTGACAGTGGCACTAATGCAACTGTGTTCCCTTTCAGCTCCTGAGCACCTGCATGCAGTGGCTGAGGTGGGGCTGTCCGCCGTGGGGGCAGTCCTGGTCCCGGAGGACTGTCCGTCCACCTCCACCAGTGTCTGGGGGCCAGATCACATGCAGCCCAGCACCGCTGTCCATCTGGATACCCGTGGTGTGGTTTGCAGATGAGGCCCTGGCTGTGTTTCAGCACGATGCCAGGCATGGCGTCCAGTGTGCTGAGACACAGATCGGGTTGGGTCCGGGACAGATGATGACGAGGCCATCATCCTGGACAGCACTGTTGAGGTTGCAGGGCAGGAACCCATACCACACAACTGCCACAGCAGTGCAGACAGTGCCCTGGAGGCATTTGCCTGCCCACTGTCCACCACCCCAGCATCTCCATGTGCGCCACTGGTGCAGCATGGGCTGATGGTGGTGGTGCAGCTGCACTGGTGCTGCCCTGTGCACAGTGGCTGGAATGGCAGCAGTGGCAGTTGGATGGTGTTGAAGGGAAGCTGGGTGCAGCACCCGCCGATGGTGCACTGCATAATGAGCAGCCCCAAGAGGGCCCCGCTGTGCAGCACCCACCTTTGCAGGGGCTGGTCCATGGGGTGAGGCACCACCTGTGGGTCGGCACACTGCCCATGCGCCCCAGGATGCTGACCCTTTGGCCGAGCACACCTGTCTGCTACTGGCCTCCGTTGAGCAACAAGTGCTGGTGGTGGCAGGGGTACGAGTGCTTTGCGCAGAGCTGCACCAGGCAGCACAGCGGCGTGATGGGGACTTTGCCCAGCTCCTGGCAGAGAACACGTGAATGCGGGTGGACACGACCACGGCCACGGATCAGTTCACCACTGTGGTCACAGCCGGCATGGCACCACTTGCCTCCCTGGTGCATGCCCATCCACTGCATACCCCATGGAGTGCATTCTTCACCCCTCGGTCATGGCATCGAGTGACCCCCTCTGTGTCAATGCTGGGATCCGCTGTGGGCATTCCGAGCACAGCTGGAGCGAGCATGTTTGGGAGCCTGCAGACACCTGCGAAGACCCGGTCGCATTCCAGCAGTGAGACCCCTTGGGGAACATCACAGACACCCCCTGTGGCCATCGCACAGCCTGAGTCTGCTAGGCAGTCATGGTGGGGCCATCCACGTGTCCACGGTGGCCGTGCAACCGTGTGGCATTCCTGAACCACCCACCTCCCCATCCGCTGTCTGCTGCTGCCCTGTGTGCGCACTGGTGTCATATGTGTGTGTGTGCCTTGGACGTAGCAGCCATGGTTGACGCCACACATGAGCCTTGTGCACACCCCTCCCAGCTGCTGGCCACAGTGGCATGTGGATGATGATGCCAGCAGAGTGCTGACTGCCACTTTGCACCGGTGCTGATGCTCAGCATCTGACACACGACCGGTGTCCACCTCTGGGCAGGGGCATGATGGGTCCTGTGTGCATATGTGTGTGTGTGTGTGTGCTGGGTTGTGTGTGTGTGAGTGTGTGGGTGGTGTGTGTGGGGCTGTGCTGCATGCATTCATGGTGTCCGGTCTCATGCCTGTCCGCGCTCCCCTCCTGCCATCCCTGTCATGGAGCCCACCCATGCATGCCTGTATGCTGTGCCATTGACCCCCGGGACATGCATGTGGACATGGTCACCTACCTGCATGCTCCATAGTGCTTCTCTGCAATTGTATCCTGGTGCTGCTGGGCCATCCTGGTCAGCTGCTGCTCCCTTCACCCGGGGGCTGCCTACCACCACCAGGCCCTGTCGCCACTTCGTCCCCACTGCTGTTCCCCTCATCGACCTCGACAGCTATCCCATAGTCGGTGGCCAAGTTGTGTAGTATACAGCAGGCCTTTGAGGGGCTGTACTGTAGGGCACCACCAGACCTGTCCAGGCAACGGAACCATGCCTTCAGCAGCCCAAACACTCACTCGATGATATTCCGTGTGCCTCATTGTATTGCTCCTGCACTGGGGTCGACGGGCACCGGTATGGGGTGAGCAGCCAGGGCCAGAGTGGGTAATCACTGTCACCTGTGTCTAGAGATGTCTGGTTAGCATGGTGGACTGTGTCACTGCACCCCCCCGCTGTCCCAGCCACACCGCCTGGCACTCCTGTCCTAACATCCGCCACGCCCTGCCCTGTTGTGCCTGGCTTTCCGCTTCTGCAGCATACTCACCTACTAGGTGGCCATTGGGGATGTCCCCACTCTCAAACCTATGGCACAGTGCTGACTTGTGCCAGATGAAGGCATTGTGTGATCCACCAGGGTGTGTGGCACAGACATTGATTATGCACCCCCTGGCATTGCACACCACCCAGCAGTTGACACTGGGGTAGCCCTTCCTGTTGATATACGCTACCCCCTCTGGGCCAGGTGATGTGCGGATGCTGACATGGGTGCAGTCGATGGCCCCCAGCATGCCAGGCATATGTGCCACCCTGTGGAACTCCTGCAAGTTCGCTGTACACTCTGCCTGTGTGCTGGGGAAAGACATGTATTCCGCAGCATGTGGCAGCAGTGCACTGAGGAATTGTGTGAGGAGCCATGACATGGCTGACTGGGTAATGCCTGTGTTGTCCCCTGTTGGTCTCTGGAAGGTACCCGTGGTGAGCAGGCACATGACAGCCGTGAGTTTTGTCTCCACCAACAGGATGTGGCTCCGTCTTGTGGGTGCCTGCATCTCCTCACTGCACAGCTCACAGAGCTGCCTCAGAATTGCCCGGTTCAGATGGTACCAGCCCAAAATCTCTGTGTTACTGTACTGTTTGAAGGTGGTGCAGGCACGGTACCACCTGTTCCAGGTGTACCGCCGATGGGCCCGTCCACGGCAGCGCCACTGTGCAAGCTGCCTCCTCACACCCCTCATTACTGCTTCCATCTGGAAGATGGCACTGGCCATGGCCTGGGTTGTTCTTCCCCCTCCAGGCAGCTGTCTTGCCAGGTCCCCTGCTGTGTGCTGCTGACTATGCCCCTGCACTGGGTGCACACCTGTGTTCTGGCTTCCTGGCCGGCGGACTGTGGGCTGTGGCCTCCACCTCCAACCTGCCTGGGCCCCTGTGCAGTCCCTCCTGTGCTGGGTGTCACAGGCACTCACTGTGGATGTTGCCTCTGACCCTGTCTCATGCCCACGCACACACACACACACACACACACACACACACACACACGCTCACGCTCACAGCCTCTGTCAGTGTCACACACCCTGGCCCACACTGTGTGCCACTCCTAGCCTGCCTCTGTCTCTCTGTGGCTCCCCTCCTGCTGTATAGCCTGCCCACTCGCTCTCCCTCAATCTGGCTCCTCTCTGGTGCAAGCCTCATTCCCTCACTTGCTCCCTCTTTTTATGGGCTCAAATCTGACCCGCGCAAGTCCTGTTTGCTCCTCGCTTGCACCGTTTGCCTGCTGTTGAATATTGCACTGTGCCACATATTCATGGCTACGCCCCCTGCACTTGTGCATGCCTTCATTACCATTGCACATTGGCACATTGGGACTTGTGCTGCGCAAGTGCTGCCGCTGAATATTGCTCTCCGGCGCATTGGCGCAGTTGTGCCGGAGCATCCCTGTTACGCATTCTGCAACTGCTTTGAATATCCCACCCAGTAAGTAAAACATTTTGTACTTTATGTACTAATCAGGGGCAGCTTTACCCTTAGGTTTGGGACTGTTACTTACTTTTTTTTATTTGAATGTATTTTATCAGGGAAGCATACACAGTTTAAGAAGTACTTGTTTATAGATGCAACCTGGTGGAGGGGAGGAGCTAATACAGCAACAAGGATAATACATTACACTAATAATACATGTGCTGATATAAACAGAATTTATACAATGAATACCTACATTCAAAAGGAATTACAGTACTGTAGTGTTAATATTCCCTCTTTTTGCTGTATTGTTTGGAGTACTTTTGTAGTTTAGTACCCTCCTGTCTGTTTTCTTATTTTCTCTTGCAGTCTCATTCCCCCAAGTAATACTTGGAAATGTGTTCTGATTCAGTATGTCTTTCCAGGATGACAATTTAAAAAGTACAAAGGAGAGAAAAAGAGGAAAGAAAGAAGGAAGGAAGGAAGGAAGGAAGGAAGGAAGGAAGGAAGGAAGGAAGGAAGAAAGAAAGAAAGAAAGAAAGAAAGAAAAAAGAAAGAAAGATGCATTAACGCATTTTATTGTCTGACTTCCTTTATGTACTGCATGATTCTTGAGGTTGTTTTGGTATGGGATAATACTTACCTGGGTATCAGTAATCTCCATTTTGGACATATTTGTTTTCCAAAGAATACTGCATGGTAACAACGGCAAAAAAGTGTGGGGTAGGGGGTACTTCTAAAACAGAAAGTACAGTTATGTAAAAACTTACTGTAACAGTAGATCTTTGAGAGAAGCTCTTGCAGCAGGCTACACTGGTAGGACTAAACCACCAGGCACTGGGACCACATGGAAAACTTTTATCTAGCAGTCTATCATGGGGGACTGCCCCCCGCCATCTGTCAACTGACATCAGTACAGCCTATATAGGAGGGTAGTCCCCCACACCACCTCAGTTCTCCCACCAGAGACCACATAAAGGCAGCTGAAGGAGAACCAAGGAGGTTTCCTGACAGCCAAGCAGAAGAAGGTTCACAGAGAAGGAACAGCAAGGTAAAGGAGGGAGGGAGGGAAAGCAGGGTCTGCTGTAAGAGCTTCTCTTGAAGATCAGCTGTTACAGTAAGTTCTTACATAACTGTACTATCTTACTTCGAGAAAGGCTCTTGCAGCAGGCCACACCAGTAGGACTGAGTCTCAAGTGGTACCAGTATCACCAGGATGAAATCACTGGGAGGAGGACAAGTCAGCAGTCAAGAGCCTATGACAGAAGGCCATGGAGGCCTGCCAGGCTAAAGTTGGCTCTACACCTAGAGGCGATGTCCAGACTGTAATGCTTTGTGAAAGTGTGGACAAAACTCCAGGTGGCCGCTGCACAGATGTCAGCAGCAGACACATTGCTGAAGCAAGCTGTAGAGGCAGCCATACCCCCTGGTGGAAAGGCCCTTGAACACCCCCGGAAGGGGCTTGTTGTACCTGTGGTAGCAGTAAACAATGCAATTAGCTAACCACTTAGACAAACACTGTTTGAAAACAGGAGTGCTCTCTCTCTCTCTCTCTCTCTCTCGGGAGCAAGAGAAACAAACAACTTATCAGTTTTCCTTAAAGACTTGGTGTGGTTTGTGTAATACTGAAACATTTTGTGAACATTCAAAGTATGGAGCAAGGCCTCCCCCTGATTAGAATATTCAGGAAAATAAACTGGAAGGTGACTGGATTGATTTAAAAGTAAACTCAGACACCACCTTAGGTAAAAGCTTAGGATTAGTACGCAAAGACACCCCGTCTTTGTGAAAAACCAAATAAGGCTCTTTATACATCAGAGCCTGGAGCTCAGAAATCCTTTGAGCAAAGGTAACTGCAACTAAAAAGAATGCTTTCCATAACAGAAAGTGCAGCTTGCGGCGACCCGGGTTCGGGAATGGACCCAGGGCGCTGGAGGGCTGGCCGGGAGGAGAAGGATCGAGCATCAGAAGACTGCTCGCCTTCTCCCGGGGGGAGGGAGGGGATGCAGCCTAGTGCCTACTGACTTCAGGCAGAGGCTGGAAGCATGACAGCATGCTTGGCTTGGCTGACTGGGAGGTGTGGTGGACATCAAAGTGCACCTAGATGTCTCTGGCACACCATGCTCCCGGGGAAGAACAGGGAGGAAAAGCAGCTCCCAGGCTGGTCGGATGACACCAACACAGAAAGCCCCGTAGCCAGCCATACCCACCTCAGCAGCAGCACCCAGGGCCAATTGACAAGTGTACTAGCCACCCCACCAGTGCCTTCCCCCTCGGAGGAGAGGGACCCATCCAGTGAATGGTTATGCTGGGTTACCCTGGGATGTTGGCTGCAATGTGAGGTGGGGCTGGGGGGGTAGGGTGTCAGGTGGGGGGCCTAGGAGGCCCGAAGGAGTGGCAAGTCTGGGGGCAGAAAAGCAAAAAAAAAAAAGAAAGTGCAGCTTGCAACTTACAGTCAGTTCCAAGGGAGGTAAAGTGAGTATTTCCAACATAAAGTTGAGGTCCCATGGAGGGACAGGGTCCTGAATGGCAGATTTCAGATGCAAAATGTCCTGCAGAAATGTGTGAGACACCTCAAGCTGGGCAACAGGTTTGCCCCAATAGGTGTATGATATGCAGAGGTGGCAGAAAGGTGCACCTTAAGGGAAGAGTACCCCAGGCCTGAATCTGAAAGGGAAAGGAGGTACTCCAGCACCTGATTCACTGGGTAGGTGAAAGGATCCAAATGATGAGCAGTGGCCCAAATGGAGAAGCACTTTCATTTCATAGGATAAGTGGCCCTGGTGGAGGGCTTTCACGAGGATGACAGTGACCCTAGAGGAAACTCTAAAGCAGGAAATAGTTAGGTTGACAGGAACCACACATGGAGATTCAGAGACTTGAGGAGGGACCAGGATGCCCTGGTCCTAGGAGAGCAAGCATGTGTACAGAGGCAAGGGCACCAGAAGTTCTACAGCTAGCTGTTGCAGCAAGACCAGAAAGGAGCTATGAGAATCATCTGTGCTCCATCCAGCTGGAGCTTGAGCAGAACCCTTTGCAGAAGCGGGAAGGCATACAGAAATCTCCTCTTCCAAAAGAGGGACAATGTGTCTTGTCAGAAAACTCCAGGCCCGTGATCGAGTGAGCAAAAAAGAGGCAGTTTTGCATTGAGTGGGGATGCAAAGAGGTCCAACTCTGGGTGACCCCACCTGTCGAAGCGGTCTTTGACCACTGCGGCTAGAAGCTCCCACTCGTGTGCCTGAGACCTGGAGAGGCTGACAATGTTGGCCAATATGTTTTGGATGCCTGGAACATGAATGGCCAAGAGCTCCAGATTGTGCTGCACTGGCAGAGAGGCTGTGGGAGTCCTAGAGTGTTTGATGGCAGCAGCGGCAGGGGCTGCTGTGGCCTTGCACTTCTGCTGTCCCTTGGCTGGCTGACCCTGTGTTTTCTTGCAGGAGGGTCAACAAAAGAACTGACATTGGCCCACTCTAGGCTCGGTGTGATAGAGTGGGTGGACTGACTTAAGGGCCTGCCCAGATTCCTGCAAAGTGGAAATAATGTCCTGGACCTCACTTTCAAAAAGGACCACCCCACAGAAGGGGATGTGCAAAATACTAGCCTGCACGTCCGGGCACCCAGAGCCAGGAATGGTGCTGGAGGTAGACTCCAGCAGCCGCCCCACACCCAGAGGCATCAACAGCATCATAAGCCACCTGGAGGGCATGATTACCCACGTTCAAGCCTGACTTTAGAAACTGGACAAGCCGCATCTTAATGAAATCTTCAGGCAATGTCTGGACCAAATACCTGGCTTGGTTCCAGAGGACATTCTGATACTGGACCACATGTGCCAAATAGTTAATGGCCCTAATGGCCAGCATAGTAGAGGCAAAACCACACTTGCCAATATGATCCAGCTACCTGGATTCCCAGTCTGGGGGAGAGTACTGAGGTACTTGGGCTTCTTAGTACAATAATGGGCCACATTAATCACCACAGAATCTACCTCAGGGTGACTGCCCCAATTAGCTAACCCACTGGGGCATGATAAAGGTGATCCATCTTGTTAGGTAGAGGCACGGTAGTAGAGGGGTGGACCCAGGCTGCCTTGGTGACATCCTCATAGGAGTCAATCATAGGGGCATCACCAAAGGAAGGGCATCTCGCTGCCTGAGGTAGATAGCTAGGCGACGACTCTCTGGGTCCTGCTCTTCGGTCTTTCAACCCATCATGGATTGGATGTAATGTGTAACATCCATAAAGAATGGATCATCAGGGGTGGTGGGACTTGGGCCCCTCTTTGACCTGGTCCTCCCCCTCCAAAGACTCACCCTGGGAGGAGGAAGATCCTAAAGATTTGGAGTCATCATCTTTAGTCTTGCTATCAGGGACTGGCATCAGAGGCTGATGATAGTTCATCCTAGAGCTTGAACTGACATCAGGTCATGCCCCCAAAAACCTCAATGTCTGGGGTTCTCTGGGACCAGCACAGTCAGAATTCTTGTGCTGCAGGTCTGGCGGAGGGTGGTGGGGAGATGCTGGAGATGGGTCCTGAGGAGCAGGGGTCTGCTTCTGCATGAAAGCCTACCATGCTGAAAAGAGGATTATAGTCCACCTGGGGTGCAATATTATACACTGGCAGGAATGGAAGTGACAGTGGATTAGGAAACGTCAGCTGAGGAGCCAGCGAAGGGTACCCTAGCACTGGCTCACCCAGTGCTGGGTAGTGATCAGGCGATGGTCAATGGGTGTTGGCTGCAGCATGGGTGGTGGCAGCAGCAACATCAGTGTTGGACCCAAAGACTGGGGTTGCAGCAGAACTGGTGGTGGTCCAGTGGGCACAGGCCTCGCATGGCCCGGAGACAGGTCTGCTGACATTGGCTCTACAGAAGAAGCCAGCACCTGGGGAGGAGACCTCAAGAAGGAAGCAGAGGCAATGCCAGAGTGGAGGAGACTGCATTGGCCAGCTACGGGTGTTGCCTGACTTGACTGGCGGTGGCCCCATGATGGAAGCCAGTGGAGGCAACACCTGGGATGGTGGGTGATAGTGGGAGAGCCATCGCCTGAAGAACCAAGACCAACTGAGCCACCCGGCTGAGAGCCTGTGGAGGATAAAGGCCTGAGCATCAGGGGTGGTGAACGAAGTCCCCAGCCCTGAGGAGCCACCACCTGAGACAGAGATGAGGGTAGGCGACTGAGCCACCAGGAGCCTGGAGGAAGAGAGGGCTGGTGGGGCCAACCCCCCCGTGGGAGGATGACCCCATCACGGTTGAAGGCTTGTGGGATGACCAGGACTGAGAAGATGACCGGGCCCATTCCCAATGCTTGTCCCAGTGTTTGTAGCTCCCAGACTTCTCCTTATGAGAAGAAAATGAGGCCCTGGAGGACTGGGCCAGTGAGGGCGTAGAGCTCCTGTCCTGCAGCTCCTTTTCTATGGCAACCAACTTCTGTTTTAAGAGGTGGCTCTCCAGGATTTTCAAGTGATGTCTCTGAGTGGCCTAGTTGAATTTCTGGCAATGCTGACAGGCTTCAGTGTCGTAGCTGGGGCCTAGGCAGCTCAGACGCACATAATGGCCATCCTTTTCAGGAATCTGTTTGCCTCAGGCACACTTAGTGGAGCAGTTGGAAAATGAGGCTGGTGGAGAAGACATAAGCTCATCAGAAAAAACATAAAAAAATTCAGTGTTTGGCACTCAGAAAAACAAAAATAAAAAAACGCAGTAGGCACACGAAAAGGCAGTCGACTGTAGCTGTGGCATCAGCTGAGGTCTGACATGCGTGGGTCGACAGCAGGAAAAGAACTGAGATGGTATGGGGTACTGCCCTCTTATATAGACTGTGATGATGTCAGTTGACTGATGTTGGTGGAGGGCAGTCTCCAAGACAGACTGCTAGCTAAAAATTTTTCCTTGTGGTCCTAATGCCTGGCAGCTTAGTCCTACCAGTGTGGCCTGCTGCAAGAGCCTTCCTCGAAGTAAGACCAAAGAAAATCAGATGACATCCAATTTTGCAGGCATGGAATTCAAAATGATTATTTTTAGATAAAAATGGTATTTGCAGGGGGTAGGCCTCAGGCAGTTGGTACAGGAACCCACCAGGGGCAAAGCAGTTTTAGACCTTGTACTGACCAATGGGGACAGGATCAAGGAAATCAGGATGGATGGGCACCTAGGTTCCAGTGACTACCATACAGTGTGGTTCAACATCAGTACAGTGTCGCAGGACAGTCACACAAAGACAAGGGTCCTGGATTTCAGGAGGGCAAACTTTGCAAGGATGGGGAGAGGGATCAAAGAAGCTCTGGCAAGAAGGGAAGCAGGGGGAGGGGTTGAGAAGAAGTGGGTACACCTAAAAGAAGCCATAGTGGAGGTCACAAACCAGTGCACTAGGCTGAGTAACATGGGCAAAAGAATGAACAAACCACTATGGTTCACGAAAGAGGTGGCAGAGAAAGTGAGGGACAAAAAGGGGGCTTTCAAAAAATACAAGGAGACCCAAAAGGATGAGGAGAGGGTGCTGTACCTAGAGAGACAGAGGGAGGCGGGAAAAGCAGTTAGGAGTGCTAAGACGCAAGCAGAGGAGAGATTAGCATAGACAGTAAAGAGGGGGGACAAGTCATTCTATAGATATATTAGTACTAGAAGGAAGGTCAGGGGAGGGATTGTAAGGCTCAAAGGACAGGAAGGGGTGTGTGTAGAGGGTGACCTAGAAAAAGCATCTATACTGAATGAATACTTCTGTTCGGTATTTATGGTAGAGGGGGAAGGAGAAGGACCACAGCTAGGCATCAGAAGCAATGGGGGAAGTGAGACCAACACCAGTCCTTTCACAGAAGAGAGAGTCCTGGAGGAAATCACAAAGCTGATGGTGGACAAAGCGAGGGGACCAGATGATATACACCCCAGGATATTAAAAGAATTACAGATGGTGCTGGCATCACCGCTGGCAGCCCTGTTTAGTGAGTCAGTACAGGGGTGGTTCCAGAGGACTGAAAGAAAGCAAATGTAGTCCCTCTTCACAAGAGTGGTAGCAGGGAGGAGGCAGGAAACTATAGGCTAGTCAGCCTCACCTCAGTAGTGGGCAAGATTATGGAGGCGCTCCTTAAGGAAAGGATTGTGGTACACTTGGAAACCATGGGAGCACAGAATCTGAGGCAGCATGGAGTCGCAGCAGGAAGGTCATGACAGGCTTTTTTTTGACTGGGTGGTGAAGGAGGTGGACCAGGGAGGAGCAGTGGATATTGCCTATCTAGATTTCAGCAAGGCCTTCAACACTGTACCACACAGAAAACTAGATCTTACTTCGAGAGGGTTCCTGCAATAGATCTTCACATATAGGACTGCGCCCCCTGGTGTCAGGTTCCAACGGCAAACTTGTAGCTAGCAATCATCAGCGAGGACCACCCCTGATGTCAGGTGACGTGACGTCAGGCCTACTATAAAAGGGGTCGGTCCCGCGCCCATTCTCCAGTTCTTTCCCACCGTCACCTCAGTTCATTCGGCTCTCGTGTAAGAACAGCGATCAAACGCCCGCATGTCATTTGAAGTTTTTTTTACTTCTACAATGTTTTTTTTCTATCCAACATCCAACCAATTGTATGTTGGCTCGCCCTAAAAAGAAGTGCTCTAAGTGTGGAGCTCAAATCCGCACATGGATGACCATTCCCACTGCATTCTGTGTCTAGGCCCCAAGCACAACTCGGATGAGTGTGCCATTTGCCTGGCCTTTAATTAAGCCACCTGGACCAGACTCAAGTGGACCCTCAAGGCCCACCTTCTTACCCGAGGTCTGGCATTGATAGAAAAAGAGCTTCAGGAGTTAAGGGAAAGGTCGTTGTCGCTGGCCCCGAGGAAAAAGAAGAAAGATAAGGAGAAGCACCGGGAGAGGAGTCCGTCACCACGTGGAAGGCCTGCTTCCTCAAAAATTGTGAGTACTTCTTCAGGTAGCCCATCCACGTCTTTGGGCTGGGCACCTTCTCCCCCCTCCTGTCAAGGTGAGCAGGCAGCCAGGGGTAGCATCTCTCAAGGTGTCTATTGCATCTCCTCCTCCCCCCAGCACTGCTGATAAGTCACCCTCTTATCCTGTCGACGGGTGCACGGCCGCGACCATTAAGCCTAGAGGCAGCCTCTCAGCTACTGACAGCCTGGTCAGGTCTGATAAGTCGGGCGACGGATCTTTTTTCATCTGCCCGGACCCTGAGTCTCACCTGTCAGGCTCCTGTGAGGACCCTGACGCCAGCTCTAGCGTGCTGCCTGGAGACTCTTCATCCCTTCGGGTCCTTCTTCCCAGGGATTTGCCACCTGATCCTGCTTTGTCTCTTCCTTCAGGATCATTTTTGGACCTTTCGCTGGGGTCTCTACCAGAGTTACCCCCAACACCTGGTCTTTTGCTGCTCCCGGACAGGAGTCTGTCACTGACCTGGGATCCTATTATGAAGCCTATTCCTTCAGGACCTTCAGGGGCCCTTTCTGATCCCACGCCACCTTGTGTCCCTCAGGCACCCCCCGGTAGGTCCAGTAGAACCTCCAGGTGGTTTTCCAGGGCCAGACCCCCATTTTCTGCCACCGGGTGGGCCTCCGTCGGCACCTCATTACCTGATACCAGGCCCTGTGCCGCTGACGCTGGGTTACCAGATGCTGGGATACCCTGGGTATCCTCCCTATGGCTACAACCCAGGATTGCCAGGGTTCCAGTATCCTCCTTGGCAACACCCATAATACCCAGCTACCCAGGCTATCAGTCTCCTCCTCCTCCTCCACCGACGATTGATCAGGATACGATCCCGGCTTGGTGGCAGGATGCCAGGACCCAGCTTCTCTCAGAGCTACAGCATCCAGTGGGTGACATTCCCCTGCCTAGGGCACCTCCCCCACCGATTCCCTCCAGATGAGCTTCAGGTTCCCTGCTGGTGGGTTCCTCTGGGGTGGACCCTTCCATCCCCAGCGGTTCAGAACCTTCTGACTTGGACGTCGATTCCGATCCTTCAGACATTCGGTCTCCAGTTGAGGTCCTACCTAAGGAATCTCCTAAATCTCCCCCCGAAGATCTTTCATTTGGTGACCTTCTGAGGACTATTCAGGCAGCAGGAGGCTGGCCTTCTAAAGAAGTGGACCCCCAGAGCAAGAGACTGGAGGAGCACTTAGATCTGGCCACTACAGACCCTCTACCCATCCCTCACTGGATGGGTCCTCATGAGGATCTGGTCACCACCATCTGGCAACAGCCTTCCTCTATCCCTGTTGTGTCCAGAAAGGCCAATTGCACTTACTTTCCCCCATAAGGGATTCAACATTTAACGTCTCATCTGAAGGCCGACTCAGTGGTCATCATGACCACTCATGACTGGTTGGCACAACCCAAGCATTTGAACTACCCACCTCCCGACAAGGACTCAAGGCAATTGGACCAGTTTGGCAGAAAGAAGGTATATTCCTCTACTTCCTGTGCCATCTGGTCCCTTAACTATATTTCACATATGGTGGCCTTCCAGAAGGCTTCCCTCTCGGAGCTCGAGAGGGACCTCCAGAGGTCCAGGATGAGATGCTCAGAAACAAGCTACTGGACAAGGTCCATATAAGCAAGTCTTCATGTCGTCGTGCTCTTCGAGCAATGTATGATTCGGTAGACTCGGTGGCTAGGGCGGCAGCTGCTGGGATCTGCAGCCAACGTCTTTTCTGGCTCAGGATTGCAGGTTTGGCACAGGATGTCCAGTCTTTCATCCTGGACACCCCTTTTAGGGGTTCCATGTTTTTTGGTGGTGATACCAAGGATATAATAACTGGGCTGCAGGAGAGTGGATGCTCATTGCGGGACATACGCTCTATGTATAGGACGGGGCAAAAAAAGCAGCCTTTTCACCATCAAAGATGATGGAATAAGACCCAGGGAAAGCATCAGGGCAAAAGATGAGCCCCTGGATCTGGAGCCCAAACCCCCCCAAGCTAAATTTCCCAAGCCGGCCTCTGGGGCTAAAGCTCCCCTCTCCTCGGTGTCCTGACTCCTTCCCCTCCTCATGCTACCTCCAGTAGTCAAGGAAGAACCCGTAGGAGGGAAGTTCAGTCTCCACCTGGTGGAATGGGGGGCCGTCACCACACATCTATTGGTTCTGCAACTCATCCAACGAGGTCACTCAATAGAGTTTATTGAGATCCCTGCCCCTCACACTCCAGGATGGTCTTTTTATCCAAGGGACCAGATCCCCATAGTCTTCCAGGAGATTCAGGCCCTCCTGCAAAAAGTGGCCATAGAACCCATCCCTCAAGACAAAATAGAAAGGGGATTTTACTCCCACTTCTTCCTAGTACCAACGAAGACAGGAGATCTGAGGCTGATCCTGGATCTCAGCATGCTCAACCTCTTTGTCGAGTACAAGAGGTTTCGCATGCTGACCCTTCAGGGTCTTCTTCCCCTGCTCCAACCAAAATCTTGGCTGTGCTCCCTGGATATGCAGGATGCTTACCTACATATCCCCATCCTCCCGACCCACCGCCGCTTCCTTCGTTTCTCCTTCCAGGAGAACTATTTTCAATTCCGAGCACTACCCTTTGGCCTTTTCTTGGCTCCCTGGGTGTTCAGGTGCACATCTGATTCTGATTGCCCCTCTGTAGCCCCATCAGATTTGGTTCCCACTGTTACAACAGCTGGCGCTAGAACCTTCGATTCTCCTGCCATTATCTCATGACCTTCTGACACAGGAGCAGGGCACCCTGGTGCATCTGAGCCTTCAATCACTCCACCATCATGCGTGGCACCTGTGGATATAGTGGCTTCCCGCTATGGAGTTTCCTCCCCGGTTGCTCATATCTTGCTGGAAGCCAGACAACCATCTACCAGATCCACCTACACCATGAAGTGGAAAAGATTTTCGATCTGGGCCCTAGCCAGGAGCTTGGATCCCTTTTCGTGCTCGGCCACCCAAGTGTTAGAGTACCTCATTCATTTATCAGAGACGGGCCTTAGTTATTCCTCCATCAAGGTCCATCTCTCTGCAGTGTCAACCTACCACCTCCTGGTGGAGGGCAAATCTCTGGCTCAACTGGAGGTCGCCAAAACCTTTTTGAAAAGTATCCTCCATTTAAAACCTCCAGTCTGGATTCCCTGTCCTCCCTGGGACCTTAACTTTATGTTAGAATATCTTACCTTGCCCCCCCTTTGAACCGGCTTCAAATTGTAACATGCGCTTCCTTTCTTGGAAGACTTTATTTCTTGTGGCTGTCACCTCGGCCCGAAGGGTCTCTGAACTTCAGGTGTTCGTCTGCAAGGAACCCTATTTGATTTTTCATAGAGACAGAGTTGTCCTTAGAACTAACCCATGCTTCCTTCCAAAGGTGGTTTCGGAAACCACTCTCAATCAGAGTGTAGAATTGCTGGTTTACTACCGTCAACAGTCTAACAGGGAGGAATATCTTTTGCACACTTTAGATGTGCACCAGATCTTGAGGTATTACACAAATCAGACTAAAGAAGTCCGTAAGTCCAATCAGCTTTTTGTGGCCTTTGCCCTCCAGTGCCAGGGTAAGGCCATTTCAAAACAGACCATTACCAGGTGGTTGGCTAATTGCATCCACTTCACTTATCAAAAACATGGTAAGTCCCTTCCGAGGGCAGTTAAAGGTTACTCCACTCGGAAAGTCGCTACCTCTACCACCTTTTTCAGGAATGTGTCCACGACAGAGATTTGTGCAGTGGCCATGTGGTCATCTGTCCACACCTTTACTAAGCACTACAGTCTGGACATTGCCTCTAAGCGCAGGACTGGTTCTGGCCTTCCGGTCCTGCAAGGTCTCTTGTCATAAGACCGTACTCAGTTTGGCAAATAACTCCTCCTCCCAGAACTTACCTCCATATTTTTCTTTTGGACTGCTAGGTATTCAGTCCTATATGTGAAGACCTACTGCAGGAACCCTCTCAAAGTAAGATATTGTAGTTATGTAAGAACTTACCATAACAGTGGATCTTCGAGAGAGGTTCCTGCAGTAGGTCTAGTTTCCCACTCACCGTCCCCCAGCTCCTGGAATGCTTCCTTTATTTTTCATCTTGCCTAGCCCTTGGGTCTAGATAGGAAGCATGGTCCTAGGAGTTATCACTCCTTCCTTTCTACTTAACTTTCTTTAGGTCTCTGGTGGAAAAGAACTGGAGGGCGGGTGCGGGACCGGCCCCTTTTATAGTCAGCCTGATGTCACATCACCTGATGTTGGGGGCGGTCCAGGCTGATGATTGCTAGCTACAAGTTTTGCTATTGGAACCTGACGCCAGGGGGCGCAGTCCTTTATGCGAAGACATATTGCAGGAACCTCTCTCGAAGATCTACTGTTATGGTAAGTTCTTACATAACTGCAATTTAATACGCAAGGCAGACTGGGAGTGGGCCACAAAGTGGAAAACTGGGTTAGAAAGTGTTTGAGGGACAGGAAGCAGAGGGTGGTAGTAAACAGGATCGTATCCGAGGAAAGGAGAGTGACCAGTGGGGTGCCTCAAGGATCAGTCCTGTAGCCAGTTCTTTTCAATGACTTTATCAGTGACATTGCTGATGGGCTGGAGGGGAAGGTTTGCCTATTTGCAGATGATACCAAGATCTTCAACAGAGTAGACACTCCAGAGTGGGTTGAAAGAATGAGGGGGATCTTGGAAAGCTGGAAAAATAGTCCAAAGTGTGGCAATTGAAATGATTTTATTTTTTATTTTTATTTATTTAAACAATTGATAACCGGGAAAGGCACGCTGAGCCAAGGCTAGATTCCAAGTGCAACCGGGGGGGGGGTGGGAGATGGAGTACATACATAATGTGCAACAATAAACAGAAAGAAGCAGCAGTATTACATACATCGGTTCGACTAGTGACAAGATGAGGTCGCTTGCAGAATGCCACATACAACAATATTTTAACATAGACAGTGGGTGGACCAGAATGGGTACCCTTCAGGTCATTACATGCAGTTCAGTGAGTGGCTACAAACCTTGCAATAGAGTTCTTCAGTTTTCTTTACAGTGGTAGAGCCAGGAGGCAAAGAGTTGACATGAGGAAGTGCTCACATTTTGCTGGGTAGTACAGTAAATGCAGTAGATTGGCTTTGGGCATGAGGGACAGGTGCTAGAAAGAAGGGGGTCATCTGGGGCAGAGGCAAGGTGGAGGAGGAAGGGAGCAGAGTTGGTACTTGCAGGCAAGGTATGAGGTGCTCTTTCTAAAGGAAGGGGCAAGTTTTTTCCATAAACTGTGGAGTCGGAAGGAGAAAGCAGCCTGTCCAAAGGTGGAGGAAGGATGGGGTATGCAGAAGGAGCGTTCATTTCTGTGTCTCAGTTCATAAGGGGAGTCAGAGGCAGGGGAGAGACTATCCAACAGGTAGAAAGGTAACATGTTAAACCAGTATTTAGATATAAGGATGAGGGAGTGGATATATCATTTGTGGGGCAGTGGGGTTAGTCCAAGAGGGTGTAAAGATCACAGTGGTGAGTTCTAGAGGGTGTGTTAGTAGAAAGGCAGCAGAAGGAGTTTAGGAGGGTGTCAAGTTTGGATAGGGAGGTTTCAGGAGCAGTGCGGCAGACCACGTCCACATAGTCAACAATGGGGAGGATAATTTTAGTTACAATTTGCCTTCTAGTGGGAGGAGGAGGAAGGGAGTCTCTTTTGCAGAATAGCATCCCAAGTTCTGGATGAAGTTTGGCTACAGTTGCATCGATGTGAGATGAGAAGGAAAGGTGGGGGTCTAGCAACACTCCCAAGTATTTATATTTAGAGACCTGGGCAAGATGGGTGCCATTGTGGGAGGTGATGGGGGAGGGGGGATCTACTAAGTTTTTGAGTTGTGCCAAATAACATGGATACCATTTTGGAGATGTTTAGTTTTAACTGGTTTTGGTTGAACCAGTGTGGAAATATTGTCGAAATCATCTTGGAGGGTGGCCTGGACTTCACGAGATGAGGGGCCTGAGGTAAAAAGGATCATGTCATCCACATACATGTGAATATTGGAATTTATGCAAAGAAGTGGAAAATCATACACCTGGAGCAAAGAAACCCTGTGGAGAGCTACAGGACGGGGGGGGGGGTGAATTACAGACAGTCACCAGAGAAGAAAGGGATATAGGGATACTCATTTCAGATGACCTAAAGGTGGCCAAACAGTTTAACAAGGCTGTGGGAAGACCAGTGGGATACTATGGTGTATAGGAAGGGGGTATCACTAGCAGAAGAAGGGAGGTCATGATGCCATTGTACAAAGCACTGGTGAGGCCTCATTTTGAATACAGTGTTCAGTTCTGGAGGCTGCATCTTTGCAAGGACATAGATAGGGTGGAGGCAGTCCAGAGAAGGGCAATCAAGATGGTGAAGGGCTTGCATCAGAAATCATACGAGGACAGATTAAAATAACTCAATATGTATACACTGGAAGAGAAGAGGGAATGGGGGGATATGATTAAATCCTTCTAGTGTCTTAAAGGCTTGAACAAAGTGCAGGTGGGTGACATCTTTCAGTACAAGAGTTGTACAAGGACGAGGGGCATGATATGAGATTGGAGGAGGGCAGAATAATGGAAAATGTGAGGAAGTGTTTCTTCACAGAAAGGGTGGTGGATGCTTTGTATAGCCTACCCGAGGAAGTAGTGGGTGCTAACACAGTGGGGTTCAAACACACATGGGATAGACATAGGGGAACCCTAGATGTAGGGAACAGATGTGAGAGTAAATGACTAAGTAGGGTCAGTGGGCGCTGATGCAGGCAGGGAGTATGGGCAGACTGGATGGGCCTAGTGGTCCTTATCTGCCATCAGCTACTATGTTGCTATGTTACCAAATGAATTAAAAAAATCCAAAAATGCTCCCGTGGAAATTTTTGACTTCTACCCCCAAACATTAGCCAAATCACTGAGTTACACTGTGTGAGTGCATGTGTGTGTGTAAATCAGGTGGCTTATCATGTACATAACTTTTAAAGGTAACAAACCAGATTGTAGTGTAAATTGTATTTTCTTATGGGCTGGAACACAGGTGTTATTCTGAAAGTATAAGGAGCAGGTATTACAGAGGAATTGAGTGCCATGAGGACCAGTAACTATAATAATTTCTGCTAGCAAAACACTTTGCGGATACTACCGGACATTTCATCTTTAAAAACTACTGCCTGCCAACTTGAAAAACAAGGTCAAAATAGATCCAATCTTTTCTGATAGCCTGGAAGCACTAGACACTTTAATGCTGTCACACTTGACTAGACAAGGCCAGATAGAAACTGATTTTAGAACTTTCCATGATAGCTCTTTTTAGATACACACATTTTTTACAAAATGACTCTAATGCTGCTATTGTACTTTAAAAGCAACTTCAAGTAGTACTGTAGTTTAAGAGCATGTTCCCCAGAGATGATTCAGTCTGCTTTTCTGAAACCATCAGACAGCTGCTGACTGCAGTACAGAGTCAATGCCTCGCACAGGCCTGTGAATGTCAAGGCTTGCCAACACAGAACCACTGCTGGTTGTAGTATATAATTAATAACCACACAACTGTGAAGGTCATCACTCAGTTCATGTCAATGCAAGACTGCTGATGACTACTATATAGAGAGAATACTGGATGGGCAACTGTGCACAACCAGTGTGTTCTGCCACAAAGGGGTCCTGTTTCCCTTTGACCTTGAGATAGAAGCTTGAGAGGTCCATGGGAATCAGAATCCTGAGGTGGCAGAACACACCGGTTGCACATACAGTTGCTAATCCAGTATTTTTTATAGTGTATAGTAGAAAAAAATTCCAGATATTTTCAGCTGTTTGGTTAAAAAAAGAACTGTTTCATTTTTAATCCTGCCCACTTTCTGTCTCCCCCAACTCTCCCTTCTTGGACTAGTTTTTAATTGTAGTTTTTTTAATTCTTGCCTTAGTCATGTTTAAAATGTGTTTTCTTCCATGGTTGTTTGCTCTCCCCCTCCTTGCAGCTTTGCTTTTTGTCTGTCTGAACTGTCACATCATCAAGTCTAATGTTCATGTGGAGTTCTTTCCCTTTCAAAACAAAACTGATGCAGAGATCACGTGATGTGGCCGATGGCATAGGATGCTTTCTGATTGAGCTCCCCCTTCCCTCGCCAATACCTCGCTATTTTTCAAGAGATTTACGTATTTCAAGCACATACCTGATATTTCCCATCAGGTCTAACAGCAAGAATTGAGTGGATCTGGGGCTGGTTCATGCATTTTAAGTCTCATTATGGAAGCGGAGATGAAGGCTGCACTACCCCAACATACCCCACCATCAACCCCTGAGAAAACGGTCAAAAAAAGCCGATAACAAATGGGAGGAGCTGTTAAAATGTCCAGGGCATCAACTGATCAGGGGGTACTCACCATAGAAAGATTCCTGGTGGAGTTTGCTCTCTTTTGGGAAGAACTTAAATCTATCACTGCAGAGATGAAATCAGTGACCAGAGTGCTGGAATCCACCACAAGATGCCTTGGAGATGTGAAGGCCCGGGTGATTTCAGTTGAATGCAGAATTGAAAAACCGGATCTTGATCTTCAAGCCATGGAACACAAAATAAACAAGATTGAGAGTAAAGCTGAAGACCTGGAAGGAAGAAGCCGTAGAAACAATGTTATACTTATAGGCTTATTGGAACAGGAGGAGGGCACTGATACCATATTGTTCATTCAAAAGCTGGTGGCTAAAATAGCAGGCCCTTCTCCCTATGGGTCCAGCTATGTCATAGAGCATGCATACCGAGCACTAAGACTCACTCCACCTCCGGGTGCCCCTCCAAGAGTGCTGATATTCCTCTTCTTTATTTAGAAAACCAACATTTTTGGGGGAAGGTGAGAGAGATGAAAGAGGTGAGATGGGAAGACTCACAGTTAAGAGTGACTCAGGATCTACCACTATCCATTAGGCAGAGATGAGCAGAGTTTCACCCTATCGTAACCAAATTGATGGCGGCAGGAATAAAATTCAGAATGGGATACCCCACCAGATTTCAGGTCCTTCATGGCGGAGTGTGGGAAACTAATGAAACTTCGCAGATGGCAAACTCAGCCCTGATAGAGAAAATGATGGAGCTGTTCAGTAATCGCTGAGAGCACAGTATGTACATTGGGAATATGAAATGGATCTGGCTTTGTTAAATCTAGAAGCGTTAATGGTGTGCAGATGTTTGAGATGTTTTACGGAGATAGTAGAACTGTTAGATTACTTGGTTGAGTGTATTTTGTTTACCAGATGGAAGTGCCCTCTAACTGCTTGGACTTTTAATGTATGACTGGGCCTTCTCCATGACCTGGACTGAGTTTTGGACCTCTGGGATTTGAACCTATAATTGTACTGGAGGGCTCGACATGGGCTGTTTAAGAAGCTTCAGTTCCATATTACATTTGTTGGAGAGGGGGCGGTCCCTTCGAGCCTTTTTGTTTTATCTTTTATTTTTCTATGGCTTTTGGAGTTCAGCAGATAAAAAGACTAATCCAGAGACTGTTTCTGTACTGCTTGGCATATCTGAGCATCAACTTGTGTTTTTGTCTTGAACTTTAACACAGAATATTCGGTACGGATTTTTTTTTTTTTTTTTATAGGAAGGAATAGAGGGGCAGTTGAACAGTGAGGATCCTCCCTGGAAATGTACACTACCTTAAGAGGGTCTGAATTGAAAAGATTTTCTTTATTGTTTCTTTCAACTTTTTTCTGTTAGGGAGCTGGGAGCTTCCTGGGAGGGATGAGCCCCTGTGACTGATGGGTCCTTCCTATTTGTTATACTGGGTTATATCCTCTGAGTAGATATGTGAATGTAAGGGGACCTCCCCATGTTTAAGATATCATGGTACCAAGACGAATTTTAGGATGGAAACACGAGGGTATAACACCAAGGGTTTTCAAGGGATTCTGAGGACAGGGTAGGTTATAAATATTAAAGTTTAGAACAGATTCCTGGGTATGGTGGTTTTTAGGCTGTTATAGGTTAAGCTCCTGGGTGGTTAGGATAGGTCCCTCCACAATTCATATTGGGGGATGCTGCAATAACCTGTCATCAAGGAGCAGCATTCAAAACCTCAAGTGAGGGGAACCAGTGAGCAGTGATAGCTATATAAGTGGGCATGAGGACATGTTTTTCAATATAACTTCCAATTGCCTAGACAGAGAAGGTATAAAGTGAGGGGAGTAAGAGAGTTAGATATAGGTGGTGGAAGGGAGCAGGGGTGAAAGGAGGGCGCATGCCAGTAGGGGTGTATCACATACTGGAGAATATTTGTGTTGCTTGGGTGGGTGGGGATTTGTGTTTGTGGTACATGTATGGGGGTGGAGTTTGGAGTAGGAGTAAGGAAGGGGGGGAGGGTTAGCAGGGAAGGAATGGGAGGATTGGGTGGGTTTGTAACCAAACAGTGGAGGGAGAGGGGAAGGGGGGCCTTGCTGGTAAAGTTATAGACAGGGGATACCATATGCAACACAACACAGAGCTGCTAGAGGTCAATAATCAAGGTACTGGGACTGGAAATATGGCGGATAATGATGGTGAACAATAAACTTTTTATTTTGTGGAATGTAAAGGGAGCTCGAAATAAATCCAAAAGGTATAACATTTTAAAACATTTGCAACTCTTAGGGGGAAATATTTTACTGTTGCAGGAAACACACTCATTAGAGGCAGAAGCCCACTTATTCAGAAGGCAGTTTGTTGGACAAGTATTTACTGAGAAGGATAGGGTAGCTAGTAGAGGTGTGGTGATTTTGCTTTCTAGATCTATGCCCTTTCTCTGTGAGCAATGTATTAGGGACCCTGGAGGCAGATATATTTTACTTAAAGGCCTGCTGGATCAAACCAATATAATTTTAGGCAGTATTTATGGGCCTAATGCAGATTCACCTGTTTGTTTTATGGAACTGATTAACATTCTGTCACCCTTCGCTCACCTTCCTATTGTATTAGTGGGTGACTGGAAATTGCTCTTCTCCCAGACTTGGACAAGTCTGGAAGGAAATGGTAGGAAAAATAAAGGTCTCACACCAGCACAAAGAGTGATTTGGGATCTGAATGACCAGTTGGGACTCAGTGATCCTTCAAGGATCCTACACCCAAAGGTGAGAGAATTTACCTTTAGATCGGAGGTACATGGCTCCATGTCCAGAATTGACTGTTTTCTGTTGAGCCAGTCCCTCCTTCCTGGGTTGGGGGAATGTAGAATAGATCCAGGAGTGGTCTCTGACCATTCGCTGGTTTATTGTAGCCTTGCCCCTTCCCCGAATATACCCAAGCAGACTGTTTGGAAGCTTAATAATCAGTTACTAAAGGATAAGAAAGTGATTGAGGAAATTAGAGAGAAAATAGAGCAATATCAGGAAACAAATTTACACTCAGCAGGGAGGGCAGATTTAGAATGGGGGCATTAAAATGTGTCCTGAGAGGGAGAATTAATTCGCAGCCAAGAGGAAAAAGAGCAGGGAACAAAAGGCATTGAAATTGCTGTCCTGGATCCGGAAGCTGGAAAAGAATTTGTCGCCTCATACAAACAGAGGAGGTAAAGGTTCAGCTGGAAGGATATTGACACCAATACAATATGCTTCTAAAAGAAAAAGCTGAATATGCCATCCTCAAGACAAAAGGGAGTTACATAGACCAGGGGGAAAAAGCAGGGAAACTGTTAGCTTTGAGGCTAAGGAAAGAGGAATCCTCTAGGATCATCCAAAGTATTAGGGCCAGAGGCGATAATTCAGTGAAAACACATCCCCAAGATAGTGTGAAGGAATTTGAGGAATATTATAGAGAACTATATAGCCCTATGCTACAATTGCCTAAAAAATCGGAGGTAGAAGACTACTTAACCTCAACCCCACTTGCAGAGATCCCACTAGAGCTTAAGGAGGGACTGGCATCCCCCTTTTTGGAGGCTGAAATCCTAGAGGTAATAACATCCCTGCCTTTAGACAGAGCACCTGGGCTGGACGTGTTTTCTCCAAACTTTTACAAATGTTTCACCAAGCAACTAACCCTATGGCTTAAAAGGTTATTTTTAGAAGTTATTAAAGCAGAAGTAATAGATCCCCATCTATCAGAGGCCCTTATTATTGTCATCCCCAAACCTGAGAAAGTATCGGATCATGTAACTAGTTACTGCCCTATCTTACTTCTTAATTATGATGTCAAGATTCTTGCCAAGCTCCTAGCAAATAGAATGGCTAAGGTCCTTCCCTACATTATACAGCAGGATCAAGTTGGGTTTATGACAGGGAGGATGTCCTCAGACCATCCTCGCAAATTGTCTCATATTTTCTCTGCGTCCGGGGACTCCGATACCCTAATGGATTTGTTGTCCCTGGATGCAGAGAAAGCTTTTGATTGAGTAGATTGGCAGTTTTTATTAATCACTATGGATAGGGTAGGCTTCCCCTCAGTGTTTATTAAGTGGGTCTCCTCACTATATAATGGCCCAAAGGCAAAGCTCTATTGTAATGGTGTTTTCTCCTCCTCCTTCCCACTATATTCAGGTACTAGACAGGGGTGCCCATTGTTGCCTCTGCTCTTCAACATATACTTGGAGCCCCTTCGTACCAGACTGAGAGTCAACCCCCTAGTGCAGGGGGTGGTCCTTGCTTCCCATGAATTTAAAATATCAGCATATGCTGATGATATTCTCCTCCACTTGGCTCACCCTCGGTCCTCCTTTCCAGTGGTCCTGGAAATAATCAGGGCCTTTAGCTCTTTTTCTAACTATATAATTAATGTTGGGAAGACCACAGTGTTCCCACTGAACCATAAACTACAGAAAGGAGATATATCTAAACTGGAGCTGCAATGGAGCCTGAAGACTCTGAAATATTTAGGTATAGTATTAACAAGAAGCCCTCATAAAATGATTCAGCTTAATCTAGATGTCCTTCTACAAACAATTAAACAAGACTTGTATAGGTGGTGGAGCCTACCAATATGGCTCTGGGGGCGCATCAATATAATTAAAATGAATGTGCTGTTCAGAGTGTATTATCCTCTGAACATGCTGAATAACTGGGTACCTTTGAAATGGCTCAAAAGTATACATGCTATGATCTCATAGTTCATATGGCAGGGTAAAGCTCCCAGAAAGGCCTTCTATAAGTTGGCAGCCCCTAAAACCAGAGGTGAGCTGAGACTACTGCATTTTGACCTATATTACTGTGCCAGTAGCACCAGTAAATACTTAAAGTGGCTGCTAACCAAGGAGGAATTGGAGTCCCAGAAATATATTCCTTCCTGGGTGAGTCTGGAGTTAGAGTTGATTAAGAAGGATGGTCTCTCGCCAGTGGCTACCCTTTACTCTAACTACAGATGCCTCCCCAAGAAGTTGGCAGACTCTCCAATAGCTGTATCACTTAGAATTCATTCACAGCTTTGCTTCTTCCTTGAGTATGATAGAAGTAAGGAGCCCAATCAGCCCCTTATTAAAAATCCTAATTTTAAAATAGAGGGGAAGGTGATTACAGAGTTCTGGATCCCACAATTAAGGGATGCAAGAATCAAGGATTTTTCAGCTGAAGATGGGTGTCTCTCGGTAGAGACTATTTGACTGAAATACCATTTGAGCAGAGATCAGGTGTTCAAAGTTTTCCAGATCAGACATATGCTTCTGAAAGTTTAAGATAAGGTGAGCAGGGTCAGAAAGGACAAAGGGACATTCGAAGATCTGGCCCTGGGAGCATGGGAACCTCATGTAGTATCTAAGTTGTATGCCTCTGTATATGACTTGGCATTCCCAGAGGTTTCTGGTACCCCTAATTACTGGTCAACAAAATTTCCAGTTATTAGAGCAATGGCCTAGAATTTGACTGGAGAACTACAAATATATCACAGAGGACCAACTACGGTTAATGCAGTATAAACTTGTCAACAACATGTATTGGACGCTACTGAGATTGTGCAAGATTGGTAGGGTTTCTCAGCCTCTATGTAACAGATGCAATCAGGAGGAAGGCTCCTTAAAGCACATTTTATGGGATTGCCCTCCAGTTAAAGAACTTTGGGAACTGATTAAGTCTAAGGCTGACCCATTGTTGGGCACAGCAGAGTTATTTATCCCAGAGATTTGTCTAGTGGGGGATTATAGGAGGATCAGGGTAAAACAAAGGAAGTACTATATGGCATTAATCTCTTCCTCCTTTAAACAAGTTATTTTGAGGCATTGGTTAGATGACCTACCTTTGAGTTACTCTGAGTGGCTGAGAGAATTGTTTTAGAATCTTAAGGTGGAACAAATGGGAGCTAGCATAAGAAACACCCTTCCCAGGTATGTTAAGACATGGGATAAGCTGCAAACTATATATCTGTCTCAGGTCAGGGCTCTACCATCTTGATGGCATCTATACAGGAGGATGGTTTCTTATAGATCTTGATTTATGTGTGAAGGTATCTGTCGAGGTGCCTCCCTAAGTTAGAGTCTGGAATTGTACAGCAAGATGGGGAGAAGGGGGGAGGGGTGAGGGGGCAGGATGCCATCGATTTGACTGCATGTTTCTATTCTTGTATTGTTCTACTGTGTACCTGCCCTATATGCAGGGAAAACAAAGTTGAATTTAAAAAAAAAAAAAAAAAAAAATTATGCAGTCTCTGGAGGTTTCAGAATAATGTTGTCCCACAAGAGGGTACAATCACATTCCGTGACCTTTGTACTGTGGTTAAACAACATTTTGAAAGGGATGGAATTCTATGCAGAATATAGAGAATACTGGATAGAGGATCCACAACTGGTCGTCAACAAATGTTTTGTCGAATGACCAGACAGTGAAACTGGCAGGTTGACTGCATTTTGCAGTCGGCTGCTGGTTTCATAGTAAACCAAGTGTTTCTTTGAGGGGCTTTGCCCCTGTACCCTGCCATGTGGGGGGCTATTCCCCCACACCCCCCCCCGCTTAGGATTCTCAACTCTGAGTCACAGCTGATTCAGGGGGGTGCAGGACCCCCAACAGATGGTGCCAGATTCCAGCGGGTTCCCTACAGCAACCTGGCACTGTTGCCACTGTAGGGGACCGCACCGTCAAAATGTCGCTGACAGTGTGGCATACCCTGGATAAGCAATTGTGCTGAACCAGTGTGTTCAGCCATGGAGCAGTTTCAGATTCTATGCGACCTCGAGAGCGAAGATCAAGAGGTCGCACAGAATCAGAAACCACGAGGTGGCTGAACTCACACTGGTTCAGCAGGATTGTGAATCTAGTATTTTTTATAGTATATGGTGAAAAAAATGCAGCCCTACACATGGGTGAGCATTAAACAGCACTAGTTTAATGGACAGTAGTGGCAGTTTTCATGGTAATGGCACACAGACATAAACAAGTGAAATAGTTGAAAATGGTATCAGCGTAGTCTGTTACTTGTGCGAACTTGAAACAAAACAGCTTTAATAAACAATAGCGGCAGTTTAATCACTAACACCACATAGACAAAAAAACTAGTAAAACAACTGAGAACAGCCAACTTGTCAATCACAGTACCAAACTTAACTTGATTTGAACTCTACTGACCCAGGTCGTTTTTTTTTCTGCTGCTTTTCAGGTCTAGCTCGAGCTTCGCTTTCTAAATGAAAATAACGATGTTCTGCATGGATAGTCAGAACAACATTCCATTCATTTTTGTCTGTGTGGCCGAACACCATTTGGGTAAGGTTGAAAAACAAGTTAGAATAGTGTTCCACCATACACTGTAATGCTCTACAATACATTGGGTCAGATATTCAAACTTTTCCACCTAGCACAAATCCGTAGCGCTGGAGTAGCACTGGATTTGCTCGAGGCTGTAATATTCATAACGCTGCCGACCATGGCAGGGACGGAGGATCTTAGCTCCCACCTGGAGCCTCACTGATTTTGCAGACGGACCCCCCCCCCCACGCACATAACGCTGCCGACCGCGGCAGGGACGGAGGATCTTAGCTCCCACCTGGAGCCTCGCTGATTTTGCAGATGGACCCCCCCGCACATAACGCTGCCGACCGCAGCAGGGACGGAGGATCTTAGCTCCCACCTGGAGCCTCGCTGATTTTGCAGACGGACCCCCCCCCATGCACATAATGCTGCCGACCGCAGCAGGGATGGAGGATCTTAGCTCCCACCTGGAGCCTCGCTGATTTTGCAGATGGACCCCCAACGACATAACGCTGCCGACCGCGGATAGGACGGAGGATCTTAGCTCCCACCTGAGCCTCGCTGATTTTGCAGGTAACGGCATTCCACCTTGTACTCCTGCCGAAGTCGACTGTGGGCGCCGCTGCACGACAAAAGGACTCTTGCCCACAGTCAACTGATTGTTCCGGAGGGCTGCCTGCTGTGGGGTGCTACCTGAGAGGGTGGTTGGGTACTCGGGCTAATCATCATGGTGGACTATTGAATGTAATATGCCCATATGTGGAAGCGGACTATTGTTTTCAACTGCTTGTTGAAAATCTGTGTTAGTGAGATAAAAATCTGGGTGCATAAAAGGACAGAAAGCAGTAGGATAGGCTTGCATTGTTAGTGCAGAGTAGCGCTTTTCACCTGCCTGTGTTGTTCTGAATGTAAACTAAAGGAAACCAGTAAGCAGATTAATATTAGGCTGATTTTATTTGTGGTGCTAATAGTGTAGAATAAGTGGTGTAACTCTGTATCTTCGCATGGGCAGTGTGTAGCCAAAGGTTCATCTTTTGTTAAATCTTCCTGCTGCATACTAATTATCTCCCTGCTTGCTACCTTTTCAGATGGACCCCCCACGCACATAACGCTGCCGACCGCGGCAGGGACGGAGGATCTTAGCTCCCACCTGGAGCCTCGCTGATTTTGCAGGTAACGGCATCTCCACCTTGTACTCCTGCCGTAGTCGACTGTGGGCGTTTTTCGGCTGTACAACAAAGGACTCTTGCCCACAGTCAACTGATTGTTCCGGAGGGCTGCCTGCTGTGGGGTGCTAGCCCGACGACGCTGCGCGTCATCTACCCCGCCCGCCCCAGCCACCTCCCACCCAGGGGCTGCCGCACTTTATTGGCTCGGGTTGGCATGTCACTTCCCCTAAGTACCCTCTTTCCCATTAGCAGGTTATACCTGCTGGCCACCAGTGGGCACTGTCTCCCTCCTTGCAATCCTACTGCTGTACCACCCCCCCAGTCCTATATAGGGTACATCCCTCATCTTCCCCCCTCCAGCTACCATCCCCGACAGTGTAAGCTGTGTTCTAAAAAAAAAAAAAAAATTTAGACAACATGACACCACTACCGTCAGGCATGTCTGTCACCCTACGTCTCACTCCCCTCCCCCACCTTCTTCTACTCCTAATCTTAGTTAACTCACCTAGTGGTACACCCCAGTTGTTGAGTGGTTACTTTGCCCCCAGAGACTTGCCTGCAACCCACCCCACATCCCACCCTGCCACACCACCCCTGCATCTTTCACGCACCTTCCTGGCCACCTACCTACCACCGCTTGTGTGGTCACCCCTCACTCACTCCCCATGCCCCCTTCTGCATCTCATTGTGTTTGCTTATCCTGTCTGCACCACGCCTCTATCCCCTGCACCCTACATCCTCATATCCCCCTACCTCAGTCGTCATAAACCTCATACTGCAGCTTTTTGAAGAATAGCCTCCTCCTTCTCCTACTTCTGTCTGGCAACATTCATCCCAATCCTGGGCCCGCAACACTAGACCTTCCTCGAATCCACTGACTTCAGATTGCATCCATGAACATCTGTAGCCTCCTGAAAAACTGGACTCACTACACTGCTGGATGCTGGTCCATAAACCTGATGTGGGTGCCTTGGTTGAAACCTGGCTGTCTGACTCCACCCCTAACTCCCTGGTCTCTCTCCGGCTACACTCTCTACTGGCTGGACCGGCAGGTAGGGGAGGCTGTGCCATCTACCAAAGGATCCACTCACTGGTCTAGCCCTCCTCCCCTGACCTTGACCACCATGCCCAGGCACTAACAATCAAACTATCTCCTGACCCCTCTAGAGGGCCTATCTTCCTTACTACAGCCTACATACCTCCCAAAACCAGTCTCGGGCACTGGACACACTGATTGACTACATTACCTCCCTACCCAACCCTTGGACCAAATTCTGGTGGGTGACCTGAATGTTAACTGGCTTTGCCCTTCAGCCTCCTCCGCCCATGAAGCCTTTGCTGCAATTGATATAACCCAACTAGTCTCCCAGCCACTAGGAATCAACCCCAGGCGGACACTAGCACTCTCCTGGATGTGGTCCTTACAAACAAACCAAGATGGATCCACAATATCCAAATCCTACCTGACTCTCTTAGTGACCACTCTCCTATTCTCTTCAACTGGGTAACCTCTCTGCCCACTCCCTCAGTCAAAACCACCTATCGAAGGCGGCTTAGACCCGGGGGTTTGAATGACCTAAAGAATTACCTTGCTCACACAGACTGGTCCCCACTAATAAACGCAACTAACGTTGACATGGCCCTGTCCTTCTTTATCAACACTTTCAACTTTGCCTGTGACATCTTCGCTCCTATAACTGCCCACAGGTCCAAAGTAAGATATTCTCCTTGGCTCACCCCTGCACTGAGGCGGCTCTTTAAGCAGTGGGATAATCTGTGGCACCTTGCCATTGCCTCTGGCCGACCATCTGACAGGCAGACCTATGCTGCGGCTAGAAACCAATGCACCTGGGCTATCCGTAAAGCTAAGGCGGATTATTACCAAGCCTCCTTCGCCTCCTCTTGGGGGAACCCTAGGTCTTTCTGGGACAATGTCAAGTAGCTGAATGGCCACTCCCAGTCCCCGTCTTCCACGCTTCTTAACATCAATGGTACTGTCTCCACTGACCCTACCCTCATTGCCACCCACCTCAATAACTCCTTTACCGACCTTAGCTCAATACTCCCTAGTAATTTCTTCAGTCCTCCGCCCCCTAGTTCCGCCCCTCCCATCACACGCCCCTTGTTCCACCTGCGTTGTGTAACCTTACAAGAAACTAGACCATATCTCCTTAAGGCCCTATAGTAACGCCATAGGTAATGATTCCTTGACCCTGCCTCCTGCTGCCAGGTCCTGGATCAGGTCCTCACCCCTATCACAAGCATCTTTAACAAATTCCTCTGCCTCGGCAATTCCCTACTGTCTGGAGGGTTGCTGGTTACTCCTGCTACAAAGGTGGCGACAGGACTCTCGCCTGGTAATTACAGACCCATCTCAATCCTCCCCCTCTCTAAAGCTCTTGAGAAAATTGTTGCCACCCAAGTCTCCGACTACCTTTCAAAGTACAGTGTTCTTTGCCCTGAGCAACATGGGTTCAGAGCTGGTCATAGTATCTGCTCTCCTGGAGTTTACCAACTTCCTGCACACCTCCTTGGACACTGGTGCCCTGGCTGGAGGGGTATTCATTGACCTGTCTAAAGCGCTTGATACCGTATCGCACCCACTCTTGTTAACTACCTGGACCACTTAGGCTTTGCCACTGGACCAGTCTCCTGGTGCGCCTAGCTATCTCAACTCGCTCCCATGTGTGAAAGTTAGTGGCAACCTCTAGTGCCTGCCCTATTCACTCTGGAGTCCCTCAGGGTCTATTCTTGGACCTTTACTCTTCTCCCTTTCCTCAACTTCTACCTAGTGCCTGCAAGGGCAAGATCCTGCTTTATGCTGACGATGCTGTACTCCTTGCCGCTGATAGTAGCCCCACGCGCTCCAAAGCGCCCAACTTGCTTTTGATTCACAAACCTGGTTCTCTGAGCATCGACTCATTATCAACACAAAGAAAACAAAACGATGCTCTTCTCCCACCCCCAAAACAAGCACAGCAAATTTCCTCACTGTTCTTTCCACCCTCAAAATGCCCATTGAACCTGTGCAGTCATATATATACCTGGGAATTGTCTTTGACCCAGCCCTCTCCTTTCATGACCATATCGCCGCCTTGAACACTGCCGCAAACCGGCGGCTGGGCATTCTCTTCCGGCACAAAAAATGTCTCCCTGTGGATGCCCTCCACCTGGCTGTCACCTCCTCTGTTTTATCCCTCATCGACTATGGCCTCCCAGTCTATGGATCAGCTGATCAGACAGCGCTCAGCAAGGTCTGCCTTACACTTAACAAAGCCTGCAGACTTATCACTGGTGCACCTAGACAAATGCATACATGTCAGCTGTATGCATTGTCTACCCTACTCAACCTGGATGAGCGTCTCTTGTATCAAACCTGCCTGCTCACCTTTAAAGCACTGCATGGCCTATCTCCAACTGGTCTAACTAGCTCTATTCACCGTTCTGCACCAGACGGTGAACACCCTGAGCTCGTCCAAACATCCCTGTTCATACCAAGGGCTAGGGACTCACAAGGCCAAAGGGCATTCCCCTCACAGAGCCCCTACCTGCTATAACTCACTCCCTACCAGTATCTCTGACTCTCCCACACTGTGAAGCTTTAAGCTCAGCCTCCAGAACCCACCTGCTCATTTCATGCAGGTGTTGCTGCTTCGAGAAGTAGAAGTGGGGTGATTAGACTTTAAAAGATAAGACTTCAAAAAAAAAAAAATAGACTTGCATAATGCCTCATGAGCAGCACTCCCACCCCTCCTGCCTCTCTTCTCCGAACTTCCTCCCTACCTCTCTTCTTTCCTCCCCATCCCTCTCCATCTAACCTTACCCTACGGTCCTCACCTTAAACATATGTATCTTGAACTTGCATTACTCTGTATTAACTGTTGTTTATTGTTCTAATGTCTGTTTGTCCTCTATGTGACGAGGTACCTTTGTAAATGAGTCTCTGGCTCAAAGGTTGTTAAACTGATGTTTAAATAAATAAATAAAATCAAAAGCCCTATTAGCACAGGTGCTGTGTGGTAGTGCCGATGCTAATAGATAATGGTATGCAGGGTGTGGATAGGGGAGCGCCCACAAATGCTAGCAGCATGGCAAATTCAAAGGTATAGCACCACGCTACAGGCATTAGCACGACCTGTAGCGTGGCACTAGATACTGCTGAAAAAAAGCTGGCAGTAATGCAGTGCCCCCCCCACATCATGGACTCCCATAGCCATGGGATATCAATAATCCCCCTGGTAGTCTAGTGAGCCCCCAGCATGATTCCCAACACCCATAACCATGATAATTTAAGATTGTACCTGGTAGTCTAGTGGTTCCCCACCCCCCCAGCATGATCCCGACACCCGTAGCCACAGTATTTTCATAGTTTACATGATAGTCTAGTGGTCCCCCCAACCCCTCAACATGATCCCCATCCTCTGGTAACCATGAGAAAGAATAAATTCCATTGGCAGTGTAGTGGTACACCCCACCCAGGACTGCACCTCCCATTGCCCCTGAATACATCCTATGGGAGTTGGTGACTGGCTCAGCCCTCCTCTCACCACCATGGCTGGCCACCAACTGCAGTATCAGATGAGCACTACTGGAAATAAGATGCTTCATTTCAGTAGTGCTCATACACTCTACAGGTTACACTCTCTCCCTCCCCTCTTTCTCTCTCTCTCTCTCACTATATATATGTACCTTGTGTTGTACTGCTTGCTGTGATGGATGGGCAGGTTGTCTGCTCTGTTTGTGCCTGCCAGCACACAGTTCCTGCTGTTTCCAGCCTGTGCTTCCATTCCAACCAACAGTGGATGCTGTGGGCATGCCTTGGCCTGCAGCATCCAGCCTGTATTTCCATTTTGACCAAAAGGTGGAGCTGTGTGCTCCATGCAGTAGCACTGGGCAAACTGCATGGTAGTGTATGCTAAGAAGCATACAATGAGACGCAAATGTGCCTGTTTGCCCATGGATTACCTAATTAGGCTCATTTGCATGGGAGCTTTGAATATAGCTCACGTTTGTCTGGGCTAACCAGTTTGCACCGGGCTATTGTGTTAGCACTGTGCTATCGGGTTAGCCCCTGGCAAACAACACTTCAGCATAGCACAGTTCTACAGTGTGTGGCTTACATTGTTGTTTGCAGTAGATGTGAGACATCTCTATGCAGTCTCACAAAATGTTCTTCACCTGCAACACTGGCTTGCTACAGAGTCTAATGAGCTGCAGTTGCAGTGTGCACTTCCCTGTTGCTATATTCAGTGCTGTCTTATTCCCGGGCAATTTTTGCCCTGCACTTCTGACCCTGTTTGTCCAGCTTCCTTTGCTGGCTATATTCAGCTGGTTTTGCACCGGGCTATTCCTTTTGAATATAGCTTGCTTTCTGCCCCGGGCTAAGTTTGCCCACTGAGAAGTGCTAATTTAGCCCTGGGGCAAAGTTTTGAATATCTGGCCAATTATCTCTCATGGTTATAGGAATGCATTCTCAAGTTCTTTGAGGGAGAGAACAGAGTAGTGAAGCTGAGCTTGAGAAGAAACTCATATAACCATAAGAGATTCAGTAACTGTACGTATGAGTATATTATAAATCATGTTTAAGAAATTTGTTTAAAAAAATAAATTAAATTATAAAATCAAAATGTTTTACTGTGCAGAACATTAGAGAGTCCCCTTTACAGGAAATGGACTGTGCAAACTGAACTTAGAGCTTCAGAATTTTAGAATTATTTGCATGAGACACCCTCTTATGGTTATAAGTGTACCTGAAATGTTTAGAAATGAACAATTCTGATTGACTAAGAACAGTGTCATGATTTATATATAAAAAGCTCCAGATTGCAAATTGCTTCTAACTTACTACCAACCTGAGAATTATAAGCTGTTGCAACTTTTGCAGGTCTGAAATAAAAACAGACCACAACAGCAGTTTCAGCTAGCTATGAAAGCTTTCTGTTGTTTACTGCCCTGAAGTCACACTCGCCCTAGGAGTTGTTTAAGTTTTTGACAAAAGTTTTGCAGAAATAACCATCAGCATCTATCAGTAATTTTATACTGACTGATTTCATGACTCTAACATCCAATTCTAATAAAGAAGCCAGAGTGAGAAAGCTTTGTTCTTGGGGGTTATGTTAAGAACCAGCTGCCAAGTTGCCGTATAATTTTTTAATTTTGGCACCTTTTCAATCAAACAGTGTACGCTGCATTTTCTCAAGAATTGTGTCCCTGCTTGAATTACAAGGCCTCTGCAAGAAGGAATTAAGAATACAATTTTAAAGCAAGAAGACATTGGTGATATTTATTTTATTTTTTATACTCTATTTTTTTATAAAAAATGTGGAGTATAATTATCTTTAACAGAACATTGTCAAACATACATTCTGATACAATGTCAAATGTCCAGTCCTCTTAACATCAAGACATCATACTGTTCCCATTTATTTCTCCAGAAGATTCTCTTAATTAATAGAGACTAAAAGGATTAGTGAACACCCATAGTAGTAGGCTATAAACAACATAGTATTTAACAATTGAACAGCCCGGTCTCCCATACACAACCTGCCACTCCCACAAATCCCATCTCCACTTCAAACCTGTATCCCAACCATAGTATAAGAAAATAATTATGGGACAAAAGCTACATCCTCTTGAGAAAAGTAAAATATCCAGGATCGCCATAATAATTCAAATCGATTAGCTCTTCCACTGCAATGGGCTATTAAACACTCAAGAAAGTAAATTTAATTCACGATATCATGCCATTGTGTAACTGTTGAGGCTGAAGGATGGTGCCAGAGGCTAGTAATAGCTTTCTTGGCTGTTGTGATATATTTATATAGCATACTCCTGGCTGGAATGGGAGACCCATCCAAAGCAATGTATAAAAAAATGAATTCTGGAGTTAAAGTGAGCTCCGGTCCCACCAACTGTTGCAACTGAATCTCAGTCCCACTCCAGAAAGTGCTAAGCTTCAGACAGCCCCAAAACACATGTACTGCAGTTGCCTTAGTCTCCCCACACATTCTCCAGCAGAGCCCATATGATTTTGGAGGATATTTTATTAGCTTATCTGGGGTATTAAAGAAACAAATTCTATATTTCCAGATACATTCTTTCCAGAATGGGGCTTGTGACATTTTCATTGATGGGAAAATTGTTCCTAGCCAAGTCTCATACTTTATGCTTGCTTCCAGTTCCTTGTTCCAGGCTGTTAAGGTAGATTGTGTGGAATCCATCCAAAATTCTTTAAGTCCCTGATACTCTAAGCCAATTAAATGGGGATGCGAGTGATACACCAAAGAATCCAAGATCAACCTTAAGAGTAGAGGCAGTGGAGAGGGAAAGCTACTCCACGGTGGGGCTTTATGTTGCAGAAACATCAGAACTTGTAAATATCAGAAATAATCCTTATTGGTCAAATGGTATATGGACTTTAGATGGGAAAAAGTAACCACCCCATTTACGTCTACAAATTGAAACAAATACAATGATACTGCATGGTGCCATCTGGAAAAAGTCTGATCCTGTCTGGCTGGTAAAAAATCCATCTCGGATGACAGCAAATGTACATAATAAAAAACATATATTAGTTGAGGGCATGAACAGATGCCATACCAGCTCTGGGGTATATCTCTGGTACCAAACATGGGTGATATTTTATTTAAAAGACTTAATAAATAGATTCCAGTCTGTTAAGATTAGTAGTTCTTTTTTTCATTGAATATACTTTATTAATGTTTTTAAATACAGCAAAGAACCACCCATAAACAGAAACAAGGGGGGGTAGAACATGCAATAAATGTCACCTGAAACCATTGCAGCCATTAATAATTAAAATAGAAAACTTAGATGACAATAATATTCACCTTTATGCCCCCCACATGTAAACCCACCACCCCAACCCAGCCAACCCCCTTACCCATCCTCCCTGGCCAAGAGGAGAAGAAACATTAATCTAACATTTCTGAAATTTAAGATAAAAGAACAACTAGCCATAGAACATACTAGGCTTCATATAGTTATACAATGAATGTGTTCAGGTCCACAGATAAGGAGACAAAATAACTTTTTCCATCCCATAATGAACCAAAATGCAGTCATCGCTGTGCTCAATCCAAACAATAAACCATGTCCCAAGGTTACATCAATAAAATTAATCTAGACAAGTACCCTATACTGGCGGAAGACTGTCCCAAAGCAAGGAAAACTGGAAATTTATTGGGCTACTAAGACATATAAGGGCTGCCATATCTTTTTATATCTGTTGAAGTGATCTGTCATGCTGGTAACGATCTGCTCAGCCTGCAATGCAAATAAGATTTCTCTAAGCCACTCCAAATATTGGGGAACTAAAGTGTCACACCAATGCCATAAAATGATCTTTTTGGCACAAGCGGTAATCACTGATTCTCACCTGGGAGGTCTGCAAAGTCACCAAGCAAACAGATTTCATGTAAGAAGGCATCAGTTAGGCCCAATAATGGATCTAATCGGTGATGTATAGAATTCCAAAATGGAACTACTTTTCCACATGTCCAAAGAATGTGGAGCAATGATCCTGTGTCCCGAGCACATCTGGAACACATAGAGGTAGGGATATTGCCCATTTTGTGTAATTTAACAGGGGTAAGATATAGGTTATGGAGTATTTGGAACTGCATAAACCTATACCTATCCCATTTTATAAATCTATAGACATTCTGCCATAATAATTTCCAATTATACACACCTTTTGAGGATGGGAGTGCCTGATCCCAATAATAACTTATTCCCATCTCTTGGTGTAATAGTGTCTCATAAAAGTTATTGTAAAAGTAAGATATTGCATGTGGGGCAGCTGCATTCGGGATCAGGGGAAGAATATGTGAACCATAAATATTAGACCATTGCTCATGCCAAAATGGTATACCATAGAATGCGCCACTTGAAGGTATTTGAAATAAACTGACGAGGGCAAGTTGTATTTTAATTGGGCCTGGTGGAAAGTGAGGTGCTTACCATCCTGGACCAAATGGTCCACCATAGTAATATCCACATAAGGCCAAAACGTCTTGGTGATAAGTTGACCAGCGAGTTTAAAATTTGGGTTCCTCACTATCGGTTAAAAAGTATCTTTAATAGGGAAGATTTGTAGTTCTGTGAACTATTAGATGTTGTTATGTGTCTGCTTTGAAAATTGCTAAGTTATTCTATATTTTATAATATTTTTTCTTTTATTGTTAAAACAGAGTCAGAGGCATCAGCATTTTGTATATACAAACCTCATGTGTTTTTATCATATAATTGAATAAGGTTTTATCACTTTGAATTATTTAACTTATAGGGAAGGAGGAAGTATGGTTTGTACCAGAAGTGGCTTAGTCTGCTCCCCTGTTAAACAACTGGATGGTACTATTGAACAGAAAGGTGTTAAAAGAAAACAAAAACAAAAGGGGAAAATGGAAGGACATCAAGTTAAAATAACTGATTTTCTTTTCAAGGTAGATATACAGGAAAGGGTTCTTTTTACCTCAATCTCAGAGAGATCAAACAAACAGTTAATAACACCCCTTTTAACTAAAGGTTCTCGTAGATTGAGGTCACCAAGACTTACAGAGTCCAATTAAGAGGTAATTTCTTCTGCATCATACAACACTTATAACTCCTATAATACTTTGAATTCAAATGTATTTCTGCATTTGTTTGACACCTCTGGAAAAGCTTTAGATAGAAATTATCACAGTATCCAAGATAAGATTGAAGAGATGGGAGAATTAAAGGGGAAAATTTATGATCTCACAAATGGTGTAATGAAAATTCATGATCCAGATCCCAATTTGAAGTCTGTATCAGAAACTGACTAGGAAAGAGTAAATATGCATCTGAGATAGGCTCTGAGGGACACAAGTTGCAAAGTAGAATTTATAATGATAGCATTCCTGGTAATATTGATAATGATAGGAATCCAATGAAAAGAGACACCTTGCCTTCAGCCATTCAAAGCCTAGGTTATATAACTGAAGATCTCAAGAAATTAGTCAATACCTATAGAAGCCATGATACCAAAGAGATAATTGTACAAAGCTATGAGAATAAAGAGGTAACAGTACAAAGTGTTGAAAATGAAAATCATTACACTTTAGATAGTAACACCCCAAGATTCTCCCCAGTTTCACCACCGGTAGGATTATCAGTCCAAAAGGAAGACAATATAAACTATAATAAAGAATATTTTGCTAATGAGGGGGATTTTAGAGCATCAATGGAACTACCCAAGCAAACTCTAAAAATCATTAAAAATCAATACTATGCTAATATTATGATTGTAGAAAATTTATTGGTAATTAAAGAAGAACTATACAATTTATGAACAGATGTTTGTTGATCTGACCAAAGTGTTTGACACTGTCAGTCACGCACTACTTATCCACTCTCTCCCCTCCCTCCATCTTGCCCCTGAAGCAATCTCCTGGTTCAAAAACTATCTCAGTGACCGGACACAACAAGTCAAAATCAACACCACCCTCTCTGCTAAGCAACCTGTTCTTGCAGGTGTCCCCCAAGGGTCGATTTTAAGCCCTGTACTATTCACTCTCTATCTAAAGTCCCTCCCTCAGGCCTGCAGTGGTAAACTATTGCTCTATGCAGATGATGCCGTAGTATACTGGAAACACTCCTATCCAAACTCTCTTCAAAATACACTGCAAGGCTGCTTTAGAGAACTAGAATCCTGGTTCACCGATCATCGATTATTACTTAACTACAACAAGACTAAATCTATGATCTTTGCTCACTGCCAAAACCCCAAAAGTAATGCCCTGCTATCTATCCCAAATTCTCAGGGCATCCACATTGAACAGATCCCTAACTTTAAATATTTGGGCATCACTCTGGATACATCCCTTACCTACCACATACACATTAAGCACCTCTCCACCTCTGCAAACACCAGGCTTGGGATTCTATACAGACACAAGCACTGCCTTTCCCCAGGCACTAAAGCTGGCAGTAACCAGCTCAGTCCTATCTGTGGTTGATTATGGGATAATAATTTACAGAATGGCTGACAACATAGCCCTAAACAGCATCAATCTAGCTCTCAACAAAGCCTGCTGATTGGTCACAAGCAGTGATAGATTAACCCATACATGTGAGCTCTATAAGTGAGCAGACTGGCTGACCTTTGAAGCCAGACTAATGTACCACACTTGCCTCCAAGCAAAAAAGAGCCTAATGAATCTTGCACCCATGGGCCTTCGCCACCTCATCCAACCAACCCCTCACAGGAGCACCCCTAGGCACCTGGCTAACACTCCACTCCTAATCCCCCACTGTAGGACTACTCTACAGCAAAGGTCTTTCTGGTATCGTGCTCCACTCTGGCTAAATAAACTTACTTCCTCCATCTCCCTGGCCCCTAGTCTTGGCCTATTTAAAAATGGTATCAAGAGATTTCTCCTTGACTCTGAGACATGTGACTGTAACAACCAGTCCTCCGTAACTTGGTAGGTGATAGAAAACTAGCGTTTCCCATAACTCCAAACCAAGTCTGACATAATTAACGGTACCTAAAACACAAACTCCCAGATTGGTGCTGGCCTCTGAATTGGTTACCAGTCCCACTTCACCGCAATGACCCAGGGTCCTTTAACAACCCTAGAGATACTAACCAAGCAATATAAATTATCCTGTACGGAGTAACCATGTAAAACTTGTCTTAATGTAATGTTTTGCTTAGTAAGCAATGTACAATTTGTCTTTAAGTAATGTTTCTCTTTTGTATTGACATGAAGCCTTTGCAAAGGAGTCTTCAACTCAAAGGATTGTAATTACAGAACTTCAATAAAATAAAAAAAAAGGTCCTTCTAGATAGGATAAGAAAGAAGGAAAAAGAAGCACAAGAATTAGATGAGAACTTTGAACTGGAGTCAGAGAAAATGCAAAATAAGATAATGACCAATAAAGCAGCTCAAGTAAATCTCCCACAAGCATTTCATAGAGGGCAGGAGCAAATAATGGAATTAATTGACTTGACAAGGGATAATAACAAGGGGAAAACATTTATAAACAAAATAAAAAATAAGAAATTAGAAAAGAGCTATGAACAATAATCCAAAATTGACTAAATCCACTGATAATGTATAAGAAGAAATTAATACAGTAACGTCTCAAGTGTCTTCACCTAGAACAGAAAGTGTAGAGATGATTAAACAAACTGGAGTACACCATGAGTCTTTGAAAATTAGGAATAAGGCCATCAAAGATAGCCTACCCAGAAACCCTATCCATAGTAAACCTACATGGGCTACAGTGGTTAAACAAGGAAAACCAAAATATGTAGTGCTGAAACAGGGAAAACCAAAGGTAAGCAATAAATTCCAGAATACTCTTGAAGAAAATTCAGTATCTTCTTTAACAGGAAAACAGTTAGATTCAAAGAATATAGATCTGCAATAAGAAATGGGAAAAACTCTTAAGATTGAATGATTGAAATAGGATCCATGTTGATCAGTTGACAATTTTGTTGTTGACCGACATTACAGGGACTCCTTTATGTCAACCACAATTGTGGTCAGCAAAAAGAGGTTCACCAGAGACTTTGTTTTCTTCAGGTGACATTGCCCCCAGATCTCTCAACTATTATAATCAACTCCAAGTTGGAGATGAGTCAGAGTTGATTTGGGGAGGGGGTGCAAGTACCCTGGAAAGCAGTGCTGGGGTCCCATGCCAACATGACAGCAACCTGGTACTGTTGTGGCTGTATGTCAGTCACAGTAAAAGTGTCAACGTAGAGATGGCATACCATTGAAATATATGGTATACATAAACTATTTCAAGAAACTTCAGAATCCTTAAAGGCTTGGATTGAGCAGTTATTACATATTTATTTATTTCAATTTAGTTAACCGAGTAGACCCACTGAGCCCCTAAGGTCCCTTTTAAGGACCAATATCTGAGGAAATAAAAGATGTTTATATTATGCGACCACCAAACACTTTTTACTCAGATTGTGTATTACTTTGCTATAATTCTCAGGTTTTGGCAAACAAAATATGGGAACTTGAACTGGAATTAAGAAGAAATCAATATGCACTTTTCCACCTCAAGAGGTACCGATATATGTTATAGAGGCAGAGGAAGGAAAGCATGAGAATAAAGAACAAGATGATAAATGGTTGGATTGGTTGCTAGAAGTTATCAATTATTACTAGGAAAATCAGATTAATCAGTGGGAAAAATAAAACACTCTCACTTTTTGGATGGAAAATACAGGGAACTCCATCATTAGGACAGGTTAACAGAGAAATTGCTAACTTCTTTCCTTGTGCGTTGAAAATTAATATTAACTATAACTGGATAGAATATATAAAGATCCATAAAGGGACTTCCATATTACCACAAATAGACCTGACCCTTACAAATTCAAAGTTAGCAGCTTTAATTCTTGAGGTATCCAAAAGTATTGGATCCCATGGGTTTGTATTTGACAGACAACATAGTCTGGAAAGAGGCAAAGAAGAAACAAAATGTTCAGGATATTAGCCTGGGAAATTTTCATGCAAATCAATTTGCTCCTTTTTGTCAGTGGTGCCTAGAGAATGATAAACAGTCCTGTTAGTGTCGAGAAATCATGAAACATTAAACATAATAAATATAATTATGTGGAATATAGAAGGTTTAGTAAATACATTAGCTGATAATGAGGTAAAGCAGTTCCTTGAGAAACAGAATATTATATGCATGCAGGACACCTGGTATACAGATATTAATCCACCCATGTTGCCAAGTTTATTTGGGGTATTTAGTCCCAGCGGAGAAATTACAATAAAGGTGGACCACAAGATGGATTGGCTATATATGTTCAAACTGCATTGAACTTTAAAGTTAACATCTTAGGAGGCTCACCAACTACTCTATTATTGTTACTACTGGATAATGGATCTTATAAATTAATAATAATAAATGTTTACGGACCACTGAGGGAAAAAAATTAGAATAATTATAACTGGGAAATGTTAAAATCATATCTTGAAACAGTATTGGATAAGTATGTAGCAGCACCCATCCTCTGTTTCGGGGACTTTAGTGCAAGAGTGGCTAGTGAGGCAACAACCCCATGAAAAAGGACTTAACAAAGGGAATCAATTTGATAAATACAAAGATAAACTTTGACTGTAATACGAAAGATAAAATAACTAATAGACAGGGAAAGCAGCTTACTGAAACAATGAAATCTCTAGATTTCTGTCTTTTAAATGGTAGAACCACTGGTGACCCTAATGGCAATTTCACTTTTGTTGGCCCTAAAGTTGCATCAATCATTCATGTTATATGGGCCAACACAGAGACTCTAAGTATCATTGAGAATCTAGAAGTCTATAGTAGGCTAGAATCAGCATATTTTCCAGTTTTGTTAAACATTGTTGTTTCTCATATAGGTAGAAATTAAGACCAAAGGACTTAGGGATCATTTACCAATGTTGGATAAGATGGAAACCTCAGGAAGAAAGAAAATTTGCTGTGTTACTATACTCACAACATTTAGCCACTATTAGACATAATTTTTTACAGGACACAGATATGAAAAAACTATCAGAGAACTTTAGTAATATATTCAGTTACATTAGGCCATCCTGTTTTCAGAATGTAAAGAGACAACAATATGAGAGAACTTGGTTTAACAAAACATGTCGAGCAGCTAAAATGGAGTTAAAAAGACTGATAAGAAAATATAATAATTGCACAGAAAATAAATCACACAAACATCTAAACAAAGCTAGAAAGATATACTGTATAAAGAAATATTGGTACAAGAAAAAGATAAATCTCAATACCATATGTAGGCTAAGTTAAAGGATGGAGTAATAAATAGAAATACAAAACAATTCTAGTTTCTAGTTTGTCAAGGATATGCTCGATATGATAGGGGAATAGAATCCGCAATTACCCCTAGAATGTGGGAAAGTCATTTTTCCAACTCTTTATTATGAAGATGGAGATGAATATTTATGCAATAAACCACTTACATAAGGCTTCTTCCCAAAGCCAATATACATAGAAAAACAGGAGATTCTATTAGCATTAGAAAAGGTAACATCTAACAATGCACCTGGTCCTGATAACATAGTACCAGATATGTATAAACAATTTCCAAAGTGGTGGCTTCCAATTTTATACCTATTGTTTAATAGTTATATTCAAGGAGATCCATTGCCAGATTCATGGAGGGGCAGTATAATTTACCCGATATTTAAAAAAGGTAATACAAATGACCCTTCTATACACCGGCCGATAAGTTTATTAGATGTGTCCCAGAAGATATTTGCAAAGATTATTTTGAGCCAGTTACAAAACTGTTTAGAGGAAATTGGTTTATTGAGTGAATTACAAAATGTTTTTGGGGAAAAGGGTTCTATTATTCAGCACTCTTTTGTTCTTAAACATTTGATATGGAAGTATATAAAGGTAAAAAAAAATCAGTTATATTGCTGTTTTGTTGATTTTAAAACAGCATTTGACTCAATCAATCATCAAATACTCTGGGTCAAATTCCAAGCTTACGGCATAGATCTTTACTTGCTGAATATATTGATAAGGCTTCATCAGAGAACTTGGGTAAAGGTACAATATGATCAGTTTGGGTCAGGGAACTTATCTGCACCAATTAAGATCAGTTGGAGCATAAGACAAGGGTGTATTCTAGCCCCAGCTTTGTTCAATATATGTATAAACTCAATTATAGAAGGTATGGGAGATAGTGACTTTCATTCTCCAAAAATATGTAATAAGAGTATACCTTGCCTTGCATATGCAGACGCTGTGGTCTTATTTCAACATTGTTTGTAGGATTGCAGTGCAAGCTAACACACTTGAGTAGTAAATGTGCCTTTGATAAATTAGTAATTAATAAAGATAAAACAAAAGTTTGGGGATATTTGGAAACAATAAAAAAGTGTCACCTTCATTGTATATTGGGAAAGATAAGATTAAGACAGTAAAAAAGGTACACTTATCTTGGGTTAAGGTTTGCAGAAGATACAACATGGAGCAGGCACATAAATTACCTTCAAACCAAGTCTGTAACTTCAGCAAATGTTTTTAAAAGGACACTATCAAGCCCCTTAGGTCTCAAAGTGTCTCTAGTTTAAAAAACACATTTTATGATTGTGAACATTCTGCAAAGACTGTTGATGTAGATGGTAGTTTGATTCTATTTTTTCTTTAAAAAAGTGAAAAACAGACTGCCCACCATACCGGTGTTACCACACAAACACAGGTTTGTTTGCATTCCTTGATCTGCTCAAACTGTATCTTTCCTGGACTTGGGAACATCCCCAACACAGTCTAGCCCCTCATCATGCAGAAGGAGTTTAGGAGGCTACTGTCTCATGAGTGACTGCACTGTTTGTGTGTGTTTCTAATGCACAGAAAGTATGCAATAAGAACAAATCCAGGACTGCAAACAAAACAAGGTTGTTTATAAATATACATTAGCGTGCATTTCAGTTCTACTAAACAAGGAGACAGACAGAACAAACAGCAACATCAATGAATATTAGAGAAGGTAAGCAATCATAAAATGTAGGTTATTAACTAGAAATAATATGATGAAAAAAGCTTGACAGTGTCCCTTTAAAAGATTTAATGCTAAAATAGGAAATGACTCAAACCTGGGATTACTTAATGTAAATAATGCAAAAATTAAACCTAGTATGCTTTATGGTTCGGAAATCTAGGTATATGATAACTTCCAAGCACTACAAATTATAATAAATAAACTTTATAGATATATACTTCGTATCCCACAATCAGCGCCTGCAATCAGCGCCTGCAGAAATTATATGCAGGGAATTCGATCAGGTGTCCTTGGACACGTTGGCAATGGAAAAAAAGAATTCATATTGAAGCACTTTTTGATTCCTGAATACGGATTGCACCAGACATGTCTTGAAGAATCAATAGAATATAATAGTAGGGGTTTCATTTTTCCAATAATAAGAGATATCCAAAATTATATTTTTCTGCATGGACTGGGTTATCATTTGTATGAGGTCTACTTTAAGCAATTTGAAGAAATTGTTGGGGTGGTCAAAACAAGGATAAAAGATGTAGCAATAACAAGAGATCAAGTTTGAATATCAAATTTAAAACATTTCAGGTGGTTTAAGTATCTAAAACCCGAACATTCTTTAGCTCCATATCTAAAAATATTAGACAGTCCAGAAGACAGAAGATTGTTAACTAGATATCAAATAGAGCCATATAGCTCAGGTTATATAGGATATTCCCAAAAAACAAGAAGGAATTAATAGCCCTTATTATGAGTGTGGACTTCATACAAGATTATCTTAAGTACAATATTTTACTCTGTCCATTATATGAAAAGAGAAGGAAGGTTTGGCTTAGTCAGATTATGGCTACATTGGTACTTCAACCTGATGAGATTATTTTCTAATTATTTAATCCAATGAGTCATGGAATATTAACAAGGTTAACAAACTTTTTTGTAAAGTATACGATTGCTGGAGTTACAAGGAAGTATTAAATTACAACTGTGGAAAATTTTGCATGTAACATATATAAATTCATTTGCCAAGCATTACCCTAGAATTTAGATCTATTGTATTCAGAAATAGATGAAATGGGAACAAGTTTTTTGTGTGTCTGAGAATATGAGGTTGGACAATATTTTAAATATGTGTTCTGAATTTAATATATGTACTTGTTGCAAAAATTGTCTTTGTTATGATTCAGGTAATGACTTTATGTTGAACAATAAACTTTTGTATCACTGTGTATATATACAATAACTATCCTCCCTTTGTTGAAAACAAGCAGATTCTCAATGCTGAGTTAGTTCGGTGATATCAGGGGAATGAGAGTGAAGCTCAAATTCCAGCCTGATGTCAGGGAACTAACAAGGCATTGAGAACCTAGTGAGTCCTCAACAACGGAGGAGGGGGGGGGGTTGTTTATTTTAGAACACAGAGTGAGCATGTTTTTCAGTACTGGCAGTTAGACAATTTTCAGTTACATTCTTATCTTGTCAGGGTGGCTATGGTCCTTCACACAGTCACTGATCAAATGGCATACAACCCATATGTCTGCACACAGCAAGAAAAATAACAAATGAACAGGAACAGTCCAGTGAAACCAAAAGTTCATTTTTTTCTGTTTTTTTTTTCCCCATTTTTTTTAACTGTTTACAATGTGCATATCTGTTGTATTCTATTGTTACTCAGTCTCTCAGTCTGGGTAACAATTGCACTGTCTCTTCTGTGACTTTTGTTGAACAGGTTTGCTAATTATTGTAAATGAGACCAAACTCTTGAACATGTAGTTCAGTTCAAAAATCCTGTTAAGAGGCATAGAAACATAAAAACATAGAAGTTGATGGCAGATAAGGACTGCAAGGCCCATCCAGTCTACCCATTTTTCTATCTTATGAATGTGCCATAGGACTGTACTCTGTCAATAGCCTATCTATTCATACTCATCTGTATTGCTCCCTTATGCCTATCCCATGCATGTTTGAAGCCCTGCACTGTATACATATCCACCACTTCCTGAGGTAGGTCATTCCGTGAATCTACCACCCTTTCTGTGAAAAAGAACTTCCTCAAATTACCCCTTAATTGGCCTCCCTCTAATCTCATGCTGAGTCCTCTTGTCCTGCATTTTTTTTATATTGAAACATGTTAAACTATTTCACCTAGTTAATGCCCTTAAGATGTTTGAATGTTTCAATCATATCACCTCTCTCCCTCCTTTGCTCTAGGGTATATATATTGAACTCCGTTAATCTGTCCTCATATGCTTTCTAATACAGTCCGTGCACCATTTTGGTTGCCCTTCTCTGGACTGCCTCCATTTTGTTAATGTCCTTGTGCAGGTGTGGACTCCAGTACTGCATGCAGTACTCCAGATGGGGCCTAACCAGTGTCTTGTAAAGAGAAATTATTACCTCCCTCTTACAACTTGTGATGCCCCTACTAATACACCCCAACATCCCTCTAGTCTTACCTACTGCTCTAGTGGTCTGCTTGGATGATTTCAGATCGTCTGTGATGATGATGCCCAAGTCTATTTCTTCCCTTGTGATCACCAGCAACTCCCCTACCAATCTGTAGGTGGCTTCAGGGTTTCTCTTCCCTATGTGCATGATCTTGCACTTCTTTGCATTAAACTCCATTTGCCACTCTTCTGACCATTTAGCCAGATCCCTTCTCATTCTGCCCACCTCACCTGGATCATCTGCAAACAGACAAACCTTATCCTCCAGTCCATCTGCAATGTCACTGATGAAGATATTGAAGAGGACTGGCCCCAGGACTGATCTCTGAGGTACCCACACTTGTGTCTTGCATCTCTTCTGAGGCGTGAACCATTATGAAGGTATCATGCTGTTTTTGATTTATGAGTGCAGCTGAATAGTTCACTCCTCTGTGAACACACTCCTTGACTACTTTGTACTGCAATCTACCTGACTGACTTTTAGGTAAGGAAATGGGAGGCATTTTTTACTAACTGCCATTTCAGATGGTTCCTTAATAGCATAGTCATGCTGTAATTCTATGGGGCAGTCCACTGAAAATCACTGGGATATGGGAACCAGTGATTTCTTCATTGGAGCTTTCAGCTTCAACAAGGAGAAACTCAGCTAGACTCAGACAATCAAGGTATATCTCCTGACGTGTTGTAGGGAATTTCACTTTTTTTTTTATAGATGTAGGCTCAGAACAGGGAGGATGGGTTGCTCAAGTGGGACCAGGTCTCTCCATATGAGGAATGCTTACTGTCTGATTACAGCTCAAAGTAAAGGGGAACAAGTTCAGTCAAACCATAAAGTATGGCTGACATTTGCTTTCTGTTTATTTGCAGATAGATTGGAATAGTTATTAGTGGTCTACAAATTTTAATGCCCGGAGACCTGTTGCACGTCGGTAGGAGCAATGTTTTAAAATTTTTTTTGAAGTTTAAAGTTTTTGAATACTCAACTTGCTTGTGGAGTGATATGTTATATGTTTTTCTTCTGGTAAGGCTAGCAGAAAAAAATGCCCCAAAGCAAAGGTGCGCATTGAGACTATTAAGTAAGACAAGGCACAAAAACTCCAACACTACCAACAGCAAAAATCAGCCACTCATGCATTAATACTGCAAGTAAAAGCAGTATTTATTCCAAAAGTGTGCAGCAATACCTCTTACAAAGGAGAACAGGGGAACAGCCAACACCTCCTGCTAGTTTTGCCGGAAAGGCGTTTTGACAGGGCTAAGCTAGGTCCTGCGCCATTTGTGTTATGTAGGAGGGAACCAGAAGCAAGGATTCTATTACTATCTCTATCTTTTCTAACTGTCTATTAGACTGCGCAGTCATTACCTCTACTGTACTAATTCCTAATTTCTAATTTCTAACTTGCTGGTTTCCCTGATACATAAAACAGAGATAGTGAAATGATGGCAGAGACAGACAGCTGTGACAAAGTATGATATCAGACTGATGTAATCTGTCACAATGCTCTAACCAGCTGCAAGATGCACCTCACAGTGTTAGGCACAGCAACAAGCAGTTGCTAGATGGGTCACACTTGTATGCCTAGCAACCAGCAACTACAAGAGCCTGCCTTACTGAGATTTTTTTTTAATTTTATTTACTTATAATTTGGAAACAGACCTTTGAGCAGGAGCTCTTTTACAAAATTTCCACGTCAAGCAACATTAAACAGGGTACAAACTTCAAACACAAGATGCAAACAGATAAGGGTACATCAAAATGTTTGCCAGTGGAGCATTATGGACAGCTGAACTCAAGGGAGAAGCTTGTGGGGAGAAAGAAGAAAACAGTTTCAAGGTGAGACCTTGTCGTCAGTTAGATAGGTTGGGTGGGGTGTATAGCAGTGCATGGGGGCAAGGGTGCTTAGAGGAGGGGAGGCACAAGGCAGGGGGAATAGAAGGGGACCTGGTGAAAGGGGAGGAGCTGGAACAGGTTGGGTGAGAGGGTGGGGGGGAGACAGGTTGTGGAGAGAGAGAAGGGTAGGGCAGTTAGGAGTATGGGGAGTGGTCAGGGAGAATGAGGAATGTAAAGTAGGAACAAATACAGTCTGGGTGGAAGGTTTAAGGGGCAAAGATGTGTCAGGAGATGGAGAGGGATTTTCAGCAGAGCCAGGACAGGCTGCTTTATTTCCTGCTGGAGAGATTGATTTGGAGAGACTAGATGACAGATGTTGATGTGTTTCAATAAGTTTCTTTTTTTGTGTACGATAAATCACCACTTGTGGTTTTCTACAACTTCTCCTGGACTACTCATGCTTCCTGACCTAAGCATCCAATATATTTGGTGAGAGGTATCTGGTTTAGTTACAGCTGGTGTCATTCTGTGTCAGAAGCCACACCACATCCAGAAGCCTCTCCACAGGTGTCCTCAGGGACTGGCGACCACAGGTAACCAAAAATATTTAAAACTGGTGTTTAAAGGGGTATACACATCAGAAAGTGCAAGGTGCTTAAGTGAATCCATTAACAGATATTCAGAAAACATGTTAACAAAACATAGTACAAAGACATGTTCAGTTTAAAAAATTCATCATTATGAATAAAGGAATTTATCTTGAAACACTGTTATAAAAGATATATACTATTACACCCCCCCTCCATTTTAAACACCATAAAATTATAAGTGGCACAAGAATCCCTGTAAAGTGCAATATATGTGTCACAAAAATATATAATTTGATAACATTTCAGATAAAGATATATAAAAAAATATGTAAAGATGCTTATGAACAGAAGCCCTCATATTATTTCATTTCAGTTTTTATTTGTTAACTGGGTAAGGACACTGGGACAAGCCCATTTTCAGTTCCAACCCAACAATGAACAAAAACAAATAAAACAATCAACTAGACAAACAACATTTTAAACAAAACAATTGCAAGACTCCAATGAATTTAAATAAGCCCTAACATTCTGCTTAAAATTTAAAAACGAGGTAGAAGAACAGACTTCAAGGGACAATGCATTCCAAAATTGAGGAGTTGCCACTGAGAATGACCTTGCACCCACCTTGGTCTGAGAAGAAGTATTTATTAGGATAATGCTGCTATAAGAGTGTAAATTGCAAGCAGGGAGCCTTATAGCTACCAGATCAAATAACAAATATTTAGTTCTTAGAAAGATAGATTTGAGAATTTGGCAACTGAAATAAAATGTAATCCTGTTGTTTAATGCTAGCCAACCTAGCTTGGAATACATAGAACAATGATGGAATCAAAAGGGACAATCCAATACAAAATGGCAGATATACATTATTATAAGTCACAGCACTTTAAGCTCACCAACTGAGAGCTTATAAAAGAGACTTGCAACATAATCAAGGTGGGGCAAAAATATTCCCATAGCAGTGGATTTTCTTATATCTTCGGAAAAATATTTCTTCATTTTAAATAGTATGCCCAATTTTTGGTTCACCTTTTTACTTATAGCATTTACCTGTAGGGAAAAGTTAAACCTGGGTCCAGAAGGACTCCCAAATATCTTAATTCTCTTACTAATTCAACAGCAATTCTCCCAATATTATAAATCAACAAAACTGGGTCCTCCTTCAATAACTGAGGAATTCCAAACAACATTGTTCTTGTCTTACTAACATTAAGAATAAAGTGATTACTAGAAGACCACCTACTGTACAGGTGTCATGAAAATCAGATTGCAGTAAAGATGCAAGCTGAAGATTAGAGTGTGCTTGAGAATAGATTATCAAATCATCTGCATAAAGCAGGCAATTGCAGACCTTAAAAATAGAAGGGAGGGAATTAACAAACAATGGAAATAAAAGAGGTCCCGAGATGGACTCCTGTGGGACTCCTAAATTCAGGGGTCTAATGGAAGAGGTAACCAGCCCTATACCTACTACTTGGGACCTAGTTGATAAGTAATCTCTGCACCAGAGCAAAGGACCTTCAGAGAAACCAAGACAGCTCTATTTGGAACATAGCAAAGAATGATTAATAAGATTGAATGCCTTGGTGAGGTCCATGGACACCGCCCATGTTAACAAGTCCTTTTCAAAGCCCTGGAGGATGGTGCTCGAGAATCTGACCAAGGGAGTCTCTGTATCATGGCTTCACAGAAAACTGAGTACAAGATATTTTTCCAAATACGCCATAAATTTGTTTGCTACAACTTTCTCGAGCAGCTTACTCAAAGGATTAAGAATTGATATGGTCCTAAAATCAACCAAGAAGTCTGCTCCAGGTTTTTTGGAATGGGACCCACCCTAGCTTGTTTCCAAGTTAAAGGGAATTGACTAGAAATAAGACACAAATTAAATATGACACAAAGAGGGGAGGCAATCTGAGGTGCAATCGACTTCAGAAAGCGACAATCTAATCCTTCACCACAATCAGTAAACTTATTGGGCAAGCTGGCAATTAATTTTAACACTGCTAACTTTATGATCCTTTTAAAAGAGAATTTGTATCTATCACTCAGAACCTCACTGGTGCTTAAATTTTTCAAGGAATCAAAAGAATTGCACCCATAGTTGGAAAAGTCAGAAAAATTACTATTAAACTTCTCCGCTATTACTAAAGGATCAGATAATATTCCATCAGGAGATGTTATCTTAATAGATGACTTTTCAGTGAGAGCAATCAAAGTTTTTACATAAATCCAAAATTTATTGGGAACAGCCCAGTTTTCACTAAGCTGTTTTTTTATAAAACTTTTTTTGCGCTACTCACTAGATAACTAACCTTGGTCCTTAAGAAATTATATCTATCCAAGAATACCCCTGATGGTGACTACTTTTGCCAAGCAAGATTTCTAACTTTAATTCACTCTTTGATTTCTCTAGTGAACCACTTGTTCACTATACCTCTTACCCTTAATTTGTGTAGAGGAAAATAAAATTTGTGTACTGGTAGAAGTTGCTTACAGAAACAGTCTACAGCATAATCAGGGTCTGGAATTAAGTCTAAAACAGACCAGTCTATTAATGAAAGACTGTGCACAAAATATCTGGAGTCAAAATTCTTAAAGTTTAATAGACTGGATAATCCTGGGGGGTATCTTTCCTTTCTTAAAATTCAAAACACAATAAGTGGCCTGATGGTCACTGTTAGATTCAGCAAGCACCCCAGCGAAAGAAATAACATCAACTCTATTAGTAACAAACCAATCTAAAATACAGTAGAGTGATTCCCAATAAGATGATTAAGCCTTGTTGGTTCTGTAATCATCTGAGACAAAGTATAGGAATGCAATAATGTATCCAACCCCAAACCAACCAATTGCAACCAGTTCAAGTTAATATCATCCACCAGAACAACGTCTGAGGCCCCAAAGCAACCAGAAGCATTATCCAAGAAATTCCTCAACCCACCCAGCCCACAGCTAGGAGAGTTATAAATACATCCCAGGGTAACATATTTCTTATCTCCCAGAAGAAATCTTAACAATCACCAATCATTCAGAAAATCTAAATAAATACTGCTGTCCAATACAGATACCTGTATATTTTCCTGATACAGCTCTATAACCTCATCCCCTTTCTTATGCCCTTTCCTATGAGCCCAAATAACTTTATACCCAGGGATTAAACTATTATTGTCTGGTATAGAATGCTTTAACCAGGATTCCGATATTACCAAAATATCAGGATTATTGTTCAAAATAATGATCTCAACATCAAGTTTTTTTGGAAGGTAACTTCTTACATTTAGGTGCATTACCTTCAACCCATGTGCAGTCCACCACTTTTTCCCTGCCAGCAGCAGGGACAAAATCAGCAAAGGGCCCCGGGTTTAATTCAACAGCCCCAGATAATATCAACAGTAAATGGAACAATACCAAACCATTAAAGCTGCCACAAATTTCAGACAGCCCCCTCTGGAATTGGCACAGAACAGAAAATGAGAAACATAAACCACAACCCCTCAAACCAATTTCGGATTGCAGTAACAGCCCATAAGTATCTGTAACCCTAAATTTCTGTACTAATAAATTAGATATACTGTAATCCAACTCAACATTTATCCAGCCATTCTCAGTTTCAACACAACCTACTAAAATATTATTTAATAAAACTAAGCTGAATAATAATGCACAATTCCCCCTGGTTTCCAGTAAGCCCATCATTCTCATAACTCAGTAGTATCTTTAACCTGTTTTTGATATAATAACATACCCAAGCTCCCATGGCTCCCTTGGACTTCCTAAGACTCCAGCACTTAGCCGCACTTCACTGCTCGTAGCTGCCACCTGAGACACTGCTGCATCTTAGGTAGGGCAGAATTTTATGGCCCTTCACCTGCCGAATTGGGTTGCCACCAACAATTGGGGGAAGGGGTGCGGAAAAAGCAATTATCAATTCTAGTTTTCATTTTTTTATTATTATTATTTTTTATTATTAGTTGGGGGGGTCTAATTAGTGTTTAGATAGGGGGGTATAATGCCTAAATTCATTTATGTCTAATTTCTCCCTTCTTCTATTTTTCAGATAATCACTTTTTGAGAAACACTGAGAGGTCAATGCCTTCAATGAGTCCAGGTCTCCTCATCCCACCCAACGTAAAAATCCAAAAGGCTTCTCTCTCATTAGGTTTTGCATCCAAGTCCCCACCCCTAGGCCCCACATAATATTTCTGTATACCACAGAAAGAAAAAGCATGTTCCCCATAGCCCCTAGTTTTCCAAAGATGAGCTGCCAGTGTGTTTCGCAAATCATTATTGCATATGGAACTCAAATGTTCTCCTGTCCTTGTTTTAAACATACATTTTGTCATGCTCACATAAAATGCTGAGCACTTTCAAGTGGCTAGATACACCACTCCCATAGTGCTACAGTTGATAAACTGCTGTATAGTAAATTTCTTTTTTGTTATTAGCAGTTTCAAAGATCTTACATTTAGTGACATTTGGATAGTGTACACATCTGCCACATATAAAGGTGCCCTTAGGCCAACTTGGTAGCCAGAGCTGTATAGGAGGCATGTCTGGTGGCAAAAACCTGTGGACAAGAATATCACATAAATTAGGGCATCTTCTACAGGTCACCCTGGGGGGATGTCTGTTACATCAGATAAAGATGGTTCAGTGAGCAAGATATGCCAGAAATTCTGTAGACAGCTTCTGATAATATGTCTTTTAGCACAAGTAATGAAATTAGACATTGTTCAGATTATAGGATCTATGTGATAATGGCGATCGCCAATGGGTGATCACCATTAGGGCAACAGCATAAAGGTGGTCACTCCCTTGACTTAGTCTTCCTCCTGGGGATCAAAGCCTTTGATTTGGGGGTGGAACCTGTCGGATGGTCCGATCATTACACCGTGGGGTTCAGATTTTGCACCCCCTTCTTAGGCCTATCCCTGTGGAGATGGTCAGGTACTGCTGTTTACGAGATATTAGCTTTGAGGGCCTGGCAGTGGTGCTTGACCTATCAGAGCTCTCTGGAGTGAGCAATGACCCAGAAGCCTTGGTCTTAGCCTATAATAAAGCCATCTCCTCAGCTCTGGATAACATTGCTCCTGTCTGTGTTCATCCCCTTCCCCTTCACTCTGAGTCCCCATGGTTTGATGGGACTTTGAGGGAGATGCGGCGACAAGGACGAAGAATAGAGCATTGCTGGTGGAGATCTGCCCTTGATGCCAACCATCTTAGATTGATGGAGCATTATCAGGTCATTCATTCCACAATCTCACATAAGAAGGCAGAGTTCATGTCTGGGGAGATTGCGGCTGCTAAGGACTGACCAACTCAGCTCTTTCGAACTGTAGACAGACTATGCAACCCAGCCTGCCTGCATTCTCGAAGAGCTTTATCACAAGTAGAGTGTGAAGGACTTGCTCGCTTCTTTGTGGCTAAGATGGCTGACATTAGGGCAGCACTCCAACCTGCATCCTCTATGGGAGAAGCTGTGGATTGGTGCCCAGTCACTGTCCCTAGGCTCTCCTGGAGTTCCTTTGACTGGCCGGAGCTCAATGATGTCATGCGGATTGTCCAGGGTACCAAGGTATGCACCCTACATGCTGTAGTTTGGATATGGGCCCATCTTCCCTGATAAAGGGTTGTTGTGATACTATTGGCCTGGTCATAGCATGGATAGTTAGGTGCTCCTTGGAGATGGGTGAGTTTCCTAGCTCCCTGAAAGAGGCGTTGGTGACGCCCCTCCTGAAGAAAACTTCTTTGGACCCAGATTGTCATGCTAACTACAGGCCAATCTCTAACATTCCCTTTGTGCAGAAGGTGATTGCGAAAGTAGCGGCCATACAACTGGAGAACCATTTGACCATCCATGACATCTATGAACCATTCCAGTCTGCTTTTCTAAAGAGGCATAGTACCAAGACTGCGCTGGTTTGGGTGCTCAATGATCTCATAATGGCAAGGGATCGAAAGAGCCATTCCAGCTTGGTTCTTCTCTATCTCTCCTCAGCATTTGACACTGTGGGCCATGGGGTACTTCTCGAATGCCTGAGGTTCATCTGTGGCCTGTCTAGTACAGTCCTCAGGTGGTTTAGATCTTTCCTCATGGGCAGAACTCAGAAGGTGGTGTCTGGGATTAATTCCTCCAAACCAGTCTCTCTCTGTCATGTGGAGTTCCTCAGGGTTCAGTGCTGTCCACCATGTTGTTCACAGTGTACATGCTGCCCCTTGGAGACATTGTAAGAAGGTATGGGCTGAGATTTCACTGCTATGCTGATGATATCCAGCTCTACCTATCTTTTGCACCCGACCAGGGTAGAGCTGTCTAGGTATTTATCAACTGCCTCACTGAAATCCAGAACTGGATGAATTTGAGCTGGCTGAGGTTGAACTCAGAGAAGATGGAGGTGATGGTTGTTGACCCGGGTCACCGGATAGATGGGATGGGATCTGGTTTGCCATCAGGACTTTTTCTGGGTGGCTCCCAGCTCCCTACCTCTGAAAGGGTGTAGAACCTGGGGGTGATTTTTGATGATGGGCTGACACTGCATTTGCAGGTGTTGGCAGTCATCAAATCATCCTTTCACCATCTGAGGAACATCTCCAGGATTAAGCACCTAGTTCCATCCGGTGATCCGCCTACATTGATCCATGCCTTTGTGACCTTGCACCTTGATTACTGCAACTCCCTGTATCTAGGACTTCCAGGGGTTAATATCCACTGCTTGCAGCTTGTGCAGAACACTGTGGCCTGGTTATTGACGGGTACTCCCCGTACCTGTCATATTTCTCCAGTGCTGCGTGAACTGCACTGTCTGCCAATACAGTGGTGGATCACTTTTAAATTTGGTCTTTTGACTTATAAAGCCCTACATGGACTGGGCCCAGACTACATGAAAGAGCTGCTGGTGCCCTACTGCCCTAGGTGATCGCTCCGTTCGGCAGATGAGGGGGTTGCTAGAGATTCCGAGGGTTTCTTTAAAATCCTCAGGGGCTGCTTTTATGTACGTGGCCCCAACCCTTTGGCATTCTCTACCCTGTATGCTTCGTCGGGTGTGCACGTCCGTGGAGAAATTTAAACAGGCCTTAAAGATCCATCTGTGGTTAATGGCACATCCCTGATGATATTTTATTGTATTTTAGGAACTTGGTATTTATTGTATTTGTGTTTATTTTACTGTTTTAAGTGATGTTTTATTGTTAAGATGCCTTGGGTTTGGAAAGGTGCAGTACACATAACATATTATTATTATTGTAACTATCAGACACTTGGGATATGGATCTTACCAAGCAGGTCCCAACCTCCACTTAATCTGAAGACATTTTTGGGCCTGCTGAAGTCCAATCCAAATATATATACCTAACAAAGGAGCCTGAAACATCCTAATGTAAAGTTCACATCCAATTACTCCATCATCTCTGCTGATATGCTATATCCCCAATTACTACTAGCCCCTTAAGGTATCATATATAGTAATAAACAATATGTTCAAAGGTATAGTATAGAAATGTTTCAAAGTACATGAATTTCGATGTAAATAAATGCAAAACACTGAGCTTAACATACATGGATCTCCTTGTATAAAGAATATCTGAAAATGAATATCCAATATCCTATTGGTATTTCTCTCCTATTATATGAATCATATTGTTCCATAATCTAACCTCTTATAAATCACAACCATTTACTTACCATGGCGTATATAATTTCTGTTTATATAAATATACAATCAAGTCTATGCCATCATTTAATCCCAGTGTTCTGAGAGCTCACAGAGTGTAAATCCAGAAAGACTCTTTTTCTGACAAAATGGCATTTACATTACCCACCCTGGGGCCCACAGATGCATAGTCAATTCCCACAAAAGTAAATTCATGTTGCTATCTATCACCCACTTCTTGCAAATGCATACTAAGTGCACTCTTACCATCATTTAACCTGATTGAGCTAAGATGTTCACAGATCCTTATTTTAAAGGGTCTGCTGGTCATACCCACATATAATACCCCACAATTTCATGTAGCCAGATAGATAACATTGTTAGTGCTGCAATTAATGAAGTGTCTAATATCAAAAATCTGTGGGTTATTGACCAAAGAGAAAATTTTACTTTTAAGTACTACTTTGCACTAATTGTAGGTCTGCCAGGATGCCCAATACTTCAGTAGTGTCCCTAATATAAGACTGTAGCCTAGGGACAATATGGTAAACATGTTCATCAACAAATCTGAATAGGGGCTCAATCAGGGACCCTATCCCTGCTATTATTGGTCATCCTGGGGAATCAACAATTGTGTTGTGAATCTTGGGCAACAAGTAAAAGGTCTGTATGATGTGATGCTGCACAGTTAAAAAGGTCATGTTCACTTGTGAGATAACACCTCTCAAAGTTGTTCTGCAGAAATGAATCTGTTTCAATCTTAAACTGTGCTGTCATGTCAATTTTCAAACTGACATAAAAGTCAGTACTGGATAACTGTATTAATGCTTCTTGACAATATACATCCCTTTCCAACAGAACAATAGCCAACCACCCCCTCATCAGTGGGCTTAATGACCAAATCATGGGTCTTTTGAAGTTCCACCTTAGCCACCTTTTTTGCAGAGGAGATATTAGCATAATGAATGTCAAAAAGAACAGTCTCTGCCTTATCTAATTCTTTAAATATGGTACATTTAACAGTTAGAACAGCTGAGTTGTACGGTGGTATGAAAGTTGAGGATCACTTCCGATTGGGTGGTGATATACAGTAGTCGCAGTGTCATTCTCCTCTATAGTTGCCAAGTCAGTTACAGAGGGAAGGTCAACAGAAAGCGATTCATTGATTATAAAGCTCATGTCTCTATCGGAATTACTTGTGGCAAAAAACACCTTAAGGTTCAATTTGCAGCAGAATTTCTGATTATCTATGTATAAGTCAAATCTGTTAATAGTACAAGTGGGTACAAAACTCAATCCTTTTCCTAAAACTAGTAACTGTGGATCTGTCAAAGTAAATGGGTTGAGATTAATAACATTTACCTTTGAAAATTCTGCTTTCTGCATGACCTCCTGATTGTTGTGTTCACCTGCACCATCTTCTGCAAATTCTGTAGGTTGTGTTGGAGTCTTTCCACTGTGTTTCCGTGATTTGTTCTTTTTATCCTCCCCATTGTGTGGTGGCAGTTTGGTCTGTTTTCCAAAAATGTACAGTCTTCTGTACCTGCTTCAGTGTTGATTGTTGTTGCTGAAAATCCCCTTCCTCCGATGCGTCTTCCTCTGAGATGTCTTCCGATGAATCGATGGCAGACTCACTAGTGGAGTTAAAGTGATCCACAGAGGTGTTAATTGTTTTCAATATAGATTTAGGTGTGGTAGATTGGGGAGCATCGCCCATTTGACTGTGACCTTGTTTTCTATTACTTTTGTTCTTTCTGTATCACCATTGATTGAAATTCTGTCCAGGTGTTTGTTTCCATGGGAAATCATGGTCACATAAGTAATCTTTTCTATCTCTGTCAAACGTCTCTAATTATTTGGTTTTTAGTTTAGTATCTTGATCCTCCAGTATGTTTTTTTAATTCCACCTCAAAGGATGCAAAATCTGGATGTTCCTTAAATTATAAAATGTTTTGTTCCTGCTCTTTTAGATCTACCTCCAACTCTTCTTTCTGTGCGGTGTAATCCTGGATCAGGCAATGAACAAAAAGCACTAATGCAGCTTGCATCTGCTTTTTCCAGTCCCTCATCATATTAGGTCTGTCTGTGCCATAAGCTGGCCATTTTGTAACCCTCACTCCTCTTGGTGCTCGAATGGCTTCAGCATATGTCTCTAAAGTGCACTTGTGCCAAAAAGTCCTCCTTGTCTTCAGTGCAATATGTGCCAATCCTTGGAATTCAGAGGCTATTTCAGATGGGGAATTGCTTGTAGAATCAGTTTTTTTTTGTGGTATAGCATCAGTTATCAGGTTCTGTTCGACAGCAATAAAAGGATTTATCAGTGCCACTGTCATTGAAAATGGCAGTTGCAAGGTTGCCCCTCAAACTCCCCAAATGAATGTCTTTAAGGTGAAAAGACATTCCGGTCCACTGTGGTAACCAACCACAAAGTGGACTGCGGAATGAGAACACAAAATTTCAGAAAGAGGTTGACTGACTATGTGGTAGCAGTGGGTAGCCTCACAATATCAATAAGGCTAGCAGAAAAAAAAACACCCCAAAGCAAAAGTGTGCATGGAGACTATAAAACTTTTATAATAATAATAATAATAATAGTAATACTAAATAAAAACAATGTAAATCTAATTGATAATATGAAGGTTTCTGCTCATATGCAACTTTACATATTTTGTTATGTATCTGTATCTGAAATGTTATCAAATGGTATGTTTATGTGACTTATCTATTGCACTCCATAGGGATTCCTATGTTATTTATACCTTTATGATGTTTAAAATGGGGGGGGGGGTATATGTTGTATCTTTTATAACAATATTCCAAAATAGAGTCCTTTTTTCATAATGATAAATTGCTTAAGCTGAATATGTCTTTGTACTATGTTTTTTCAACATATTTTCTGAATATCTTTTTATGGATTCACTTACGCACCTTGCACTTTCTGATATGTATACCCCTCTAAACACCAGGTTTAAATATTTGTGGTTACCTGTGGTTGCTTCTCCCTGAGGACACCTTTCCAGCAAAACTGGTAGGAGGTGTTGGCTGTTCCCCTGTTCTCCCTCTGAGAGGTATTGCTGCACACATTTGGAATAAATATTGCTTTTACTTGCAATATTATTGCTTACGTGACTCTTCTATTATGGCTGGTAGTGCTGGAGTTTATGTGCCTTGTCTTACTTAATAGTCTCCATGCACACCTTTGCTTCAGGGCATTTTTTTCTGCTAACCTTATTGATATTGTGAGGCTGCTCATTGCTTCTGCATAGTCAGTCAGCCTGTTTCCAAAATTTTGTGTGCTCATATCTCAATCCACTTTGTGGTTGGTTACCACAGCAAACTGGAATGTCTTTTCACCTTTAAGACATTCATTTGGGGAGTTCAGGGGACAACCTTGCAACTGCCATTTTCCATGCCAGTGGCACTGATAATCACTTTATTGCTGCCAAACGGAACCTGATAACTGATACTATACCACAAAATACCACTGATTCTACAAGCAATTCCCCAACTGAAACAGCTTCTGCGTTCCAGACAATTGCACTTTAGAGGCATAGGCTAAAGCCAATCGAGCAGCCAGAGGACTGAGGGTTATAAAACGGCCAAGTTATGGTACAGATAGACCTAATATGACGAGGGATTGGAAAGAGCAGATGCAATCTGTCTCAGTGCTTTTTGTTCAGTGCCTGATCCGGGATTACATCACACAGAAGAGAGGAGTGGGAGGTAGATGTAAAAAAAAGCAGGACCAAAACATTTTACAGTTTAAGGAACATCCAGATTTTGCATCATTTTAGGTGGATTAAAAAGCATACTGAAGGATCAAGACACTAAACTAAAAGCCAAAATACAGGAGAAGTTCGAGAGGGATAGAAAAGATTAATTATATGACCATATTTTCACTTGGAAACAAACACCTGGACAGAATTTCAACAAACAGCAATATAGAAAGGACAAAAGTAATAGAAAACAAGGCCATAGTCAAATGGGTACTTCTTCCCAATCTACCACACCTAAATCTATATTGAAAATTATTAACACCTCTGTGGATCACTTTACCTCTGCTGGCAAGTCTGCCACTGATTCATCGGAAGACATCTGCATCAGAAGAAGGGGATTTTCAGCAACAACAATCAACCTTGAGGCAGATACAGAAGTTTGTACATTTTTGGGAAACAGAACAAACTATGGATGCATGGGGGGGGGAGGTAAAAAGAACAAATCAAGGAAACACAGTGGAGAGACCCCAATGTAACGTGTGCAATTCGCAGAAGATGGTGCAAGTGAATGCAGCAACCAGGAAGCCATACAGAAAGCAGAATTTTCAAAGGTAAATGTTGTTAATCTCACTCCATTTATTTTTATTGATCCACAGTTACACATTTTGAGAAAAGGACTGAGTTTTCCTATCCACTTGTATAGTAAGCAGATTTGACTTATACATAGACATTAAGAAATTGTGCTGCAAATAGAAGCTTAATGTGTTTTTTTTGCCAAGAGCAATTCTGATAGTGACATGACTTTACAATTAATGACTCTCTTTCTGCTGACCTTACCTCTGTAACTGACTTGGCAACTATAGAGGAGAATGACACTGCGACTATATCACCACCCAATCTGAAATGACTCTAACCTTTTGTACCACCGTACAACTCGACTTTTCCAACTTTTAAATGTGCTTTATTTAACAAAATTAGATGAGGTGGAGACTGCTCTTTTTGACATTCATTACACTAATATCTCCTCTGCAGAAAAGGTGGCTGTGGTGGAACACCAAAACAACCATCATTTGATCATTAAGCCTGCTGATGGGGGGGGGGGGCACTATTGTTCTGTTAGAAAGGGATATATATTGTCAAGAAGCATTTAGACGGTTACTCAATACTGACTTTTATGTCAGTTTGAAAACTGACATGACAGCACAGTTTAAGGCTGAAACAGATTCATTTCTGCAGAACAACTTCGAGAGATGCATTGTCACACAGGTGAGCTTAACCTTTCTAACTGTGTAGCGTCCCATTCAACAGACCTTTTTCTTGTTGCCCAAGATTCACAACACAATTGTTGATCCTCCAGGATGCCCACAAGTATCAGGGATAGGGTCCCTGATTGAGCCCCTATCCAGATTTGTTGACTAATATGTTTCCATTATTGTCCCTAAGGCTACAGTCTAATATTAGGGACACTACCAAAGTATTGGGCATCCTGGCAGACCTACAATTAGAACAGGACTGGCTTTTGGTAACACTAGATATTGAGGCACTGTATACAAGCGTGCCTCATCAAGCAGGTTTGGATGCCATGCGGCATTGGTTGCAGGCTGAGCCCAATTATTCCTATGCTTTTATAGACTTTCTAATTGGCTTGGCAAGATTTGAACTTACTAAAAACACATTCCTATTCTAGGGACAGTATTTTCTAGAAATTTAGGGGACTGCACTGGGTGCTACATTAGCCCCACCTTTGCAAACCTGTACCTGGGCCTATGGGAACAGCAGGCGATTCATGATGTTCTGAACCCTTTTCTGGAACATATGGACCTATGGAAATGGTACATCAGCAATGTACTTTTTATATGGTGTGGGAGAGTGGCACATCTGTTGGATTTTGTGTAATACTTCGAATCCAACTTTAACATTTTCTGATAAGTACAGTAAAAAGAATGTTAACTTTTTTGATCTCAATATCTACAAAACAGGATGGTACCATAGAAACAGACCTCTATAGAAAAGATACAGATACCAACAGTTTACTGTATGCCAGCAGCTGCCACCCATACCATACCGTGGACAATATACCCCTTTCACAGTTTATGCATGTGAAATGCAATTATTCTAGGCTTGAGACATAAGAAAAGGGCTGATGAATTACAACATAGGTTCAGAGACAGAGCTATGGTAAGAAACTAATAACAGAAATGAGAGATAAAGTGGAATGTATGCCCCAGGAAGCGTTATAACAGTATAGACCAAGACAGGAGAATCTGTACAATCTGATTAATTTCATTACTAGTTATTGTGCTAATAGTCATTTTATCAAAAGCTGTCTACAGAAGTTACAGCATATTTTGGGCACTGAACCATCTTTATCTGACATAACAGACATCCCCCCCCTAGGGTAACCTGTAGAAGATGCCCTAATTTATATGATGCTCTTGTCCATAGTCTTTTGCCACCAGCTTAACTCCTGTAAAGCACTGGCTGCCAAGCACGTCGAAGGGCACCTTTATATGTGCCAGATGTGTACATTGTCCAAATGTCACTAATTGTAAGACCTTTGAAACTGCTAATAACAAAAGGAAATTTACTATACAGCAGTTTATACACTGTAGCACTACGAGAGTGGTGTATCTAGCCACTTGTAAGTGCTTGGCATTTTATGTGGGCATTACAAAACGCATGTTTAAAACAAGGATAGGAGAACATTTGAATTCCATACACAATGATTTGAGAAACGCACTGGCAGTCCATCTTTGTGAAACTAGGAGCTATGGGGGACATGCCTTTTCATTCTGTGCTATAGAGAAACTTTATGTTGGGCCCTAGGTGTGGGGACATGGATGCAAAACTTAATGAAAGGGAAGCCTTTTGGATTTTTACGTTGGGTGGGATGAGGAGACCCATACTCAATGAAAGCTTTGCCCTCTCAGTGTTTCTGAAAAAGTAATTGTTTGAAAAATAGAGGAAGGGAGGAATTAGACATAAATGAATTTCGATATGCTATTTCCCCCACGCTTCCAACCCCACCTAAAAAGTACATGGGCCCCCTACTACTAATAAAAAATAATAATAAAAAATGAAAATAGAATTGGTAATATGAGCATTTCTCTTCATAAGCATCTTTATACCTTTTTTATGTATCTTTATCAGAAATTATATCAAATGGTATGTTTATGTGACTTATCTATTGCACTCTATAGGGATTCCTGTGCCCCTTATACCTTTATAGTGTTTAAAATGGGGGGAGGGTGTAATATTATGTATCTTTTATAACAGTGTTCTAAAATAGATTCCTTTTTTTTTTTCCCCTGAGGCCACCAGTCTGCCTTACCTCTACATGTCAGGCATCCTCCCGGGTACTCAGGCTGCCATCTCCTGGGACTTCATCTGGCTCCATATTTGGGTCCCGCAGACACCCCCACGGCTTGCCCCTGCAGCAGGGTGGTGGGGAGCCTCCCCACAGAGCTCAACCCACCCAGTCAGGATCCAGTACTGCCACACACCCTCAGTGCCGAACAAGTCCACTCTGGAGACGGCCATCATGCCACCGCTACTAGTGCCCCTATTTTCACTTTTCTCCCCTTATGGCTGGAGGCATGCAATGACGCCTAAGGCCCTGAGAGCATGCATGTCCACATGCACTCTGAGCCAAGCGTCTGCCCCAGCATGTTCCCTCCTATGTCTGCCAATGCTCTGTAGCCACCCCAAGCCACCACCAGAGGCCGCCAGAGCACCGATGGCAATCCTCCCCCCTTCCCGGAGAAAGGGAGCAGTCCTACGGATGCTCCATCCTTCTCCTCTCCTGCCGACCCCTGATGACCCATGCTCGTTCCCGAACCTGGGTCGCGGGCGTGGCGCGAGGTGTGGCATTCAGCGCCTCAACCCTCAGCTCCACTGGGCTGGTCAAAATAGATTCCTTTATTCACAATGATGAGCTTTTGTAAGCTGAGTATGTCTTTGTATTATGTTTTTTCAACATCTTTTTTGAATATAGGGGATATGTGCTGGTGTGGTGTCAGAGAAACAATATACTTTTATAAGTTCCCAGTGAACTTGGTTGACTTCACGAGTAGTGTAGCCATGAGTGATGTGACCAAGTTCACTGGGAATGTGAAAAAATATACTGTTTATCTAACACCTCACCAGTACATATTCGGTTTATGCAATAGGCCTTGGCATGCTGGTGGTGAAGTTTAAATTTGCTTAGCTCAATGTAGTTAACTGTAAGGAGTGTTTTAGCTGTGGACGTTTTGTGATTTGCCACTTTGTCCCTCCACTCCTCTTAAAAAAATGCAGTAGTTGAGGGCAGTTTCTTTGTATATGGTTGCTATGTGATTGCCGGGTTATGGAAGAGAATTCTAATTGGTGGACAGGCCATGGAAAAATGTTCTGATTGGTCAAGGGGTGGGGCTTGTGAGTAGCGGGTGGGGCATACAGTTTTGGTGCCGTTTTAATTTAGTGTATCTGCGGACGCAGTCGAGGGAGGATCTAGCGGTGGAGTTGGTGGTGACAGTGTGCTTCTCTGGTGGAGACTATGAGGATGAAGGCCCTTAGGAGTTTCAAACTGGTGTCAGGGTGAAGAATGGGAGCAGCTCAACACTGATGCATGGATTTACTAACTGTTGCTCTGGATTTCAACAGTGGAAGCAGCAAGGACCTGTTAGTGGGGTACCATGGTTTTGGGAGCCTGGAGGTTGTCGTTGTCAGTGTTGGAGTTCATAAAGAATTGGAGGAACATCACTTCTTTGTCAGACGCACTCCATTTTTTTGCACAAGGACATTCCTGTGTTATTGCTGTGTTTTTTCTTCAGCACGATGGTGACTATTCCTTCGAGGGACCTGGATTACACCTGGATGTTGGATACCTTTTGGGATTATTTGCTTTTGGGGGGACAACTATTAATGAAATTTAGATTTTACACATGGACACCCTGGATTTTTCCCTTTTTTTTACCTTGTTTGCATCGTATGTTTACTGCAGGCTTTTCATTTTAGGGTGTTGGGGGTCTTATTTATGCTTTTTTCACTGTGTGGATTACCAAGAGGAACAACATGGAACATGCAATGGAGACAAGGTATGTTCAAATGAAAAAAACATTTTTTACTGTGACAGGGAGGTAATTCATTGACAGGAAAAAAAATCCCTTTATATTGCTAACAGTACTGTTTTTTTTACCATCAGTTAGACATAGGGGATAAACACGATCTGACAGGCTAGCAATTGTCTTGGTGTTGACAACTTTATTCACAGATTTAAAGTTATCCTAACACATTACTGTTATTTAATGAAATGTCTGTGGAAGTTAGAGACACGCGTGCTCAGTATTAATAAAGAAACAACAAAATAATTTTTTTAGAAACTATTATGCTGCACTGTTAAATGAATTACAAATATAAGTTGCAGCATTCTGTACCTGTATTAATTAGAGATCAGATGCCATTTTTAAAGTATTTTACTTGTTCAAAAGTCTTTATAGTACTGTTTACTTTCTTGCTGGTCTATTTAATTCAGTCTGAATCAGTTTTGGAGTCAAGAACTCTTGCCCTTTTAGGGACATACTTGCCATACTGGTTGCCTACCAAGAGAATTGTAGAAAAAACATTTTTTAGTTCACATGGAAGCAGACTTTTTTATGGGGGGAGGGGCTGGGCTACAAGATGATTATTACGTTTGCCTACCTTGAATGATGTTAAACGTTATTTGTTTTGCATTAATAGTTGGGCTACTCAGACAGCTTCTGATTAATTCTTTGTAGTTTGCAGAAATAGTTTTTAAAGGTTACTGCTTCTCAGTTTTTGTAGGAGCTTGTGATCGCTTTTCACAGCTTAGCAGGGAGCTAACATGAAGTTGTTTTTGGTCACTCATTTTTGAATAGTCATTCATGCTCTGAACTTGTTTGTAACCGGTTGCTTGAATAATGTCTGTTGGGGGTATTCCTGAGTCTGTGAGCTTCTGAATAAGGTGCTTTCTCACAGAATGATTTGTTAGTCTTTTGTTACTCTGCATGTTGGCCTTTTCAATTATGGTTTGTACCATGTGGGCAAGTTTATTGACACCCACAGGCTGGTTTTTATACCAGTTCCCTTGTTGTAGCTTCTTGGAATTGTTGTTAACTACTAAGAACAAGCATTTGTCAATGCCGAATGTTTGTTTGCTGGCATTGGCATTGGTAGTGTAGGAGTTAGAGAGCTGCATAATAGGAATGACAGTGAAGTATTGAACTGAAGTCAACCCCGCCACCACCCTGCAGAGACTGACAGGCATTGGGGTGTGTCTTTGGGTCGTCAGGCATAATGGCCATGCCATTTCACCACACCCTACCCTGCAGACACCGACAAGTGTCACGGTGTGCTTTGGGGTCTTTGGCCCTTATGCTCACCCCTTTCCATCAGGAAATATGGTGAGATGGGTGCTGTATAGGAGAATGGGGTGAACTTTGGGGGTGAAGAGTCCAAGGCACACCTCAATGCCTCTCACTGGCTGCAGGGTGTGGAATGGTATGAGCATTACAGGCGAGAATCCCAAGTCACACCCCTGATGCCTGTCAATCTCTCCAGGGTGGGACGTTATGGTCGGAAACTCTAACACCTCAGGTCTTCGTTGGCATTTTCACTCCAAATTTTCAACATGGGTTTTTTGTGACCCCCACCTTATGAACAGTGGCAATATCAGTTTGTTAGCCGAAAGATGATTTTGCACAGTGACTACGCCATTTGGCACCATAGGTGTGAAAACACATTTCGAATAGATGTGAAAAATGACAGATGTACTGTTTATGGGGAGGTGCAAAAAAAGGCAATGTTGAAAATCTGCAGTGAAAATAGTTAAAAAACTGGTGAAGTCACGAGCGTGCGAAGAAACTGTGCAACGCATACGCGTAATGCAATTAGTTTGGGGATTTTTTACAGCAGATTGTCAACACAGGCATTTTGGAACCTCCGCTGATGAACAGTGTCACTATGATTTTCTTTATCTGTCCCGAACAGTGATTTCCCACAGCAACCATGCATTTCTGCGCTGTAAGTACGAAAACACATTTCAGCCATGGTGTGAAAAATGACAGCTATACTGTTCATAAGGATGTGTGGAAAAATGCCAGTGGTGAAAATCTGGACTGAAAATATTAGAAATCCATGAACTTACAAGGGAGTGTGGAAACTGCGCAATGGTCGCTCTTAACACAGTGCTTTTATGGACTTTTTTCACCAAATTTTTAACATAGCCATTGTAACACCTCTGCTCATGAACAGTGTCACTGTGATTTTCTTAATCTGTCCCGAACATTGATTTCGCACACCGACTGCGGCATTGTGTGCTACATACGTGAAAAATGATGGCTGTACTGTTCATAAGGAGATATGGTAAAATGGCAATATTGAAAATCTGGAGTGAAAATAGTGAAAACTCGTGAACTTATGAGCGCGCATAGGAACAGCGCAACGCATGCTCATAAAACAGTCATTTCTGGATTTTTCACCAATTTTCAATATAGGGTTTTTGGGGGCCTACCTCATGAACTGTGACACTGTCATTTCATAAATCGGTCCTGAAAGGTGGTTCTGCGCAGTGACCACAAAATCACCTTTCTGGGATGATTAACAAGATGACAGTGACAGAACTCATGAGGTGGGGTCCCAAAAACCCCATGTTGACAATTTGGTGAAAAAATTCCCAAAAATGCCTGAGATATGCATCAAAGTTGAAAAAAACCTATTTATTACATTATACAGCTTATCAGCATTTCCTCAGTTTGTGGTCGGCTTTGAAGAGTGCAGACGTGTTCCCGGTCCACCGAAGATCATCGCACTGGACTCCGGAGGTAAGTATGGGGAGAGGGAGGTGTGGGGAGGCAGGCTGCGTAGAAGGTGGTTGCAGGTGTGGGGAAGGGGGGTCAGGACAGTCATCAAGGGAAGGTTTTTTCTTGCAGGTTTTTTTTTTCTTGTACAACGTGGGACTTGTGCCGTGCTGGGGTGGGCTCCCAGTGTGGCAGCTGGAAGGCTGTTTGGGAGGGCAGTGGAGCCGATGGGGGATTGGGCACCCCCATCGGCCATACGGACTGTTGCCATGCTGGGGTGAGCTCCCAGCGTGGCACCCAGTTGTCTTTTTGGAGGGGGAAACATTGGAGCCGACGGGGGATTGGGCACCCCCGTTGGCCATACAGGCTGTTGTCATGCTGGTGTGGGCTCCCAGTGTGGCACCTGGAACTCTGTTGGGGGGGAGTGCAGCAGAGCTGACAGAGGATTGGGCACCCCCATCGGCCATACAGTGTGTGCATGGGGGGGGCGCATTAGAACGCAATATGCGTGTGTGTGTGTGTGTGTGTGTGTGTGTGTGAGGGGAGCGCATGCGCACGCAGTATCTTCTCGCTGCTCTCCCTTTGAACTGTACGGCACTGCATTTTCAACTGCTGTCATAGACAGCTGCAGCATTCATTGGTGAACTGTGGCCATGCCTGCAAACACACTGACTGCATTGGAAGACAGGATGCCACACCTACGAAAACTCAGATGATGGCACTATGTTTCTTGCGTGCAAGCAAACATAAAAAGGGTGATTCTGGCTTGTTGCATATAGGTGGTCTGTTTTTGTAGTAGAGGCAGTAGTTCTGTACTGGGCATTTGAGACTTGTCTCTTGCATGGCATAGGCCTGTGGCTTAAGTTTTCTTCTGTCTTTTGTATTTTTACCGATTCTTGTCTTAGTCTGCCGCTCACTGTTATATTAGAGGCATCTGTTACTGTTTTCATCTTCCTTTAATTCTACGTGATCCCATCAGAGATTTTGCATTTCTGTAGTTCCCCTTACACCAAAGTACAGACAGATAGTTAGCCACATGGTGTTTAAGAGTGATTCAGGGCTGTGTGGGCCCAGTTTGTGGTGCTGGTACAGTTTGTCAATAAGGCTATCCGTCAGCTCATCTGCTGCCTTGGGTTTGTTGCCTTTGCCACTTATTTTCAGTTGCTGTTGTTTTGCTGTAAGGACTTGCCTGGTCCTTTCAAATAAGGGGGAGATCTCACATGTCATGAAGTAACGGGCTAATATATTTTCTAGTTTTTCTGGCTGAATGGCATGTAGCGGGGTTTCTGTGTGGAAAGTTTCTTTGATGTACCATTGTAAGTTCTGCACATCTAGTACTGTTTTTTGGTTAGTGTTATAGTTCTTTTCTGAGTCAATGAAATTGGCTATGGCATCCTCATTTACTGCTGCCAAGCTTGTTGATGCTTGTACACACTCATCAGTCAGATGCCCTGGATTGTGTTTGCTTTCTGTGGCCTCTTCAAGCGGCTCCATGTCTTCCTCGATTTGGTTCAGAATCTGCTCCATTTCATTGTCAAAGCTACTGTTACAGGCATTGCTTGCCATGTCTGTGTTATGTCAGCTGCTGGATCTTGCTGCTTCTAAAGTTAATTAACACTTGGTTTGCACACTTTTGTTGACACACCCCGTGCTGTGTTGACTGCTTTGTATTTCTGACTGTTGCCAATGATTGTGTCAGTTAGCTCTTGTGCAGCAGTGCTGGTTAGGAATTAGCACAAGCTGTCAAATTGCCAGGTTGTTCCAATAGCACGTGACCTTCATGCAGCTGAGGCACAGAATGTAGACCGGCTGTACTTCTTGCATGACAACAGAACTATGTGAATAAATCTGTGATGATGACAGAACTTTATAGATAAATCTATATTCTCAGATTTATTCACATAGTTGGATGGATAAACACATTTAACTTATTGTTTAAACATTCACTCCTATTGCATAAATCTGTTTATGGATTCACTCAATCACCTTGGGCTTTCTGATGTGTATACCCCTTTAAACACCAGGTTTAAATATTTTTGGTTACTTGTGGTTGCCACTCCCTAAGGACATCTTTCTGGCAAAACCAGTAGGAGGTGTTGGCTGCTCCCCTGTTCTGTCTACTGAGAGGCATTGCTGCACACTTTTGGAATAAATACTGCTTTTACTTGCAATATTAATGCATGTGTGACTGTTCTTTTGCGGTTGGTAGTGCTAGAGTTTTTGTGCCCTGTTTTTCTTCTGTTAACCTTGCATTCAATTTCATGGCTGTCTTCATTTTCCCCAACTTATTTCTCCAAATTTCCATTGCCCCATTCTACAGCAATATATCTGGATTCAGGTTTATGTTAGGGGCTTAATAAAATGGGGAGCCTGGATCACACATTATGGTAGATCTGTTTTGGGTGTTAAGCTTGTAAGCTTTGGACTGGGTCTCTAGCTGGGTTGTGAATGTTGTGATAATGTCCAGGCTTCACTGGGCATATGTTGGATGCATTTTCTCCAGTCCTAGTTTTGGTCTAGCTCTCTAGGTATTCTAGATACTTTTGTCTGTCTGTTTCTGTGCAAAGCTCAATATTACCCCAGCAAAAGTCATAATGCTCCTAAGTGCAAAATAGAGACCAATGTCGAAAAAGAGCATATTAAGTAGTGTCACTGGGTCATCCATCCATATAGTGCCACTGCTGTATAACAATTCTGTTTCTTTGTCTGTTAATGCCTCAGTCTGCATGGGTTGATTACCCTTTCCAAGTGCTTTTAAGTACTTTGATTTAGCCCTATAGAGTTTTTGTTTCTACAGATTCAGTCTCTGTTCCAAGTAATTATTTCTTGTCAGATATCTGTCAGTGTTGACCACCATGCCGTGAATGGTACCTGGCTCATATTTGGTCCCATCCCTTTTTTTGGTACTGTAAATATAATTAGCGCTATGGTTGTCTAAGTCTCTTATTTGCAAATTTAGAACATTTTATTGGTCCCCTACCTCTGCAAAATATTGCCTGAAAAGCCTCATGTAATTTTCTGTCTGTTTCTGTGTATTATTGTTCTTCTGGTTCAAACTAAACCCCTTTCTCTCCCTCATTATCCAGCAGGTCAAATCAAGGTGTGATTGCAGGTTCATCATTTAGGTAGGGCAGAGGGGGCAGTTGTCCCCCCCCCGCAAATCTAAAATGAGTTATTAATTTGTGCCTCATGGGTTGTGGTGACATTATTTTATTTTTCACCCTCTATAATTTACCCAGTGTGCGCTCATGCTGTGGGTGCATGCCTACCAAGTCATCTTTGACTATTAGCAGTGGTGCTGGTGAGGCTGAGTCATCAGTGACATGTTGCATACAAGAGAACAAGTTGTGTGACACTTCCCCACCGCAGACTACAGCTCAGTGAGCTCACAGTAATGCAGTGTGGCATACAGAGATTTGGTGGTTCCTCCTGAACTTTAAATAGCTTGGTGAGCTAGCTTATACTAATAACGCAGTGTGGGCCGCAGCAAGCAGCCTACAGATTCTGTGATTCCTCCACCAGCCAGCATGTTGTTGAACTTGAACTAGCTCGGACGGTGAGCTCGCTGTTACACAGACAGTTGCACTAAAAAGGTAACATGGGGTCCTGGCGTGGCAGCAAGCTGCAGCATACAGGTTCAGAATGTTGGGTTTGGTTGAGGTTGGGTTCCAGGCTGAATTGAACTTGAAAACTGGACTGGTGGCACTGGCAGGTTCTGGCTGGATGGCTGGGTAAGTTAATCAATCATTTTACAATAGCTCACAATGGCTTAGGTCACAGTGTAGGACTGAAGATCAGCTTTTTCTGATATAGCTGAAGCAAGTGTGCTTAACGAGTCTGGGCCTAACTGGCACCTGGCCCTCACTGGTTGTTGCCCCTACTGTTGAAATCTAAAATGGCGCCCCTGTGTTAATGCCTCCATGGTACCAGGTCAGTGGCTTTCCTTTTTCTATTATTAAATATTGTGCTTGGTGTTTAAACTGCTACAACATCATTTGTAATGGAAATGCTTTTGTAAGGTTCACACTGCCGATTTTTAATGCTGTCCCATGTCTGTGACATCTCTGCTTATGTTTCTATAGTAGAACAGGAAATCTCTACTGTATTTGGTGTAGGGAACAATTTTGTTCTCCATTTTAAAAATATCAGGTTCTGAATTCCGAAACATGAAGAACAAGGTTTGGAAAACACTTGAAAACAGGCTCACTATGTATTATAATACAGTCAATCACTGCACAGGCCTGTGAAAATCAGGACCCAGCTTATACCAGCACCGAACTCCTATACTGTACAATCAATGCCCAGCATATTACTGTGAATATCAGGATTCAGCTGTCAGCACAGTGCCACTTGTGGGTGCATTATAATAGCCAATAACTGCACAAGCTTGTGAATGTCAGGCTTATTTGATGACAACCCCGCCCCACTGCTGGCTGCTGTATTCAGTCGATAAGCACACATACCTCTGAATGTCAGTACTCAGCTGATGCTGGAGAAGAGTAACAAATGGGACAGGTAGCTGGCTTGTTGGTAGAACTGGGACAGCCGTGACGGCAAACTCCCAGATGTGAATAGAGCAACTATTAGTGTCCTTCAGGGATTAGTGTTTGGCCTGGTTTTGTTTGTCAATTTTTTTGTTATATGTGGAAGGGCCATCTTTAATGGCAAGTGTAGTGACTTGGTAAGGGGCACAGATCACACACACACACACACATACTCCATCTCTGTTTAAGCTGGCATGTTTATTAACTGACTTACCCAAGACAACCCATGGTAGGAAACCCTCATGGACTACAGAGACATATGTGTGCCAGGGACTACAACTGGCATAACACCAGGAGCCAGGATCATCTGCCTCTGGGTACGGCTAAGCCACATACAGACTATGTTTACTACTCTCCTCCCCTTTACACAAAAAGTAGTAGTATAATACTTACATTTCTTATCTTTGGGGCTGGAGTAGATTGATCGGAACCTCAAACGAATTTAGGGGAGTATTCTGCCCCATCGGTAGAATGTAATATTAACTATGTAACACAACAGGTAACAGAGTCCTGGCACACCCTGTTGGATTATTTCTGGTTTTCTCTGCTACATCACAGTAAAGTACAGCTAGCACAACAAGATAGAAAAACTGGAACACTTTCCCGTCATCTTCCAGTGTTGCAGAGTTGTCATAAGGTAGTTGGGTAATATTATTACCCAATATCATAACTGTATGCCAACAGAATTGGGGTCCGGTGGTACATCTTCTGAGCTGTGAGCATTGGTATTGCTGCCTTCAGCCCATGGATTGCCAGTATAGGCTTGTGATCCATCAGCAAGTTCTATTTTCTGCCCCTAAAGTACTTGTGGATCTCATTTCTCGAAGGAATAGGCTCAAGGCTTCACTCTCAATTTGAGCATAGTTCTTTTTTGCTGGGAGACAGGGCACATGATACGAAAGAAATTATGTGCTCTTCACCAAAAGGCAAAGTGTGAGAGATGTCTACCCTCCCTGTAGGGATGCATTGCATGCTTCTCCCACAGGATTTTTGGGTTATAGAGAGCTAGCCACTTGATGTTTAGGAATTGCTGTTTACACAATTGGAAGGCAGCCTTACACTGCAGTGACCGATTGCATTTAGCATCATTTTGAAGCAAGTCATGTAATGGCTGCAATGAAATGGACAAAAGAGCCTGGAAACATCCATATTATTCAACATGCCGAGAGAGGATCATGACTCTTTCTCATTGGATAGTGCAGGTAAGTTAACAAAGGCTGCCACCTTGCCGTCTGTTAGGTGCAGCCCCAGGGCATCAATTTGATAGCCTAGAACTCAGCAAAATACTGCAGAACCTGACACTTGGTGAGTTTTACTCTCACTCCATACCTCTGCAGGCTGGTCAGGTTTTTTCCACGATCAAAAGATGCCCTTCCACTGTTGATGTGGCAACCAGTATATTGTTGATATAGCTGACTAACCAGTCCAACCCGGGTAGTATCTAGTCCATTGTGTACTGGAAGATTGCTGGTGTCATGGAAACACCATAAGTGAGGTGAAAATATAGTTAACGTCCCTTGTGGGTATTTTGTAGTAGTAAGTTTATTCACAATGGAAAATCAATACACCATTATGTTGAGGTCTCCTTTTTGATGGATTCCAGTTGCATATTAAAATACAAGTTGAAAATATTGTGCAAATGAAGTAATACATATAAACAATACACACAGTTATATATAACTATATTATGGTAGCAGACAATAAGATGCATATGTATGGGGACCCCTTTTGTGACTATCTATTGATAACATTGGGTTTAAATGATTCAAAATAATTGAAAATCATAACTAGTTCTAAAAAATATCAGTGGAGTAAACATTACTATAAATTGTCTTTCCGTATGATGAAACATTATACAATCTATTTGTTACTGTTACTGAGTTCAGTTCACCACAACCTTGCTCCCTCAAATGCTGCTGCTGAAACTTTTAAATGATTATTTAACTGTCTACACATCAGTGTGGGGAGTTTAATACCTAAGTTGGATGAATTTGTTGCACTGGTTCATATGAGGGACCCTGACATGGTGGTGCTCTCTGAATTCTGGTTAAATTATAGAATAACCATTTTGGGAGAGATGGGGGTATAAAATAGGTGGTGGATGTCTTCTTTATGTTATAAAAATATTCACAAGCTACACTGCTTTTTGTGTATGATAGTCAACAACCCTATGAGTTTTTGGCAGTTAACATTAGTTTAGGGATGGGGAAAAAGAACCTTATAATTGCTTCTGTTTATTTTTCACCTGGACTGTTTGATTTAGAATTTAATATATTTCTCAATCAGGTCCAACTTTTAAATAGGAATCATGAGAAAATCATACTTGGGTTTTAATATAGATTGGTTGGCAGAAAAATCCTTATTATATACTGCAGAAATAGAATAACTGGTCTCTTTCTGAACCAAAATGTTAGCTCTCCTACCCAAATTAATTACAAGGGTGGTGCTGCTTTGCTGATTGGTTACTTGTGACCTACAAGGATAGGTTTAATAAGGTCAAAGTACTGCCTGATTCAATAAGTGACCATTCACCTGCTCATTGTATTTGGTCACTAAAGAAGAAGCGACCCAGTTCTACGTTTTACATCCGGAGTCTTCATAGGGTTAAAGAATGGGCTTTTAGAGACTATCAAGCAAAGGTTGATTGGAGCTATTTGGATCGTATACCAGATATTAATATGGCTTTTGATTATTTTTCTGTACAATTTAGGGCAGCCTGTGATCTATTTGCACCCTTGAGAAAGAAATAGGGTTAGAAGGGAAAATAATAAGTGGTTGACTGGAGAGTTATTTGATCTTTTTAATAAAAGAGATACAGCATGGGCCAGATATCAAAATAAGGGATTGAAATTACATCTTCAGGAGTATAAAAAATTGAGAATCAAATGTAAGAGATTGGTAAAGAAAGCTAAAAATGACTATTTTAAGGCACAGCAAAGGGATATGCACAATGATTCAAAGAATCAATGGGCCAATATAAATGAAATTATGGGGAAAAATAATAACTTTACTTCCTCTGACTTGAACATTGATGGTCAGAATAATTCTGATTTGGGTGTTATTGTTAACAGTTTCAATCAATTTTTTGTTAATGTTGGTAAGAACTTACCTTTTATAAAGACTCAGTCTGACTTGGATAATAAGGGTGATTTTTGCTCTGATAGGCCAAAGTTCTATTTTAAATATTTGACACCCCACGTTGTTAATAAATATTTAGCAAAATCATCTTCTAAACCTAGACTGGGACCAGATCAGCGGGATATGAATTTTTTTAAATGGGCTATTGATGAATTAGTCTTACCCATATATAAATTGTTTAACTTTTCATTGCAATTTGGCTTATTGCCTGATATCTGGAAACAAGCAAGTGTTACACCAGTTTTCAAGACAGGTGACCATGCCATTGTTTCAAATTACAGGCCCATGTCCATTTTGTGCCCCCCATCCAAGACCCTGGAACAGAATGTTGGTGATCAATTGCAGGACTACATTTCTAAGTATGATTAACTTGCTAAAGAAGAACATGACTTTCAGAAGATGCATAATACAACAACTGCTTTAATTGAGTTAACTGAGGAGCTCCATGGAGCCTTGGACAGGGGTGAATACATTGGAGTAGTCTTCTTGGATTTATCGAAGGCTGCCATTCTCATTGATAACAAGTTATTGGTAGCTAAACTAGGGAGATGGTGCTTGTCAGTTAATGCAATGATATGGTTCTCTGATTATCTTACAAATCATACCTAAGGAGTGAAATGTAATAATTTGTTTTCCTCTATATTGTCCTTGGAAATAGGGGTCCCACAGGGGCCCATTTTGGGACCTCTTGTTGTTCAGTCTTTTTATTAATGCACTATCTAATGTTGCTAAAGACTCTGGGACTATTTTATATGCAGATGATACCATACCTTTTGTCACAAGCCCACTCTGGTGGGGCAGGATCCTTGGGCTACAGTGAATCCCCTTGTGATCTGGGTCAGGAATACTCCCCCTCCTGTCCTTTTAGAGCGCTTGCTGTCTCACAGCTGGACATCCACCAAGGAGGTCCTTGGGCTTCCTCTCTCCATGTGAGGGGTGAAAATACAGTCTCGAGTCTGTGTTCCTGGGACAGAATCCTCTTGGCTACTGTGCAATGAGCCAGAAAAGCCACAGGTGTATGCAGGCCTTCAGGGATGCCCAATACACCCTATTTGTGTCTTTCCCCAGAAACACAGAGACCAGTTCAAATCCACACAGACCCCCTTTTGAGAAACCTTTCGTATTTCCCCCTCCTTTCATTCACAGAGTCCCTTTTTGGCTTCTAATGTCAGTAGCATCTAGGTCTTAAGCAATAAGCTGGCATAGATTAGTTTGATCAAAACCTTCCCAAAAACAAACACACACAACAGACGCTGGCAGAATTAGTTTAAAGTAAGCCAAAAGCTTTACTAGTTTGTAAATAAGTATTGTAAATAACATACAAATAAAGTTATATACTTTTCCTAATATTGGTTAAAGGATATGAAAAGAAATTTGGAAATATACAAAAAACCTATACTGTAAACTTCTAGTGTTAACATTCTACTTTTCCAGGTCCTTGGTTGCTGAATTTGAAGTGCAAAGTGTTCTTCAAAAGGTAGCTGCATTCTTGTCTCTTGTTGTGGTTCAGGAGAGTTCTTGAAAAGAATATATCTTCTCTCTCAGCAGGACAGGGTCCAAGTGCAAAAGCAGTCTGGCTGGTTAGCAAGTTTTTGAAAATCTGCCCCAACAGTCTGTCTCGCCAGGGTTTTTATAGGATTTTCTAGGCAGTATTCAGGCAGGATTTTGGGATTCTCCCCTGCAGTTGGCTAGCTTCTGTTTCTGGGCTGTCATGGCCAATCAGATTTTAATATTTAATTTTAAATTTCAACTGTCCAGCTTTGAGCTTGAGGAGTTTTTTTTTTCTATCTCCCTCTCTCTCTCTCTCTCTCTCTCTCTCTCTCTCCAGAGACAAAGCCAGTTTAAACCATTCTTGAGGCTAGCATAGCCTCTCCATACCCCCTTAATGGCTGGCTTCTTAGGCTGTAATCACCTAACATAGTAAAGAAATTTAAAAGACAATGGAGCATAGCTGGCTACATTTAGGAACCCAGACATTCTGTCTCCATTCTTCTGCTCCCTGGCTTTGGGGCCATTGATAAACAAAGTGGTTTTCAGGGCACCCTAGCTATGCTTACTTGGCCTTTTGTTTCCCTTAAATGCTTTATTTAAACCCATGTCTGGGGAATGCAGCAGCTACATGAGTTCTGCCTAGTAACAGGGATCATCCTTTTATTGGCCATATTTTCTTTTTACCCATGATCCTGAGCATGTCAGACTGACCCACAGGGGCCTTCCTGATGCATTACATACATAAAATAATATGAAATATTACTAGAACAAGAAGGTACGGCTTTATCCCGCCACACTTTTTACATCTGGGGTGAATTTTTATAAGATGCAGAAGTATTTGCAATCTGATTTTAAATTAATTGGGGGTTGGTTTGAGCAAAATAGTTCAGTTATTAACTCAAACAAAACCACAACAATGTTATTTGGGAGTAGGTAAAGTCTTGGTAAATGCTCAACTCTGACCATTACTACTCCCAGTGGGGAGATTATTGAGCAAATTCAATCATTTAAATATGTGGATGCCTTTTTAGACCCCTTGTTGTCTTGTTGTCTTTTATATGCCATGCTGATTATGTCATAAAGAGTATCAACAACATGGTTTTTATCGCAACAAGAATAATTTTACTGGGAAAGTCAAAAAGTTATTGGTGAGCAGCCTGATTCTTTCAGTTGTTGACTATGGATTAGCTGTCTATTCAGCAGCTTGTAGTACTATTTTGGATAAAATCAATGTGGTTGTAGATAATGCATGTAGATTTGCTGTAAACTGTAAAAGGCATAGTCATAAGTGTTATTTATATACTTAATTGAACTGGTTGCCAATTCATTTTCGAATTGACTATAACCTTACTACTATATGTAAAAAGAAACTCTTGGGTCTTACCCCAGTTGAAATCAAATCACTTTTTAATCAAGTTTTGAACAGATTTTATACTATGATCATGGCATAGCATGTCAAGGACTTCAAGTTCCCTATAGAAAAACATGTTTAGGAGAAAAGTCTTTTTCAATTAGAGCAGCAAAGGTTTGGAATTTGCTTCCACTGGAGATCTGTGGTTTAAATACTTTTAATGTTTTTTTAAAAATTATGTATTAAACCTGTTTACAAATAAGTTAGTTTGTAACTGTAGTTGAAATTATTTTGTTGTAAGGTTTTGTATTGTTCGAATTGCATGTATGTAAATGACGTGACACATTTGAAAAAGGACTGTTTTAGCTCAAAGGATTTCTGAATATAATAAACTAAACTAAACCAAACATTACCAGTATTGAAGACAATCAATAACAAAAGCAATGATCTCAGCCAGTGTCCATACATAATGAGAAAGGAGCAGTAAGCAAATAATAAAGAGATCCAGTTCAAAGCAAATGAACTACTCAAGAGTTCTGTCCCAGGTGCCACAACCTTCAAAATTACCCAAGAGAGAGAGAGCAAAAGGAGACAGTACTCCTCCACAAAGGCAAAAAAATGAGGTATTCACCAATAGTGTACAGCCTCCCCATTACTTTATAACATGGTGTAATACAAAGTTAGAAAAGTTAAAAAACATTCCAAAACAGCATTGCTGCAAGGAGTCCCTCCAGTCGACCCAATGTTTTGCAATTAAGCTTCATCAGAGGTACTTTTACTAGTAAAGAGATCCAGTAACCTATCCCTTGGTTCATACAGCATTGGAGGGGTATTGCAACTTGCCCACCAAACAAGTAAGCATTTAAATCAAAGCATACTTTGCTCTAAACTTGGGCTACTCTATCATCACAAGGCCGTCTCTCTCTCCCCCTGTAAGACGCAATCTTGTAGTTAAAAGGATCCTTCCAGCATTCGACTATGCTGACATAGCATTCAGTGCTGCCCCAGCCACCTCCCTCGCCAAATTGGATGTCTTGTTTCATGCCTTCTGTAGGTTTGCCTCAACTCATCACTGCATTGCCCCCCCAACTCATCACTGCAAACCTTACTCTTCCCTTTCCCTCCAGCCACTTGCACAGAGGCATTCCTCTCACTGCTCCACCTTCATAGCTAAATACTGGTTTGGATCTCTTCCACCCTACCTTGCCTCTCTCCTTACTCCAGCTTCTCCCTTGGCCTATAACTTGTGGTCAAACTGCACCTGCACCTTTTCCCTCCCTCGCATCAGCACCTCATCTGGCAAACTCTCCTTCTCCTATAGATTTCCTTCCCTTTGGAACAGCCTTCCCTCCCAGACTAGTCTCTCTCCCTCTTTCCCTGCTCTTAAGCACTTACTCAGACTTACCTCTATAACTTTCTGCATCTGTCCTCCCTCCTAGAACCCACTTACTACAGTGTGACTGTTCTTCTCTTACCGTGCACCACTGTAAATATCTATTGTATTTAGTTTGTATTTAATTGAACCACTGTAAATAGCTATTGCATCTTAATTTTGTACTTACTTCGAATTCTCATTATTGTATATAGCACCTATAATGCATAGTCCCTACAGAATGATATGTTGACTTTCCAATTACGGCAATCACAACAACTTTATAACCAATATAAATTCTGTACTGTTGGAACACGTGATGTTATTTGTCCTTTTGAATATAATTCCCGTCAGTCCGCCCGAAAAAATATGACGTGTCTTCTAAATTCAGAAGGGTCCATGTGTTCCTCACAAACTGAGCTTTGTCATATTGTAACAAAGTATACTACAGCCCTTTTTTCTCCCCTCCCTGCTATGGTTGGTAACAGTGTGACTTTGTATAGTGGCCTTGATATCCCAGCTCCCTCACAGCTATGTCAGGACCAGGCTTGTTCTCCTATCACGGAGCAGGATTTGACTCTGGCTATTTCTTCCTTACCTGTACAGAGAACTCCTGGTCCGGATGGTCTCCTGCTGGCTTATATAAGGTGCTGGGTGACCATTTAGCCTCAGAACTTACATCTGTGTTTAATTCTCTGTTAACATGTGAATCTCTCCCTTTGGAATTTACTAAGGGTACTTTGATTTACATTTATAAACAGAAAGGTGATATCCATTCTCTAGAGAATTGGCGACCTTTATGTATGTTGAACACCGACTTTAAGCTCTTAACGAAAATTATTGTGAAGCGTTTGCTGAAGATAGCGGAGGTGGTTTTGCATCCTGCCCAATCCTGTTCTGTGCTTCAAAGGAGAATTTCTGATCATTTGATCCTCTTACGAGAATTATTTTCTCGTGGCTATGCAGGTCTGGCTTCGGGACTTGTTGTTTCTGTAGATCAGAAGGCGGCTTTTGAATCGGTTCGGCATGATTTTTTATGGGAAGCACTTCGTTTTCTTCATGTACCTGATGTTATGGTACGCTGGATTCGTGCTTTCTATAGAACGGCGACTGTTGTGCCTGTAGTAAATGGTTGGATAGGACCCATGATCCCCATAAAAAGGGGGGTTCATCAGGGCTGTCCTTTAAGCCCGTTGTTATATGTATTTTTTCTTAATGTTTTGCTCCATCGGCTGAATACTAATTCTCAGATTCAGTCTATTTCTAGTTGTGGCTTATGCTTGCCTTATAAGGCGATTGCATATGCAGATGATGTTTGTTTACTTGTAGCTGATGTAGCCTCAGTGTCTCATTCTCTCTGCGCGTGCTCTATTTTTGGAAACTTCTCTGGTGCTGTTTTAAATTACACTAAAAGTTTGGTTATTCGGGTCAGTTCAGCAACCTCCCCCTTGGACCGTATTGGCCCGTTACGTTTAGTTGAGGGTCCTATTCGCATTTTGGGAATTTTTTTTGGGACACAGGACTCAGATTTGTTTAACTGGAATGTTAAACTACAACAAGGTAAACTTCAGGTGGCCTCCTGGAACCGGGGGCAGATAGGAAAAAGAAAACGTGTTTTCTTAATTAAAAACTATTTGATCTCTACTTTCCTTTTTCTGAGTTATGTATTCCCTATTCCATGACAGCTAGAAACAGCTGTCTTTAGCCTGTTTTTTCAGGCTCTTTGGGGTAGTAGGTTAAACCCGATAAAGCGGAATATTACTTATTTACCTATTCCTGAGGGTGGCGTTTGTATGGTTAACCCTTTGTTATTTTTTTCTTGTATTTTTTTTACTGCAAACCTTAGGCCTTTATTGATTCATTCCCAAAGGGGGTGGGAACCTTGGTTTTATGACTCTTGCAGGATTTGGTTTCATCAATGGGAAACTAATTCCTTAACTGTGTTAAGACAAACTGATGGTATACCAACTTACGAAAACATATGTTTTTACGTCTCAAACAATGGAAGGTGTCTGTTCAGATGTTATTAAATCATTCCCATAAAGTTTTATATAAAAATTACTCCTGTCGGTTTGTGCTGTATCAATACCCTTTGATAAGTGTCCTGGTCAACACCTCCCTTCCCTTTTGTTATTGTGGAAATGTAAGAGGGTTCCAGCTAAAATGTGGGATTTTCATTGGCTTTCATGCCATGAAAAGATTAATGTAAAATCAAATCAAAAACATAAGCAGTCCCAAGATAGAATGTGTTCTCGCTTATTATGTATTGCAGAACTTGAAACTATCCCTCATTTATTTTTTGACTGTTTCTTTATTAAGAATTGGTGGTCCTTTTTGGCACAGGCATGGAATACCCCCTTGCTTCAGTCGGTTACTTATTTGAATCTCGTATATGGAGTTTTTTATCCCCAGTGGTCAAAATGGCACCAGGACATTTTAAACCTTGTTTTTGTCTGTATTAAATGGAATATTTGATGAGATTGCATGTTTTCTTTACAGCAAAAGGACTGCTCCTATTTGGAGCTTGAAAAAAAGATTGTACAAGATTTAAAAGAAATTTATGAGCATGAACGTACTCTATACTCAGATACAACACTTTTGGAACTTTGGAAAGCTCTTCCTTGGATCACTGACTCTGATTTTGCAGTTACCTGAATGATTGTATAATACTTATCCTGTGTTTCCTTTGTTTTGTATTTTGCTTTGTGTACTATTGTACAATTTTTGTCTCAATAAAACTTTCCCCTACTCTTTTTCGATAAATGCCATGGGATCTTTAACATCTTTAACATCCACCTGAACTACCACCACCACAGGCAGATGGGACCTCAGTTTAATGTCTCATCCGAAAGACAGCACCTCAGAAGTGCAGCACCCCTCTCATGCTGCACTACAGTGTCAGTACTGGGATATTAACCCAAGTGCCAGATGTGGGAACTGAACCCACAGCCCTCTGATCTCCTGGTCTATGGTCCTAATACCCATAAAGGATTATGCTGACAAGGACCCTGGCCAAGAGACATCTGTAAACCATGAGTACCTGTACCATGCAAAGCTGCAGGATAGTCAAACACATGCCCACACCCCCCCCCACACCTGGCCTAGGTGGGCAACGGGAACCACTGGTGCTGACAATGTGACACCTTTGATGCAGTGGACACCTTGTTGGCATAACAAGCAACCCAGGCATGCATACAGGCAGCTGTATTGGTACCCCACTGGCCACCAACCACACTGTATGAAGACCCCACACACTGATGGACAGCCCAGCACCCTGTGGCCACAACCAATGTCCCTCACAAGGCATGCATCCTGATTATGCTTTGCGGGTGTTGTGCTCCTACAAGGGTGCAAAGGCAAAGCCCTGCTTGGTGCACAGATGTTGGCCATGTGTGCCTGACAGGTGCATTTGGTGGACATGGAGAGCTGTGTGACCCATGATTAGGTCTTGTTAGGCAGCAGGGCACCCACAGGCTGCTGTGTGCAGACATGTGAGGTACCAGACAGCTGCTGTGTCACACATGGGAGAACACCTGTTGAGTGGTATGTGCAGCTGGGGTGTACATGTGAATGCACACAACAGTGACAGCATGGCAGACACAGGCACATGATAGGGTGGGGAATGGCATGTGAAAACATGTCCACCTGGTACATGTCAGGACCCACTCTCCAGGAGTCCCATGCAGGGCCACCCCATGAACAAGAATGCAGACAGCCATCAATGGTAACAGGTACATGGGGCCACATCATTTACCCAGAAGCAGCACATTAAACATGTAAGTACCCCGCATATCAGAAGGCCGGTGGTATAAACAGTGTCACTGACATGGAAGTGCAGAGTGATACAGCTGTGGAACTATGGCCGTGAGAGCATGCCGTGTGTTGTAATGGACACCCTTTGGCCAGAACATCAGGCTGGGCATCAGACCAGATGAGAAGCATGTCCCATGCACACACAATGATATATTGTGTGGGCTTGCAGCGTAGCAGCAGTGGTACACCACCAGTGGGGTGGGGCATGCACTGGGAACTCAAGGTAAATAGGCAGACAACATGGCAGGGCACTATGATGTACATGGCATTGGACCATGGCAGGTCAGAACTGCCTGGGGAGTGTCCAGTGACCACCTGGATGGCTGCATATGGGATGTGACAGTCCACTGTGGAGAAACACTACTGTAACAGGTAGCACTTCTGGTGGCCATGGTGATGCAGGTTGTCATGGCCACAGGCATGCATCAGGGTGCTGGACTCTGTGGCCATACATGCACCATCAGGACTGGGGTTGTGTGATGGGACCATAGAGCCCATGTGCTATGGATACCCAACTGTGCTGAGCGGTCCTGTCCCATCATGGTTGCTACATGCTACCATACAGCTGGTGGTGGGTATGCAGACTAGGAATGCCCCCATGCTTGACCTGTCTCAGGCAGCATGTTGTCATCATGTACCATGTGCACAACATTGACCCACCCACACATCACGGGTCACATTCTGCATAATGCAGGATCCAACAACAGGGCATGTTGAACACAGCTTATGCTGTGTGGGCCTTGGGGTAGGTTGCATATGGTGTACTGTGCAGGCAACGTGTTCTGGCATTTCCCATGTCACACGGGTGGTTAGCATGTGGTGCTGTGTGGGGACATGGATCTAGTGGCCAACCCCCTGTGAGATGCCAACACTGCGTGTCCTGTGCCTGCTAAGGTGCACACAACCCACATGCTGTGTTGTTGCACCATGTAACCACACCTCAGTCGGATGGGTAAGGGACTGGGCACCGTGGAATGCATGCACCTTGTGCAAGGTGTACACATGTGGTGATGTTGGGTAAGGTAAGGTGAATGTCATTTATGTGGCATGCAATCCCTGAGGCTCTGGGTGCCTAACTAGGTCAAAACAGGCAGGGTACACACATCAACATACAAATAACAGCTGCATGAGGGTTATAGAAAACTCTAACTTATGCAATACAGAGGAATCAATAAATACAACTAAATAAGTAATACTACATACACCACTAAAATCCGCTGCAATGAGATGTACCCTATGAGCGGCAGGTGGAAGGCACATGTGAGGGCAGTGATGGCCAGGGAACACAAGGACAGAAACTGGGTGGTGATGCTGACCATGTATGCAGATGTACCACTGTGTAGCAGCTGCATGTTACACACTACATACACCACTAAAATCAGCTGCAATGAGATGTGCCCTATGAGCAGCAGGTGGCAGGCACGTGTGAGGGCAGTGGAGGCTGGGGAACACAAGGACAGGAACAGGTTGGTGATGCTGTCTATGTGTGCAGATATGCCACCATGTAGCAGGTGCATGTTGGACAGGGACTAACACATGTGGTTGGACCATAACCCCACAGATATGTCTGGCTGGGAGTCGTGTCATGACAGACATTCATGTAAGCGATAGGGCTGTACTGCTGCCACAATGAGAAGTAGGCAGCCACAGCCAATGCCACACCAGCCTGCCACCATATCACCAGTCTGACCACAGACCAGAAGGTGTCCCTGCCCATGGATGAGCAGGGACTACACATCATGACCTGGATGGTGATATAGCCCATATGCTACCTATCTTGAGGATGTGGAAGGCCAGTCCCCCCATGTGCCAGGCAATGGATGACTACATACTGAACTCTACTTACCTGGGCATGGCATGGTGCCAACATGCACCATGCTGCAGTAGCATTGCAGCAGTCCCTCCTCCCTCCTCTGCAGGTCTTTGAAGCAGTGGCGGCACTGTTCCCCAGTTCAGGGCACCCCAGTGTTCCTGCTCAGGTCCCAGCCTGTGGTGTCCCAGATGTTTGCTCATGGCCCCTCCAGGTCCTCTTGGCCAAACATCTGGCACTTATGGGGGACCACCAGGTCTATCAGGTTGGCCAGCTCTACATCAAACCAGCATGCTACCCACTGCATGCTTCTGCTACTGGCTCTGCGAGTTGGTGCCATCTTCTCCAGAGGCCTTCCTTCACAGCTCTGAGATGTTGGTAGTGCATGCCACAGTGCAGGTTTAGCACAATAGCAAAATCATTGGAACACATCGCACAAAAGGCATTGCAAAACTGTGTTTGTGGGGCTAGCCTACCAGCGCAAGGGCAGGGTGCCCAACTACAACACCGATGACCTGAGTTCTGGAATGGACATGGGAACATCAGATGGCCAGCCAAGGGGGAAAAGGAGTGAGTGTTCTTGGGACTGCTCTTCTTCTCTGAGAGGAGGGGGGTGGAGTGTCTGGCATGATGCAGACCCATGGCGGAGGCTGGGGGTACCTCTGGGTCAGTGCCATTCCTTGTGGAGGGCAAGGTAGACATGGGACGTCTTTGCATGTCCCCACCCCCAAGGGGTAAAACTAGTAAAAAAAAAATAGCTGTCACTACCTATGATGCCTGCTCACCGTGGCCCCACTCGCATGCCATGGCACTCTCAGACCCCGATCTATCCTGTCGCCCGCTATTGCCAGTCGGGCTATGTTCCCCTCCTTGGGTGCAAGCCAAGGAGGCAGTGCTGGTGGGCTCTTCTGCTGGCACCCTTGTCCTGTCATCGCTGGAGTCCTGATGGTGCAGTGGCCACACCCTGGGGGGCAATCGAGGTGTATCAGGAGAACCTGAAAGTAAGTCCCTGTTGTGCGAGAAGGTGGCTGAGTACTGGCAAGGGGCTGAGACTAAGGTGACTAAAAAAAAAGGAAAAACATGTTTGTGTGATAGACTAAACTTGGTGACATAGTGCGCATGCACAGTGGTTGTGGATCACGCAACATCATGGACGGGCATTGTGTGTATGTGTGGTACAATAAGGCCGCCATGTTGAGAAGGTTCTGGAAATGCCATGACTCATGCAAACCTTAACCCGCTATTCAAAAAGCATTTAGTGCAGCACACCCCATTGCACAAATTACCCTTGTTTTGCGCGGTTCCAAAAACCTGCTATTCACAAAGCTGACATGTAAATGAGCTGTTTAATCAGTCAGTGGGCAAAGTGGCCTATTTGCATCTCATTCTGGAACATTCTGCATGCATTTACATACTACTTTGCTCCAGCGCAATAAAGGGGGAACCTGTGCACCACCTTCAGTCAGCCATGGAATTGCAAATCATAGAGCCCACTCAGCCTGCAACAGGAACAAGCCAGGAAGGAAATGTCACACAGCAAGATAAGCAACTGCAACTGTCCTACTGTATGAACGGTGTTTATCCCCATCGCTGACACATTCTCTGGCCCTTGTCATCATGTTGCACACCTGCCCTGTGTATGTGCTAGTCATTAGGCAGGCATTCCTCTGCACATACACTGCCTTCCCCTTCTGGCAGCATGTCCCTGCAGGTATATGGATCATGCTGATATGTCACCTGTGGCCCCACCACCACTGTTTGGTGTATGTGGCACATGGACCAGCACCTGTACAGATACTGTACGTAGAAACATTGAAACATTGAAGTTGACAGCAGATAAGGACTGCAAGGTCCATCCAGCCTGCCTATTTTTCCTACCTTATGAATGTGCCATCGGCCTTTGCTCTGTCATATTCATACTCATCTGTATTGCTCCCTTATGCCTACCCCATGCCTATTTTAAGCCTTGCACTGTATTCATATCCACCACTTCCTGAGGTAGGCCATTCCATGCATCCACCACCCTTTCTATAAAAAAGAACATCCTCACATTACCCCTTAATCTGCCTCCCCTCTAATTTCATGCTGTGTCCTCTTGTCCTGCTACTTTTCTTATATTGAAACATGTTAGACTCTTTCACCTTGTTAATGCCCTTAAGATATTTGAATGTTTCGATCATATCACCTCTCTCCCTCCTTTGCTTTTGGGTATACATATTGACCTCCATTAATCTGTCCTCATATGTTTTCTGATGCAGACCCTGCACCAATTTGATTGCCCTTCTCTGGACTGCCTTAATTTGGTTAATGTCCTTGTGCAGGTGCAGCCTCCAGTACTGTATGCAGTACTCCAGATGGGGCCTAACCAGTGTCTTGTAAAGAGGGATTATTACCTCCCTCTACAACTTGTGATACCCCTCCTAATACACCCCAACATCCCTCTAGCCTTACCTACTGCTTTAGTGGTCTGCTTGGATGATTTCAGGTAATTTGTGATAATGATGCCCAAGTCTCTTTCTTCCCTTGTGATTGCCAGCAACTCCCTTCCCAACCTATAGGTGGCTTCAGGGTTTCTCTTCCCCATGTGCATGATCTTGCATTTTTTTTGTGTTAAACCCGAGTTGCCACTCTTCTGACCATTTTGCCAGTTTATCCAGATCTCTTCTCATTCTGCCCACCCCATCTGGATCATCTACTCTGTTGCAGATCTTGGTGTCATCTGCAAACAGTCGGCTTAGACAAACCTATCCTGTGTCAGGCATTCCACTCAGCTTGCATGGGCTGGGGATCATTCCTTCTGTCATTGCATGTCATGATCTCTGCTGAAACACACGGCAAAGATGTCACACACTGCCTGGTACCGCCAGAGGGGAAGGGTTCCCTCACTGTTATGGCCCACCCATCAGCATGGTGGCCCTCTGGCCACTGTGTGCTTCAGGCTGTGTCTCTGTGGGCATCCCATGGCTCACCTCCTACATCCTGTCTCCTGCGGTGTCATGTGGCAGTACATGTGTGCATTCCAGACCTGTTGGGTCATGTCCCAGGGTATGGTGTGGTGTACGGATGAGTCCACCTCCGTGGTTGGCACCCTGACATGTGCGACACTGTTGCCAGTGGGACGGCAGTCAAACACTGTGCCAGACCAGAGCAATGTGTCACACACACACACAGTGTGACAGCTCCTTGGGTGTCCAGCAACCCACATGCCCAGGCCAGTCTCTGCGCAGGAACTTGGCTCACTATCCCCATATCTGTGATGCATTTGGCTATCTACATCTGCCTGCATACCCACTGGCATGCACATCCCATGTTCCTGTGTTGTCCTGGTTGATCCACACAGCCCCCGCACATGAGTGTGGTACTCTTGCATGTTGGCATGGATGGTTGTATAGCGCATATGTGTTACACCACAGCTCAATGCACAGTGGTGGTACTGCAGGCCAGGGGATTGTGGCCTTGTCTTGTGTAGCCTACTGTGGCTGACTCAAGTCAGTCGGTCAGTGGTGCCCTTGCTGTAGCTGTTCATGCTGTGACGTGCAGTCCCCCTTTTGGCCTACTGGATGCCCTGGTTAGGGGCCATTTTTGTTGGCCTGTGGGGCATGCCCCCGGTCATTTCGCCATAGGGGAGGAGTGGGCATGAGCTGTTACTGTCAACTGCTTGCCAGTTGCACACAGGCACTTGGGTCATCCACCCTGCCCTGGATAGGTTTGTCTAAGCTGATGACACAGGAGGCCTACATGTTACTGATCTCTCCCTCTGCTCTTCTCCTCACTAGTCCTGCCCATGACAGGGACATGCTTCATGCTCACTGGTTCAGCACCCTGGAGCGTGAGGCCCTTGTCCAGGCATACTGGGACTGGGGGAATGTCATCAGGTGGTACTGCAACACTGATGTCATTGTATGCCAGGCATGGCAGGAGATTGCTGACGAAGTGAACACCGTTGGCGACAAGGACAGGTCAGTGGATGCAGTGTGCAAGCATTATGGTGATCTCTGCCATCATGGCAAATTTAACTAGTCCACACTGCGGAGGGAACAGTATGCCACTGGTGGTGGCCCACCTGCACCTGCATTGTCCCGCCCCTTGACCCTGTTTAGGAGGCTGTGGCACCATTGTTGCAGGAGGTTAAGGTGTCTGGGGTGCCTTGCAGGGGCTTTGAGACAGACACATCATCCAATGTGCCACGTAAGTTGTACATTGGCATCACCATTGCATTAGCATGCTCCACCTCACTGGGTGTATCACTGTGGTTCCATGTAGCATGTCTATGGGCCACCCCTGCTACATCTCGTGCACACCCTTGTACTGTTCTGTGTGAGTGGCTCAACACAACATGCTCCCTCTGATGATATCTATGTTCCTGATGCAGTGTGTGTCTTATCCCTCCCTCCTACTACTACCACCACCACCTCTGTGTGCTCCCCACTGCATGCTGTACCCATGTTTCCTGGTGTGTCTCTCTATATCCTGTGTCATGTCCTACTGCATTGTGTGTACTGCACGTTCATGTGTGTGCGTGCACATTACTCGCTGTGTGTTGCACGGTGGTGGTCTACATTTCCATATGTAGGTATTGCTTGGTCACACAGGGCACTGTCACGGTACTGCTGCACCATTATTCTGTCAATAGTCTTTGTACTGCATCACGTGCTGTCCCTTTCATACATGTTTCTGTCCCTGAAGGTCCTGACACATCACACTCACAGCCAGCAGTGGAGTGGCATGGTACATCCAATGGCATCCAGGGAATGCCCTCCAGATGACTAGACCTCAGGGTTGGGAGTGACTCAGACACATCAGCGGATAGTGTCCTGGAAACATAGGTGGTCAGCCTGGAACTCTTCTCAGCATCCCAGTCATCAGCAATGAATGCTACTGTGACCCCCCCACCACCACCACCATGGAGGTCGTCCAGCACCTCTTGCAAACATCCATTCCATGAGAACCACCTCAGAGGCCCATGCACCTGACCCAGGCTGGCTGCCCCATGCCTCCTTCCCCATTTTCATTGCCTCCTCTTCCTGTCCCCTCATTTTCCTTGTCATGCCTGCCCATGGTCTGGCACAACACAGCAGGATTTGGGGTTCCCATCCTGCCAAGGGACAGCAGGGGTCTGGGGACATGGGGTGGCATGCAGCAACCACCTCCACCCAGGCTGTCACCAACTAGTGGTGCTGTTCCAGACCTCCTCCAGCCACCTATCCATCTAGGGCCACTCTAGCACCTGTGCTACCTGTTGAGCAGGATGCTGATTGTAGTCATACAACATGATGTGTGCTGCTGTGGACACCTAGACCACATCCCAGAGGCTCCTTGAGGACATACAGGACCGACTGCAGCAGTACGTTTACCTCTGCCAGCACCACCACTGGCTGGAAATGTAGTGGGCCCACCAGTCTTTGGAACAGCTCATTGGCACCATGGTATATCTGTTTGGGGACCTCATGAGAAGGGTTGGCTGCCAGGGTGGGGCACGTCAGGTAACATGGCAACATGCTCTGGGCACATCAGCAGACAGTGGGCAGTCCTCTATCTCCTAGCAGTGATGGTGGAACATTTCCACACCCTGGGGGGATACGTCTGGCACCAGCAGCACAGCTGCATCCCCCACAACCCTTGGTCCACCACCCACCCGTGGTCAGCTGGTGTCATTGTGTGCATCCACATCCCCATGTAGCCATGCTGGCTCTCGGGCTGTGTCCCAGGCACGAGTGTCCTCCCATTCAGCCTCCTCTGGTGCCACAACAACATCACCCCATCCCATGCACAGCAGCACTGTCTATACATGTTGTGGCCTCCGGAGGTTATAGCCTGCTATGTCCTTGGCTCCCCCCCTTCCTACCCTCAGCCAGGTCCTGTGCATGGGATTCCTTATCCACAGCCCCATTCACCATCTGCCCCTCCTTACTATGTGGTGTCCTGCCTGGGCAGGCTGTCCCCAGCTACATATGTGACCTGAGACATGCAAGTTCTTGCACTGTGTTACCCTTTCTGTTTGATTCTATTACATTCACATGCAGTTTTGCTCCTTCTGTTTTGCATTTTCTTTTTAGTTGCAGGCTGCTTCATGTCTTGTTTATGACTACTTGTTTGTTTGTGTGCATGGCTTTACTGTGTCCTTAAGATGGCATTTCTATTTTGTGGTTCTGTGCGTGTTGAGCATTGTTTACAATAAACAAGGCTCATTCATGGTACTTGTTACTCATCTTCTGCTGGCTTCCAGCTGTTGTATGATTGCTGCCTGTACTCCTGGACCCTCCGTGCCATGAGCAAATCCTTGCCTTGCATCTGGTGTGCCACCTCCTGCCCCTCTGGCTCCATGTCTGTGGATGCCTGTTCCTCTTGAACCGGCAGCAGTATTGCATGGGCATGTGCCATGTTGTGTAGCATACAACAGGTAAGGAATACGCCACAGGCCTTCTTCAGTGTGTACCGTAGGGCACCACCTGAGTGGTACAGGCAACAGAAGTACATTTTCAGCATGCCAAATACCTGCTCTATGATGTTTTGTGTGGCGGTGTGTGCAGCGTTATACCTCTCCTCTGTCTCATTTGTGTGGTGGCGGATTGGGTAAGGAGCCAGGGATGCAGGGGGTAGCCACTATCACCTGTGAAGGACAGAGGACATATGTGAGATGGAACTTGTCTGTGGCACACTACTCTGCCCCATACTGACTTTTGTCATCCTATCTGCAACTGCTTGTGACCCTTCCTCTTTTTTTCTCCATTCTCTAGTCTTGCCCTCTTCTTACTGTTCTGCTATTTCCCCTTTCTGTATTTATTAGAGTGTATGTTATTTTCTAGATGCCTTCCTTTACTATTCTGCCATTAATACTTATGATTCTGCTTGTAATACTATATTATTGTATTTTACTGTGTTCTTTTTTAATTGTTGGCTATGTCCTACTCCCCTCTTCTCCAGCACACATCTGGATACGAGCTGTTTTCAGCTCAGTATGTACTTCCTGGTTAAACATTTCAATAACTAAATACACACATAGGTCTTCTGGAATCTTCTTGCGTGCACCTGCACATCCCCCTTCCACACCACATGAACCGGTCCCCTTCATGAGTGTGGTAGCCTGTGCTGTGGCGCACTGTCACGTTGTCAGTGGCCCCTCTGCAGGCCATGTTACATTCCTGCCCTTTCCATCTTGACAGCTACTACAGTCTTCCCACATTACAGAACCTTCTTAGGGTTCCCACTCCCTTCCTCCATCCTCCGTGGGGCACTGCATTTTGTGACCCACAGGGCTTGCTGGTAACTGCTCAGTTGTTTTACTCACCCAGCAGGTGACTCATTGGTATTTCACCTCCCTCAAATCTCTGGTGCAACATGGAGCTCTGCCAGATGAAGGAGTTGTGGGCACTCCCAGGGTAACACGTCACAATGTTGGTGACTGCACACCACCTGGCAGTTGATGGAGTGGAAGCAAATGATAAGGTCTTCATCCTGCTGACAAGAACCTGCTTGTACTTAAATACCAATGTGTAGCCTGTCTCTGATTCCCTGTTACTGTTGATTGTTAGCTATGTGTTACAACCGACTAATAATTTGATTTATCCCTCTGTATGGTCTGTCTCACGTGCTCTGCGATATTGTATAATGTACATATGTAATGCTTTATGTTACTGTAATTAACTCCAGGTCACCTCCTTCCTTACCCTATTTAAAAGACACACATTAAGAGGGAAATGAGAAAAAAAAAGGAAGAAAAGGAAATAGGAGAAAAGTAAGGTGAAAAAAAAACATATACTTCCATTACCACTGTCCTCAAGGCTTGCGGAGAGAGATCCAGTCATTAGAAGTAATAACATTAGCATCTAAAAAATTAAATCCATGTAGCAACACAAGTGTGAGTAATAGGAATGAATAGTTCAAAATAAATATAATGTTGGTCAGTTTGAGTTACCACCCTCCCAGACCCACGAGGATCTGAGTTTAGAATTGAAGAAATCCTTATTCTGATTTAAAAGAAAATTTTCAAGACAATTTCAGTAAAGTAAGTTTTAGATAGTTAAATCATCAAGCCATTAATTAATTATTAAACCTTCAAATGAGGCTTTTCTGCCAAATCTGAGTCTGTATGCATTGACTCAGTCTCCTCATTTCTCTTGCAAGTTTTACTCCCCTTTCCCTTTTTATATTTTTCATAAAGAAAGCAACTTGACCAGACTCATAAAAACATATTTTGTGGCTTTAAAAGTAATCTGGCATTTGGATGGAAAAGGTAGAGAGCAAGTAGCATCAAGTTCTAGTAGCTCCACTCTGAATGCGAAGAATGTATTTCTTCCTTGCTGTGTTAAAGGACATTTACAGCATCTGGGAATATGTAAAAATCAAAAACCTTCAAAAATTAGCACCTTTTTATCAGGCTGTTTTAACAGCAGTTTCCTGGTTGGTCTGGAATGCAAAATATGTAATAGTGGTAGAGAGTGGGAATGCATGATTAACTTCAGTCTTGTTACTAAGAATTAACAGCAAAAGTAGATAAAGCAATGGATTGATTATTAGGGGGTCTTTTTTCAGTATACACTTGATCTCTGAGGCACCCTGGCTTGCTCCTTTTCATTGCCCCCTTGATCCAACAGCTACCTTCCCTGGGACTTACCCCATCACTTGTCCTGGACCACTTGGTGGGTAAGTGTCACAATCAGTAGTGTGAGGCCTGCTGGTTGCTGGTGTCATTCTGCCTGCCAGGGATTTTCCCCCTCCATTTTCTGCTCAGGAGAGTCAGTGTGCAATAACATATGCTGTAGTGTACATACACACGATCACGCTGGTTTCTGGCGGTGGCCCTGCTCCAACTGGGCATCTCTGAATGCACTGCCACCCTGCTACAGTCAGGTGGCAAGCCTGACCATGCTGCCCCCCATCCTGAAGAAGGAGAACTGCATCTGGAATGCCTGATCCTCAGCCCCTCCCCCCACCAGCCACCACGTGATCTGAGTCCTTTCCCAAACTTAGGTCACCTATTCTGTGAGTAGTAATGCTACTGTTGTGCTATCAGGCCAGATTTTTGCATGATTTTTATCAGCAGCTGTAATTTTAAGTTGGTAAACACAGGAAGTGAAGGGAAGTTTCTATTCTGAGGGCAGACATGCAGGATTTCAAATTGTCTGACATTATCACTCTCAGCACTACAATTCCGCTTCAAGTGGTAAAACTGCCCAAAGGGATATTGTTAACCAAATGTCTTGGGTGTCAGCTAATAAATGGCACATTTCTTTCCAATATAAATCAGTTTTTACCATGCCACCTTCTTCCTTAAGGAATGTTTATATCAAAGAAATGAATACGGTGCAAATCACTATTTACCGTAAATTTAAAATTCTCATTTTTGCTTTCCAAATAGGTGGTAAACTACTGCAACTCTTCTGCTCTTGAGAAAGCACCAGGCACGGGCATGAAACTAATGAGCCTTGTGTTATGTCTGCTATGGGATATTTAAGCAATAAACTACGACAGGGTGTTGGTGATGCTGGGTTTACCCACACCTAGTGTGGTTCAGTCATGAAGCCACAGGCCGAGTAACCAAACCATCCAGGCGTGGGTAAATCCCAGCAAGCACAACAAACACCCTGAAGTGGTTTATTGTGATTATACAAATGGTCCACTTTATATTAGGTTAAAAAAATAAAATGATATTGGTTTTGTATTTTAAATCATTTTTATTTAGTTTATTCTTGCGCGACAAAAAATAGTGCTGGATTGTTGTGTAGTGTTTATGTATGTGGTCTGTCAAAACTGCCGGCAAATAGGTGTTTTTTTATGTCATCTGCATCAGATCTTAGAACAGTGGAGAAGATGTAAGGTCAGAGGGCTCGGAAGAACAAAGGTCAAAACTGTTAAGTGTTAATGCCTGCTTTATGTCAGGGGTTTTATGCCAGAATTCTGTTTACTGAAGTCTCGATCCTAGACTTTTTTAGAACGAAAGTATATGCTTGTTTTTTTCAGTTTGCTTTTGTAGCGGGAGTTGGAATAGGAGATGGCGTGATATGCCGAGGAGTAACTGACACAGCGCCTTTGAAAACTTAAGCTATTTGTCATCTCGGTAAAGCAGGTACATATTTCAGTTAGTAATTAGTTTTAACTATAAATGGACAAGTAGCTATGCGGAGAACAGATTGGCATGTGCAGGGAAAGAGATTGAGTCAGTGGATAGGGAGAGTTTTGAGCCTTGTCATAGGTTTTTGTTGTGCTTGTTTTGGGCAGGTATAAAATGGGATGTGGGAATGTTGGGGTCTGTGAGTTTAAAAATAGTCTGTTGTTTGGAATCTTGGGCTGCAGCAGCACAGTTTAGCTGGGAATCAAGATGGCTGGTCGAATTTATTTCACAGTTGGGACTGGTGATGCGTTTGACTGGCACCTTTTGCATTGGTAATGTTAAATTTTACAAAGCTTGGAAGGTGCCAGTTAGCCAGTGAGAGTGCTGGAATATGAGACCGCATTGTATAATTTAACTTTTAGCCATGTGGTTTAAATAAAATGTTTTCATCACAGTAGCTATGTTCGGTGATATTATTTTGCACATGGTCCTGAGTGTAAGGTTTCTGGACTGTGTTCTTCTTGAATCTTCCCTTGTCTCTGAACCCAATTTATCAATCAAATAATTTGTACGTGTCCCGTAATGAGCAGGAATGGCTCCAAATTCAACTGTGGAGAGTAAGTAGTAAGTAAGTAATCTTTATTTATATAGTGATCTTCAACGGATATCAGAGCGCTTCACAATAAAACCATAGCAACAATAAAATTCCAAAATACAGTAAATAAAAAGTGTAAAACACAGAATAATAGATCAATATAATATGACACCACATGCCTACTAGAATAAATAAGTTTTCAAGGCAGTCTTAAAGCTCTCCACTGTCAGGCATTCCTTAACTCGACTAGGCAGAGAATTTCACAGGGTAGGGGCCATAAATGAAAAAGGCCTAGCTCCTGATGTTTTAAGCCAAACCCTGGGAATCTCCAGCAATCCCTCGCTGGTCGAGTGGAGTGGCCGGGAAGGGCAGTAGGAGTGCAGAAGATCTTGCAGGTAGCTTGGTCCCTTTCCATGCAGGGCTTTATAGGTCAATAAAATGACCTTAAGGATATGCAGAGGATAACTTCAGTTTGTTGAAGAATCTGTCACCCATGAGGATGGCAAACAAGTCCTCTGCATTTGGCAATGGGTAAGAGTCTAGTCCCACACAGCAGTTGGATATGACCTTGTAGTCATCACAGATCCATAAGGCCTAGTCCCACTTTGGTAAGACAATGATATGACATCCCAGTTGCTGCTCCTCTTTGCACATGACATGATACCATGCTGCTGCAAATCCAACTCTTGCTCCACCACTGCATTCACAGTGTAGGGTACAGGTTGAGGTCGAGGCTTGTGAAAAATAGGGATAGCACCTTCTCAAATGCAGATCTCTGCTTTACATTTTTTAATGGTGCCAAAGCCCTCTTGCAAAATATGACTATCCAATACTTTATTGCTTCTTGTGGTGCAACTGTTACTGCTCTCAAAGTGAATATCTTCTCCAGGTTCAATTTGGTTTCATCCAACTAGTTTCTTCCTAGTTCTACAGGTCTCACACCTTGCACTGCCTATAAAAGCAAGGCCCATGAGCTGGCCTAGTGGTGCTGAGGGTTGAGGTGCTGGACGCCACACCTCACACCATGCTTGTGACCCGGGTTCGGGAATGAGCCTGGGCTGTCGGGTGTTGACAGGGGAGGACAGGTATTGAGCATCCGTAGACTGCTCTCCCAGTTCTGGGGTGAGTTGGGGGAATCTTGCCATGCTGTAGCGGCTCCTGGGGATGCTTGGGAGTACTACAAGTGCTGGCGATCTGGATGGGGAATGCGGCGGATATCGGCATGCTGTGCCCAGACGTCATTGCACGTCCATGTTCCAGGGGACCAATCAGAGGAAAATGGCTGGGCGTGACCATGCAGCTTGATGGCCATATTCCTAGCCACCTGGAGGACTTTGGTGGAATCCTGTAGAGGAGGGTCCGGGGCTGTTCTGGCTGGCTGAGGCAGAGGGGGAGCCCTCCAGCAGGATGGCAAGATGGCCGTCCCGGATCCTCCTGGGTGCAGTCTGAGCTACCCAGTTCTCTGGGCGGGCGGAGCCAGTGGCTGGATGCCCCAAGCTGGTAGTGTGCCACAGCAGGTGGCAAAAAGCATTACATAAAAAAAAAAATCAAGGCCCATATTCATCCCTCATAGGTCACTTGTACCTAAATATCCTCCAGGACAGGAATTTGTTTCTCTGGTGTAAGAGGATTGCTGTATATGGGATGACTGTAGTGAGCATTTGCTGAGAAACCCCTTGTACTGTATGTGCTCTGGCACAAGTGATACTGATGGCCTGCTGTAGAACAGCATGCTTACCAGGGTGTCTGCCAAACTGATCTGGAGGAAAATTGACTCTGTTGCTTTGCATGGTATAGACTGTGAACATTCCTAATGGGTCTTTCCCCTGTTCCATCTCTGGCATGGTACCCATAACATACAGTGTTCCAGCAGTATGCAGTGCATGACTGCAGACTAGATAACCTAAGTTTCTGCGACCTTGGTATTGTTGGAATCTACATACTATTTGCTGGTGATCACTTCTGCTATCGTAACATGCCTGCCTTGTCTTTGCTTGACTTGTTTATGGTGCTGATTCTCATGCTGCTTACTATTGCAGACATGACATTGAAGGACCAACAGGTCCCCTTGCACTCGATGTATAAATCATTTTATGAACCCCACTCAGTGATGTTTCAATGTGTTCCACTAGCTCCCTGGTGTCCTTTCAAGCAAGCACTAGTGCCACTGGAATATCACAAAAGGACATGAAAATTAAGTGTAGATCAGACAATAGTCTTTTTTTTTTTAAATAATATTCCCATCACAGACCCAAGACAAATTGATCCATCAGGGCATTGTTAAAGAGCTGTGCATAGTCATACGTGCTTGTCCGATTTTTCAAGGTGACATTCTATTTTGAAATGGTCCCCCCTCTCCTCAGGGTAGGCTGTTAAACATGGTAATGCTCTGCAGTTAGATTAGGCTTGGGCTTGTAATGATGCAACAGTATCTCTGTGAGTTATACATACTCCATGTTCCTTAATGTTTGTGAGACACTTAGAAATGTTTTGCAGGCTGAAGACTGAGGATGTGAAGATTGTCAGAAAAAGGTCCCTTCTGTTTTCATCTGTAGCCCTTCAAAACATTCCAGATATGAGTCAAAATACTCATGAAACTCTTAAAAGACGGTCCTTATCCCAGCAGAGAACTACCGCTGCCTGTAATATACAGTCAATAACTGCACATGCCTGTGAAAGTCAGGACTGGACTGATGCCAGCAGAGGACTGCTGATGGTTTCATAATTCAGTCAATAACCACACAGACCTGTCACTGTTAGGACTCAGTTGATGTCAGCACAAGTTTGCTGGGGGTGATTTGCATATGACTGTAAGAAAATTTCCGTTTTATAATTAAAGCTTTTTGGATACCCCTTAAATCCCAGAAGAAAAGTCAGTTCTTCTTATCTGTGGCACAGAATAAAGAGCACAACAAAATGACAGAGAATGCCAGTGACACTATGAAAAGAGATCCCTCAGCAACCATTAGAGTATCCTTTGCCTTTATTTATTTATTTATTTATGTCTTTGATAACCGGGTAAGTGCACTGATCCAAAGGACCATTTTCAGTCATGACCTGGGCCATACACATGGCACAGCAGCAGAGAAAATATTATTTATTTATTGAATTTTGTTGACCCAGTAGGCCCACTGAGACTAGAATAGGGTTGCCACCTTTGGATGGGGCAAAAACTGGATCCTAAGCTCCGCCCCTAGCCCCACCCCTTTTCATGACTCATCATGCATTGTTTCTCCTAGAAGGCCATTTGTTATATCAGTAAAAGACAATACTTAAAGCAGCAGTTCAACAAACATGTTAAGATGCTGTACTGTACCTGTTAAAGTTACTTTCCTAGGTTCTTCCCAGTCATCCATTTACTTATGTATTCATTTCTTGACATAGGTTTATCAAATAAATATACAGAGATAAAAGAAATATCATTTACAGATATGATCTAGGGGAGACAAGGGAAACACTGTAAATAGCACACAACAGTATATATGGTCTATAATAATACATAATAAATTGTTTCCTGTAAAGTGTACATTATATCTTTTTCTGGTACCTTTCCCTGTTCATGTGCACAGTACTATTTCAAAGCCAAATAAGTGACCATATCATTTTCTTGCAAAAAAAAAATAAATAATTTAAAACATTTAAAAATGTCTACATTCTGTTAGAGATGAAAATGTTTACCAGCAAATGAAACTGGAAGACAACTGGCTCTGTTACTGTTGCAAAAGGTGGGGGCAGTTGTACTGCTATGCCACTTTAAGGTGTAGAGGAAAAGATTAGGTAAAGGAAATGCTAATGGTGTTAATGGCCATACTTTACACCTCCCAGGCTGACTGCTTTCACAAACAAAGGGCTATATTGACAAGCGAACCTGTTTGTAACCTGGATATGTAGCTGAAACAATGAATGATATGACAAAATCTGTTTCAAAAGTATGTGAGCACTCAAAATGGCTCAAAAACCTGCCCAGCACACAGCAAAATGGGATTACCTGATAGGGACCCTGAAAACCTGATCATCAGGTAGAAAATCTGACAGGTGGCAACCCTAGACTAGAAGTCCCTTTTTCAGGGGCAATGGGGGGGGGATATAGATGGTTACCAACTGAAATTGAACCAGATTAAGCTGTTTGTGGTATTTTTAATGAATGAGGGGAATTTAGCCAGGACAGCAAGGAAATTCCCCTACTCTTCCAGCAGGGGGCTTGACTTCCTGAAAGCAGAGTGGAGGAGCACAGTTTGGAGCCGGACAGCAGAGGATGAGGAAGTGCTGATATGGCAAAGGAGACAGCTTCCTCCCCTGTCTTGTGTACCACTAGAGGCCTGAAAATGAGTTCAGACACTTTTATGGATCAAGAAGATTGAAGTGAGGAGCTGGAAAGGAAAAAGTAGGAATTAAAAGAGAAAAATTCTTCCATGGAGATGGAGGGAGGAGATGTTGCAAGTGTGAGTAAAAAAAAAATGTTTTGGAAAATAATCAGCAAAAGAATAAAGAAACAGGAGGTCTTATAGAGCCAGATATTTCTGTTGTAGAAAGCAAAGAAAATAGGCTGGACTCCTATCAGGCTAAATTGAGAAGCAATGATGTGGCTGTATCAAAGCAAGCTGCACCTGCTGAGGCGGGGAAAAAGCAAGTGAAAGTGTTAGCACAGAAAGGAAAGGTGAAAGTAAGTCAGAAATGGCTTGGCCTGAAAAGGATTGTAGAAAGCAAGACAGAAAGTAAAGAAAGCTAAAACAAATAAAGAAAACACAGATTTTGAAGATATTGAGGAAGTCACAGAAAAAAAAGGGCCCATTAGAAAAGAGTAAAGGAGGAAAAAAGGAGGTTTCAGATTCAGAAGAGAGAACTTTTAGAGGCTTTGCAGACACACCTGAATGGGTAACAGAAGCCTTATTACAAGCAGGTTGGAAAAGAAAGGATGATGGGTCTGGGTGGGATCCAAACAGGCCCAGTACATCAGGAATTAGTAAAAAACCAAAAGTAGACACAAGGGATGTAGAAAGTAAAGTTGGGGAAAAAGTGGATGAAGCTGAAAAACAGAAAGATGTAACATTAGAGGCAGATAAAACAAAAGATATAATTTTTGATGGACTTGATAGCAATAATGAAGAGTCATCTATGGAGCTTGAGCAGAAAACAATATTAACAGATAAAGAAATGCAGGAGGAAGGGGAAGGGAAGGAGAAACCCTGGGGTGGGAATACTAAAGAAAGATTATTTCCTAAAGATATAAAACCACAGCACGCTAAAAGAAGAAACGTGGTATGCCTGAGATTTAGAGGGTCCTCCGAGGATGTGAGCAACAGAATTTTTATTGGGAAAGAACTCTTAATGAATAAAATTAAGTTTTATTCATATGAAATATATGCCCTTATTCATGTACCAGGAAGAACAGAATTTGACATAAGTTTTAAACATGGAGGAGGGTTGGACCGCTTTTGGAAATTATATCAGCAAATGAAATATACAGACTTATGGAAGGATTTCTCAGTTATTCCCTTATCAAAACCTACTTTTAAGATAGTGACTGCGTTATTTCAAAATGAAGGTGTCAATGTGGTCAACATTAATTTCTGGATCAAGCAGAGGGGTGTAATGCATGGACCGCCAGAACCGATATTGGATGAAAATGGTCTGTGGACAAGTGCATGGAAATATAAACTAACACTTAAACAAGTAGATAGGGAAATTCAACATTTGCTGAACTGTTTCTTTCTAGGTCAAGATAGAGGCATTGTTTTTTATGCAGGCCAAGTGCGGGCCTGCCACAAATGTGGAGAGCAAGGTCACTTAAGTGATGTCTGTGGTAAAGTCAAATGTGGCCTGTGTGGGGTTGTTGGGCATTTTGGGACAGAATGCACAAACCAAGTTAAATGTAGTTTGTGTGAAGAGGAAGGGCACACCTTTGCAAAATGTCCCTGGGCTTCCCATAACAGCCCAGAAACCGGAGAAAGAGCAGAGCAAGATGTCTACCTGGCTGTGGTGCAGAAAGAGAAAGAGAAGCAAGATAAGGTAATAAGGGAAGCCATTATCAGAGAGGACATGGAAGAAGGAATAAAGGTACAACCTCAGACCAAAGAGTTGGTAATACCAGAGCAAAAAGAATAAAAAAAAAACCAGGGACTTTTAAAATGGAAGGGAAGACAGAAAAAGAAACTGGATTTATGATGGTTATAAGATATAAAAACCAAAAGAAGAGTACAGCAAAACAGATAATTTCATTGGAAAAAGATCATGAAGGTGTAGAGTAAACAAATAAATACACCTTATTACAAGACAAGGAATGGTCTACTATGGAGGAGGGCTCTGATCGGTCCAACACGGATCTTTCTGAAGGTGCAGGAGAGGAAGATGGAGACACAACATACACGCAGGTGTCAAAGAAAAGGAAAAAATCTAAAGAGGCAGGGTAAAAGTGAGGGGAAAACAAAATGGGAAGTTTAAAATGCCTCACTCATAATACAAATAGTATTAAAAATAGAAGGAAGAGGATGGTAATTTTTAAAATACTATATGACTTGAAAAGTGATATATGTATTCCAAGACACAAGGTTATACACTATAGATTCAATTCAACAAACTCGGAAAGACTGGACATGGGGACCATCCTTATGGTCCTTTGGGATAGATAGGTGTACGGGTGGGGTAGCTTTCTCTTCTCATGATGTTCAAATTTTAAAAGTAATAGATTTGGTACCTGGAAGAGCTATGATTATTGATGTTATCTTAAAAAAGAATTCTGTGAGAATTATTGTAATTTATAATCCACAAAGGAAAAAAGAAAGGAATATGCTAATAGATCAAATAAAGGCTTATTTGCATACTTCAAAACTTGTGGTGTGGGGGGAGACTTTAACTGTGGATTATCTAGAGCAGATTGGAGGAGGGCAACATCAACAATTTTTTGTGATATGACTCACTTGAAAAGAATGTTAGATAAAGCTGGGATGGAGGACAGATTTAAGTTAAAAGGGAAAAAAGGAGAACACACACATATTTCAAGGGTTCACGTTCTACTCATATAGATTTCTGGATGGTACAAAAAAAAGTGGCGGTAGTTGATATTAGGAGTATACTGATTGAGACATCAGATCATATGGCAGTAGAAGTTGAAATTAACTTGGGGAGTAGGATAAGAATAGGAAAAGGCTATTGGAGGATGAATACAGCTAAACTGCAAGAAGATACTTGTATAGAAAAGATTAAAATAATACTGGAAGATAAGTCAACAGTTGTGGAATTATATGATAGTGGAACAGAATGGTGGGAAGATACTAAAAATGAAATCAAACAACATATGATCGAAGAAGGACAGAAAGTAGAGGCAACAAATTATGGGAAGTATTTAAAATTAAGGGCTAGATTATATAAACTTATGACAAGGCAAGTTAAAGATAAGGTGGATGAATCTAAACAAATTGAAGAAATTAAGGTTAAAATGAAAGAATACCAATATAATAGGGTCACGTCTTTAATTATGGAAGAAAAAAGTGGTACCCAGGGAACAAAATATCATACAAATCCTTATGACAGTAGTAAAGAAAGAATAGAAAATCGAGTTATGTACAAATCACAGGATGGAAAAGGGAGGATACATACAGATATAGAAAATATTAAATGTACAGTACAAGAGTTTTTGAAGGAAAAATACCAGCAACAAAGAAGTAGGAAAAGTGAGGACTTTTTTCTGACAATTAAGATGCCAGAGTTGGAGGAAGATGAGGCAGAGGAGATAAAGGGGGAAATGAAAGAAGAAGAAGTGAAAGAGGCAATAAAATCTTTGTCAAATAACACGGCACCTGGGGTGGATGGGATTCAAATATGTTCTATAAAATTTTGGAAAAACAAATAGCTCCCATTTTAACAAGAGTATACAATGGTATAATGAATGGAGACAATTTGGCAGAAAGCATGAAAAAAGGAATAATTATTTTTTTGCATAAAAAAGGAGAAAAAACACAACTTAAAAATTGGAGGCCCATTAGTTTATTGACTTCAGATTACAAACTTTAGCCAAGGTAATAAATAATAGGTTAAGGACTTTTTCAGAGAAATTGATAATGCAGTCTCAAACGTGTGCTATTCCTGGATGGAGCATACAACAAAATTTAATTTATATTAGAAGTCATAAATAAAGGACAGGAGGATTCTTTGCAAGGGTATTTGTATGCCTTGACTCAAGAAATGGCATTTGATGTTGTAAAGCATCAGTATGTATGGGATACCCTAGAAAAGTTTAAAATTCCAACATAATTAATTAGTTTAATAAAAGCAATATATAAGGAAGTGCACATTTGCCCTATGGTTAATGGGCATCTAGGGACTTCAATGTATATAAGGAATGGGGTTCGGCAAGGGTGCCCATTAAGCTCCCTACTATATGTATTTTGTCTAGACCCACTTCTGAGGAGAATAGAGGTGGAGAAAGAGAAAAGTATTGTATGGCAAACTAGGGAACTGAAAAAAACAAGTGCTTATGCAGATGATTGCTTAGTTTTAGTAAAAGATCAGAGTTCAGGGGATAAGTTAATAGAGTCAGTAGAGAAGTATAGCCAATATACAGGGATTAAGATAAATAAAGGGAAAAGTAGAATTTATCCATTGGGGGCAGTGGAGAAAAAGAAAAGAGGAGATTTGGAGATAGCAGAAGGAAGCATTAAGGTGCTGGGAATAAGATTTGGAGGGGATGATGCAATACAACAAAACTGGGAAAAAAGTATCAAATAGCCCAAATAAAAGTACATAAATGGAAACAATGGAGTATGACATGAGAGAAAATAACTTACTTATTAAAAATGTTTATTGTCCCAATATTTTTATTTTAGCATACATTTTTCCAGTACCATTTCAAATGCAATCCAAAATTCAAAGTCTTTTTTTTTTCACTTATTGTGGGGTAGCAAGTTAAATCCTATTAAAAGGGATAACATATAGAACCATAAAATATGGGGGTTTAAACATCATAAATCCAATAGTTTTTTATATTAATATTTTTGTGTTTTCAAATATTGTACCATTAGTAAAAGATGAGAACAAACTTAGCTTGGTCTTGGTTAACACAGCAATGGAATGTACCTTTCATTAAATGTATTGGGAAGAAAGGGAATATAGTAGGAGGTAAAGTGTGGCCAATATATATGGAAATTGGAAGGAAGTATTTAACCCAGTGGGGGTAACAGTGGATGCTCTAATTAGGGGTAACAGAAAATAGATGTATAAAGAAATTATGGAGAGGAATTTCTGGGAAGAACAAGTTTTTAAGGTAGAAAAAGGAATAAAAGAGCAGGAAATTTTAGCTGTTACATTAGAAAAAAGAATTCCAGGAAAAATAAAAGATGTAGTATGGATGTGTAGTCATGGGAAGTTAAACGTCAGAGGTAACCATAAACATAAAAGAATGGAGGAAAGAATATGTGGAGAAAGAGATTGTGGGACAAAAGAGGAAAGCATGCAGCATTTATTTTTTGATTGTGATTTTATTAAACCTTTTTGGGGTATGGTAGCCAGTTATTGGGGGATGCAAGCTTTTAAAAATATGACATACGAGATTTTGATCTATGGTCAGTTAACAAAAGAATGGGAAAAAGTTAAGAAAAATACAGTCTATGTTATTTTAGCAGTTTTGAAATGGTCTATATGGCAAAACAGATGCTCAAGATTTTTGCAGAATAAGGATTTGACTGTACAGGATGTTATTTTTAAGTTTCAAGATGAAGTAGATAACATTTTTCAAGATGAATATAAATTATGGGGAGAAGAGAAAGCAAGAGAGTTGTGGAAAAATGTTACTGGAATTGGGTAGATAATATGGATATCATAATGACTGTGTGATTTGTTTTTGTTTTGGAAAAAAGTGTGTTTTTGGTTTAATAAACTTCCCCTACTCTGCTGCAGGGAGAGTGACCATCTGTGAGCTATGACCACTTCGAGTGGGGCTCAGGTGGAAATGGATGTCCATTAGAAGGAGAGCAGATCCAGCGTTCTGCCTTTGATTCCTTGGATATCATCGCACCCCATGAGCCTAAAATGAATCGTCATGAGCAGGAGGAAGTGGAGATTTTTTTGTCTGCAGAGGATCTGAGTAAGTCGGGTGTGGAAACTGAAGATATGTCGCATGACTAGATATCCTTACAGCTGAGGAAGCGTTGCATTTGCAGATACATATGGAATTGGAAAAAAATGCGAGGGAGAAAGAGCGCTTACAGGAGAAACTGACACAATTACAGACTGAGAGTGCTGCTGTCAAACCTTTGGGGCCACTTGTCAAAGGGTCTGATTCAATGGATGATGTAGTAACATCACAGGAAGCCACATGGTCAGGTGAGTCTACTGGATTTTCTCCTGTCCCTCCTGTAAACATTCAGAATATTGCACTGAATTTGGAGGCTGGCAGTCCAGGAGCTGTGAAGGGTTCGTGCCTACAGCCTGTGAATGAAAAAGTTAGTTCTGAGGTGAATATTACTCCACTATGCAGCAACAGAGGAAAACAATTTCCAGGCCCTAGCAGAGTGAGTGAGGTTGACAGCATTCAGACTGGTAAAGTTGATTCTCCTGGTGCGACTACTCTGTCTAAAACCATGGGATTCATTTTCTGTGAAGATACACATCATTCTCTTGAACAGGTAGGGGTCCCAGGGGTCGATTTAATTTTTCCAACTGACCAGACGATGCAGGATGGAGTGACTGAATTTTCCTTCTCCAAAAGAGGCTTACCACCTTGGTTGGGGTCTGGAGAAGAGAAGAGAAAAAAGAAAAACATACTGCCATAACTTTGGCAAATAGGCATTTGGGGAGTACAACTGCTCTCCATAAGATGGTATGGTCCAATTCGGCCCACGGAGGGTCACCTGCATTACTTCTTCCTATTAATAACCTGCAATCTCCATCTCTAAACCCTACTATGTCTCCCATTGAACCCTGGGCACCTCAGAAGGCTTTGAGTGAGGCAGGCTGGACACAAAATGAATCAGGGATGTGGCTCCCCACCCCAGACTGGGATCCCAAATTACATTTTTCACAAAATACACCTGAATGGCGACCCACTGTATTAGCTGCTCAAAGAAATCCTGCAACCCCTCTCCCATTGACTGGTCTGGATTATTCTGGGGTACATTGAGATTTACCACACCAGGGTGTTGACCCAACTATTTCTGGCCCAGATACTGGGGTAGCTCCAAACATTCCTACTGCAAGGGGACAATAAACAATCTTCCCCCATTAAAGACACACCTGAAGAAAACAAACCTTTATTGTCTGACTTATTTTCAAAAATCAAGAAAGAAGCTGCACCACGGAGCAATGCGGTTCAGATACGTTAAACAGGTGCACTAGATGTTCGGTCTGATATACATCATGTTGGCAAATTGTTATTAAAAGAGTCTTTACACTTCTTCCCGAGGGAAGTTTTTGCTTTTATAAATATCTCAGGGGAAGACAATTTTGACGTCAGCTTTTGTTCTGCTTATGCACTTGATCTTTTTTGGGATGGTATAACCAAGTTAAGCTCGCCCCCATGTGGACCCCCTGTTTGGGTCATTCCATTATCTAAACCATTGATTAAGTTTGTAACAGTTATGTTTTGGAATGAGGGGATACACGTGGAGGATATTACTTATTGGCTATCCCTTAAATGTGAAGTGTTAAGTTCACCTGAGGCTATCCTTGATACAGAACAGTTTTGGACTGGGGGCTGGCACTATAAAGTGAAACTCAGACAAACAGATGCTGGAATAGAACATATTCCAAACTCTTTTCTATTGGGACATGATAGGGGAGTCTGTTTTTATGCAGGGCAACTATGGGCATGTTATAAGTGTGGGTCTAGAACCCATTTATCTAGCTCTTGCAACAAGCCACGATGTGACAACTGTGGGGAAATAGGCCACATTGCATTCCAATGTGCCAAGCATACTAAATGCGACTGATGTGAGGACACTGGGCATGTATTTTCAGAATGCACTTGGGCAGCCAAGAATAAAGCTTCTTGTATAAGTCCCGATATCTTAATTCAACAGGCACAGGATTCTGTTTCTTGCTCCGATCAGGATCTGACTGAGCCTAATTCATGTCCCACAGAGGTACAGCCTCCCCCTCTTATCTTTTTACAAGATGATTCAGACAAACATGAGAACCCCCCCCCCCTTCTGTCCCTCTTTTGTTGATACCAGTGTGTTATACAGAACTGCAGATGACAGAGGACCTGACCCACCCCCTGCACCTCCTCTGGTTGTAGAAGTTCAGAGATCAACCTGGAATATTAAGCCCATTTTGGTCCCAGCCCCTGCAGATTTTGAGTCTAGCCATTTTTTTGTGCTTCTCGCCATACAATGGGAGGATTTGGAGATGGAATGTGGAGATTCTAACTCCCTGTCCTCTAAAGCAGACCCACAAACCCCACTGCATCCTCAGGAGGGGTATAAAGGGAACAAAAAAACAGAAGAGGAAAAAAGATTTTTGATTTACTGTGTAAGACCTGGCTTCTTTTTGTGTGGGATCATTGAATGTTCATAGTTTATTAAATTCTAAGAGAAGACAGGTAGTTTTTGAGTATATTCACAGAAATGCTATTGATATTTGTTTTCTTCAAGAAACATGGATGTTTACAAGTGAGCAGGCACATTTTTTTCGTAGAGCATGGATATGGAGCCCTTCCTATTCGGTACAGAAACAGCCGATGGGGTAGGGTTCCTTTTTAACGCTCATGATTTTTCTTTGATTAAATTGATTGATTTAATTCTTGGGAGACTGTTAATTATAGTCTGCTTATGGAAGCTTATGGCTTGTAGATTAATTATTGTATATTGCTCCCAGGTCAAGGCTGAAAGGGTAGACCTTTTTGCTGCCCTAAGGCCTTTTCTGCTTACCTCATAAAACATTTTTTTTAATGCGGGGACTTTAATTGTATACTGAAATCAAAAACTGAGGGACCAGTAGGGCAAGGGAAGAATATTTATTGTGACTCAATGCCCTCAGGCACCTAGTTGACACAGCAGGTCTATTAGATAGCAGACAAAATCAACTCAGTGGCCCTAAGTTTACTTACAGGCAAAATAAATACACTTCTACTATAGATTATATGTTTCGCTCCAACAATCTCCCCCCCCCTTTAACTTTAGGACTATTCCAGTTGAGTTTTCAGACTACTTACTTTTACAATGTAGCTTTTTGCTAACCCTGTTGAGAATACCACAGAAACCTAGATGGAAATTGAACTCCTCTGTTTTATTAAACCTCACTGTGTTGTTTAAAATTAAGGAGTTATTACTTTCTAGACTTTCTGTCTCCTTCCTTTATGAAAAATTAGGAGACTGATGGGTGGATTCTAAAGCAAACCTTAAGGCCTTGCTTATGAAACAGGGTAGGATGGGGGAGAATGTAAAATTTCTCACATATCTTACACTACGGCAGCAACTGCAATACCTGTTTTCAATGGCTAATACTTCCAGGCATGATTATACAACCCAGATAGATGCCTTAAAGAAAAATATGCAGGAGTATCGATATGATAGGGCCAACACCATGAAGGCATTATTACAAAATGGAACTAAGAAATCCCCACAGGGAGATCCCTATGAAGCATTTAAAAAGTTTAAAGATGTGACTTTTTTGGACTCTGATAAATAAAGATGAAAGAATTATTCACTCTAAGGAAGGTCTTCATAATACTATAAAGGACTTTATGTTATCTCATCATCCCTCAGTGCTCCCCCGGGAGATGGTTATTTTATGGTTTTTACTCACTATTGATTTTCCATGGGAACCAGAAGGGGCCTTGGGGATGACAAGACTCATTACGGCGGTAGAAATTGAGAGAGCAATCAAGACACCGAAGAGTGGGACATCCCCGGGTCTTGATGGCCTTACCAATGAATTATATAAAACTTTCCCTAAAGAATTCTCATTATGTTTAGAAAAAGTATTTAACTATTTTTTATCAATGGAGAGTTTTCCTATATTGTTCACGGAGGGATTACTGATTTAATTGTTTAAATCTGGAGATAAATCTTCTCTAGACAATTGGCGATCAATCACCATTTTAAATTCAGACTAAAAAATCTTGACTGGTATTTTGAATGCTAGGCTGAGGGTTTATGTCTGTTCAGTCATTTCCCCTTTGCAATTCTGTAGCCTTCCAGGTACCAAAATTCAACATGCTCTTATGATTGCCAGAGATCTGATTGAGCATTTATCATTGAATGGGAAGTATGTGAGTATTATTTCAGTGGATCAACAGAAGGCCTTCGACAGGGTCTAACACCCATTCTTGTTTTTAACCCTGGAGGCATATGATATCCCCACTCAACTAATAAGATGGGTCAAATCCTTACATGCCACTGCAATAGTACAACCTGTGATAAAAAAATGAAGTCACAGAAGGGTTCCGAATAAGGACTAGGTTTCAACAGGGATGTCCGCTCAGTCCCCTTTTATATATATTTACTATTGACCCACTAATTCGGTCTTTAACTGATTCTCCCCATTGGACAGGGGTGTCAGGAGCAACCACAGATGAGGTACTTTATTTACAAGCCTATGCAGATGATATTTGTTTATTTTTTTCTGATCACACTCAAGTAACCTCATTTTTGGAATTTATCCATAGTTATTCTTTCATTTCAAATTCCAGATTGAATGCCCAGAAGAGTAAAGGCCCATTTGTGGGCACTGGCTATCCCGATCCAGACATGATTCAAGGCATCCAGATTTCTATGGAACCACTGAAGATTTTAAGGATTCTTTTTGGACCCCAAAATATCCCCTTCCTGAATTGGGAAAACACCCTGACTGCTGTAGATCATAAAATCCAAAGGTGGAAACATTGGAAGTTGGCTAAACTCAAATGTGTACTAATAATTAGGCAGTTTATTACCCCAGTGATTTTATACATAGCAATGATTTTTCCCCTCCCGGGTCATTTGGAAACTAAACTATACAGTCTTTTCTTCCAAATGCTTTGGGGTAATAGATTGAACCCTACAAAAAGACAATATACTTACTTGGCAAAGGAAAAAGGAGGTCTGGGAATGATTGACCCAGTAGTCTTTTTTCGCACTCTTTTTTTTCCCCAGACCATTAGAGACGGCCTGGTCCCTATGACTTCACTGCATAATTCTTTAATACGATCTACTTTGTCTAGATATTTTTCAGCATGGCACACAACTTCCCCCCAAATTATCAGAGCGCCTACATGTGCCACAGTTTTTTAAACCTGCGGTGCAAAAGCTTTATAGATGGGGCCTAACTAAACAACTAGTGAGGGAAAATAAAAGGCCCAAGTTGTACCAATCAGTGATGTCCACACTTCATCCTACGGAGAAAGGTTCTAAAAACTGCCCCACTTCTTTAATCCCAGGGGTTCTGCAGCAATTGAATAATACTAGAATACCTGTACACATGTGGGAATTTTTGTGGCTTTCTGTCTATGGGAGGATTGGTGTTAGAAGTAATGCTAAGCATAAGGATAGAGAGGAAAGAAACTGTCCCTTTGATGCTTGCATAAATCAGAAAAAGTCCATGAAGCATTTTTTGTTTCAAATCAAAATCAAATCAATCAAATCAAATCATATCAAAATCTTTATTTATCCAGGCGGACACCATTGAGCAAGCTCATTTGCAAGGTGGACCTGCGTCGTACAAGTCATAAACAATTATACATAGTCATACATATATACACGCATTGTGACAGTATGAGAAACAAAAAATAACAATATCAACAGTGAAAGGCAGTAGGATCAGGGAAAAAAAGGGGAGACATAGTGCATAAAAACACATATAAGTGCAGGCAGTGTTGGTATACATATTGCTAGACCAGAAGAAAATAATCTAATAGGGGCAATGGAGACTGTGATACAGTGGGTACCTGATGGTGTATCCAGATTTTTATGCATGACAGGTGATGGGATATATGAGAGAAGTGAAAGCTGCAGAGTCTCTGGAAATAGGGTACATGGGTTGGGAGGTCAGGGCAGGTGCAACTGGTTCTAAGTGTGGTGCAGAACAGATAACCTACTTGTACTTTATAGCTAAAAGGTGTAACGTTTAGGAGGATTTATAGTGGTACAGACTACTATTGTGCTATAGCTGTATGAGATGACTGTGCTGTCGACACCGCTCTGAGCGAGCTGGGTACGCACAAAGATTTAGGAGTCATTGGCAGCCTGGGCACTGAAGATGCGAGGCGACAGACTGGGCAACTGAACAGAAAGCAGCAAGGGGAGATGGATGCTAGTGTGGCTTCATAGAAGCGGCATTTGGGATGTTGAGCACCAAGCAGCTTCTGTTCCAACCACCACTGGTGTTCATGACATTGGCTGCTTGGGGTAAAGTAGGCTGTGAACACCGTTCTCAAGGGGTGGCATACAGACAATGTAATCATCGGTATAGGAACTGTAGGTGTATGCGATGTCCTGGCTGGGAAGCTAGGGCCTTTACAGTATTAGAAGAGCATAATCCTGTGCATTGATTCTCGGGGGTGGCTTTGGGGACATCGACCGGGGGTGGCCATAGATCTTGGGGTGTCTACCCATGGAATTCTGAGGGGCAGTTTGGCATAGTGGGGAGGGGGTAGTGGCAAGAGGAGGAAGTGAGGAATGGGGTAAGTGGAGTGAAAAGCCAGATTGGTTGTACATGGCAAGGCGCTCATGCTGTGATGGGTTTATAGCTTTACCGCAATTCAAGGTGACATGAGTCTGGACTTGTGGTCTCGATCATCAGCTTATGGGGCGATGCTGCCTGGTGACTGTTGAAAGAGTGATGATAGGGCAGAGAGTTCTTGAAGGGTGATGAAGTCTTAGTATGGCATAGTGGGGAGGAGGTAGTGGCAAGAGGAGGAAATAAGGAATGGGGTGGGTGGAGTGAGTAGCCAGTTTGGGTGTTGATGGCAAAAAGTGCTCATACTGCAAAGGGTTTACAGCTTTACGGCGATTCAAGGTGACTTGAATCCAGGCTTGCAGTTTCAAGTGTCGGCTTCTAGGGTGCCGCTGCCCGGGGACCATTGAAAGAGTGGTGGTAGGGCAGGGAGTTCTTGAAGGGTGAGAAAGTCTTAGATCAAGGGTGGTGGAAGCAGTGACATATCTCTCTGATTGCTTTTGCGTACACATTCTTGAATACTGCGATGCTTACTGGAGAACTTAGTTTCAATGATTTCTGTATTTCGTTCCAAAGAGTTGGCAGCGAGAAGCTTATAGCCACTCTTCCAAGGTGCGTGCAGGCCCGGAATCTTAGAGAGATTAGTGAGCAACTTCTTGGGGCGTGGGTTCAGAGCTCACTTAGGGGCAGTGGTCGGGATTATATGTGTGGTAGTTTGCAAATCATAGCTTTCAATGTCCATATTGTGGCGTTTTTGCTTCGTCTGTATTGTAGGAAGGGCCACCCCACAGCAGTGTATTAGGAGCAATGGTGGGTAGATGACGGGAGGCCGGTGATGAAGTGCAACGCTCTGTGGTATAAGACATCCAGCTTGTATAGGTATGAGGCATTACAGTGACTATAGATGAAGTCTGCATAGTCTAGTAAGGAGATGAAAGTGGTCTGAACGAGCTGTTTTTTTGCTTCAGGTTTCAGGAGGTGGTTTATCTGGTAAAAAAGTCCCAGCCTCTGCTTTAGTTTTTTCATCATGTCCTCCAGGTCTTCCCCAAAGGAGGGTTTGTGATCAAGCCAAACTCCCAAGTATTTAAATTTATGGACAAACCCCAGATTTTCCCCCAATAAGGTGGTGATGGGGGGGTATAGCGCCGCAAGTCAGGGTAGACTGTAGGTTGCCAGGGGAAAGGATCATTGCCTTGGTTTTTTCAGTATTCAGGAGTAGCTTCTTGTTAAGTAACTGATACTGAAGGATGTTGAAGTCGTGTTGTAGATCTGCACAAACAGCTTCAGGTGTTGGCTGGCTTAGGTAAAGTACTGTGTTGTCCACGAACAGGTGGATATTGGCTTTTTTTATGTCAAGATATGTGCTGTTGATGTATATGGAGAAGAGTATTGGGCCCAGGATGGAACCTTGAGGGACACCTCTTAATAATGGTTTAAAAGGTGATAGCTCCCCTTCTACCTTTACCTGCTGTAGCCTCCCCGTCAGGTAGTCCTGGAACCATCCATAGGAGGTGGAATCTAGGCCTAATGCTATCAGGGAGGAAAGAAGTAAGGAGTGATAGACACTGTCAAAAGCCTTGCTTAGGTCAAGGAAGACAGCGCAGATGAATATTTTGCTCTCCATATCAGTTTGCCAATCATTTGTTACCTTGGTCAGTGCTGTAACCATACTGTGATTCGTTCAGAGGCCTGACTGTAAAGGGTTTAGAAAGTTTGTGCTTTCCAGGAAGACTCGTAGCTGGGCATTCACTATTTTCTCTAGCAATTTAGATAATATGGGGAGAAGTGAGATTGGCCTATAATTGTTTAGGTCACTGGGATCCCCAGATTTGAAAAGCGGAATAATGTGTACAGTTTTCCAAACGGTAGGGAGAGTTCCCTGAGAAAGTGACAAGTTGAACAAATGAGTGATGGGTACTGCCAACACATGCCAGGCCAGCTTTATGAATTAGGGGTCTAACAAGTCTGCCCCTGCGCTTTTCTTGGTGTCCAAGTGAAGGAGTAACTCTTCAACTTCTTTAGAGAGTAACAGGAGAGAATGAGAAGGTAGCATTTATTAGGTTAGGCTCTGGGGGAAGTGTATCCATTTGAGAGTGCAGGTTGCAGGTAGGTGAGTTATCGAAAGGCTAATCCAGCTGAGGTGAAGTGGATATTGAATGCTTGTAGGATTTCATTTTTATCATTGAGAAGGACATTGTTGCGGGAGATTTTTGAGGGAAGAGCACTTCCTGGCGTGTGGCCAGAGAGGTCTTTTATTGTGGACCAGAATTTGGTTGGGCAAATTGAGGCAGCATCTAGCTCTGTGCGGTAGAATTTGGACTTAGTCTCTCTGATTAACCTTGTGCAGGAGTTCTTGGCAGATCTGAAGAGACACCAGTCTTTGGGAAGTTGTGACTTACGAGCATTTTTCCAAAGCTTATCCATTTTTTAATAATGCGCTTTAAGGTCTGGGGTAAACCAGCAATGAGTTCTAGGTTTAAACGAGATTTGACCAGTGGAGCATGGATATTGAGAGCATGTGACAGTATTTCTTGGAATATGGTGTATGCGTCATTCACTAATTTGGCAAGGTAAAAACTCTGCCAAAGTGGGGAGCTCTTGAGATGGTTGATATAGGCACATGGGTTGAAGTTTCTTTTTGATCTCTTAGTAGAGAATTTCAAGTTAAATTTGGGCATTTGATTTGTTCTCACACCAGCAATAAGGCAATGGTCGCTGACGTCTTCATGGAAGATACCAGCATGTGAGAAGAGGTGTGGTTGGTTTACTAATAGGACATCTAGGAGGGTACTGTTTGCTGGGTTTTTCTTATCAATGCGTGTTGGTTCACTAATAAGCTGTGAGAGTCCATGAGAGTTACATAAGGCTTTGAGGGGTATTGAGGCACTGGACAGCCAGTTGTAGTTGAGGTCTCCCAATATTATAGTTTCTAGGTTGCTGGAGTCCAACATAGAAGATAGGTAGGACAGGAACTGAGGTCCAGCTGAGGGTGGTCTGTAGCAGCCAATGATTCAGATGGCAGATGTAGGAGTGAATTCAATTTTTAGGGATAAGCATTCATGTGCATTTGCATGTGAGGAGGAATCATTATAAGACTGAAAATTTATCCTTGATATAGATCACAACTCCGCCGCCCCTGGTTTGCCTGTCAGACCTGAAGAGTAGGTAATTAGGTATTCCAGTTTCTTTATCAAGGGTGGCTGGCCGTAGCCAGGACTCTGAGATAACAAACACATCTGGGTCAGTGTGGGAGATCCAAGCCTGGATGGCGGAGAATTTTTTTACAAGGCTATATGCATTAACATACATGAAGCTAATTCCTTTTATCTTAGGAAGCTCTGATGGTGAGGTGATGTTAATCATGGGTCCAGGATTGAGCTCAATGTTGCCTGAGCATAGTAATAGTAAAAGTTTTCTCAGGACCACAAGGAAAGTTTTGAAGATATTTGACCTTTTCCTAGAAGATGTGGTATCCGAATAAGTTTGAGTGTGCGTATTATTATTAGGCATATGTTGACCCACCATTACATGGCATAGGACATTTGCCGTGAAGTACCAAGGTGTGAGATCATTGTAGGAGAGTAGCTGGTACCTTTTGAATAATATTTGACTGCTTGATGCACATCGGATATGCCACCCAAGTTGATGAGGGTGTAATGGTGCAGAGGTGTTGCAAGAGTTAATTATGCACCTAATATGTGCACATTGAATGGATTCAGGGTGGATTTCAGTGCTAAGGTAGGTCCAGTCTAGAGGGTTCCCTACTATGGGCAATATACATAGAATACTGAAGAATTGAAGGCAAAGTGCCATGGTGGCTATTGTAAGTATTCAGGTAATGATCCTTAGGAAGGGTGAGGACTCCTTGGGGTTGCTATAGATAACTGAGCTAAGGAGCTGGCTGGCACCTTGGCAGGGCTCACTAGGGAGCAGATCCATAGAATTAGGTAAAAAGGGAAGGGGAAAGGATTGACAGTAAAGGACCAATGGCAGTAATGGGTGGAGCAAGGCGGCCTATATAGAAATGTGCCAGAAGGGGGATGGGTGGGTGGGCATAACGTTTGTGGCTTTCCCATACCTCTCAGCATGTTGAGTCTGAGCTTGTGGTCTCGGCGTCTGCTTGTAGCGCTGACCACCCGGTGGCCGTGGGTCATGCGGCAGAAGAGCTGGCAGCCCTAGGAGGGTCCCGGCTGAAGATGAAAGGAGACAGGAGCCAAATTAGTACTGGAGAAGGACAAAAGGGTCTCACAAGCCAGTGAAATAAAATTTACACTTGAAAACGGGCAATTTCCTTGGCACCTGGGAGTCTGGCTGCAAGTACCAAGTCAAAGAACGGCTGTAATCACTCTAACAATTTAGGTAGCTTTAACAAAGTAAAACAGCTTTTCAATGCAGATTTAACAATTCTAGGCAGGTTTAGGCAGTAAAAAACAGTGTAAATATTAGATTTCAGTCCGTTTTGCAAGTTAAAGAGCACCTTCTTGCACCACTAGATAGGAACGAATGGAGGAGTAAAAGGGACCAATCGGAGCAAGCCTGGAGAAAGGCGCTCATGCTCTGATTGGTTTGTGACTTTCCTGTACCTCTCAGTGTGTTGAGTCTGAGCTTGGGGTCTTGGGAATCGGCTTGTAGAGTGCCGACCACCCGGTGGCCGAGGGTCATGTGGCGGAAGAGCTGGAAGACCTAGGAGTGTCTTGGCTCTCAGCGTGTCGAGTCCGAGCTTGTGGTCTCGGGAGTCAGCTTGTGGAGTGCCGACCGCCCGGTGGCCGCAGGTCATGTGGCGGAAGAGCTGGGAGACTTAGGAGTGTCTCGGCTCTCAGCGTGTCGAGTCCGAGCTTGTGGTCTCGGGAGTCAGCTTGTGGAGTGCTGACCACCCGGTGGCCGCGGGTCATGTGGCGGAAGAGCTGGGAGCCCTACAAGGGTCTCAGCTCTCAGCGTGTTGAGTCCGAGCTTGTGGTCCCGGGCATCAGCTTGTGGAGTGCCGACCGCCTGGTGGCCGCGGGTCATGTGGCAGAAGAGCTGGGTTTCAGTGAAGAAGAAGAAGAAGAAGAAGAATCAGCATTTATATAGCGCTTTTCATACATCCAAAGTGCTTTACAAGCAATGCTAGACTGGTAGTGAAGTGACTGAATGTGTGGTGGCGGCCATATCGCACATCATCACCCACACACAGCCTGGATAATTGCATGAACCAGTTTATGGGAAGGGGAATGTTAGCCAGGACACCGGGAATGTTCCCTACTCTTTGCGAAGAGTGTCCTGGGTTCTTTTACTTCCACCTGGACACCCACCAGGACAACACCAGGATGGGTAGCAGGGACCTCGGTTTAACGTCTCCATCTGAAGGACGGCACACCCCAGCAGTACAGCACCCCCAATACTGCACTTGGATGCCAGCAATTTTTAGGTGAAATTCCAATCACGGTGTGGGACGAGAACCCACGACCTTCTGGTCCAGAGGCGGATTTGCTACCAACTGAGCCACACTCACACCTGGGTGCTCCTATGCCTGTTCCCTCTGGAAATTCCTAGCCTTGAAATGGAAGATGGGGTTGTTAAGGAGCTTAACTTATGACATTTTACTTTTAGGACAATTTTATAATCTTGGAAACCTTTATCATAAGGATACATTGATTATTTTTTGCTGTTGTCTAAAGTATTATTTATAGCAAGCTAGATGCCAATGGGTATTGTATCAGAAACTTATGCTCTGTGAGACAGTAGGATTGTTAATTTAAAAGGCAATGGAGAATGTCTATGTTAAAGTTGCAGAGGTCCATACCACTAGGAAGGTAAATAATTGGTGGAAGGGATTTTCTATGTTTATCAAATATAAATGAGTACCCAAAACTGTTTTTCATTACTTTCAGTTGTTTAATACTTACCATTATGTGGTAGAAAGTGGGTTTGGGTGAAGGGTGGCATTACTGGGTTGTAATTTGTGATTTTGTGTTTTTCTGTTTGTGATTATTGATTTGTACGAATGAAACGTAGTTTGTTATGATGTATTTTTTTCTCTTTGATGTTTTTCAATAAAAAAATTCCCCAACTCTTCTGTAGGGGGAGCTGTTGTACTCATGGCTGCTGTCCCACTGCAACCCCATTCAGCTGGTGTACCTGTAGGTGTGCAGATCTCCCTCCCTACAGGTCCAGTACAGGAGATCACTACTGCAGATATGTCTCGACAAGGCAGTGAGTTGAATTCAGAAAATGGTCAAGGTACGAAGAGTGCACTGGAGCATATGGATGTGGACTGGTTGAAAAAGCTTGTGAAAGTGAACCGTTCACTGGTTATGGTGGTGTTACAATCTGAGTCATCAGCCCCTGAAAATGAGGGAACTGACTGTGATATGTCAGAATTGGAAGAGAATACACAAAGAAATATGCATGAGGAGGAATTATTGGATTCGAAGGCTTGCTGTGCAGCAAGTGGCCCTTAGTGTCAGATGGATGTTTTGATAAGGCCTAATGTTGTGAATGACAGTGCAAGTAATAATGCACAAGCATCAAAGAAACCATGAGTGGATGACTCAGCAGCAGCTGTAGTAACACTGGTGCTCCCTGTCTCAAGTCCGGATACTATTTTGAATACTGCTGACCAGACGGTCCCTGTATCTGCTTCCCCAGAAAGAATAAGTACTGCAGTTACCTCAATAAGGGGAAATAAAGACAGTATGTCAGCGGAACAACAGCTGGGGTTGAGAAGAGGGTGGGAAGGCCCTTCAGGGCATTGTTTATTTCCAATGACTAAAACATCTAATGCACTAGAAACCTCATTGAAAGAGGCTGGCTGGAAGAAACTTGGCACTGGACAGTGGGTTCCTGACCCAGAACACAGTCCCATACCAGGCCTAGCCGAGCAGGAGTCAGAGCTTGTGAAACAAATGCTTGAAACCAGTGGGACACAGTCAGAACAAGCTTTTATAACTGAATCAGACTTGGATTTACATGCAGAAGATGTGCAACCACCAAATATGGACATCACTGGTTTGCCTCGTGTTCCTCTGCAAACGCCATCAGAATCAGGGGATGTAGGGCCTAGTACTCATCACCCCTTGTGAGGAGACCAAATAGATGCTGAGGCAGGACAACAAGAGACTGGGTCCACGGTACAAGAAAAGGCTAAAACAAGATGGGAAGAATTTAGAAAAAAAGATCACTTTGCTTCACAGCCTCCTCCTGCACAGAGGAGAAATGCAGTATGGGTACAGTATCTGGGGGTAGGATAATTCACCAGGCAAGATCTATGTGGTGAGAACACTTATAAAAGAATATTTCATTTTTTTTTTTTTTTACAAATTAAATATATGCCCTTATTCATGCTGTTGGGGACAACCTGTATGTCATCAGCTTCAAAACCCCACAGGGCTTGGATAGGTTCTGGACAAAATATGATAAATTCAGCTATACAGCACTTTAGTTACCATTTAGGGCCATACTCCTAACTAAGCCTTCAATTAAAAATGTTACTATTCTCTTTAAAAATGAAAATGTAGCAGTGCATGACATCACTCACCGGTTACAACAAAAGTGCGAACCACTGAGCCCTCCCCAACCTATCTTTGATGAGGAACACTTTTGGACTGGTGGGTAGAAATATAGGGTCAGACTATGACATACCAACCAGGGCCCAGTACATCTCCCAAACAGCTTGTTTTTGGGGAGGCAAAGGGGGCATTGTTTTTATCTTGGTCAACCCAGGACATGTTTTAAATGTGGCCCCTTCATGCATTTAAGCTCAGGATGTGACAGGCTAAAATGTAACTTATGTCTAGAGTTTGGTCACACAAGCTCAAAGTTAGAGATGCAGTGACTTTTAAAATCCACCCGCGAAGTGAATGAGGAGTGGCCACTTCGCGTTGGCACTTCGCTATGTGGAGTGCCCCATAGGAAAGGCTCACTTCACTTTGTTATTATTACTTCGCATTGTCATTCCACCTTAAACGTGAAGTAAGATGGAGTGACAACAATATTGGCAGCATTCCACCCACACAGTCACCAGAATGAATGTGCATCTCCAAAGTGCTACTGTCTTGTGTCCTGAAAACTCCCCAGTGCTGATGAAGTGAAATGAGAGTTTAACGAGAAATGCAAAGTCTCCCAGAATAAATGCCACACCGAGTTATGCGCGCAGTGGTCAGACCACACACAGAGTCACCAGAATTAATGTGCATCCCTAAAATGCTACTGTCTTGTGTCTAGAAAATTCCCAGTGCTGACGAAGTGAAATGAGAGCGTAACAAGAAATGCAGTCTCCCAGAATTAATGGTGCCATGCAAACGCACAGACAGATTAAGATTGCATAGCACACCCAAGGGATGCATACGGAAAGGCACAATAACACCTAACCAGTGCTCACAAGTCACAAATCCAAATCTGGAAAGAAACACATTTTGCCAGTTGGGGGATTAGTGCACAGCAGTAACAATCCACTACCAGTAAAGATACCATAAAGCAGTATAAAAATATCCATGCAGGTGTGGTGGATAGCAGGTTCACACTGCTGCAATTACGCTGTAACACAATAAAAGGTGTCTGATTCAATGGCACGCATCACACACACTCACTCGCACACTCAAGTAATGTGTAGCAAAGTGAAAACCTTCAGTAATATAACCAAATGTTTTAAACAGACAAATAGTACACTGCTGCACCACAACAATCAGCAAAAAAATGTCAAGAATTTCTGAAAATATTACTGTGTGTACATTAACACAGTTATACAAGAAAAATATAACCAAAACAAAAATATTGCCTTTTTCTCCCAGTTTATCTACCTACACCACAAATACACCCCTCCCCAAAACAAATTTCACAGTACACAGACTGACTGTTCTAAATTAACATTCAAAATCCACACACAACAATAAACACTTGATGACATGAGCACAAAAGGGTTTTCTGGTGTAACCCCCCTACAAATGGGGTTCCTAAAAGCTTCCCCAGAGCTCGTTTAAATGCTCCATGCCTGGCTGGTGTTTGGCGTTTAAGCCGTTTGTAAGTGGGTAGCCAGTGAGCGCTTTTTAAGGCCTTCGTATACTGTCCCTTTAAGGGCTGCCTGTTGCAGCCATAATTAGTTGAAATGGGGGGGCTGTGTGGTTGTATGCCCAAGTCCCACCCGGGCTGCTGAGTAAGCACTCCATTCTGCCATCGCTAGTTGTGCAGAGGGAGTTCCCCGGAAAAGATGTAACTGTATACTAATAATTGCTTAGAGTGGTAATGATATTGTAGTTGTTCTAACCTGCTTTTTGGTTGCAGCAAGGACTGTCTGATTATCCCCTCCATTTTGGTCCCGAACTGCCGAATTGGACCAATCAGTATCTCGGGATTCCTTTGAGCTGGCTGACCAGTGGGGTACTGCTTGCCATTTGAGAAAGGCATTATGGGCTATGGCGCTTTTTCGCACCATTGAGAGCAGGAGTGAATGACTGGCAGGTGACGCCAGCCAATCGAATCGGGTAGCACCCGAACTGGAAGGAGTGACCTGTGCTCCTGGGGGCAGATGCATTGTGGCTGGGGAGAAAAATGGAACTCTGTGCTTCTGCGCTGGTGGAGTGTTCATGCAGGAAGCACATGAAGGCCTGAGGCAGCCGTTTTTGCCCTTCGAGTGATTCGGACTAAATCTGCCGGCGTGTGGTCAGAGGAGGCTGGTGCCAGCCCAGCTACCTACCAGGCTCAACCTGAGAGGACTGGAGAATCTGCTGAATCATGCTCGGTCCACCCATGATGTTGAAGCTGCCATTTACTGCCCGAGTCTGCTGCAAGTTTGTGTGGGGCCTAGAAGCAGCTGCCTGGTATGCTACCCCTCTGTTGTTTGCCATATAAATGTGTGAGGAGGCTGGTGAAATTCAGGCTCAGCCCTGCTGGAGGTGACGAAAACAGTATTTGCTGGAGCCATGAGTACTGAATCAGGGTAGCTCCCTGCCAAGTTTGCAGACAGTGGTCTCAAGTTGTTTTGTTATACGGTTGACTGACTGCCTAATTGAACTTTCTTCCCATTCTGGCCTGCTCAGGATTGTAAAGGCTATCTGTGTCAGGGCCCCAACCAGCTGCCACGGTGGACTAGCCATTAGGGTTTGGGTACTCAGGGACTGTAAATATTAGGTTCAGGCCTGTGCACAGTGCCCTAGGTAGATACGTATAGAGTAAGCTAATCACCTTGATTTTCCCCTAGTCTTGTTATTCACCCCCTTGAATAAATCAGATTGTTTGTTCTGCAACTGCACCCTGGCTAGTTTGTGCATTTCTGGTGAACTGCCTCACAGTGACTGTGATATAACTATACCTTACTTTACAGGGGGTCCCTGGCATGAGCTGAGAGATACTAGCCGGGAGGTAAGTGTACTGGTGAAAAGTATTGTTGGTACCCCTTGTGAGCCACTAGTGGGATGAAAGGGGGGTTGCAGTAACCCAGAGGGCTGTGACCGAGGCAATCTCAACAGTATTAACCCCGATCTCTGGGTGGAGGCACCCATCAATGGATCTGGGCCCCTCACCTTGTCTCAGTGGAGGCAGGCAGGGGTAGTAGCCCTAAGGGTAGCGCCCCCTGGGGATTACACTACAATCAATGTTTTGAATCGCAGAGCTCTGAGAGCAAACTGTCTCCAGCTACCACTGCACACACACTACCCAGGCCAGAACTGAGGCTGTGCCTAACAATCTAGAGCCCATGTGACCTGCAATCCCATGAATAACTGCAGAATTTCATTTGAAGCTCAGTTACAGGGTGAAGTGGGGTGAATTACATTGATTTCAATGTACTTCACCTTAAAATTGGTGGAGAAGTGGTTTGGGGAAGGTGGAATAATGCAAAGTCATTGGTTTCAATGGACTTCGCATTCCTCATTATGAAGCGCAGTACTCCGCTTCACATTGTGGAGTTCTCCACGGATTCCGCGTTACTCAGTAAATCACTTCATGGAGCAAATTTGGTCCACTTCGCCCACCACTGCTTACAGTACTGTAACTCACATGCTGTACAGGAAGGAACACGAATGCCTATGGCTGTACTTCTCCGATGGACTGTAGCACAAAACTCCCAGACTTAAAAATGCTTATTAATGAGTACAATGGTGGAGTGGTAAAGCCTGGAGAGATACTACAAAACATGCTTACAATACATCCAAGTAACTAGCCAAAAAAATGAATGTTGTGATTCATGACGTGATCGTTAATCGTGATTTGTGACTGCATTTGTGATCGTGATGATGAAGAACGTGATTCGGTGTCGATGGTGTGAGATAAACAATATGGAACTGTATTGAGAACGCGAATGCCTACGGCTGTACTTCCCCGATGAGCTGTAGCACAAACTCCCTGACTTAAAAACGCTCAGTAATGAGTACAATGGTGGGGTGGTGATGCCTGGAGAGATACTACAAAACAGGCTTACAATACATCCAAGTAACTAGTAAAAAAATTAATGTTGTGATTCATGATGTGATTGTGAATAGTGATTTGTGACTGCAATGATGAAGAACATGATTTGTATCTTGAGTGACTTGTGATGATGGTCCTGACTTAAAAACTCATATTAATGAGTACAATGTTCATGCAGAATTATGCAACACACTTGTCCAGTATTCTGCAGGAAAGCCAAAGAAACAACTGTGACTTAAGTTACAGATGGAGACTGGGCCCTAAAGAGATGCAAATGCACAGACAGATTAAGATTGCACTGTGCACTGAAGAGATGCAGATGCAAAGGCACAACACCTAACCAGAGCTCGTCATCAGAAATTCAAATCTGGAAAAGAATACCTTTGCTGGTTGAGGAGGGCGCGTTGGGGGGCAGTGTACTGCACTGTTGTAGTAACAGTCAATAGTATTAGCACCAGTAAAGATACCACAAAGAAGTACAAAAATCATACTGATGCAGTGGATAGCAGGTTCACATTGCTGAAATTATTATGTGGCACAATAAAAGGTGTCTGATTTGATGACATGCATCACACACGTACTCACACACACACCAAGTAATGCATAGCAAATTGAAAACTTCAGTAATATAACCACATATTTTAAACAAACTAAAATTATGCACTGCTGCACCACAACAATCAGCAAAAAATAGCAAGAATTATTGAAAATATCACAGTGTGTACATTAACACAGTTATACAAGAAAAATATCACCAAAACAGAAAGCACTGTCTTTTTCTCCAAGTTAATCTACCTACACCACAGATACACCCCTCCCACAAAGCACACTTTACTCTCTCTCAGTACACAAATTGAATGTTGTACATTAACATTCAAAATCCACACACAAACAATAAACGCTCAATGATTTGTGCACAGGATGGTTTCCTATAATCGATGAACTAAAGTTTAAGCAAAAAAAAAAAAAAAAGACTCAAAAAGGATTTTTTAACAGCTTTTAAAAGGTTTGAATCACTGAGAGCTCTCAAAGCAGATTGTCTCCTACAGCTTCCTACACACACTACCCCAAACTGAGGCAGTGCAGAACAATCTAGAGCCCATGTGACCTGAAATCCCATGAATCACTGCAAAATTTGTCGCTTAAAAACAAGGCGAAGTGAGGTGAAGTACATTGTTTTCAATGTACTTCATCTTAAGACTTGGTGGAGTAGTGGTTTGGGATAGTGGAGTAATGCAAAGTCATTGTTTTCAATGGACTTTGCATTACCCATTATAATGCGAAGTACTCTGCTTCGTGTTGCAGAGCACTCTGCGAATTTGACTTCACTCCGCAAATCACTTCACGGAGCAAATTGAGGCCACTTCGCCCATCTCTACTCAGAGTGTCAAAGTGAGCTACGTTGTAACCTATGTTATGAGACAGGACATGCTTACTGTACCTGTCCATGGGCTACACACATAACAGGTCGGACTGTCCCTGTCAAGACTACCTTATCAGAGAGGCTCAAAAGAAAGATATTGCAGCACTTAAAGAGATACGCAGACCTTCTAGTGAGGTAACACAGGTGGTGGATAGGGTAGACACAGTAATTCGACAGGGAGAGCCCAGGTCAGTTGCAGCCCCTACCTCCCCCCATCTCCTGCTCCACCTTCTAAAACCCACGAGGGGGATGGAGAGGGGAATGTACCTTCACAAATGGATGTTTCACATGAAGACGGAAGGCTAGACTTAGGTATTGAAACCATGGAAGAGGATACCACAGAGGGGGTTTATGCCCCCGCCTGATTTAATGGTGGTATCAAAGAAAAGAGATTTACAAGGAAAAAAGACCTAAATCAAAAATCGTCAAAGCCTCTTCTCCTGCTCAGGCTATTGTATTAAGCAATAAATATGATATCCTGATGGGTGGTAACCCTGATTCTGAACCAGGTGGGGAGTCAGAATCTCCTTCATAACCATTAGTATCTTCTGACTCAGAGGGGGACGTCCCGGGCACTGAAGTAGTAAGGCCCAAATGCTGGGGGTCAGGACTAGACATAGTAAGAGACTGGGAAAACCGGTATAATGTGTCTCTCTGATATCTATCTTCTTCTTCTACATTTAAGGTTGCTACACTGAACGTGAATAGTATAAAAAATGCCAGAAGAAGACTTGTGGCACTTTCCATTTTGAAAGACTGCAAATTTGACATCTGTTTTTTACAAGAGACAAGACTGAACACATCATCTTTAGAACAGTCATCAAAAAAAAAATATGCTGCAGGGGTCCCTCTTTCTTTTCTTTTGGGACAGATTTATGTGACGGGGTTGGGATTTTGTTTTGTGGAGGCTGCTTTAAAATATCCAGAATAATAGATCTGCAAGCAGGGAGAGGCTTGTTAGTAGATTTTTTTTGTTGGAAATATGGCCTGGAGAGCCATTAATGTGTACTCTCCTCCCAGAAAGAAAAAGTAGAACGTTTCAATTTGATTAAATCATATTTATTTACTACAAAACACATGGTATGGGGTGGGGATTTTAGAAACATAGAAACATAGACTTTGATGGCAGATAAGGACCGCTTGGCCCACCTAGTCTGCCCATTTCCCTACCTAGAGGATAAGCTGCAGATCCTATTTAACCAACAACCTATTTCTTCCTAGCCCCCACAAAAATTGCCTTATGTCTGTCCCATGCATTCTTGAATTCTCCCACAGTTTTAGACCCCACAACCTCCTCAGGAAGGCTGTTCCATGCGTCCACCACCCTCTGTGAAAAATACTCCCCACATCCCTAATATCCCCAGCCCTCCCTACCGCCTTCTCACATTGCTTGCCAACCTTAATCTGATATGATTACCCCCAGGTCCCTTTCCATTTTTGTTGTTGTTACTACCTCCCCCCCCACTGTGTAATCTTCCCCTGGGTTTTTGTTTCCCGGGTGCATTACTTTGCACTTCTTTGCATTGAATCTAAGCTGCCATACTTCTGACAATTCCTCCAACCTTGCCAAGTCCCTTCTTATCCTTTCCATGCCTCCTTGTGTATCAACCCTGTTGCAGATCCTTGTGTCATCTGCAAAGAGGCATACTTTTCCTTCCAATCCCTCTGCAATGTCACTTATAAAGACATTAAAAAGGACTGGACCCAGTACTGAATCCTGCAGTACCCCACTAGTAACCCCTCTTTCTTCAGAGTGGACTCCATTTACAGTTACCTTCTGTGTCCTGTTGTTCAGCCAGTGTTTTACCCAGGCTACCACCCGGGACCCACTCCAAGGCTTGTTAATTTGACTACTAATCTTTTGTGTGGGACTGTGTCAAATGCCTTGCTAAAGTCTAGGTAGGCCATGTCCACAGCCCCTCCCTGGTCTACTACTTTGGTCACCCAGTCAAAGAAATCAATTAGATTCATCTGACATGACCTTCCCGCTGTGAACCCATGCTGCCTTGGGTACTGTACCCCACCGGCCTCTAGGTACTCAACAATTCTTTCCTTCAGAAGTGATTCCATTACTTTCCCTACCACAGAGGTCAAACTGACAGGTCTGTAGTTTCCTGCCTCTGTCTTGGTCCCACTTTTGTGAAGGGGAATCACATCAGCCTTCTTCCAGTCCTCAGGTACCGCACCATCCTCCCATGATTTGTTATAAAGGGTAGTAAATGGTGTCACTAGTTCTCTGCTTAATTCTTTTAGAATTCTGGGGTGAATTCCATCTGGCCCCATTGCTGTGTCCACCTTCAGTTTTAGGAGTTCTTTCAGAACCCTTTCTTCTGTGAAAGGACTGGGATCGACCCCCTTCTCCAGAGTGCTTCTGTTAATTGGATTAGGCACTTCCCTCACTTCCTCTTTTGTGAATACTGAACAGAAGTATTCATTCAGTATCCCTGCCTTTTTAACTGTGTGAATGACTTCCTGTCAGGACAGAGGGGCACGCATGGAGAACATCTTCTGTGATTCTAACTTGCTAAATAACATCTTGAGTAATATCAGAATAAAAGATGCATATAGGCTACTTCACCCTTGGGGGGGGAGTGTACTTTCTTTAAAGGGCATTTGTCTATTAGAATTTACTTTTTGGTTTTCTCCAGTTTAATGCATGTCCATAGTGCTGCTACAATCCCTGTTGAAACATCTGACCATGTAATTGTTACAAGTGTCTTAGGTTTACAACAACAAGGTACCTGGGTAAGGGATATTGGAAATTTAATACAATAGTATTAGAGGAACAATCAGTTTGCACACAAATACAGGAATTTCTATTTGCATGTATGTCAATGGCAGGACCAGTGGAAGATTTAAGCCATTGGTGGTCTGACACGAAAAATGAACTCAAGAACATGCTAATACACAGCCTCCTTGGCATGGATTACTCAGTATAAAAAGTACCTCACTTTGATGTCCCAATTAGCTCAGCTGTACACAAACATAAACACACAACACATAAATCTGACAACTCAGGTTAATAATATAAAAAAGGAAATGGAGAACCTACAGTATTCAAGAGCCTCATTTATGTTATTAGAACATAGGATTTGTGCCCCAGGTAAAACTAGTTTTGGAGACGTATTTGATAGCTGTTCTACAAGGGTAGAAGCAGAACTATGTCTGCTGTAAAGACTCAGGATGGTACAGTGGTTACTACGCATAAGGAATTTTTAAAAGAAGTACATTCATATTTACAACAGATGTATGCAACACTTCCAATTGAGGAAAGGAGTATGGAGGGACTTTTAACAATGGTTAATATACCAGACATTCCACCTAAGGTCCAGAATAGTTTAACATGCTCAGTTTATAAGCTAGAAATTGAACAAGCAATTCAGTCCCTAAAAAATGACACTGCTCCAGGACTTGATGGTCTGCCTTCAGAATATTATAAAACGTTCAGTTCAATTATGACAGAGATCTTAGTAGAAGTATTCAATTGGATTATGCAAACAAACATAATTGATTTCCGTTTATGTACTGCAGTACAAATCTTTTTGCATAAAAAGAACGATAGGGAAGAGTTACAGAATTGGTGGCCACTCAGCCTACTAAATACAGATTTAAAAATATTGATGAAAATTCTAGTGAAGAGGTTAATGAGAGTAGCTCCTCACTTAATATCAGTGTCACAGACCTGTTCTGTTTCTGGGAGATCTGTCACAGACAACCTTTTACTACCGAGGGAATTGGTGGAACAAGGGAAAGATGATAACATTACAGGATACATTATATCATTAATCCAGGAAAAAGCTTTGGACAGGGTTTCACACAAATTTATTGAGACAGTGCTTAGATCATATGGGAGCCCAAGCATGTTTTGTAAGAGGATTCTTACTATTTAAGCTGCAGCCACAGTTATCCCCCTGATAAATGGCCACCTGGGATCCTATATTTCCATTAATAGAGGGGTGAGACAGGGCTGTCCATTAAGCCCATTGTTATATGTCTTTTGCTTAGATCCCTTGCTGAGGCTGGTGCAACAAGATGGACCTAGTTAAGGGTATTCGCCCTGGGGGGACAACTATAGAAATTAAGACATCTGCATACGCAGATGATGTATGCTTGTTTATCTTGGATTCAGAATCGAGTAAAAGAGCTATGTCCATAATAGACAAATATTCTTTTGTAACTGGTGCTAGTGTACATTTAGACAAAAGTGGTGTATATCCCTTAAGCCCCTCGACTGATCAACTAGATGATTTGGAAGGTATAGCATTTACTGAGGCCCCTTTTAAAGTATTAGGAATTACCTTTGAAAGGGGGGAAACAGCAGGATAAATTGGGAAGAGAAGTTAGATCAAGCTAAAAGGAAAGTACATAACTGGAAAACTTGGCAACAAACCAAGAAAAAGAAAGTGCAGATAGTGAAAACTTTTTTATTACCAGTATTCACTTATTTAAGCATAGTTTATCCTATTCTGTTAAGTTTAGTGTCCCAGATCATTTAGGGGAGCAGACTAAACCCTATTAAAATGGAAGTGTTATATTTACCTATTCAGAAAGATGGACTCAATCTCCTTAACCCCATAGCCTTTTTCTATAGTATGTTTCTGAACAAAAATATTTTGAATCCTTCAAAACCCAATGTGGCAGTCGGGACCATATTTGTAACTAGTTGGTTGAAACCATTTGTTATGGCATGGCAATCTTGCAAGGGCTTGATCCCCTTTGTACATAGAGGTCCAGTGTTTCTGAGGCTAGTTATCTCAAAAATACAAAAATGAAAGCTAGACTTGGATCAAGCTCAGCAATCATCCAGGAAACATATTTATGTTAGGATTCAAGAACAGACCTTTCAGGTGGAATTTACTTTTAAAGGGGTCTCAGAAGTCCACAAAGAGAAAATGTTGAATACTTTGTAAGATAACCTGACTCCACCAAGGATGTGGGATGTGGTATGGTTGAGCAGCCATAGGAGATTAAATGTAAAAGGGAATGCAAAGCACAAAGCTCAATGTGATAGGATCTGTCCTCAACAGACATGCATAGCTACTGAGGAGACTATGGAACACTTTTTGGTAGAATGACCATTTGTCTCAGACTTCTGGAATCTACTGGCGATACGATGGGACAATTTGTTATGGAGTTAGGTACTTCTGAGGCATTGGTGGGGGAGTTTAATTACAAATTCGGGATTTGGTCTCTGGTATGGTAAGGTTAATTTTGTCATGTGTCAAATATGTATTATGGCAGATTCATTGTAAATTCATACTATAACAACTGTACAATGACCCAGAACATACAATTGTATCTCTAGAACATGAATTGTATAATAAATGCGTATTCAAAAGAAAACTTTAAAACAAGATATATGGAGCTACAGATGGGGAAAAGTGAAATTTGTGGAAGATAGAATTCTTGAAATAACCAGAAAATGAAATAGTTTATTTTTTTAAGTATCTACCTGTATAAAGTCATGTTCCTTTTGTATGTTATGTAAGTTTTATTTATGTTTCTGATTATGTTAAAATGTGGTTATGTTCTTTGCTGTGTTTCATTTAATAAAACATTCCCCTACTTGTTTCGAGAAGTGCCACGGGATTTTTAATGTCCATCTGAACAACCACCAGAACAGGCAGACAGAACCTTGGTTTAATGTCTCATCTGAAAGATGACACCTCAGGAGTGCAGCACCCTCCCTCATGTTGCACTACAGTGTCATTATTGGAATTTAACCCAAGTGCCAGGTGTGGGGAGAGAACCCACAGCCTTCTGATCTTCCAGCCTCAGAGGTGAGTGTTCAACCTGCTGAGCCACTGAGAATGACTTGATACATATTAACAATGGACAGTACAGAGCAGATACGGCTTATGGCCAGCAGTCATTTTCTCTACTGCTGTGCCACGTGTGTGGCCTGGGTCATGACTGAAAATGGTCCTTTGGATCAGTGCACTTACCCAGTTATCAAAGACATAAATAAATAAAATAAAGGCAAAAGATACTCTAATGGTTGCTGAGAGATCTCTTTTCAGTAGCACTGGCATTCTCTGTCATTTTGTTGTGCTCTTTATTCTGTGCCAGGGATGAGGAAAACTGACTTTTTTCTGGGATTTAAGGGGTGTCCAAAAAACTTTAATTATAAAATGGAAATTTTCTGAAAGTCATATGCAAATCACCCCCAGCAAAATTGACTGGTTTGAGAGCCCAATGCACTTGGAAGTCTAGCCGTTACAATAGAAGCACCAAGAGACCTGGTGGGGGAAGAAAATGGCTAAGGTACCAAGGAGGAGAAATTACAGTGATTCCAAAGGGAAAGATCCAACAGGAAATGAAGTAGGCCTCTCTCTCATTAAGGGAGTGTGTCTGTGAAAAACATTGTGGAAGTCAGCGTGACAAACCATTGAGTCCATTTGGTCAAGCTTATAGGAAAAAGTAGGGTGTGGGACACAATAGTCAACCAGAATGGAACTATAAGACTGCAAATAACTCAGCACAGCTAAATGCATTCAGTTGTGAAAAGTGCTAAGGAAAAGTTAAATTACACAAATGGAATTCTAGTGATATTATCTATAAAACTTCCATGAATTTTTTGCAAATTTTGCCAACTGGCAATATTCAGTATTGCTACTGTGAATTATAAGCTACTACAACAAAATTCTCCAGCTTTGTAAGATTTTATGACCCACTGACACTGCATATGCATGACCAACTTGGAGCTAAAAGAGGGGGTGGCCTTGCCCTCTATTACAAAACTCACCTGAACATCACCCTTTTGCAGGACCCCATACTACCTAATTGTGAAATCCTACACTCCCTTCTGCTTCTGGGGGGAATTAAGAAACTCCATATTTTCTGTGTTTATATCCCTCCAAAAAATGCTAAATGGGGCATCTCTGAACTCCTGAAGTTCCTGTCTACAGTAACAGGCAAAAATGACATTATCTGCCTTGGTGATTTTAACCTCGACTGGTCTGAGAAAAACTCAGCCAACCTATCCTCCATGGTTAGTAAGGCAAACCTATCCCAGCTCATCCAGGAACCCACTAGGGTCTCCCGGGGGGGGGGGACTATGCCACCCTGCTCGACTGGATACTCACAAACAGGAAGGAATATGCCACCTCTGCTGGGGTGCTTCCTGACACCATTAGTGATCACTATCTTGTTTACTGTGTCTGGAACACCATCACCACATCCTTCCCCTCTAAAACTGTAACCTTTCCTAACCTCTCCCACCTAAATGTGGATGATTTCATAACTGATCTCAGCCTGGTTGACTGGTCCCCTTTCTATCTAACAGAGGACATTAACTTAGCTACTGACTATTTCAACTCTGTCCTCCTCTCACTACAAAACCTACACATCCCTGTCACAACACGCAGGATGGCAGGGAAAATAACCAAGTGGCTAATGCACCCCGTGCTTCAACTTCTCAAATGGAGGGACAAACTATGGTCCATGTGGAAGGTTTCCCACTTTCACACTGACTTCGAAGCCTATCGAGCTTTGCAGAACAATTGCAAAAGAGAAATACGCCTGGCCAAAAGTACCTACTACAGGAACCTACTAAAAACCTCCTCTGCAAACCCTCATAGATGCTGGTCCCAAATTAAGGAAATTCTTGGCAATGACAAGCAATAGAATCCAACCGATATGAATATTCAAGGCGTTCATTGCAACAACCCGGGTACCATTGCCAACACCTTCAATACCCTCTTTTCCACACCACCTGATGCAACTCAGACTAGGCTCCAACCTTACTGTCCTCCTTCCCCTTCCTTGCCCCTTACCCTGCCCACCTTAGTCCTGGCTCCAACCACATACCTTGAAGTACGCAAGCTACTTAACTCCCTTCTGGCAGGTGGGGGTCAGGGGCCTGATGGCATCCATCCTGGCATACTTAAGCAGTTTGCACCATGGCTGGCCAAGCCTGTCACCAGGCTTTTCAACCTCTTGATCCATATGTCCACTCTCCCAACTACTTGGAAAACTGCCAGAACTATCCATATACATAAAAAGGGAGATGTCAAACTAATGTCCAACTACTGCCCCATCTCTCTCTCTCCTGCCCACTCTCAGTAAGCTTCTGGAAAAAACAGTCCACCGCCAGCTCGCTGAACACCTTGCCAAATTTGATCTCCAAACCCCCTGCCAACACGGTTTTAGGCCTGGACACAGCACCACCACGGCACTGTCACAACTTACCAATGACATCAAAAGTAATATGGACCGTGGCTTGCTCACTGGGGCTGTCTTTATTGACCTGTCCAAAGCTTTTGACATGGTACATCACCCTCTCATGCTAAAGAAGCTCCAATCTGTAGGAGCATCTGACCCAACTCTATCCTGGTTCCACAGCTATCTTGACAATCACACTCAGGCGGTAGCGTTTCACAAGGCCCTTTCCTCCCCTATAAACATCTCCCATGGTGTTCCACAGGGTCCACTCTCGGATCTCTCCTCTTCTCCCTTTTTCTAAACGATATTCCTGCTATTTCCTGGCAAAGCTGCACTCTCATGTACGCTGATGACCTTGTTCTCTACTCTGGGTCTAAATCGGTTGAGGACATCAACTCCATTCTCTCAAATGATTTCCAAGTCCTGCAACTCTGGCTGTCTAACAACCACCAAAATCTTAACCAGGAAAAACTCGAGCCATGCTATTTGGATCCTCTCAAAAACTCCCCTCCACTGCCACCAGGCTTCTGGTTCACTGCCTAGATGGTTCCCCTATCACAAACATGGAGTCCTTCAAATACCTTGGGGTCACTCTTGATCCCTCCCTTGACCTGTCACAACATGTCAACATGGTTTGTCGAGCCATCAATGCTAAAATTGGTGGTGCATATCTCGTGTGCCACTCCCTCACTCCTTCAGCCAGATTATCAGTTGCGAGGGGAATCCTTCTACCCCAGCTCCAATTTGCTCTGCCCCTCCTCTTTGCTGCCAACTCTTCTATACCCAGCAAATGGGACACCGTCTATAACAACATCTGCAGATTCGCCTTAACTGCCCCTCGCCTTACTCATCACTGCCTCCTCTACGCTGGTTTAAATTGGCTGTCACCTAAGGATCTTCAGGCCTACTCCCTGGGCTGCTTTATTGACTCACTGTCCAGACCCCCTTGCCCTGACTATCTGGCTAACCTGCTTACTCCTGCCTCCCAAACCCATATCCTTAGGTCCTCCTCTGTCCCTATGCTCTCTACCAGACCTTGAGCAACAAAAATGGGTGAATTCTCTCACTTTGCTCCCAAATTCTGGAGCTCATTCCCCCTTTAGGTTAAAAATTCTGCCTCACATCAGTAATTTAAAAACTCACTATTCTCCCACCTCCATGCCCTTGGACACTGCAAATGCTCTTAATCTGCTGCTCCCCTCTGCAGGCCGTCGGTACGGACCCCTGACTAGTGCTACTAAATGTTTTCATAATGCACTGTATCTGACTCTGATGCTATGAACCCTAATGTTGTTAATTGCTCTTACTGTCTTAAGTATACCCTGATTGTTATTAAGTACAACCGTATCATGTTTTATGTACTACTGTACTCTGTAACCAATGTCCTGTGCTCTCCCGGGTCGTGCCTGAAAATATGCAGAATTGTTGCCTAGCGCACTTACCCAGTTATCAAAAGCTAATAAATAAATAAATAAATAAATTTCAGGTGTATACCTGCCAAAGCAGCAGAGCCACAAACATCCAAATGTTTGGAACGTTTTTCACAAAATGTCACAAATAATTAAATTGCAAGATTATGAACCCCTGTAGCTTAAAATTTACCTAACAAGATCCCTCCAAGTTTAACAGTTTCTAACACCCTTCCAAGAAGATTATGCATGCAAATTTCCTGTTATCTAGCTCCAAAGGTGACCAAATTGTAAACAGAGAAATATTTTTACAGAAGTTCACAAAAAATAATTTGTCAGAGCTTGAGCTGCCATAAGTTCAACAATATGCATCCAAATATCATGACATCCACAATTCCTTAGGACATCATACAAAGGTAAGCATGCAAAGTTTAGAATCTTTAGCAGCAAGAACAGTTGAGTATGACCAGATAATGAATGTAAACAATCTTATGAAATTCTGTGAAATTTTGAAAATATACCACAAAAGCTAAATTTGTAAATTATGCCCAGATATTGATCTTGGAGGGGGTGAGGAAGGGCAAAGAAGGGAGAAGCACGGAATTAAAGAAAATCACCCCTCCTGTTCTCTATTCTTCCTCTTCTTTTCTCTCCTTCACAGTCCTGAGCCCTGTTCTATGACCTCCATACCCACTCCTGCAACTAACCTCCTCTCCTCTCTCTTCTCCATGCCGTAAGCCATTCTCCTCCTCACCCCCTTTTCCCAGGTCCCCTGCTAGTTCCTCTCACACCTGCTCCTACAGATTACCTCTCTTCCTTCACCTGCCCCATACATTAAAGTACTCTACATCCCACTTTTTCCCCTGCCCGTGAAGCCCCATGCTAGGTCCCCATTTGCTCTTTTGGGGTTACATGACTTTACTATACCTGCACCTCTCCAGCACTTTTGTGTATACTTGCACTGTTCTCTATAAATGTATACTGTATATAGTTTTTTTTGCGCATACTGTATAGCTGTTTAAATTGTGTCATATTATGATCATAATTATTAGTAATAGATTATTATTACTCATGGACATTTCCAAATGTTCAAACTGCATTAACACAATATATCTATACAGCAGAAACATGTAAAATGGTCAAAATTGTAGCTTTTTACTGTATTTTGTTTTTTTGTACTGTCTCCCATCATGTTATGCTTCTCTCTCCCAGGTAATGCCTAGAAGTGAACTTCAGCTGAACATTTCTCTTATTGATCAACAAATTCCAAATAAAACTAAATCAATAAAAAAATTATTTCTAAAATAGAAATCACCACAAAATTGTGGAATTTGGTGGCTATATATACATTCTGTATCAGGAATTAAGTTCTGCAACAGGAATCAGGAACAGTGTGAAGGGAGCTAATTAGCTCTGCTCAGCAGCTTCAGTGTCCAATCAGTGAGGGTGTGGAGCGAGGGTGCCTGTTTTTGAAGCTGGCACCTAGTAGGGAATGTACCTGGAGGTTGATCCTTTGGGCTGAAGTATGCAGGTGGAGTGGGTGGCTGTGGCAACGGGAGCCACACTGCTGAGAGTGAGCACCTGGTCAGGGGCCTTGGTCTGTGAAAAGGAAAAAAGAAGGGGATTAATTAAATAGGAGTAGCGAAGGGTGGGGGCTTGCCAGAGGCAGCACAGGACAGGGACAGACAGACTACAACGCTAAGGGGGGGTGGGACAAGTAGCAGACAAAAGAGCTGTGGGGGACAGGAGACAGTAGGAAAGAATTAACTTAATCGGAGGCAGTCAGCAGTGGAAGAGTGAGGGGCAGGGGCAGGAGGGTCAGCACTGGGCACCAGAGTGGGGGATTAGGATAGGAGCCAACAGAAGGTGAACATCAAGGTAGAAGTTCAAGAATAGGTTTTTAAACAGAATTTTAAGCTCTAAGCAGTTCAATATAGGTTTAACCTAAATTAGTGCTGTATTCTCAGTCCTGCAAAAGAATTAGCTCATGAAGCAACTATACAGGTATTACAAGAATTAGTTCAGAACTCCAAGTCACACTACAGATTTACAAATCTAATTAATTTGAACAGGTTAAAGGTCTGAGAGTAAACACAAAATCCTAGTAGTGAAGAACTCTAAGCCAAACACATATTTAGGAGTACTGACTAAGCAAATCTCAATTAAATCCAACAGGTTTAAAAGGAGAGCTGGGACTACACAAGGACCTTGGCAATCAACAACCCAATGGTAGTTTAAAATAACAATAGAGCCAGCCCAATGGCGCTGATGGTTGAGGTTGAGGCGCTGGATGCCACACCTCGCGCCATGCCGGTGACCCGAGTTTGGGAGCGAGCTCAGGTGCTGGGGGTCACCAGGGATGGGGAGAGGATTGAACACCTACTGGGCTGCTCTCCTCCCCTGGGGGGAGGGTGGGGGATAGCTCGGCGTGTCAGTGGCTCCTGCTGGAGATCAGGGGCACTGCAGCGCATCGGCTGCACATCATACCGCGTGGATGATGCTGGTAGGGTTGCCTTGCGCTAGAGCACCACGGGTGCACCACACGGGGGGAGGGTCACTCAGAACATGGAAAAGCCCAGCCCTAAGTTGGAGGCGATGGCACTTGACCCCCATGCCCACCGCCGGATCCACACTGCCTGGCCTTCCAGGTCCACCACCCAGGGGCCCACTACCACAGCCAGAGTCTACAAAGTAAAGAGTACCCAACGAGGAGGGGCGGCCCCACCCAAGAGGGGTCAAGCTGGGGGTACTGGCTGTGGGAGGGGTTGGGGAGAGAGGAAGCACAGGTTCAGGGGGATCTCAGGTGGGCAGGAACAGGCAGGATGCCTGAGAGATGCCTCCTCAGGCCGTGACCGGAGGGAAATAGAATAAAAAAAAACAAAAAAAAAACAGTAGTCACAGCCCAGCAGTAGATGAAAATTTGCAGCAGCTAGAAGACTATATGAAATGAATTTAAAGTAGGAGCCAGTCGAGAAGTAGCTGAAATTAACAGGGAGCAGAGTGTGAAGGAAGCCAATCAGCTATGCTCAGCAGCTTCACTGTCCAATCAGTGAGGGTGTGGAGCAAGGTCACTCGAGTTTGAAGCTGGCTCCTAGTGGGGACTGTACCTGGAGATTGATCCTTCGGCGAATTATGCAGGCATAGTGGGCGGCAGTGGTGATGAGAATCGCATCACCGAGAGTGACCACCCAGTCGAGGGGCTCAGTCTGGAGCTTGATCCTTCGGGCCGAAGTATGCAGGCAGAGCAGGCGGATGCGGTGATGGGAGCTGCAGCACCGAGAGTGAGCACCCAGTCAAGGGGCTCAGTCTGGAGCTTGATCCTTCAGGCTGAAGTATGCAGGCGGAATGGGCGGCTGTGGTGATGGGAGCCACACCACCGAGAGTAAGCACCCAGTCAGGGAGCTTGGTCTGGAACTTGATCCTTCAGGCAGAAGTATGCAGGTGGAGTTGACAGCTGTGGTAATGGGAGCTGTACCACCAAGAGTGAGCATCCGGTCAGGGGGCTCGGTCTGGAGCTTGATCCTTCGAGCTGAAGTATGCAGGTGGAGTGAGCAACTGTGGCGGTGGGAGCTGCACTGCCAAGAGTGAGCACTAGGTCATGGGGCTTGGTCTGGAGCTTGATCCTTTGGGCCGAAGTATGCAGGTGGAGTGGGCGGCTGTGGCAATGGGAGCCGCACTGCCTAGAGTGAGCTCCTGGTGAGGGGTCTTGGTCTGGAGCTTGATCCTTCAGGCAGAAGTATGCAGGTGGAGTGGGCAGCTGTGGCGATGGGAGCTGCACTGCCAAGAGTGAGCACTCAGTCAGTGGGCTTGGTCTGGAGCTTGATCCTTTGGGCCGAAGTATGCAGGCAGAGCAGGGAGCTGTAGCAATGCCAGCCGCACTGCTGATAGTGAGCACCCAGTCATGGGGCTCAGTCTGGAGCTTGATCATTCAGGCCGAAGTATGCAGGCAGAACAGACGGCTGTGGCAATGAGTGTCACACTGCCGAGAGTGAGGTCCCGGTCAGGGGGGCTTGGTCTGGAGCTTGAACCTTCAGGCTGAAGTATGCAGGTAGAGTGGGTGGCTGTGGCGATGGGAGCTGCACCACCGAGAGTGAGCACCCGGTCAGGAGGCGAGGTGTGGAGCTTGATCCTTTGGGCCGAAGTATGCAGGTGGAGCAGGTGGCTGTTGCAATGAGAGCTGCACAGCCGAGAGTGAGCACCCGGTCAGGAGGCTTGGTCTGGAGCGTAATCCTTTGGGCTGAAGTATGCAGGCAGAGCGGGTGGCTGTGGTGATGGGAGCCACACTGCCGAGAGTGAGCACCTGGTCAGAGAACTCGGTCTGGAGCTTGATCCTTTGGCCTAAGTATGCAGGTGGGAAGGGCAGCTGTGGCGATGGGAGATACACGCCAAGAGTGAGCACCTGGTTAGGGTCAGGGATATCATGCAATAAGGCAGACTACACAAGTCAGCCTATACAGTATCTGGTCCATTGTGTGCTGAAAAGTTGCTGGCACTGTTAAAACTCCATAGGCCAGGCCATGATATTGGTAAAGTCTCTTGTTGGTGTTTATGGTGAGATATGGCTTTCACTCTGGTTCCATTTCAAACTGCTGGTATGCAAAGGAAAAATCCAACTTGCTGAAGCACTTTCCAGCTGTGAGTGTGACAAACAAATCCTCGGTATTGGGTAGTGGGTATGTTTCTGGATCTACACAATGGTTCACTGTAACCTTGTAGTCACTACACAGTCTCACTGCTTTGTCTTGCTTTGGTAACATGATGATAGGGGCAGCCCAATTGCTCCTCTCTACTGGTGACATGATACCATGCTTTTCAAGATGATCCAGTTCTTTCTCTACTGCTTCTTTTAAAGTGTAAGATACTGGTCAAGCTTGCTTAAAATTAGAGCAGACCCCATTTGCACTCAGATCTTTGCCTCAAAATCACGAATTATGCTGCAGTTGTACTAGAAAATCTACCAGGTCATAATGTCGTATGCTTAATAGCGTATGACATTATAGCTAATCCGTAACAGCACTGTCTATGACAGTGAATGGTGCAATACTGCTTATACTGCTGTACGCGGTATTGCACCATTCACACAATCCCAGGCAGAGGATGAGACCTCTGCCAGGAGTGAGTTCTACCAAGCAGCTGCTGTGGCTCACTGGACTGTGCCACAGCAGTAGGAAACCAGGTGCTGCATCTGGGACTGGGTTTGATTCCCTGTCCCAGACATTTTATTTTTTTCACACATTGTGCGCTTCCCGAGGTAACCCCCCCCCGGAGTTGAGAATCCTAAGTGAGGGGGGTTGGGGGTGCAGCCCCCCATATTGGGGGGTGTGGGGGGGCTGCACCCCCCCACAGGAAAAAGACTTATGCTGCATAGGAGTAATCGCATTGTATTGGCAGCGCAATTTTGCCATGCGGTATAATGTCTTGCGACATTATGACCCCGTGCCCCTACAAAATAGGGCCATGTTTGTCCAGTACTTTTCTCACTGCATCCTGACATGCTTTTGTCACAGTCTGTAAGCTGAACATCTTCCCTCAGTTCAACTTGATCTTCTCAAGCAAGTTTCTTCGTAGTAATGCAGGTCTTTTTTCCTTGCCCTACCAACAGAGGTGAAATCCATGCTCCTCCCTCCAAGGTAACTGGTATCTGAATCTCCCCTAGAACAGGGATTCAATCTACAGTATATGACGTGAGCTGAATATGCGACGGTTGCAACTGGGGCTTCTTGAGGTTTTCCATATAGATATGTTCCAGCACAAAAGATACTGATGCCCCAGTGTTGAGCTGCATGCTAACCAGTTTGCCGACCAGCTTGATCTGGAGGAAAATTCTTTCTCCATTTCCTTGCATTGTGTATACAGTGAACAGCTCCAATGACTCTTCTTACAGATCAATCTCTGGCATGTTGTCTGTAACTTACTGTGCACAAGCAGTACATGATGCACTTTTGCACACTCTCTGTAGAGGACCCACTTTTCTACAGTTGTGGCAAGTTTCTTGTCAAAATCTGCACATGCTTTGCTGGTGGGTACACCAAAATAGTAACAAAGTTGTTTCAACTTTGTGGAACTGGCCTGAATTACTAGCTTTCAATAAGTTTGTGGTTGCAGATGAAGTTGTGGACCCCTTCCTGGTCTGGCATGTCTCTTGGCTCCTGATGTATAGGTGACTCTATGAACCCCACTCCTTGGTAGTGCCAAATGTCCCACCGACTCTCTGGTGTCCTTCTGGGTGAGCTCCAAATTGAGCAAAATATCACAAGCTGACTTGAAAGTTATTTTCTGATAAAAGCTATTTGTGACAGTCTTCTCCTCTCCGACCACAGATAAAGTGATCCCATGGGGCATCATCCAGAAACTAGCTAAACTTACAGGTGCTTTCCAGATGCTTCAGTACAATGATGTAGTCAGCAAGAGCTTCCCCTCCTCTTCATTCCACTGATGAAAATGAAAGCATTATGCAATGAGAATTGACTTGAGCTTGAAATGCCGTGAAAGTGCCTTGGTGAGTTGGTCATACATACTGCATGTTCACTAGCTTGACAAGGGTAGTCAGACTCTTGAGAAGTCCATAGACTGTGGGTCCTAAAACTGACAGGAAAACATTCATCATTTTGTCATCAGTGACTTTGTTCTCCACCAACTAACGTTTAAAATGTTTCAAATAAGAATCAAGGTCCGCTTTTAATTCATCAGATTCTGGCACTTGTCTGATTGATGCCATGTTGCCAGCAAATCTTGATGTGGTGCTGGATGCATAGCCTCTGCAGCTTATGATATGCTGTTGTCCATTTCCACTGGTGATCATGCTGCTCCATAGCTCTGCTGTCCAGAAAAAACCTTTTTCGCATTCTGCACTGTGGCGCCTTGCACTTAATTGACTGCAATTTCCAACTTTGGCCACTAGGTGCTGATACTGTGCTGATTTTGCTGCTTAATGCCTGCAGTACAGTTTTTTAGACTGAAGGGCACTGTGGTAGTGTGGCAGTCCTGTGGCTGTGCAGCCTTGAGGAAATATGCTACCTGATTGCTGTTTTCCTGTCTCTTTATTGCTGATAGGCAGTTTATTGTGCTCTGTGCTTCTGGATCCCATTTTTCCTTCTACAGGTACTGCCATTTTATTAAATATTCTATGCAAAAAACTGTGTTAATACAGTATATCAAGCAGCAAAGCAAAGCAAATTTTATTTATAAAACGCTATTCCAAATTGATCATAGTGTTGAACAGACATAAATAAAAACACAATAAAAACTACTAACTATATATAATTTAAAATTCTAAAAGATTCAGCAGGATTTAAATAGCAGGAAATGCATAATTAAACAGATACAACTTCAAGGCAGCTTTAAAGGTCTCAATGGATGGGCATTCTCTAACCTGGAGATGTAGAGAATTCCACAGGGTCAGGGCTTCAGAAGCAAATGATCTTGTTCCTGATGTAGTCAAACAGACTTTGGGAATCTCTAGCAATCCCTCATTGGCAGAACAAAGAGTACAAAGGGGGTGGTAGGGACAGAGGAGGTCTTGCAAATACCACAGTCCCTGTCCATATAGGGCTTTATAAGTCAGAAATCCAACCATGAAGGTGACTCTCCACCACACCGGCAGCCAGTGCAGGTTGTGGAGCACAGGTGTGACATGGCAAGATCTCAATAAACTGGTCAACAACCTTGCAGCCGCATTCTGCACCAGCTGTAGACAACAATGATCCACCCCCGGCAGCCCTATGTATAAGGCATTACAGTAATCAAGACGCAAGGTTACAAAGGTGTGGACCAACATCTGAAGATCGTCAGGTGGGACCAGCTGTTTTATCCATGCAATGTTCCTCAGGTGTTAAAATGAGATCTTGACAACAGCAGACACCTGAGCCTTCAGAGTCAGCTCATCATCAAGTACGATGCCTAGATTCTGCACCCTGTCAGAGATTAGTATCTTGTTTCCTCCCAACCAAAGTTCAGAGGGTTGCCCAGCCACCTGCCCCTCTGCCCAAATACCTGGGTCCACCACCAACACCTCAGTCTTATCCGGATTCAACCTAAGACAGTTTGTACTCATCTGATCTTGAATCTCAGAAAGGCAGTTGTTAAAAGTCGAGATAGCATCGTTTTGCTCAGGTACAAAATACATGTACAGCTGAGTATCATCTGCATAGCAGTGAAAACTCAGTCCCTACTGCCTAATAGTACTTCCCAATGGCAGCATATATACCACAAACAACATGGGTGAAAGCACTGAGTGCTGCAGCATCCCACACGGCAGGGGATGAGAGGCTGAGGAAAAGAAAAACGGCTCTACTCTCTACACCCTGCCTGTAAGAGAAGATTGAAACCATCTGAGGACTGTACCAGACAGTTCACAGAAAATCCACAGGTGCTTTAGCAACACCTCATGGTCCACGGTGTCAAATGCTGCAGAGAGATCAAGGAGAACCAGAATAGAATGACATCTCCGATCTCTTGCTATCAGGAGATCATTAAGTACCCAAACCAATGCCATCTCAGTACTATGCATCTTCCTGAAACCAGACTGGAGAGAATCGTAGATATCATGGGTGGTAAGATGCTCCTCGAGCTGCAACATGACTGCCTTCTCAATAACTTTGCCCACAAAAGGCAGGTTAGAAACAGGCCTATAGTTTGTGAGACAGTCGGGGTTAGGAGAATGTTCCTTTAAAAGGGGGGTGGACAACTGCCTCCTTCAGGGTGTCTGGGAACACCCTAGTTTCTAATGAACACCCAACAATCTCCTCCAGGACTGGTCTGATCACCTCCACACACCCCACCAGGCGGCATGTTGGACCTGGATCCAAACTACACTAAGTTGGTAGCAAGCCTGGGATCATCTTCATGACATCCACAATTGCCAACTGATCAAAGTCGGCCCAGACCAACTGGGTGGCTGTAAACTCCTATCAATCACCGTTCTGCCCATTTCAGTGAGCTATGCAGATCTCTGATCTGATGATGCCAACTTTACCTGCAAATAATTGAGCAAACTCATCACACTTCAACTGTGAAAAAGCTCCCCTACTCTGGAGACAGACTGGATTCCACAGTCTGTCCACAGTTCAGAAGAACTGAGCAGGTCGGTTTCATGCAGCTGTAGTCTCCCTGGACAGGAACTCTGTCTTCATATGGGAGATTGCAGTCCAGATTGATAGTCCCTATAATGGGACATCAATCTAAGTCTGTCATCCATTTGGTCCAATTTCAACCAGCCTCACTCCAATCTTCTCCCTACTCTCCTCATCTCCCTCAAGGATCCATCAAACCATGGGGACCAAGGGTGAAGGGTAAGGGGACAAACTCAGATAGGAGCGATGGAATCCAGAGCAGCCACCACTACCCTATTATAGGCTAGAAAAAGCTCCTCTGGATCCATACTCACTTTCAAACTCCCCAGTAGGTCCAGGATCACCATAAGGCTGTCAGGGGTCAAACCCTGCAAAGGGCAGTACCGGACCTTCTCTGTGGAGACAGGTTTATATAGGAGGGCAGCAAAACTGAACCCTATAGTGTGGTGAGTGGACCACCCAACGGGTTCCACCACCACGTTAGAGATCTCATCTCCATCCCCAGTAGAAACACTAGGTCCAACGAATGATCTTGTGAGTGGGTCACAGAGGTAATCACTTGTGTGAAGCCCAATGAAACCATCAGTTGGAGGAAGTCTTGTCCAAAATGTGAGAGTTCATCATTGACCCAGGTATTGAAGTCCCCCGGCACCAACTGCCTGGGGAACTCCAGCACCCTTTTGAAGATGAAATCTACGACTTCCTGTTGGAATTCCTTCTCACTCCCAGGTGGACGGTAAATGAGAAGAATCCTGCAACCCACACCTGTGCCCATGATACATTCAAAGGATCCAGTGTCTCCCACTGGCACATCTACAAGGCCCAGGTCTGCCTTGAAACAGATGGCTATCCCCCCCCCCACTCCTACGGTCCAACCTCAGGAGAAGTATCACCATGTACCAGGCTGGAACAGCTGACTCCAAAATGGGACCAGCTTTTTGTCCAGCCAGGTCTCGGTGATGTTAAGGTTCAACTTAAAGCCACAAAAGTAGAGAAATGTGGCATTGGGGTTTTCAACCCTAACTCCCCCAAGCAGCAAAAGGACATGACCACACAAGCAATCACACACAGAAATCATCAGGTAAGACAAACAACATACAACTGTTTCCAGATGGCACAAATGCAGTAGCACGGATGTGCTACATTCATGGATTTGTATCTGTGGTATGCATACTACACACTCACTTCTGGCTGCAAACAGACATCCATGATACTAATATCACAACACTGCTTCTATATGCAGAAGCACAGGCCCCTGCAGCCACAGATACAAATCCGTGATACCCAAAGTACAAGAGTTCTTTTGTCTGCAGAAGCTCAGGTCCCTGTGGGACCAGCACTTCTGTAGCCACAGGTACAAACCCACATTGTAAGACATACACACAGTTCTGTCTGCAGATGTTCAGGCACTGAAGTGGCCTGTGCTTCTGCAGCCACAGGTTTAAGACATGCACACCGACCTCTGGCTGCAGAAGCACATGTGCAGAGAAATCCATGATACCAAAATTGCAACAGTACTTCTGTCTGCAGAAGCCCAGGCCCCTGAGGGACTGTGTCTCTTCAGTCACAGGTGTAAGACATAGGCACCAACTTCTGACTGCACTTATATAGCTGCATATAGAAAACCATGCACTATTGGATGTCACTTTGTAGCGAGGTAGCACCTGCTATGTCTTTAGGCCAGCAAAGAGTAACTGTTATAACCTAATCTGAGCTTTAAAAGGTAACATTTTACTTTTTTGGGAAGAAGAGCTACCCTCTAGACAAAACTGCTGCCTGATTGAAAACTTTGTAGATCCACTGCTGAAACCACGATACCCACATTACCACAGTGCCTCTGTCAGCAGAAGCAAAGCCTAAGCTTTTGCAGTCACATGTACTCACGCATACTGTGTGACATACACACACAGGTGAGGCTGCAGAAGCACATGCCTCTGTGGGACCAGCACTTCTGCAGCTACAAATATAAATCCAAGAAGGCAGAACATCAGTGCTACTGCATTTGTGTCATCTGGAGACAGTTGTATGTTGCCTGTCTTACCTGATGAGGACTGTCTGTGGTTGTTTGAGTGGTCTTGTCCTTTTGCTTCTGGGGGTAGGGCTAGAAACACAAACACCATATTTCCCCACTTTTGTGGCATTGAGTTGAACCCTAACTGGTGCATTAAGTAGTTTTTTTTTCAAAGAAGAACAGATACAGATACTCTGGGCCCTCCAGACCCTGCACCAAGAAGAGTCTGTTTGCATTTCAGTACAATCTAAGAATTCCATTTTTGGTGCACATGGAAGTGTTGCACTTAAATGTGGAACACAAAAATTATTTTGACCCTACATCATGAACATGGCCACTAGAATATGTTAAATCCTGACCAACAAGTGGTTTCACATAGTGACTGTAGAATCACCTTTCCACCTGTACTTGAAAATTCCCACCATCCTTGATCATTAGGTAAGGTCATGTAAACAGTATATTCAAAATTTGGGGCTCAGATATTGTAAAATGGCCAAGAAGTTATGAGTAAAAGTGTGTGAGTCACAAAAATGTAATTTTAGTGTCTCACATTTTAGTGTTGCACATTTCAGTGCAACACTAAAGTGTGCAACACAAAATTATGGTGTCACGAATTTTTGAGTTGCACTTAGATGTGCAACACAAAAATTATTGTTACCCTACATTACGAACAGAGTTGCTAGAATGTGTTAAAGCCCACCAAAACAATGGTTTCACAGAGCAACTGTGAAATCAACTTTCAACCCATGCTTGAAAATTCCCACAATCCTTGTTCATAAGGTGGGGTCATGTAAACAGTGTATTCAAAAGCTGGGACTAAAATACTGAAAAACTGACAAGTTATAAGTAAAAGCATATGGCACAAAAATTAAATTTTTGTGTCAGTGTTGAACATTTAAGTCAAACACTAAAATGCTTGACACATAACTTTATGTTGCAAATTTTACCATCACACTTAAATGTGCAACACAAATTCTCAGCTCACAAAACATAGATCAGCCATTTCAGTAAAATGACAGCCAAAATCCCAAAAAGGTATGTCTGCCTCTTTTTGGGAAAAACAAACAACAAAATCTTTAACAAGATGTGTTTGTTCTTTTCAAATTCATCATTTCTAAGTACTGTATTTTCATTTTTTTAACCAAGTAAAAAAAAAAAAAGATGGTGACCATCACAACTCCAAAATATTTTCTTATGAAAGGTAGTACAACACTAATTTCATGAAAGGCAAAAGCCTGTGAAAGGTAAATTTATCTTTTCTATCAGAGGGTTATCCTAAAACCCTATTGAGTGTGCTCAGAAAAAAAACTTAAAATCCTTGTAACTCGAGAACCCATTAATATTTTTTCACAAAACCTTTGAAAGGCATAAGCTTGGCAAAGGCTGCTTGTACCCTAAATGTTTCAGAAACTAATTCTATACCATCTAAGCTGTGGGTGAAAGCAAAAAAAAAAATAAATAAAATATGAGAAGTGTAGGAAAAAACATTCCTTTTCATTAAAAATCAATGTTCTGTATCGTGGAAACTGTGCAAGGTGCCATCACAAAACATCTCACATCTCACATCTTGAAAACCATCCACCAAGACAAAGCATGCAAAATTATGGACAATTTTGTTGAACACCACCTAAGTTATTAAGGTGCAAAAACTGGGATTTAACATTTAACACTCTACTCAACCCTAACTATACTGGCAGTACCACACCAGTATATTATCTATATCTATAGCTATATCTATATAAATTTCAAAAAGCTTTGTTAATGCTTTAGTTAGGGTTAAAGCCAAAAAAGTAGGAAAATGTGGCATTAGGGTTTCCAACTCTAACAACCGGCCACCACCCTGCACACACCAAGAGGCATCGGGGTGTGCCTTGAGGTTGTCAGACCTAACACTCACCCCATTCCATAAGAAAAATAAGCTGAGATGGGGACAGTATAGGATAATGGGGTGAGCGTTAGGGCTGATGACCCCAAGGCACACCCCTGACACCTGTTTTTGTATGCAGGGTGGGTGTGGTGTGTTAGAGTTGGAAACCCTAATGCCACATTTCCCTAATTTTGTGGCTCTAACCCTAACTAAAGCATTAGCAAAATGTTTTGCAATTTATTTATTTACTTTCTGAGATAGTATAATCGTGTCCTTCTTTGCCCGTGGGAGAGCAGGGCCCTCTAGGCCCTGTGGTCCCATCCTTCTGTGGATGCATATATGTATATAGCTGTGGAAGCACATGGCCCTCCTGGCTCTGCACTTCCATTTATACTGTAGGACAACAGTGACTAAATTGTCAGCATAGCCATCTTACTACCCTACCTCATGTACATGGTGCTTATATTTTCAAATCCCCACCAAAATGTAATTATGCACAACTGCAACACCATTCCATGCCACAAGAGAGAAAACACATTTTGGTCAGAATTTGAAAAATGAGAGCTGTGACATACATGAAATGGGGTAATAAGAAGTTTACAGGTATGTTGAAAATCTAGGGTCAAAATAGGCAAAATTTCCAAAATCACAAGTGTGCATAGCGAAATTGCAATGAATGGTCATAACTTTGGCAATATTATGTATTTTGACTCCAAATTTTCAATATAGTCTTTATATGACCCACCTCATGAACAAGGTCAGGATAAATTGTCAAATCCCACCCAAAAGTTGAATTAACCAAGTGACCATGAAATCACCTTTTGGGTGGGAGTTGCATAACAACAGTCACATTGTTCATGAGGTGGGGTCCCCAAATGGCTATGTTGAAAATTCAGTGGCAAAATGTCAAAAAATGACAGAGTTATGAATTAAAGTTGCAACACTCATTGAAATACATTAAACCACATTTACCTTAGTTTCTTATATTGCAATTGCCGGTTCTAGCAGCAAGACATGTCTTCAATCGGGGAGTGGATCTCAAACCTGGGACCTGTTCTGGTCAGTGAGGGTGTGTAGGGGTGGTGGGTGCTGACTGGGAGGTGGGGGGTGAGCTGATCAGTGAATCATTGAGGAACTGTTTTCTTTTTATTTTACAGGTGTAAAGAAAAATCATAGAGGGACTGTTTTCTTTATTTCATGATACTGCCTGAAATGGGAGGGTGGGGGGTGTCATTAGACACCAGAGAACAACATATGTATAAAGGAGATGGTGATTGGAGGGTGGGAATGCTATTAGACACCAGAGAATGAAAACAAATAATAGGAATGGCAATCAGTGGATGGGGTGGTGCTACTAGACACCAAGAAATAAAAGCATCATAACAAGGATGGTGATTGGTGAGTGGGGGGTGCCACTAGACACCACAGATTACAAAAAAATGGAGAAATAACAGTAAAATCAATGGGGATGGCAGTCGGTGGGTGGGGGGATGCCACTAAACACCGGGGACAGCAACTATTTATCTTGGAAGAGAGCACTTACACCAGTAGGAATATAGGTAAATAAGGTGATGATAGGGGCTTCTGAGGGGAGGTGACTATGCCAGTCACTGACACTGTTTTGGGTTTGGGGAGGGGTGTGTGGGTCACCTGGACACTGCCTGCCTGAGTCAGGGGATGGGTCCACTAGACCACCAGGTGTGTGTGTGGGGGGGGGTCCACAACACAATATTGAATATATTGGGGTGAGACTCAGTGAGTAAAGGTGGGGGGGTGCAACTAGACACCAGGAAATGTACATTGGTGAGGATCAGTGGCTGAGGGCATGCCACTAAACATCAGACAAAGATAAAAGTGACTACAATGGAGTATGCTGGTGCTGTGGAGTGCGGGGGGGGGGAGTGCAACACCAGAAAGCATGGAAAAGGCAGATCAAGTATTTTTACGTACCCACAGTTCATCAATTTTTTTTTGATCGAACTATATGTACAGGTCAATCAGTTTTATATATCAATCTGTTTGTTCATCAATTGATCTGTGTTTTATCAGTTGATCTGAGTGTTTCTGGCCGCATGTTGACTTTATTGCAAAAAATGTTAAAATTCAAAAAACTGTCCAATATTTTTTCAACAAACCTTCCAAAGGCACATCCTTTGGCACAGACTCCATCATGCCTGAAAATTTAATGGAAAAATTCCATACTGTCTACGTTGCAGGTGAGAGCAAAATTCACCATGTTAAGTATCGGACAAAAACATTTTTTTTTTACTTGTTTCACCCTCCACATCTCGACAACCATACAAGTTGTCATCATGAAACTTTCTGCATCTTGACGTTTTCACAGCCTGACCACTCATGCTAAAAATTCTTTAAACGATAGTAAAGTTATTGAGGTGCAACAAAATCAGTTTAACATTAAACAGGCTACTCAACCCAATCTATAATATATCTTATGTCCCTCTCAGGCTTGGCTGTGCTTGTATTGCTTGTTTGATGTCCAGCAGAGTTGCACTGCTAGTGAGCACCACGAGAGACAGGCAGAGTGTCAATCCAAATGTCAGTCTAGCCGCAAGAGTATTTTCACTCTCTTTCTACTCTTTTTTAAGTGCGACTGCTATAGCATGAATGGTGGCTCTTCTCTCTGCCACAAAAGCACTTTCCTTTTTTAGTAGTCCTGATGCCTGGTCTCAGTATTTAGACTGCGGCTGTTGGATGGGAGGGTTGCAGGCAGCTAGACGGGAACTGGAGAGACATGCCACTCTGAAGCGTCAGATGGCACGGAGGATTTATTTTTCTTTAAAGAGGACAGGAAATGATTTCTAATTGGTAGCTGTTTATAATGTTCCCATTTACAGAAATGATATCCATAAGCCTAAATTATCCATATGTAACTGTACCTCAGTAAAAATTTATGTGAAAAAACTATATTTTGCATTGTTTTGTATTAATGGGCAGCATTCTGTTGCAGTTCTCTTCATGAAACCAGTGATCTGGGAGTTTTAACTGTGTCACGGTTTGAGCAAAGAACTCTAAGCAAGGTTTTGATAGGACAATAGTTCATGTTTAGCATTCTGTACTCAAACCATGATATAGTAAACACTCCACATTACTGGGTCCATGAAGAGAACTGTTCAGAATGTTGTTCATAAAAAGAAAACAATTGAAAACACAGTTTTTCACATCAGTGTTTAGTAAGGTATAGTTAAATATGGTTCATCTAGAGGCAAGTTTATCATTTCTCTTAATAGGAGCATTACTAACTGCTGCCATTTAGCACAGATTTTCTGTCTCCTTTAAATACCCATAGCTCCCAGTGGTTCGGTCTGAAAGCTTTTTTTAATGTTTGGCAGCTAACTTGACTGTTCTGGTACCCATGGATTTTGTGTAAACTCATGACCACTGTAACAAACTGGGGAGAAGGTCAGACAGACTCAGATGCAGGAGCATTTGCTTGTGTCCATCTTGATTCTTGGAGCTTAAGCACTACACAAATGCCCCATTGGGCATGAAAGGAATTACTAAGGACTACAGTGCTGAAGTCATGGACCACAACCAACATGACCACACCAGTAATTCATTAGGGGTAAGTACATCTATGTATAATGCACCTGCAGCTAGCATTCTTCCTCTTTCCTCCAGCATTACAGCTCCATATCTCTTTACCAATCCAATCCCACTTTGCCACTGACTCTATTCTACAGCTTAAAATTCTGTGTACTCCGCAGTTTTGCATTTTTACAACCTCATAGTTTGTTGCAAGCATCTTGCCTTTTGTAGGCTGCACACTCATCTAGAGATGGGCGAAGTCTGCAGACTTCACTCCATGAAATAATTCACAAATTTCGTGCAATTCGGGAAATGCATGCAATTCATGGAGCGCAGATTGACCATGAAGTGTAAAGGTTTGCCACGAAGTGTGTAATTTTTGGGGTGAAATTCCACACTTTGTGGCAAAATTATGCACTTTGTGGCAAAAACTTCATGATTCTTGCAAAGTTGAAGTATCTCAGGTCTCGGGAAGCTTTTTGAAGCTCCACGAAGTGTGAATTTTCACCTCTTCACACAAACTTTGCCTGCAAAGTTTTACTTTACCACATCTCTATACTTATCTATCTCTCATACTTGGTACTACTGTAACTTATGTATGTTGTGCACTTTTTAATTTTTTTTCCTTTTCCTGAATTTATTACTTGTAACTTGCAGTTTATTGTTCCTGCACTTACAGCTGTTGTTGTCACTATATTTGTTATTGCTATATTCCTCTCTCCTCTTTCCCCGGGTCACACCTGGAAATGAGCCTTGATTCAATGTGCCTTTCCCGGTCCCATATTTTAAATCAATCAATCAATATCACTCCCTCTTGTAACCTCCCTTCCTTGGATCACACCAAGAATAACTGGTCAAGTAGAGAAGTAGTCAGCATTATTACCTCCTCTGATCTTCTTCTTCATGCACCCAGACTTCTCTATCTCTCTGTAAAAGGGAAAAGGCTGGAGGAAGTTATGTTCTTTATCATGGAGTGGTATAAATCTTACTGTTCATTATGATGCTTGAATCACAGCCAAAGCTACAGTTTGTCTTGTAAACAGAAACTGTGTTTAAACTTAATCATTTGCAGTCAATCAGTCCATTGGTGCAGTGGTAGAGCTAGAGGTCACAACACAGACACCGGGGAGTGGACATTGGTCACTGGCAGCCAGCTTATAGAAGAGGGATTGAACTTCCTAGAGGATGTGCCCCCTCTTCGTGAAGGGAGGCAATGTGACCCCATCACTACAGTGGCACTTGGATGGCTGGGGTGGTGTTACAGACAGAGCAAGCAGCCTTTGGAGCAAGAGAATGCTGGCCAAAGTCACACAGCTGCTTACTTTATGTGCGTGGACACTTGGCATCAATAGGGTTGGCATCCTCATGGGAAGGGAAGGAGAAGAATGGAGACAATGGAACCTGCTGCCTGTAGATGATGGACCCTTGTATATCGTGGTCCTGTGCCTCCACCACCCACCATCTGAAGAAGAATGCTAATAATGGAATATCCCCCAACCCTGGCCCCAGCTGGGTGGGGGGTTATCCAAAAGCAGGATTGAGCCAGGTACATGCAGCTAAAAGGCATGGGGTTTGTGGTGTGCCTTGGTGTTCCACAGAGAGAGAAAGGCAACAGGGGCACAAGGAGAGGGGCAAAATCTCTGGATTAAAAAAAGTGATTTGCAGTCAGAATATCTATGGAAAATGAGTATGAAACCCCTGCTAGCTAAAACTGAAGTCAGAGTTCTTGCAATGTGTAAAACTATTCTTGTTTATTCTGCAATCTTGCGGCTTCCTTCAGAGTGTATATTCACTCTTCTAAAATTGAAATATAAGACATGAGAGGATGAAAAGCAGGTGGAAACAATGGGGTGCTCAGGTGAATGACACTCTCATACTCTACCTACTTAGTTGCAGCATCCAGACCTCTGATATTCCCGCCACCACCTCCACAGTTGGGAAGGTTGCAGCTGAATGTGATCTCAGAAGGGGTATGTCCAACAAGGAGAGCGTCAGTGGGTAGCTGTGGGCCAGTGATGACTACTGCAGAAGAAGTGGGCCTTGTGAACAGGACAGAGGAGAGCCTGACCCACTGGATAAGAAGTAAAAGAGGTTCATACTATGGTTCATACCAAAATTTGAATCAGAAGCAAAAGGCTGTTGCCCATGAAAGCTCCTACCCAGTAAAATCCATTATTGCTAAATGTAATGTTTTTTATTTAAGAGCCAGTTATCCAAATTATTTTTGAAGTCCTATTTATTTCTGCTTAGTATTAAGTCAAGGGGAGAGCATTACAAATGTTTATGACTCTTTGAGTAAAGAAAAACTTCCTTCAAGAAATATTATATCTGGGGGTACTTAATTGAAGTCGGTGGCCTCTTGTAGCAAATAGATCTTGTTTAAAGGTGAATCCCATTTTTTTTAGCAGGTAAGTATAATTTATTATATCCCAAAGAAATAATAGGTTACCCCTATATCTTCTTACTTCGGAGGAGATTAATCCCAGATTTGTTAATCTATCATCATAAGTTTTTCTGACTAACCCTGATATTGATTTAGTGAACTTTCTTTGTACCCTTTCAATATGCTTGATTTCACCACACTTATATGGGGACCAGAACTGCGAGAAAAAGTCAAAATGATGTCTAATGTAAGACCTATATAGTGACAGCCTGACCATAACATCCCTTGAGCTAATATTGTGCTTTATGGTCCATATTATTTTATCAATCTTACTAACAGTTTCGTTAATATGCTGTTTGAAGCAGAGATCCTCAGTAATGTGTACACCTAGATCTTTTTCAGTCACTGTTACTATAAGGATTTTTCCACCAAGATAGTACATATGTTTAGCATTGTTGAATCCAAAATGCATCACAGTGCACTTATCTGTGTTGAATCTCATGCCTCACCAGTTAGACCAGTCAAATACGACATTGAGATCTGATTGCAGTTTAACCCTGTTTTCTGGAGTATTATGGGCATCACCTATTTTTGTATCATCTGCATATTTAACCAGCCAATAATTTAAATCTGCTGAAATATCAGCAATAAATAGATAAAAGACATATTGGCCTAACACGGAGCCCTGAGGGACACTGCTAGTAACTTTACTCACCTTAGACATGATCCCATTCATCACCCCCTCTGCTTTCTATCGTCCAACCAATTTGAAATCCACAGTAATATTTTGTTGTTCACACCCCTATGGAGTAATTTATTAACAATAGCAAGGTAAGGAACAGTATCAAAGGCAAATTGGTGATGTTGTTGGTATGGGGTGTCGGATCAGGCATCCGACCCTGAGAAGAACGTATGAGGAGCAGAAGCCCGGAGAGGTTGGGCAGAACCAGATGGACAAGGAAAGAAGGATGGACTAAATGTTGCTGAAACTTTTGAAATGTAGTTAAAGGACATGAAGGATTTTGAATAAAATGTAATGTAAATTATGGTGTATGTAATAAACATGTTGCCAGTCGAGCACCCAAAAACTGAGTGTTGGTGGATCATTTCTGAGAGAGGTTTATCTGACAAATAGGGTTGCCATTAAAAAGCAACCTGAATTGTCAGGGGCCTCTCAGAGAACCAGGTAGGCTAGGGGGAAGGGGAGGAAAGTTCAAGATAGGAAAGAGGGAGGCGGCCAGGATGAGGGAGAAAGGGTGGAGCTAGATGACATCAGCCACATCATTAGGTATAAAATGATGCAGGTAAGGCAGGTGTGCAGGGATTGGTGAAGGGGAAGGGCATGCATGAGCCAGAGGTCCTTAAGCAGTTTATAAGACTGTGCAGAGGTTAGTTCCTTCTCTTTCTGCTAAGATTTTTGATTATCCACCCACCCACTCTTGCAGAAGGGGCAGAGGAGATTGAGGCGGGAAGGGTGCAGGATCAGATTTGCTGCAGAAAGAGTGGCAGCTCGGCTGGTTGGAGCAGACAAGGGTGGCTGGCTGAGGGACAGGGTTTAAGTAAAGAGGGACTGCCGAAAGGAGCAGTGGAAGGGAAGACTGAGATTGCCGGCATGGGGCAACATGGGAGCGATGGAAGGTAGAAAGAGGGAGGGGAGTGGAGGTCAGTAGGGCATAGCTGGGATAAAGGTGGGCAGCTTATGGGGGAAGGGGCAGGCAACATTGGCTGGGGTCAGTAGCACTTGGCGAAGGAGTAAGAGGAGGATGTGGAGGGGGAGACAGAAGTACTATGAACTGGGTCTTTGCATCCGGACTTAGGAAAGGAAGTAAGGTGAAGGCAACTTGGTGATGTTGTTGGTATGGGGTGTTGGATCAGGCATTCGGGCCCAAAGAATAATGTATGACGAGTGGAAGCCTGGAGAGGTTGGACAGAACAGGATGGACGAGGAAAGAAGGATGGACTGACTGTTGATGAAACATTTAAAATGTAGTTAAAGGACATGAAGGATTTTGAATAAGATGTAATGTAAATTATGGTGTATGTAATAAACATGTTGCCAGTCAAGCACCCAAAAACTGAGTGATGGTAGATAATTTCCAAGAGAGATTCATCTGACAAGGCATTTTTTCATCTAGGGACCTACTTACATGTATATAAAAGCATACCAGATTGGTTAGGCAAGATCTGCCTTGGGTGAATCCATGCTGATCAGGATCAGGATTACCTGTTGAGGCAATTAGCTTATTTTTCATAATACCCTCCAGAATTTTACATACTATAGAGGTTAAGCTAATTGGTCTATAGTTTTCCACTTTCTGCTTACACCCCTTTTTAAATAAAGGTACGATGTGAGCTAACCTCCAATCAGTTGGAACCACCCCTAAATTTAAGCAATTTTTGAAGAGTAACTTTAAAGATCATGCCAGATGGTGGGACAGTAACTTAATTATTTTACATGCAATCATATCAGGACCAGGTGAGCTATCCTTCCTGATCCTTTTTATGTTTGCTTGCGCTCATGCACAAGAAACATGTTGTGGCAGCTTGCTGCAGAAGCAGGTTGAGGAGGTGCGGAACTGTTGTGGCCAATGCCCCCAGTGCCTTTTGAGGCTTGGCCCACTTCCCCCAGTGCGGTGGCATGCTGCTGCTGACACTAGTTCAGCCAGCGTGATGTTTTTGCCGCTGCAATCAGGGGCTGCCTCATCATTGCAGTGTCAGCCATTTTGCTGCAATGAGGGAGCGACCCCTCATTGCAGGGCAGTACCTTGCCATCCCATGCCCTGACCCAGTACATTTGCCTATGGGGGAGCCCACTCCCTGTCAGCATACTGTGACCCCCTTTCCCCATTTGTTTTGTGCCGAGGCGGGTGCCCAATCCCCCTTGGCATCATACACCTCCCCAACAGTCTTTATTTGCCGATGGGTGCCCCAATCCCCTTTGGCTTCAGTCCCTCCCTTACCAATCTAGTTTGACAATGGGGGAGCCCACTCCCCATCGGCATAATGTCCCCCCAATTTGTTGTGTGCCGAGGGGGGTACCCAATCCCCCTCAGCTCTCTCCCCCCCACTCAGTATGTGGTGACAGGGGTGCTCAAGTCCCTATCAGCTACAGCCCTCCCAAACCACTCAGGTGGCATGCTGGGAGCCCACCCCATTGTGCCAAATGTCCCTGTGGATAAAAAAACCATCCCGCAATGTTTTCCTCCTTTCTTCCTCCTTTTGTTAACACCTGTAAACCAAAAAATGGTCCCTCGTTGAGTTTGGTGGTCCCTCCCCCAACCTGCATCCGCCCTCTGTGCCTCCCACCTCCCTACACACACCCACACCCCATACTTACCTCCGGAGCCCAGCGTGGCGATCTTCGGTGGACTGGGAAAATGTCTGCACTCTTCAAAGCCGACCGCGAACTGAAGAAATGCCAGTAAGCTGTATAATGGCATGAATAGTTTTTTTTTCAACTTTGGTGCATATCTCGGGCATTTTTGGGAATTTTGGCACCAAATTTTCAACATGGAGTTATTGGGAACCCTCCTCATGAATTCAATCACTGTCATGGCGTTATTCGGTCCTGAAAGGTGATTTCATGGTCACTGTGTGGAATCACCTTTCGGAACCAAGTAACTAAAAGACAGTGCCACTGTTCATGGGGTGGGCTCTCAAAAGCCTATGTTGCAAATTTGGTGAAAAATCAAACAATGACTTTTACGAAAGGTAAGCAGTAGTTTCCACGATGTTCAGACTCGCTGTGGGAAACAAGTTTTGGATAGATTGAGAAATGACAGTGACACTGTTCATGAGAAGAGGTCCTAAAATGCCTATGTTGAAAATTTGGTGACAAATGTCCATAAAATGACTGTGTTACGAGTGTGCATTGTGCAGTTTCCACGCACCCTCGTAACTTCACAAATTTGTAATATTTTGACTCCAGATTTTCAACATTGGCATTTTTTCTGACCTCCTTATGAACAGTACAGCCGTCATTTTTCACATCCTGCCTGAAATATGTGTTTACACATCTGGTGTAGAATGCTGTGGTAAATCAAAGTTCGGGACAGATTCAGAAAATCATAGTGACAGTGTTCATGGGCAGAGGTCATAAAATGCCTATGTTGAAAATTTGGTGAAATAATTCCACTAAATGACTGTGTTACACGCATGCGTTGTGCAGTTTCCATGTATGCTCAGAAGTTTGAGCATTTTTATTATTTTCACTACAGATTTTCAACATTGCCATCCATCACACCTCCCTATGAATGGTACAGATGTCATTCTTCACATCCTGCCCGATCTGTGTTTTCATACATCTGGCGCACAATGGCACAGTCACTGTGGAAACTCAAATTTTGGGACATATTAACAAAATCACAGTGCCACTGTTCATGAGAAGAGGTCTCAAATGCTTTCATGAGGTGGGGGCCACAAAATGGCCATGGTGAGCATTTATATTGCAAATACCAACAAATACCCGAGGCGTTATGGTTTCTAACCATAATGTCCGACCCTGTACAGACTGACAGGCATCAGGAGTGTGCATTTGGATTGCCAACTGTAATGCTCATGCTATTCCAACCCCACTCCTCCCCCACCCTGCAGCCCCTGACTGGCATTGAGCTGTGCCTTGGACTCTTCAGCCCCAGAGTTCACCCCATTCTATATTGCACCCATTTCAGCATATGTTCTTATGGAGTGGGGTGACTGTAAAGCCGATCACCACAAGGCATACCTCAACACTTGTCAGTGTCTGCAGGATAGGGTGAGGTGAAATGGCATGAACATTATGGGTGACAACCCAAATGCATACCTCAATGCCTATCCGTCTCTGCAGGGTGAAGGTGGGGTTGGCGTGAAGTTCAATACTTCACTGCCATTCCTACTCTGCATCTGTCTAACTACTGCATTTCTAATGCTAATACAAGCAAGCAAACGCTCGGCATTGACAAATGCTTGTTATGCTTTCCATTATTTCGTTCTCTTCAATGGTTATTCCCTCAGAGAGTGACATATCCAAGTTATTAGCTACATCATGGTTAGCTCCATAGATGGTACAGAAATATTCATTGAAATTTACTATGTCACTTGAATCATTAATAATCTTATTGTCACAAAGTAAAGGACCCATACTGCTTTTAGACTTTCTTAGTGAGTTTATATATGCGTAAAAGGACTTACTCATTACGCTTTGTTACGTTCATAGCCAATTTCAGGTCCATATTGCTTTCTGCCAACCTGATTTCTTTTTTGCATGTATTAATTTTGATAGAAAAGGAATTTCCTCTTTCTGTATTCACAAAAAGCGTTTTGTTTTTTATTAATAAGTTTTAGCAACTTCTTGTTGACTCACCGAGGAGTTCTCTTTCCATTTCAAATATTTTTCTTGTGTCTGGGTATAAATTCATTGCAAATTTGTAAGATAGTCCCCATTAGAATGTTCCACATCTCCTCTGTGTTATTATTTTTCAGAAACTCATTCCAATTTATCGAGGAGAATTCAGAATTTATTTTAAGCATGTCAGCCTTGTTATAATCATAAACAAGGGACTGTGAAGCATGGGACGAGTATGAGAAGAGGAATGTCAAACAATACAGAACAATGGTCACTGGTACCCAGAGGAGGCCCTATAGCACAGTTGGATATTTTTAAACTAGATGTACTAAGTACCACATCCAGGATATTTGAACCTCATGTAGGTTCTGTTCTGTTCTGTTCTAGTGCATTCTGTACACATGTAGACAGGAATAACTTCAATTGGAGGAATTTAGCAGTGTGTCTCTGCCAATCAGTATCTCTGAAATGTAAATCGCACATAAGAACTACGTCACCATTACCACATGCTGATTCTAATTCATCAATGATATGAATAGTGGCATCAAGAGGTAAATCTGGTGGATGATACCCAAGCCCCAGGATTACAGATTTTGGGGAGTGAGGAAGCCATTTAACCCATAGTTTTTCAGTATCAAGGTTCCTATTAATTTTGCTGTTAGATACATTATTTGGTTTTAGATCTTGGTTAATGTATAAGGCTATTCCACCGCTCCTTTTGTTTTTTCTAGCTGACCTAAATAGTTCCTAGCCAGGAATTTGTTTTTTCCAGAGATTGTTGTCATGTCACGGGGCTTCTGAGATACCTATCATATCATGATTTTTGTAACTCATGGTTGCTAGCAGCTCATCAAATTTATTGTTTAAACTTCAGGCATTGTAAAGCAGACATTAAACAGTGATGAATTTTGTTACCCTTTTTCTGTCAGGGCCAGGATGTGTACCATGTGCTTGTGACTATTTTGTACCGTGATTAATGTTTTCTCCTGAGGTATTCAGTTTAAGGAGTACAATCCAAGAGCATACCCAAAGCTGTCCCCTAGAAGTCTAGATCCCTTCCTATTTAGGTGCAGACCATCACAAGAGTACAGCTCTTTTTCACCTGAGAATGGGTTCCCAGTTATCTAGAAAAATAATATCTTCATTTTTACACCAACTAGAGAATCTGGCATTTATTCTCATGATGGTTCGATTTTTTCAATATTGGCTTTTGGGACTGGCAGAATGCATGATATAACTACTTTGCAGCCCTTTACTTTTAGTAGTTTACCCAGAGGTAACAGTTCATAACAGATGTCTTTTTCATGAGATTTTCCTACGTTGTTTGTATCGACGTGTAGAATAATTTTTGTCATATTATCTGTCTTCAGTTTATGTATTCTGTTTGTAATGTCAGAGATCCTGGCCCCAGATAGGTAGGTTACTGTGGTGTTTAATCTGTCCTTTTTGTATATGTGGGTATCTGTGAAACAAATAAGAGTCCCCTACTACCATTTTTTTGTGAGTAACATTAGTAATACTGTTTAACTCTGAAACAGGCTTGTCTGGGTACTCGTCCACTCTCTCCAAGGCAGAGATTCTAGTTGAGAAGTTGAGAACATCATGGCCAGCCATTCTCTGGTCTTTCGTAAATATGTTTTTTCTAACATGGCACCAACCATCCTCAGTTTCAGTTTTACCTTCACACTTGACTCTTTTTGTTACTGACTTGAAATTTAGCTCATTAGAAGCCTCATTACTAGTGTCATGCAGCCTTTTCCTGTTCTCAGTAATGTCACTAAAAGTTGTATGAGTTTGGGTTATTTTGGCACCTGTCTTTTTTTTCTATAGCTATCAAGGAGCTGGGCAAGGTGGGCACACTCTTCCTCCTCTTCAAAGTTGCTCCATCAGGAGTGACTTAATGGAAGGCATGTCTGTTAGATCTTGTATCTTAGAGGGGAGGGAAGTATTCAGACCCAGGTTATACAGATCTGCCACTAGAGGGATGTTGTTCTTTCATTTAAAAAAGTATACCTTCTTAAAGTCACAGTTGCTTTATTTGCTATATACCTTTGTTGTACTGCCTCCCTACTAAATCCTATTTTGCCAAAATTTCCTAACTACCGCCCCCTGCCTGTTTCTTTTTTCTTTTTTTTCACCCTACACCAGCTCTGAGTTCCCTTCCCCACCTGCTCCTTCCCCTTCTCTCCCTCCTTGTCCTTCCTCCCTTGTTCTCTCTCTTCCAGGCCCCTGCCACCCCCACCCTGTACCCACTATCTACTTAATCAACACCAGTAACACCTTTGGAATGCTTCACTTCTCGACCAGTCCTCCCCATGGGCCTCCACTTGGAAATATCTGGCTGCTTCTTAACACCACTAAGATTGGTCTTAATGCCAGCCTATCCCTACTGTATCACACTGCATATCATCGGGGCTGTCATATGGACTCTACCTACTGCCCATACGCTAAAAGGAAACACAAACTATCACTACTGGACCTGTGCCTCTGTTCAATTAAGCTCCTCCTACTTCTCCTACTGATCTCGGGCATCATCCATCCGAACCCTGGACCAGGCTGTTCAAGCTTTCTGAAAAAGGCAGGAGCCCTCACCATTGCAACCATCAACATCTGCAACCTGTTACCAAAGCTTGGTGCACTCCAAGCTTTTATCAACCAACATAATCCTGATATCCTTGCTGTAGTTGAAACATGGCTAACACCAAAAGTTCCTGATCTGGCAATTACCTTACAGGGCTACAATGTTTTCAGACTGGACCGTGTGTCTAAAAGGGGAGGGGGCTGTGCCATCTACATTAAGGATAATCTTCTGGGGCACCTTGTTCCAGCCCCCATCCCTGCCTCCTCGGCCCAGCTTCTACCCATTAAAATTCTTCTAGGTCCCAATCAAAAAGCCCTCACCATTGTCTCTGTTTATATTCCACCTCGAGGTCAAAATCTTGGCATCAAAGAAGTTCTTAACTTCGTCAGCTCCCAACCTCCTGTCTCTGAACACATTCTGCTTGGTGATTTCAATATAAACTGGCTTGCATCAGATGTCTTCACTCATAAGGATGCCCTTGCAGATGCCAACCTCTCACAATTGGTCACCACACCAAATCGGATAAATTACAAAACTGGCACCAGTACCCTGCTGGACTGGGTTCTCACCAATCACCCTACCAGGATCTCTCATACCTCCATTCTCCCAGACTCTCTCAGTGACCACTCTCCGGTTATATGTGAATGGTCCAATAAATTTCTAAAGCCACCCCCTATAATCATTACCAGCAGAGTCCTCCCCTGTGGTCAACTTACCCATCTCAAACAGTACCTATCCTTGCAAGACTGGCTGCCCATCTACAAAGCAACGTATGTTAACCTAGCCCTTGGCTACTTCATCACTGCCTTCAGTAAGGCTTGTGACCTCTTCGCTCCTTCAAAAAACAGAAAACAAAAGCCCTCTGTAACCCTTGGATAACTGCAGAGCTCCTTTCCCAGCTGAAATCTAGGGACCACCTGTGGGCAGTGGCTAAAACCACAGGCAATCTGACATCCAAAAATACAAACATGCCCATAATGCCTGCACACAATCCATTCATCTCATTAAAAGCTCATATTATAAAGATGTCCTCACCAACACCTGGGGAAATGGTCTGGGACAATATCAAGGACATTACTGGGAAACAATCAAAGGCTCCTCTGGCCATGTTAATTGTTGAAGGGTTAACTACCCTTGATCTCATGGTCATTGCAAATACCTTTAACATGGCTTTTACTGACCTCAGTATTGTTCTACCACCTGATTTCTTCACGGTCAGTCACACCCCCTCTAACACACCCTGCACTCTGTCAAACCACCCTCATTTTTACTTCAGGGAGATTAAGATGAATGAAGCTCGCCACCACATTGCCTCAGCCATCTCCACTTCCAGAATCAACAGTGACATCCTAGACCTTAAGCTGCTATCACTTACACTTGACGAGGTCCTCAGTCCCCTAACTAAAATTCTTAACCTCTCTCTCCACACCAGTACATTCCCTGAAATATGGAAAACTGCCACTGTGACCCTGGTCCACAAAAGTGGGGACAAGACCTGCCACTCTAACTACCGCCCGATCTCCATATTTCCACCACTATCCAAGACCCTAGCATGTATTATTGCAGACCAGCTCACTGATTATTTGGACAAATATGATATTCTGTGCACACAACAGCACAGTTTTAGAAAAGGGCATAGTACCACCACTGCCCTGCTTGAATTTACCAGTGCAGTGCATAGTTCCCTTGATAAAGGTCTTCTTACTGGGGCTGTCTTCATCGACCTCTCGAAGGCATTTGACATGGTCCATCATAGGCTGCTGTATGACCAACTACTCCTTGCTGGCCTCGCACCGGACTCAGCCCACTGGTTCAAAAGCTACCTTGACAACCGCTCTCAAAGAGTAAAAATTGCCAATGCTATCTCAGACACCTTGTCTGTCCACTCCGGAGTCCCACAGGGGTCCATACTGGGCCTTCTCCTTTTCAGCCTCTTTTTAAATTCCCTACCACAGTCCTGCTCAGAACAAATCATCCTGTATGCAGATGATGCTAGTGTCTTTTCTACGCATGAGGACCTTTCGCCACTGCAACACAGACTCCAACTCGGATTCAGTGCCATTGAAACATGGTTCTCCAATCATAAACTAGTCCTCAATCACAAGAAAACCAAGTCATTGCTATTCTGCAGTTCACAGAACCGTTACAAGCTACACCCCCTTGCCATCTCCACCAAGCAGGGGACTGTCCTTGAACAAGTTTACTCATTCAAATACCTAGGGATTCTGCTTGACCCCAATCTCTCCTATACAGCTCACATTGACAGCGTGGCTAAAGCTGCCAACACACGCCTTAGATTACTCTACAAGCAGAGGCAGCACCTCACCCCAGAGGCCCTGAAGATTGCTGTCCAGAGCTCTTTGGTGTCAATTATTGATTATGGTCTTATTATCTATGGCTCCACTACGACGTCCGCCCTCCGACGTATAACAACTGCACTTAACAAAGCATGCCAACTCACGATAGGTGCCCACCGCCTCACCCACACCTGTGCCCTTTATGAACAATCCATATGGCTCCAACTCTTCAACCGTATAAAGTTTCTCACATGTGCTATGGTGGGAAAAATCAACCTTGGCCTCACACCCCCTGGTGTTACTGCCTTGTTACATCAAAACACCAACCAACAGAACACCAGGAGCTCGACAACCCAGATTCTACAAGTTCCTCGCTGTCAAACTATGCAGGGCCAATGCTCCTTCACCTATAGGACTCCTCTATGGATGAATGGTCTCAACCACACCATCTCCTCTGCCTCAACACTAGGTCTGTTCAAACCCAGGCTCCGGGCCCATCTCATTGCCTCTAGCTCCTGTGACTGCCTCTCCTAGATGATGACCTACACAGCTTTAATCCTAACTTGTATACTGCTTAACCCCAGCCCCCCCCAGGCCCCCAGTCCCCATCCCCCCAGCTTCTGAGGCACCACTTCAAATCTCAGGTCTTCATACCACCTCATTAGTCTCTCTTTGCCACATTATAGCACTTATTTCCCCTCTCACCAAACCCCCTTTTTCTCTTCTATCAATCCTTCCCATTTATTTTTTGACAAATGCCTCTGGCTGCATCTTCATCCTCCCCCTCTCCTCTCATCCCTGTTTCTCTACTACCGCTGGGCATCTGACCCCACCCATTCCTTCTGGGCACATGCGTCCTAGCTGTGTTCACCATTTTACTATAGCTGCCTCTGTTAACTACTGACACTTCTCCTCCTCTACACTTTACTCTTCCTATAATTGACCCCTCTCAATAGCACTGTTGTACATGAATTGTTTACTGTTATTTCACTGTTGCTTCCTTGTTGTTTGTTATTTCTGATATGGAACCTTTGTAAAAGAGCCTTGGCTCAAAGGTACTTGTAATCCTAGAATAAATAAATAAAAAAAAAAATTAAAGGTAATTGCTGTTCTTCTTCCACATCTTCAGAAGAGGAGACCAACTAAGCACTAGGAGAGTTCATAGTTGGGGTGATCAGTGGTGGTAGTTAACCCAATGGACATCGGGTACTACTGGGTCTTCCACTTTGGGAGGGGCCAGTCAGGGTTCAATGTGCCCAGTGTGGCTCAGTTGGAAGCACATCTGCCTCTGAACCAGACAGTCATGGTCCCACACTGGGACTTGAGTTCATACCATAAATGCTGTCATGTGAATGTAGTATAAGGGGGTACTGTGTTTTTGAGGTCTGTCTTTTGGGTGAAACATTAAACTGAGGTAACTTCTGCTCTTTTCTGGTGTTGTCATGGTGGGTATCCAGGCGTAAGTCAAAGAACCCCAGGCCAACATTCCTCTTCCCATAAAATCAGTTCATGCAATTGTCCACGGTTATGTGGGGGTGTTGATGTGTAAATGGCTGCCACTACACGTACAGTATACTGTCACTTCCTTACCAGTCTCTAAGCATACTGTCACTTCACTACCAGTCTCTCATTGCTTGTAAAGTACACTGGGAACAACACTATATAAATGAAAATTCTTCTTTTTGTTCATGGAACCCAGAGCTACTGAGGTGGATGGGTCCATTCAAACACATTAAGTTATGCAATACATTCATTGTCCATTTATTTATTTATTAGAATTTTGGTAACCAGGTAAGTCCACTGAGACAATAGCAGTCCCTTTTTCAGGAATGACCCGGAAGAGCAACAAGAGAAGTACGGTACAGAGCAATATCAAAGACAGATAATTACAATACAGTGCAATTTCATAGAAGGATATTTACAGCAGCAGAGACATATATAACATGGCAAAGAAGTATGTTCAATAAGCACAACAAATACAGTAATGGTAACAACATAAATAGACAAATAACAGGCTAAGCATCTAAAATATTACAGTTATAAAACATCAAGCAAAGGTCAGGCCTTGAGGTCAAGTGCAGAAAGGTAGATAAGGGTTTGACAGGGTGGATGGCATGGAGTGAAGCATGGGTAGGGAGACAGACAGGAAGAGACATAGGGAAATCGTTGGGGTAGTGGAATGTTAGACATCACCTGAAGCAGGTTCTTGTAGCAGCAGCAGAAAGAGAGAGAGGCAAGCAAATTGGATTGGAATGTGTGAAGTGTGAGGCAAGACAGGATGGAAAGAGGAAGGGCATTCCAATCCAACACTGCTGCAAAAGTGAAGGACTTACGGACAGTAGTTAGTCACAGATTAGGTCATATGAGAAGGGGAGGGAGGCAGATCTGAGGGCTCGAGGGGCTTGTCTATGGCGGACAATCTCACTGAGGCAGGGAGGGATACTTTTATGGACAAAGTTATGCAAGAGACTCAGGGTAGTATACCTTGGTATAGATTAACATGGTAGCCATTCTAAGGTGGACAGGACATCACAGTGACAGTGATGGGCATTGACCACCAGTACAAACCAACCTACTCTATGATATGCCTGGGTCAGAAGAGACAGGGTAGTAACACTGGTAGATAGTAACAGAGGAGCACCACAGATTAAAACAGAGAGAGAAAGGAAGAGGAAGAAATTTTAAAGCAGGAGGCAGAGGTGAGGAAGGGATGGATACAGTAGAGGAGACCTAACTATTGGTTCAGGGATTTAGCTATAAAGGAGGCATAGATATTAAAAGAGACTGAGGAATCAAGGGTGATGCCCAGGTATTTAAAGGTGTGAACAGATTCAAGGGCATCCTCATTCAGAGATGTAATACTAAGCGGGGGAGAGGGTATTAGGAGAGGGGGAGGGGTGCGAGAAAAACATAGGTTAAGGTGTTTTTGTGTTAAGGATGAGATGATTGTGCATGAACCAACATTCAAGGGTGGAGACATCAGAGGCAAGGTCACTGTTTATTTGATTAACGCCCAGTGAGGAGTGGTATATGATAGCATTGTCTACATAGAGGTGCACAGATGCACCACCGGGTAAGTCATTGATAAACAGGGAGAACAAAATTGGCCCAAGAACAGAGCCTTGTGGTACCCCATGTGTTATGGGTCTAAGGCTAGAGAGGGAATTAGCCCACTTAACCCTTTGCGATCAGCAGGACAGATAGCTGTGGACCCAACCCAGGGCACTATTATCAAGACCAAGCTCGAGGAGCCATTGCAGCAAGAGACCATGATTCACCAGGTTAAACACTTTTATCAGGTCAACAAAGAAAGCACATGTGGCAGAACCTTGGTCCATGACCTGGAAAATGTCTGTGGTTACTTTAATCAAAGCTGTAAGGGTGCTATGATTCTTTCTGAATCCATGTTTGTAGGGTGAAAGTAAATTATGGTGTTCCAGGTAACTCTGCAGATGATTATAAACTATACATTCCTGAATTTTAGCCAGGGGGCATAGGCTAGATATTGGTCTAAAGTTTTCAGCTACCAAGTTGGGCCCCCCCTTGTGCATAGGTATGACTAACATTACCCTTAGCACAAAAGGCAGAGCACGTTAGTCCAAGAGGGGTTTGCAGTGTTAGCCAATCGGGAGCTTTGGTTGGCAGTGATGGCCAATCAGCAACCCAAGCAGTGTAGCAGAGAGAGGAACCAGAGAAGGGCCATACCTGGCACTGTTCCTGCAGCCCACGGGGCTTGAGGAGGTGCCGCATCTTGATGGTGGTGGTGGGCTCAGGTGCACCTGATCAGGGGCTGCTGCCTAAGGGGAGAGACTGGGGAAAAGAGACAAAGTTAAATGGTGGTAAATTGGTGGGCAGGGGAGAAACCAGAGGAGATAGAGGGATACTTAAGTTAAGTAGAAGAGAGGCACCAGCAGGGTTACAGAGATATGGGGGGGGTGGAGGGCGAGAGATTTAAGCAGAGAGAGGTGGGAAGGTAGAGAAAAAAATACAAATATTCAAATCTTCCAGTCAAACAGTAGGGTTTATCTAATTACAAAGCCTGCTCCCTGACTGCTCCAAGGCAAAGTGCAAACCAGCAAAGCCACCGCAGACATTTTACAGCAATAGGACCACACAGCACATATACACTATGGGATAATTCTTGCTCTTCCCACCCTACGGTGCAAGAGAGGCAGATGGTATACATAGCAGCTTATTTATTTATTATTTTTTTAAAACTTTATTTTTAATTCAGAGAGATAAATTATTGAAATAAATAAAGCAGAAAAATATCAACCAGAAGAAATCATCTTGAAATAATTGACATTATTCCAAGATCATAAAGTTATAAAGTTTTAGGGGGGTAAAAAGTATCTCATTTTTATAGTCACATAGGAGAGCTTCTAAGAATAATAAATTATCTATATCATATTTTATCAAATTGTGAGCTCCAAGCTTCTTCCTCCATTTGAAAATAAATTAATAATTTTAACAAAAACATTCACCAAAGCCTGTACTTAGAGTTACATAATATGAGAAGCTCAAAATCAAAAAAAAAAGGAAACCAAGAAACAAAACTTAACAGTTAAATTGAAAGTTTTAACTCGCTGAGAGTCTTCTGTTTATCTCCTCATGAAGTCATCGGGAGATATTGAGTATTATTAACTTCTTCTGCCTTTTCATCTTCATTATCCGACTCAGAACCCAGATCTGTAGGCAGTGCAACATTTTTCTCATAAAACAAATGAGCTACATCTACATCCACGAAGAAAGCATCCTTGCCTTGAAAAGTCACCTTTAATTTCACCAGAGATTGAAGGACCGTAGGTACCCCAGCTTGAATGAATTCATTTTGAATCACCAAAAAGTGTTTTCTTCATCTTTGTGTTATCATGCAAAAATCTGGATAGAGATGAAGTTTGACTCCCTCATAAACAAATCTCTTATTTTGTCTTCCCATCTGTAAAATTTTATTTCTCTCAGTTATAGAATTAAAAGTACAAATAACATATCTCACTCCAGATCTCTGACCCAAAGAATTTGCAGAAGTTGTTCTCCCCTGCAGACGAAATACGAATTCCAAAACCAGTAGATTCTCAAGAACCAAAACTTTTGTAAGCATCTCTTCAATATAACTCTGTAATTCAGCCATTTGAATTTCACTTACTTGTCCGATAAGCCTCAAATTTTTTAACAGAAGAGTGTTCTCAATTCTTTCAAGCTTTGAAATTGTAGACAGCTGCTCATGCAAGAAAGTGTTAACCACACTTTCTACAGTCAAGACTCAGGCCGACAATTTCCCAGTCTCTTTTTCTGCAGTCTCCAGCCTTTCTTCCAAAGAAGATATTTTTCCCTCTATCTGCTGGCATCAATTAACAATTTCTCCCAGTGAGGTATGAACTTTATTCATCGAGGTCCGTGTCTCATTCTGGAACTCAAATGAAAAGTTTTGTATTGACTGAAGTGTTGGTTTACCAGACTGCTTTGGTTTGGTGCCTGGGTCAGGGCTTCCTGTAACAAGGGAAGCCACTTCCCCAGCAACATTGGGAGCCCCTACAGTCCCACTTGTCGGTGTAGCTTTCCCAGTTTTCAGAGACAGGAATTTCTCAATCATATCCATCTTACTTTCAGCAATTTCTTTTTGTAATTTCCAACAAGTTTGAGTAGCCATTTAACACTGAAAGTAGCATATAATCAGTGGAGCTCACAACATATATCTAGTCCACTCGCTCTCTGGAAGTAACCCCCTGTTTATTTATTTATTTATCTATCCATCAAAATTTCTATACTTTAGGATGGGCTCCTCGAGACCACAGCCTTGTTTGCAAGAGACTCCTGTAGCACACACAATAATATATAATATGCTATTTTACATTTTTCACAAAAAAATTAGTTAACACTAAAACTGGTTTCTAGATACTAGTTACATTTTCAACAAAATTTATCATGCAGAACATTTTCCTATATTGGTGTGTTTTATCCTAATTTGACACAAGAAGTCTGCAAGTGAATTACAAGGTCAGCCCTTCTGTTGCAATGAATTTCATATAGCTAGAGCAGCTGAGGAAAAAGCTGATTTGCAGTAGTTTGTTTTGACTTTGGTGAGGTTAAGAACTGCTTTCAGAAGGCATGGTGTGAGTCACCCACTGTCCCACTGAACCACAGCAAGCCTCACATTGTGCACTGCAAATACAATCAGACTTTTGCTAATCCTCCCCCAAGCAGATTTTTGCTCAGTTGGTAATGCAGGTTTGCTAGAGCTGGAAGAAGCAGTGCTTTATATTTATCTGCCATTGTAATGCACTACAACAATTATGGAACAACCCACTGAGAACTGTGCACACAGCCTTGCACACACAGGGGAACATTACAACCCTCCCCCACACACACAGGCAGGGGGGTGGAGAAAGTGAGCTGCGGGTTGTGGGAATCAGATGACTCATCTGTGGTTGCACAGGCACTTTAGCTCAAGTTCTGGGCAACACCCCCAAAAAATCAATCCACTGTGAGTCAAGCTGACCCAAAGAGAACTGCAACAGATTAATCTGTGTGCATAAGGTGATGCACATGCAGTATCATGAAACAATGGCATGTATAGGCTGGTTGTGCACTGTGAGTTGCAGGCAGCGGGAGTCAGTCAACTACACTCTGTGGCTGTACATACATTATAGCCCAATTTCCAAATGTTACATCAAAAATTACTCCTCAGTGTGTCAAACCTGACCCATGGAGAACTGTAACCAATTAATCTATGTGCACACACAGCCCTGCACAAGCAGGGGAAGCATCCCCCACAAATGCATGCACTGGCAGGCCATGCACTGTGAGCTGCTGGCATGAGGATGGAGTTGACTGCTCTCTGTGGCAGTCTTTTTTTTTTTTGTGGGTTCAGAATCTTGTTTCATCATATTATATAAGAAGCTACCAGTATTAGCTTCCTTATGAAACACAGATTTTCATAATAACCCCTTCTAAGGCGTGGTCTGGGGTAATACAAGAAGTAATTAAAGTAAGAAAAAAAGATGTAAAATAAGAGAAAGGGAGAAAACAGTGTTTCAAATTCAGAAACTGTGTCCCTTTCAGTGCCTCAAGAAATGGTGCCCAAAGTGTCTCAAAATCTATTAGCTTCATTTATGCCATAATAATGTAGTCTTTCTGATTTAGCAAATTTAATCATAAGGTTTATAAAGGCCATAAAAGACAGGGGGTTTATGTCTTTCCAATGTTGAAGAATGAGTTTTTTTTCCATTAATCAGGAGTAGTTTAAGCAGATCTTGATACTACTGAGAAATATTGATGCTGTTGAAGAGGTGGAGAAGAAAAATACCAAGATCAAATGGAATATCCAACCCAATAATGTGCTGTATAAGCCCTAAAACATTTTTTGCCTGAAGTTTTTTGATTCTGGACATGTTATGAAGAAATGCAATAATGTTCCTTCATTCGTTGTACACTGTTGGCATCTGTCTGACAGATCTGGATTAAATTGATTCAGTTTCCTCGGAGTATAGTAAACCATTTGAAACACATTAAATTGAATTTTCTTCAACTTGATATTTTGAGAGACTGATATATGTGAAAATTTAATATTTTTTCCATTGGTATATGGTTATGGAGTCCACCAAAGCTTGTTCCCGTGCCCTTTTAAGAGAGACGAGATCATCCCCAATGCCTGACAGAAGATAAGAATATAATTTTCCTATCAGTTTCTCCTCAGAATTCAACGTTCAAAAATAAAGTTGGATTGGTGATGCTGGGGGCAGGTCCAGACTACCTAAACATTTCTTCAGAATTTCCCGAATGTGTAAATATATTAAGAAAGACCCTGGTTGCAAATTCCATTTTTCAATCAAATCCTGATATGAGAGAAACTGAGAGGTTGAGGATAAAAAAAGGACTTTTACAAAGAGAAAAATCGTTCTGAAGCCAATGACTAAAGATGTAAGAGAGGGGTAATCACTGCAGGTGGTACACTGGATATGTCCTCACCTTACAAGCAAAGGGTCACAGGTTTCATTCCCAGGGAGGATAAGTATCTACCATCTCATTTAAGGGGTAGACATGAGTCCTTTTACAGAAGCCAAAATAAGGGAGGTGCTAAATAAACTAAAAGCAGACAAAGCTATGGGACCAAATGAGATGAACCCCAGAATCCTGAAGGAACTGGGGGCAGAATTAGCAGCCCCTCTGGCACTTCTATTCACAAAATCCTTGAAGAGTGGTGTAGTACCCAAAGATTGGAAAAAGGCAATAGTGGTTCCATTTCACAAATCAGGCAGTTGCATAAAGGCTAGTAATTACAGACTGTTGAGCCTCACGTCTATAGTAGGGAAACTAATGGAGACACTACTCAAACAGAGAATCATAGCATTCCTTGAAACTAGCAGCCAACAAGACCCTAAACAGTATGGTTTCACAGCAGGTAGGTCATACCAGACAAATCTGCTCAAGTTTTTTGACTACACTACAAAAATAGTAGACAATGGTGGGGCAGTGAATGTGGTCTACCTAGACTTTAGTAAGGCCTTTGACTCGGTTCCACACAGAAAGCCGGTAAAGACGCTTGACCACACAGGGGTTGGTCCAGAAGTAGTCAGATGGGTACAAAACTGGTTACAAGGCAGAACCCAGAGGGTACAGGTTAATGGAGCACAATTGATGGAAGGCAGGGTGACCAGTGGAGTGCCACAGTGCTCAGTGCTAGGGCCTATGCTCTTCAATGCTTTTATAGCAGACACCACTGGCACACTGGAAGGGAAGGTGCGTCTGTTCGCAGATGACACCAAGATATGTAGCAGGGTGGACACCCCTGAAGGAGTGAGCAAGATGGAAGCTGACCTCAAGAAACTAGAAGAATGGTCTGGAGTGTGGCAGCTGAGATTTAATGCCAAAAGGTACACGGTCATGCACCTAGGAAAGAAAAATCCAAGAAAGGAGTATTACCTAGGAGGTGAAAGACTGGCAGCCTAAAACCAGGAACAAGATCTGGGAATCATAATTTCAGATGACTTGAAGGTTAGTAAGCAGTGTGAGAAGGCAACAATGAAGGCCAACAGAATGCTGGACTGCACTGGGAGGGGAATCATGAGTAGGAAGAGAGAGGTGGCACTACCACTGTATAGATCACTGGTCAGGCCTCGCCTGGAATATGGAGTCCAATTCTGGAGGCCTCACCTCAGGAAGAACATTGACCGGGTGGAAACAGTACAGAGAAAGGTGACAAAAATTATTCAGGGTCTGCAGTACATGTTCTATGAGGAAAGGCTTAGGGAACTGAATATGTACTCCCTGGAGCAGAGAAGAGAGAGTGATAGCGAGAGAGGGAACATGATTGAAACATTCAAGTACATAAAACTCATTAACAAGGTACAGGTACAGGAACTTTTTCACTTCAAGAATAGCTCCAGAACCAGAGGATATTTTATTTTATTTATTTTATTTGTGAGAATCAGTTTACAACCTTTGAGCGAGAGGCTCATTTCCAAAGGTACCTCATCACATTGAGGACATACATAACATTTTAGGTTACATAGTAAAGGTTTTTTCAAATAGGCGTTCATCAGAGGTGCCACGTCACACTGTGATCAAACAAAATACATTTGAGTTACAGGGTACAGATAATTGAGATAGTTCTTACACAAGCTGATATTACCTCAGGCTGCAAGGAGGGAGGTTCTCTACCAACACCAGGAAGTTTTTCTTCACAGAAAGAGTGGTGGTCACTTGGAACAGCCTGCCCCAAGAGGTTGTGGGGGTCAACACTGTGGGGGGAATTCAAGAATGCATGGGATAGACACAAGGGAGCCCTTACTACAAAGGGCAACTAGAGTGTCAAAATGGGTCTAAAACAAATGGGCAGACTAGATAGACCTAGTGGTCTCCTTCTGCTGTCAACTTCTGTGTGTCTGTGTTTCTATTGTGAAATAATACTGAAAGCTGTGTGATCTTATTTTGAAAACATAAAAATGTATTTGATTTTTGCCATGCCTCAGCTGTTGCTTTAGTGCTTGAAAAAAGCATTGGATTATCCAGCTCCAAATCCAACACTGTTATAATATCTTTTTGGGGTAGCACATGAGCCTCTAAAAAAATCCATGGAAGGGGTTCACTATGTGGTTTAAACCAAAGTGGTACTATTTTAAACCGGGCAGACAAATAATATAGAAACATATTTGGTAGGCCTACTCCACCTGCCTCCATGGGCAAATAAAGTTTTCCATTTTAAGACTGGGCCGCTTGGTAGCCCAAACAAACTTTTTTTATATGCCTTTCAAGCTCACCAAAGAATTTTTCTCCAATCCTGATTGGAACAGCATTTTTCTGCAGAAAATTTTTCCACAACAATTTCTGTGAAAAATATTGAGATCCGAACAGCATTTTCTTTCTGCAGAAAATCATTCAGCAACTATTTTCTGCCATGGAATACCACCATTCTATTTCTGGTGAAATGTGGTGGAATTTCAGCATTATTTTATAAATTCCTCGGGATTTCATTCTGCTGGAATTTGAAATTTCTGCACAGCACTAGGCCTGGTGATTTGCCATTTGGTAAACTGCTATAGCTTCTATATCTTGTCCAACAATATCGGTTTATTTAAAACTGTTACATCCTCGCTAGATAGTAATCAAAGCCATAATATTTTAAGAAATAATTCTATATTCTCCTCTGTTACATCCTCTTCTGAGGTATAACGTTTCTGATAATAATCAAAAAAGATACTATTGATTTCAGTTGGGTCATTTATTATATTACCCTAATTATCATTTATACTGTAGATGACATTTTGCTAGTTTGCATTTTATTTGATACGCAAGTAGCTTATCCAGCTTATCACTAAAAAAGTTATAATTTGACCTCACTTTTGCCTTAATTCTTTCTGTATGCTCATTTGCTTCTTTATTATATAATTCTCTTAGGGTAAGAACTTCTCTCAAGTCTTCCTCCAAACCAGATTCTCTGGGTTGGATATTCAAACTGCGCCATTCATAGGCGCAAGCCCTTGAGCTGCACAAAATAGTTGTGCAGGGGTGTGTCCTGGGCAATATTCAAAGGAGTTGCACTATTGAGCAACTCCTTTGAAAATCACCCCCCAGCCACAGCCACTGTGCATGACGCAGTGGAACTTGCGCCACCGCAAGTTGACAGAGTGGAGCATTCAACTCGCGGTGGTGCAAGTACCATTGCGCCATGCGCAAAATCACGATATTCAAAAGGTGACATGCAAATGGGGCTATAATTCATGCAAGGCATGGGGGGCCATTTGCATGTGATTATGTCCCCATTTGCATGCCATTAGCATGTGAGTGCGCTGATCCCTGAGGACTTGCGTGGCACCCTGCCAGGCAGCAGCTGTCGGGGACCGACATCCCCTGCAGCCCGATCGGGCATAGTGTACTCCCCACCAGCCCGATCGCGGGCATCAGTATGGCTCCCACCTCTCCTCGTACATATCCCTGGTGGTCCAGTGGACCAAAATGCCCGATCGCGGGCAGTATGTGATAAAACCACCCCCCAAACATAGCCCTGGTGGCTGAGTGTCCCCACCCCTACCCACCCACGAGCCCCACCACCCTGCTCCCCGGCAGCCAGCGGGCGGCAGCACAAATCTGGACTGTCATAAGTATGGGCTGCAAGCCCATTGGCTCTTGCTCTGCACCAGTGGGCGGCAGCCCTACCGGCAGTCAGTCGGCAGGGGTGGGGTGGCAGGCAGGGATGCTGCCATCTCCGCCGTCAGGGGAGCAGGGTGGTGGGGCTTTGTGGGTGGATAGGTGGGGGACACTCAGCCACCAGGGCTATGTTCGGGGTGGTGTTTTTATCACACATACTGCCCACGATCAGGCATTTTGGTCCACTGGCCACCAGGGATATGAACGGGAGGAGGGGGAGCCACATTGATGCCTACGATCAGGCTGGTGGGGGAGTACACTATGCCCGTGATCGGGCTGTGGGGGGGCACAGGGACTGGGTTGGAGGCCAGCCACAGGTGGCAGCTGCTGTGTTGCACCCTGCAATACAGCAGCTCACCTGTGGGTGGCCCTCGACTTAAGCCTTTTTTTTTTGGCTCAAAGTCCTGCAGGGGCAGGTTGGGGGTTGTGCCTGCACAACTCTGCACAGCCCAGCTGAATATCAGGCTGTGCAGTTTATGCATGGTTCCTCCCCCTCCAGTTAAGCATGCATTCATTTGCATTGCGCTGTTGCTCAGCATGTTTTCTGTGGCACAACTGCCTCCTGCTGAATATCGCAGAATGGAGCAAGTTTGGACTTGCGCAGGCGCAACCCTATTGTGCATGGCGCAACCCTTTTGAATATCTGGCCCTGTATGTTTTAATCATGAAGCATTTAATTTGTTTTCTAACTCTTCCATCTTATTGTTTTTTTTCCCTGTAACTAATATAACAATCAAGTATCCCCTTACATAAGCTTTTAAAGAGTCACACACAATATTCAATGACACCCCTTCCTTATCATTACATTTAAAAAAATAATTTCCTCTGAGAGCTTAGTTTTCATAAAATCGTCTTTCAGAAAAGTGGGATTTAACTTCCATGAAAAATCTCTCCTAGCCCCATTAAATATGAACTTAGTATAAAATGGGGCATGGAGTGAGATCTTTATAGGGCCATATTTAATGCTTTCTACTGTATATAATAAAGACTTTGCTGCTAACATATAATTGATTCTAGGGCATGAATTAAATACTGAAGAGAAAAGGAAAACATTTTGAGATCTGGGTATAGTTCCCTAAAAGGATATGTTAATGCTAATTGTTCTAAAATGCCCCTGATCACAGAAACTGCTGTGACTTTATTTTCTGCTCTAAGAGTTTTATCCAATTCATATAAATCTAAATTTAAATCTCCACCAATCATTACAGGTGAAAGAAAATTGGATAATTTTATAAAAAAAAATCTACAGCAAAATTTGGATTTTCTTCATTTGGAGTGTATACGCTGGCAAGGGTGAAATTAAATCTATCCTTTTGTAGATTGCCAATTGCCAATCACAAATCTACCCACACCAGGCACTTGGATTCAATCCCAATACTGATACAGTGGTACAGCTTGAGGGGAATGCTGTACTCCTGAGGTGCCATCTTTCAGATGAGACATTAAACCAACATATTTGTCACCTGGGAAGGCAGTGGAGAAGATTTAGAAAGGTTCACTAATTACTTAAACAGTCAGAACCAAGATTTAAAATTCACTATGGAGACTAGCCAACAACAGATTTCATTCTTAGACTTACTTATATATAAGTTCTTAGACTTACTTATATATAAGAGAAACAACCAACTGGAGACTAAATTGCACAGGAAAGAGACAGACAGAAACACCACACTTCACTTTGACAGTTTCCATGACCCTAGACTTAAGAGGAGTATTCCCAAGTCACAACTTATCAGAGCAAAAAGGAATAGTAGTACCATAGAGGAATTTGAAAAAGAAGTGGGAAACATGACAAAAAGATTCATAAGTAGAGGTTATGATAGGAGACAGCTCCTAGAAACAGTACAGGAAGTCAGGAACATCCCAAGGGAAACATTATTAAAAAGCCACAAAAAGGACAACATTGAGAACAGAACTGTGTTCTCTACAGCATACAGTCACCTAAGCAGAGACATCAAAGAAATAATAACAGGAAACTGGCATATTTTATAGACAGGTGACCCTCAAAATTGAAGATTTCAAGAATACCCCCTAATAACATTAAAAAAAAAACCTACCCTAAGGGACAAGTTAGTCCATACTGTGCATGCCCCACGTGATCCCCCGAGCAAACAACTTTAACTGGGACCATTAAAGAATGGCAATTATCCATGTGGCCATTGTTTCCAGTGTCACAACACCAGCAAGAAAACTCACTTCTAACATCCTTATACTGGGAAGAATTTTGAAATCAAACAACATATCACATGCAGCTCAGACCATATTATATATGTGTGTGTATATATATATATATATATATATATATATATATATATAACCATGGAGACACTGGGAACTCCATTGCCCTGACAGTCTGGGTGAGTAATTACTCATTTGAGATTTTGTAGCTCAGTAACTTTGATGAAATGTACTCTGTAAAGAAGTTTTGAGAGAGTAAAATGACTCAATCTTTTTTATTTGGACAGAAAAGAGCTGTTTTGAGCTCAGTGAGAAAGAGGACAGTAAAGGACAGGGAGCCATGCCATTTTGACATAGAAATAAGGTGAGCATCTGATTGAAAAAGAAAGGTTAGAATCTTAAGATTTTGTGAAGAAAATAAGGTGAAAGGATCAATGGGAAGCAGGGTTCTAAATAAAATATTGCCATTGTTGTGTCTTTGCAGGAAATAAGAAACAAACGTGCAAACAAGAGGAGAATCTTTAATTTAAAGCACATAGGAGCAAATACAGGGTTGTTTTCATCATGACTTTAACTGGATATAAATAAATAATGCTAACTTTAAGGAATCCTATAAGGATAGATAGGCTTCTAGTGGAACTGTGATAAAACTTGATAAAGACATAGTAGTAATCTAGTAAAAACACTTTCAACAGCTGGTCGGGCACAAATTGGACTAATGAAAGTAGATGTTGGTTTCAGGCTTGTACATGCCATAAATACTATTTTGTCTGATTGTGAAGACTACCACAGCACTTAATGTGACTAAGTCACTTTGTATAAACATTAAATGAAATCTGTTTTTATTTGTTTTTACCTCGACACAACACTGTTATGGGCCTGAGGAATTGGCAGGAGCCACGAAATCATCGCCCTCCTTTACAAGTGTGAATAAGAGAATGAACAAATAAAGCAGTATTTTTGCTTATAGAAGCTTGGCTACAGTGGAGTTCATCCTAATCCTGAATTTTATGCTACGTTAAACCGAGGTCCTATCTACCTGTTCTGGTGGTAGTTCAGGTGGATATTAAAGATCCCATGGCACTTCTCGAAAAGAGCAGGGGAGTTTATTTTAAAAAAAATCAAACAATATAATACAAATCAAGAGTATCCAGGTAAGACCATAATACATACAGTAGATAAATCATTATGTATGAACCTAACAGAAAATAAAAGGAGGAAGAACAAAAAAACAAAACATTATCAAATACAGAGGAGAAAAGCAAACATAATTAAATAAAGAAAACAGAATTAACTTCATTCTGAGATAAACATTATTAACCACCTAAGACAGACAGTGAGGCAGAAAGCAAACTTAAAGTACATTGCAAACAACAGGGGAAAGCAAATAACATCAATAATATCACAGTAACTCTGCCTATAGTAAAAAAAAAGTAGAGGTCAAATGTGCTGTGTGTCAGAAGAGGAAATTCATCATAATCATCCTTAAGTAATGAATAATAAAAGTTGGCTTGAGACTAGAAATACTAGCCATTTAAGTGACTGGCACACCCGGTTCTGGTTAGACTTAACATTAATTTTTTCATGAAATCCCAACCAATGCAGGTCCCACATCTTATCTAGGATTCTGCTTTCTTTAAGCAAGAGCAATAATGAAGAGGTATAAACTGAAGGACACTTTGGGAAAGTCACCTGTTCTGTAAAGAAATTGTCTTGCACCCAGTTATACAGTTCTTTTCTGCATTTAGTAAGTACCATAGAGCTTGTTATTTTCCAGAGCTTAAGCTTCTGGAAAACCTCTCTTATGTATTCTGGGGTCCCTGCCAACTGGTTAATGGTAGTAAGCCACCCTCTCTCCCACTGTGCTAGCCATGACGAACAAGAGTCGTACGTTAATGAGACCCATTCCTGACCTCCAAAGACTAAAAGTGGTCTAATATTAGTGTATAAGAAAATGTGGAAGAAAAATACAATAGGGTTTATCATCCCATGTTCACCCTGTGAGACAGGAAGATACGTAATATTCCTCTTAATGGGGTTCAGCCAGCTCTCCCAAACTGCCTGAAAAAAAAAGAAAACTTAAAATCCATGTTTCGACAGATTTGGGTGGTGGATAAATTTGACTTACATATAAAAAAATAGAAAGTAGGAATGTTTTGATGAGATAAATCCTTTTTCATTTCCCGTACTTCCACTTATTCCACCCCACTACCATTTGTAATGTGTACTGTAGTTTGTTTTCCCAATTCAACGCTGCATCATTCTCGGAGCCATACAGGATACCCAAGATCAGTATAGAATCAGATGTGACTCATATCTCATCAAGAGTGTGTAGTCCTTGGGCATTATTGCTCAGGGATTTAGCTACACATTTAGTGCATAGTTCTTGAGCAATTTTGCTCAGGGATTTAGCTACTCATTTACTAGTGTTCAAAGTGTTCAAATGTTCTCCAGAAAAGTTTCCAAACTGTTGGCAGATCTGAATGGCTGCTAGTATAGACTGTTCATTCTGTACTAGAATACATAAATCATCTGCATATGCAATGGCTGCCATTGAAAGAGTCTTATCTGGTAAGACAATATGCTGTAAGGAAGCCAAATTGTTTAAGGTCTGCAGGAGGGGGTCAATGCAACAAATGAAGAGAAGGGGGGCTAAGGGGGCTGCCCTGCCTTATACCTCAACCTACCCTAGCCATTACCCCTTTCCAGCTGTGCACCATTTGTGGCACTAGTGCTGATTTATACAGGCAGCATATCCAAGTAATTAATTTGTTAGGGATGCCATAGTGCGCTAGGACATCCCATAAAAAACCATGGCTAACAGAGTCAAACGCCTTTTTCTGGTCCAATGAGATAACTACTCCAGTCGCTGCCCCCCCCTGTCATCCATACTCAAACAACTCCCTTACCAGGATCAAGATCAGTGATACGTCTACCAGGGACTGCACAAGATTGTGCTGGTGAGATCAAATAACCTGCTACTTTTAATAATCTGGTATTTAGAATATTAGTTAGAAGTTTATTTTGCAGTTAAACTTTTTTATTAATTTTTCATAAGATATATACAGACAAACCTCTTACAGTACAGTACAATGTGAGGATTTTTTTTTAAAGAAATTGAGGCAGCATATAATAAGAACATTGCTACAATAATACAAGGAGCTTTTGGTTTAAAATATAGTAAACAATACAGGTCATGTAATTAGCATATACTTGACATTTGTAGGAACTTAAAGTGGATAGTATGATTAGATACGGTTTATATTAAAATGTTACATAATTATATATGATGCTGCAAAAGGGAAAAAAGTACATTTGTAAAAGGATTGTGGAGTAATAAAGAATGATTGAGAACAGAGTATAGGAAAGAAAAGATATATAAGAAAGTTAAGAAGAGAGAGAGGGAAACTATAAAAAAGGGGAAAAAGGCGAGACTACAATGATGTATCAGTAAAAGGGGAAAATCCATATATATTAAGTCCATACATTGGTGTTGGAAGATTTAGTTGATTCCAAAAAATTAAAAAAGCCCTGCCAACAATTGTTATATAACATGAGTCAGGCAGACAAGATATATGTCATACGGTCCAGAGAGGCATATTGCAATAGTTGGTTAATGATACCGGGAAGGGTAGGGATTATGTTGGATCTCCAATGCATGAGGATTGTGCGTTTAACTTGAAGGAAGAGTATATTTAACCATCTGCTCTGCAAATATGAAATTTTATAAGAACGGTGATTAAAAATACCAAGAATGCAATGTTTAGGGTCTATGTAAAGGTTGACCTACCACTTTCATTGCAAATCTGTGAGTACAGTGCCAAATCTTTTGTATGAGGGACAGTGCCATAAGATATGCAATAAATCCCCATTGGGGGAACTGCAGTGCCAGCAATTGTTATTGTTCAGTAAATCCATTTTTTGTAATACAACAGGAATTCTGTACCACAAATGAAGGATCTTGGTTTGAATGAGGGAACTGCGTTTATCATTAAAAGATTTGTGACAGGAGAGCCAACATCTGGACCATTGTGCATTGGTGATATTATATTGTAGCAAAGTACTCCATGTGTTTTTAGCATTGACAGAGTAGTCAGGAAGGATATCACAAATATCTTTGTAAACAGTGCTATTTAAATTGGATGTTGTTTTTATCCATTTAGAGATGTGCTTATCATACAGAGAATTGATAGAGAAGGGTGTGAGGTAAGAGTTGCATGCGGTACGAAGCTGTAGATATTTCCAAAAAATCCTGATGGGGAAGATTCCATATGCCTTGTAGGTCAGTGTAAGATTTTAACTTTAATGACTTGGGTTCAATTATATCCTGCAAAAAGAGAATACCCTTATTTTTCCAGGTACGACAAAAAATGGGGTGATTATCAAGAGATATATGGTGGTTACCCCAGATGGGGGGTGTAAGCTAAGGGTTTGGGGTTAGATTTAATATGCTTCTGAATGATTTTCCAATAGAATATAGAAGCAGCTATGGTAGGGTGAGACTTTAAAGAAGAGGTAAGGGTGTTATAAAGGAAAGAAGTCGCCACATTACCAGGACATAAGGATGTTTCCATATTGACCCATAAAGGAGACTGGATGTTGGGTTTGTTAAACCATTTAATTGTTTGAGATGTACGGAAAGCCCATAAGTAGGTTTGGAACCAAGGAAGGCCAAAGCCACCTTTTGACCAATGGGATCTAAGTTTATTACGACTAAATCTAGGTATTTTGCCTTCCCAAATGAAGCTGCCGATAATTTTGTCTATTTTGGTAAGAAAACTAGAGGGAAGTATCAAAGGGATATTGGAAAATAGGTATAATATTTTAGGGAGTTATTGACATTTTAATGGCGGAAATTTTAGCATTAAAAGAAAGTTTAAGTAGCTTCCATCTATCAAGTGTTGTTTGGATACTGGTAGTTAGAAGTTTAAACTCAGTATTTAAAAGAGAGACAGGCCTCCAATTTTACAAATCGTACCTATCTCCTTTTTTGTGTAAGAACACAACCAGACCACAAGTCATTCTCAATGATGGGGAACGGGTTTGCAATATACATGTGAAGATGGAGGCTAGTTCTACCAACAATTGAAGGCCAATGTAGTTGTATAATTCATTCGTTAACTCATCACTCCCTGGTGCTTTGTTATTTAATAAAGTGCCTAAAGCAAGTCAAATTTCATCTGAACTAGTGTCTTGTATAAGTGCTGTCACATAGTTTGTTGTACATCTGGGATTCTGTAAGTCCTACAACATCTTCTGATAATCAGTAGATGCTGTGGAAGGTTCAGAAACAGTCGCAATATATAAGCATCTACCAATTTCCTAATATCTGCGGAATCTGTACACAAAACATCATTGTCATCCCGAAAACTGTCCATGTGTTTTTGTGTGACATTCCTATGACAGAGTTCAAAAGGGCAAGTAAACTTTTTTTCACCTTGTGTGGAGAATCTTTGTTGATTTTGTAAATTTTGAGCCTGTGTCATGTGGAATTATACCATTTGCAGTTTGATGTTTTGTATTTGGCTTGTAAAGTTTTGGTCTGTAAAACGAGCTAAAGATAAATGTTTTTGTAAATGCATTATATTTTTTAAATACTGGTGGCATACCATATTTCTGTTGTTTTTACTGTGTAGTTTAATCAGGTGTGTCAGGCCCATAATAGTGTCCTCCCACCATATTGGCAAATCCTCATATAGGTCAAATGTAGATTTACAGCTTATATAAAATAATCAATTTTGTGCTTAATATCTGCATTGTCAGGAAGTGAAGAATTAAATTTCCATGTCCCTGGCCTATGGAGGAGACAATTGTGTTGCCCAATTTAAGGCCTAAGATCTTATGATCAGAAAATGTGGATGCTAGCATCTCAGTCTGTTATACTAGCATGGTTGATGCGATAAAGAAATTGTCAATTCTTGTGGCAAAGGAACCTTTAAAAAAAATTGGTTCAGGGACCCCAGAGGTACAGCCATGTGTATCTTTTAGTTGTGCATTTTTCACCATTTGGTTCAAAAAAGCCATATTGCAGAACAATTTTTTTAATTTTTCTGTTCATACCTCTATCGGCCACCGAAATACTGCAGTTAAAATCCCCCACCAAAACAATATTTTTTGAGGAATGTAAATATGGTTGCAGGATTTGAAATAAGGTCACCCTGTCTGCCTTAGTCTGGGGTGCATAAACATTCAGGATTCTGTAAAGAGTCCCACTAATTTTTACCTCAGTCAAAAGTATCCTCCCAGGAGAGAGGTCCAAGAGCTTCACCAATTGAAATGCAATACCAGATAATAGAATTGCCAAACCACAGCATGCATCTGGACCAACTGACCAGTAAGATGGACCTATATTCCACAAGAAAATGGCCTCCTTGATGTCATGCAGAGAATATAGCCTTGTATCCTGCAATTAAAAAATCCCTTCCCCCAGTGATTTGATTTGTGAAATACAGCCTGCCATTCACAATGATTTTTAACACTATTTGCATTCATGGAATAAAGTGCTAAATCATGTACCACTGACACCATGTGATGAGGTTAAAAAAGCAGAAAACAGCTATCACAGTGGCTGTTTAGAACAGCTCCTAGTCTGTCTAAGATATCTTACTTTAGCTTTGACTTTGAATGGTTGATTGTTGTCCAGTAGAGAGGGGGGAGGGGAGACTCCACAGTAGAAGTGTCCTCTCTATCTGAGCTTCCATCTTGCATGGATGAGGGAAGAGATGAATCATCTGATTCATTGCCTGAGGTTTCTGGGGCATCTGTTAGGGCCTCAAACCTATTCAATACAGGGATGCCAGTAGTTTTTATTACCTTAGGATTAGGTTGTGACCAGTTCTGTCTCCATCTGGTGGCTCTCTTAAGTTTCCCAAGATCTAAGTTAGCTTGGGGGGATGGGTGGAGGCATTTCAGTGGCTGCTACTGATTCCACTAGGGGTTCCTCTAGTATGTCAGCCTGGTGGACTAAGGAGGGGTAGTCTGGGTCTGGTGAAGTAGACTAGAGGTATCTATGGGTTGTTCTTGGAGTTCGCCCTGCAGGGTTCCCTCTTGGTCATTTACCTGTGTTTGTGGGGGGGGGGTTGTGAAAAGACCTGCCTCTAGCTCTTTGTGCCCTGGAGACCAGTAGCCTCGGCTCCTTGCTATCGGATTGATCAGGTTGGTTATGTGCTGCTCAGGGACAACTGTGATATGAGTGCCCTTTTGTATCACATAAGTTGCAAAGCTGCTTATTTCTATAGTGCCCACTAGTATGCCCCAATTCCCCACATAGAGTACATTTCAGTTTGTCATATAATGAGCTAATATGTCCTGTATCACCACAGTGGTAGCAGACCTTTGGCTGTCCCTGGTACAATGGGACCCCTCTGTCTCTTCTGAGAAAGAAACTGTTCAGAAAATGTTGTAACCCAGTTGCCGTGGGATGTAAAATGACCCAAACTTTCCAACCCCCAGTCCAAATCTTGTCATTGTCAAAAATTGCCTCTGGGTTCCCTAGGACATTGCAATGTTATTTGAGACAGTAGAGAAGATCCATAATGCTGCCCCCCTCATTAGAGAAAAGGATTGTAACAGTTCTATTAGCAGATCTATTCAAAGGAATTGCTTCAAAGGGTGCCCATAGAGGTGTGGATTTTAAATGGTGGTAAAGTTCCCAAAATATCTGTAGACCACTGTTGAGTTTAAAGCTTACATCAAACATCTGTTCCCCAGAAACATGTATCAGGGCATATATTTCAGCGACAGCATATTTCATAGATGTTAGCAAAAGTAATTTGGCCACAAACGAACGATCAGAAAATGCTTCCAGGCCTCCTTTGTAAATTAGACACACAGCATTGTGTTGCTTTGTGGGATGGACAGGTTCCCTAAAAAAGAATGCATAAGACCTGTTTCCTCTGGCAGAATTTTGCCCATGTTGGTTAGTACGGGGTGGGGGGCCAGCTTTAGGTTCCTCTCGAGCTGGGGCATTAAGATCCAAATCAGGTGCTCTCTGAGGGGTAACGGTGCAGGTCTCCATAGTTTGTAAAAGAATAGGAACATGCAAGTCAAGCAGAGGATTTTGTGTGAGTTGCAAATCTTCAGGGATATATAATAGAGACATATTGTTAGGAAGTACTGTGTCAGACAGGATATTACCAGCCAGAGAATTAGGTCTGTCATTAGCCAGGACTGTCATAGAAATGTCCATAGGTTCTCCCATGACATGGATGGGAGATGAACCTGACACCCACTGTCCAGTTGTAGTCTGTTCCCAACCTTCTCCCTTCAATGTTGTAGTTACTGACCAAGCAGGAGAGCAAATTCCCTTATTCATACTGTCTGTACCCCTCTGTGGGAATGCAGGGTTAACACCCAAGTTTCCCCTTTCAACTCTGCTCTCTGAGGGTCTAGCAATGCCGATAAATTAGCTTTGTTCCCTTTAAAAATAAATAAAGTAGATTGAGAAGAGGTACTTACCAGAAACGTGGTGATAGGTCCTGTTGTCCACTGCAAAGGTTGTAAATTCTGCGGCGTGTCAGGCACAGACTTTGGATCATTAGATGTGTCATTTGATAGCAACAAGGCCTGTTGAGTGTTGCTAGGAAGAGGCTCCGTGGTGGTCTGAGGCTCCATTGTAGTTGCTCATACTAAGGAAATTGCTTATTGCAGCTCTTTTTGTCTCAAAAGAAAAGCCTGCTCGTTGTAGTTTAGTTGAGCTTCCAGGTCTATGGCAGTTGTCGGTCTAGAATCTTGCTGAACTATTGAGGTCTGTTCTGCTGTCAGTGACTCACCCATACCAAGTACAGACACATCAAGTCCTCATTCCTTTGAATTCTCTTCTGGCTTGTCATCTGGCGATATTGGCGCTCCCTCCAAAGCATTTGGAGTGTCAAAAAACTTCTCGATCTCAACAGCGTTTGAAGCAGTGGAGGAGACCAGCTCCACTACCATCCCCACATCCATCTTGCCTGGAGGTTCAGAGAAAGTGGCCCTTTTGGCCAGAGGACTACAGGTCAGTAAGAGAATTTACCCGCTGTCCTGATCAAACTTTCCCCATTCACTAAAAATACCACCAACTGCCTAATCTGATTCAATGTCACTTGGCATCCATCTGTATCCCCCTCCCCTGGGACGAGGTTGAAAATAGGTAGAATTGTCTAACCCTCCTTTTCCAGTCTATAAAAACTAAATAATAATAATAATATTGACATAGGAATCTGTTATCTGAATCTGAAACAATATTTTACAAAGAATAGCCACTCCTCTAGCAAGATTAGAGAATGAGGCATACAGTCCAATACCTTTAAATAGTTTCAACATAGAGTTGAAGTCTCTTTTAGTAAAATGTGTTTCTTGTTGGAATAAGCAATTAATTTGGTTATTTTTTGCATCATTAATAATCTTATGTATTTTACCTTTACTATGGGAACCCTTTACATTCTGGGTCATGCAGTGTAGATTCCACATAGTCTAATAAAGAAAAAGATGCAGGGTGGGGAAAAAAGAAATTGTATATAAGATATGGACCAAACCCCCCCCCCCAGCCACGCCATTAAGGTTGCATAAACTAAGCAATGATGGAATTAACCTGAACCCATTTTTATAACACCCAAAATGAAAACAAATTGAACAAAATAACAAAGAGATTACTCCTTGTTTAAGTAAAGTACAAGTAATTAACCACCACCGAATCCAACAAAAAACATGGATCCATGACACCACAGTGACAATTTTGTATTGATGCAACACTGCAGCGATGGATTTATGTCGACTGCAATTTGTAGTTGGCATAAATCCATTGGGAAACTGTCAATTTTTTTCCAGGGATTTGTCCCCCCTGAACCCCACGTGCAGGGGTCTCTGCCCCCTGCACTCCCCATAACTAAGAATTGTCAACTCCCAGTCAGAGTTGATTGGGGGAGGGGGGGAAACAGTACTGGGTCCCACAGGTACATTACAGTGGCAACAGCGACTTGCTGCTGTAATATACTTCTTTATCGAAATGTCACAGAGTATGAAATAACTTTCCCTCCCCTTTGCCCTAGGTTCACCAGCACCCTGTGGCAGTCTTAAGCAAAATTTTCAGATTCTGACTGAATGGAATTCTGCCAAATTTCCAAAAACTCTGCCTAATTTTGTGAAATTCTGTTGGTAAGGGAATTCTAAAATGTCAAAGTGGAATGTTTGCATGGATTAGTAGTCCACCTTTTACATGAACTGTGGATTCCATTTCTTACATCTGTGGAAAAGTATTCTGCAGTTCACTTAATCTGTTGAAAGTTATTCTATGGTTTACATGGAAATACTTTTCAGAATTCCACAGAATTCAAAAAGAAGTTACAAAAGTCTTTCAGAATATATCAGTAGAATTCTGCATTCTGCACAGCTCTGTTCTGTGGTCACTTGCATTGGATCTGACCCTGGGTTCCAAGTGACCAGATTGCACTCATTGAATGAAGTTTCACTCACAGAAAGTATCAAACAAAAGTCTCATCATAAAGACACACAGTCATATAATCATAGTACTGTGCACTTTAAAGTGTGATGTGCATATGCAACAGGGCATGACAGGGGGCTTACCCCACCTAGAAGCAAGAGTGGCTATCCATGGATCTCTCCACTGAGAAGGAGCTCTGAGGCATGGGGAGATACTGCAAGGGACACTAATATGAACAGTCTTGAAAGCACCAACTGCAATCCAAACCAGGATATCTTGCAATTCAAGATTAAAGTCCTTTCCATTCAGAACCATAAATGCCCCTACAGTCCCTGATTTGATTAGGAAGATATTTGTTTGCACCAGGTAAAACATTTAGGTAAGTAGGATATAAATGGACCTGTGCTCCCCTATAAAGAGCTTCTGGTGCAGCGTCTGGGTCAGCTTACCCAAACTAAACAGTAGAGAACAAGACAGAGACACACTCACCCCAAACAAGATGTGCAGAGATCGTTTCCAAAGTTTGCAGGATATGATTTCCAAATAATTTCCAAGTAAATAGTCTGCACATCATACAGCACCAATACACGCAGCTAGGTGCCCCTGTGCTTCAACCAATGGGGTCTTCATTAGTGGCAGGCTCCAAACTGACCCACACCGCTACTTACACCACTTGAGGTACCATGTGATGACAAGTGGACCAGTTACACAGGGAAAGTAGTAAGGAGTAGTATCTATAACTTAATCAACAACCAAGGGATATAAAAACAATGTGAAAAAATATATACAAGAAAGAAAAAGAAGAGTTGTTACACAGTTAAAATGTAATACTACAAACATCTCTTAGAAAAGACCAGCTCAATAAATTAGAACTCTACCATGGATTAGAATCTCGACAAAGAGGTCTCATAGGAATGGCGGTCATGCTGTTATGGATATTAGCCAGGAAGTTGAGCAGGTAGTGGTATTTGTTGCAATTTTCCAATAGTGGCTAACATGTTAGGCAGTCTGGGGATCTGCTGCTACCACTTCTGGTTTGACCTGAAAAAATCAGAACATGAAATGAGACCCTTCAAAAATTAAAAAACAAATTAAGTCGCAGACACTAGACAATCTTTCATATAGTATCATATTATTCAAAGGGTAACCCAGGTTCACATGGAAATTGGCACAATATCTCCATAGATATTGGGGGACATTGATTCAGTCACTGTGATTGTTCTAACAAATAGAACTTAGAGGAAGGGTTTTAAATCCTAGTACTCTTTCAAGCCAATTGACTTGAGACTATTGAGAGCAAATATCCAGTAGGTTTCCCTCTGGAGATGTTTTTTTTTTTTGAGTCTGCCTCCACCTCACTTGCCAACTGCAACTTGCTCATTACCCATGAATTTAAACAGTTTGAAGCTACCTTGATGTAAATCTCTGAAGTGTGTTCTTACTGGATGTTCATTTGCTGTATTTTTGATGCTCCTAGTATGCCCTTGTAGTCTCTCTCTCTCTGGGTGATCTTATGGGTCTCCCATTACAAATTCTGGGACAAGGGCACCATAAAGTGTAGCTCACAAAATTCAAGCTACAATTTATGAACTGTCTCACTTTTTGCAATTTTATTAATGTGGAACATCTCAAATTTATTGGATTGGTGGCAATGCTGACACACACTTCAATGCCTGCGATGGTGCATGCCTTTTGGTTGTCGACATAAACAATGGAGATATATTGGTATTGTCTTGGGACTTGTAGAGTGACTATGCACAAGTTTCTTTTAAAATCTGTGATCTTCTAAATGAAATTCTGGGTTTTCCTCCATGGTGAGTGGGTGCCAGGAGCTCATTGCCCACTAAGCATGGACCTATATGTGATGATAATATTACTAGTTTTACCTGCAACAGTATTGTAATCAGTAACAAAAGTGATAAGGTCTTGCCTGTTGTGCTTTGTATCTGGGGATTAACAAAATATTGCTAGAAATTAGAGTTGTGCAAAACAAAATCTTCCACCTGGGAATTTCCACAAAAGTTTAATTTTCACTTCCATGAAAGTGCAGAAATCAAAATAGCAACTTTCATGGAAATTCTGACTTAGAACAGTGGAATAAATGTATAAATTGAGGATTATTGTATTAAACTGCAGAGAAAAAAAGTCCACAGAACTGATCACTGAACTGCAGAATAATTACATGTACTGAGGAATAATTCATTAAACTGTGGAAAAAAAAATTCCTCAGAACTGTTATTCCACAGTTCATTTGTATTATTCTGCAGTTCAGCCAAAAAAAATGCCATGGAACAGAGCGTAAATCTGCCAAACACATTCGGAAGATTCTACTCTCACCAGCAGCGAAAGTTCTGAAAATTCCAAGAAATTTCCAAAAAAGTGGAATTCACAACTTTTGCCCACCTCTGTGAGAAATGGTTCTTGCTTTTTCCAGATCATTTTCAATATTTCATTTGTCATACCCCCTTTCAGTGAATTATTTATTCATTTATTTTTTATCCCCCTTCTCTCTGCCGTGGTGGAACTTCTTCTGGGAATCCCTAGACTGAACTCTCCTAGTCCCTCCCTGGGTATCTACCGTGGTGTCGCTCGGACCTACCTCCATGCTGCCTCGGCCTAACCCCCCCCGGGTTGGGAGGAGGGGGGTATCTGTGAATTATTTTTTAAGTACACTGGCCTGTTTGTCAAATTCTTTCAAATAAGAACAATTTTTTCTCACTCTGAGGAACTGTCCATAAGGAATGGATTTTATGAGACTGTGGGGAGGAGAGTCGTCTGCTTTCATCAGACTGTTAGTAGCAGTTGGTTTTGTAAATGTGGTATTTACCCTGTTATTTTTATCAAGTGTCAGTGTGGCTCAGTTGGCAGCACATGTGCCTCTGGAACAGATGGTTGTGAGGTTTTGTCCCACACCAGGATTGGGCTCATACCCAAACTCTGGTACCTGAGTGCAGTACTAGGGGGTTGCTGTACTGTTGGGGTGTTTTGTCCTTTAGATGCGATGTTAAACCAAGGTCCCTTCTATCCATCTCTTGGCTGTCCAGGTGGAAGTAAAAGAACCCATGGCACTTTTTGCCAGAGTAGGATAATTTTTTATTAAAATAAAACATGTAAAACTACAAACCTTGAGACATATTCATATCCAAAGAACTAAACAAATATGCATACAAATTCAGAAATCCAATATGCTTCAAACAAGACAGGCAAAACAAAAAACTACCCTCCTTTAGCAATAGAGTCTAATAAAATGTTTTACCTTGGTATATCAAGGTGGAAACCCTTTCATTTATTTCCAGTATACTTGAAACAAAAGTGCTGTTAATATTTTCATTTCATTTTCATAGACTTGAATATATTATTTTTTGTGTGTGTGTGTGTGTGTGTGATTTATTAAGCTTTATTAAGATTTTCCAAACATATTATACAAACAATAACACAAATAACTTTGTGGCATTGATCATGTCAATACATCCATCCCCATAACGCTCCACCCTCCCCTCTACCCACCCACCATCCCTCCAATCATCCCTATCCCCAGAAATGAGCCATCCTTTCACATTCAGCACGTAACTGTGAACATTGTCCTCCCCCAGATTACCCTCCTTCCCCCACCCCTCCCCTCTGTTTGACATAATTTAATCAAAAAGGGCTAAACATGTGCCTAATTAAATTCCATATTGCAGAACAGCAGCATAAAATATAGATACTAAGTCATCTAAAGATATTGCTTCTAAGGGTAAGAGAGTTGGAGGATAATGCTCTGAAGATGCCTTTCACCTCACAGCTAGAAATAGCATGAACGGCTCCCATCTCCTGTTAAAAGCACTCAAATTGTGGAATTGAATGGCTATCACCCATTCTGCATTGCTGTATGCTGCTCCTGTATCCACTCTCTGAGTGATGGTGAGGTCTCTTTCATCCAGTATCTCATGATAAGGAGCAATGCAACAGCCGAGGCAATGGCTACATAGAATTTGTGTTTTTGTTGTGTGACAGCTGAGACGTTACCAAGCACACAAATTTCTAATGTAATGTAATTGTCTCCCGTGAAAAATGGGTCTAAGAAAGACTTTATTTGTTGCCAAAAACCCTGGATTATTGGACACATCCAAAGTATATGTTTGAGTGAACCCATCTCCTGGTGACACCTCTGGCACGCTGAATTCTGATTCTTACCCACATGGTATAATTTAAGTGGTGTATAACATAAATTATGAAGGACCTTGAATCTAATCAGGCATAGCCTGTCTTGGTTTATAAATCTATAGTTATTACCCCAAATTGATTCCCATTCGGTAGAGTCATATGAAAGGTTAGCTGCATGTTGCCAATAAAAGACTGCCAATGAGTAACCTGACTCCGTCTTGGCAGACAATTTGTGATATAATGCAGCTATGGGTTTGGGACAGGTAGCTGACTTGAATAGGTTTGAAAAAAATAGAGATGCCTTTGAAGACCAAGGGGACAATCCTAGGGCTGTATTAACACACTGTTTAGTCTGCAGATATTTAAATATGGGTCATTTTGGGAGGTGAAAATGGAGTCAAAATTCTCTAACAGGCCTGAATTTTTTATCTTCAACTCATTCTGATAACCTAACCACCCTGAGATCTTGCCTGAAGGATTGGGTGATGACCTTATTCCCTATTAACAGGTTTGGATTATAAAAGAGAGGTTGTCCTAAATCGTGCTTCTTGTCTAAATTAAAGTGATGACATTGTTGGGTATGAGCAAACATTGTCCAAGCTATAGGGGTGTGCTTTCAGGATTGGGGAGCTTTATTAAGAGGTGTATACAATAAGGAAGCTAAGGAAATATTATGAGAGCGGGCAATTTGTCTTTTTATTTTGAGCCAAGCAAGGTTTGGTGAGTCATTCTCCTGGGGTTCTAACCACCACAAATATTTGCACCCCTGAAAGGCCAGGTAGTAAAGAAAAAGAAGAGGGCTATTAAGCCCACCTCTCTCTCTTCGTCTTGCCAACTTGGTTATGGCTTTTCTAGGTCTCTTGTCTAGACATAGAAAGGCTGACCAAATGGAGTTTATTTTTTTGAACCAGGTCATAGGGAAAGCCAGATTTAGCATGGATAAGGGGTACATCAGCCTCGGGAAGATGGTCATCCTTAAAATGCTGACTCTCCCCCAGAGAGATAATGGCAGACTTTGCCAACTTTTCAAATCCCCTGTTGCATCTGCGGAACCACCGGCTCTAGATTTAAATTTCTCAGTTTGCCAATCTCTCATGGGAGTTAAATGCCTAGAAAAGTAATAAAGCTAGGGGTCCACTGAAGTCCTAAGCCTTCTATTTCTGCTTTAGTGCAGGCAGAGGTTAAAGACAGGACGGTTGTTTTGTGGTGGTTTACTTTATATCTGGACAGCAGAGTGAATTTGCCTATTATTCTCAAAACCGTCTGTAGGGAGCTTCTCCATGAGGAGAGGTGTAGGAGAATATCATCTGAGAACTTAGAAAGTTTACACATTTTTGAACCCACCTCTATTCCTCTAACTTCACTCACTGCATTGGATTTTTCTATCCAATGGTTCTATATATAAATTAAATAGCATTGGGGATAAGGGGCAACCTTGCTATGTACCCTGGTCAGCCTAAACATATTAGAAATAGCCCCATTACGTAATACCCTTGCAGAAGGGGTTGCATATAAAATCGCCACCCACTGGATACATTTTCCGGGGAGACCATATCTAGGCAAAAGGTTGAATAAAAATGCCCAGCTAACCCTGTCAAATGCTTTTTCCGCATCTAGGGAGACCAGCGCCTTTTTAGATCTAGCCTCTCCAGACGTGGACAGCAAATGGCAGATTTTCCTAAAATGATCACTAGAATGTCTCCCCGAGACAAAACTCACTTGTTCCTGCCCAATTAAGTTGTGCCAGACTTTTTTTAAATGAGACGCCAAAATACTGGCCAACTATTTGACCTCTAAGTTCAATAAAGAGATCGGCCTGTAGTTATCTGGGCTAGTTAGGTCTCTGCCTGGTTTTGGCAGGACAACAATCCTGGCTTCAAACAGGGCAGGATCCTTAATAGAGTTTGCTTATAAATAATTAAATACTGCCCCTAAGTATGGAGTCAGCTCTTCTTTGAAGCATTTGTAAAAAGAAGGGGGATAACCATCTGGTCCAGGTGCTTTGTCTGCGGGCAAACAATCAATAGCATCAGATATCTCTTGAAAATAAATTTCTCCTCCCAGGGAGTTTTGTTATACCAAACTAAGCCTGGGTAGTTCTACACCTTGTGGGAATTCGCAAATTCTTTGATTATAATTGGATTCTGTAGGGGTTCCCATGCATAGGGATTGGTGGTAGTCTCTGAAAATATTAGCCATGACTACAGGGTCAGAGGTCGGCTTCCTGGTTGTCCTATCAATCAGTGCAGACACCCACCTGGCTTCCCTTTGTTGTTTAAGTCTATTCAACAGTAGTTTTCCTGCTTTTTCCCCTTGTCCTATGTAGGTTGCCTTCCATTTACATAGAACGTAATGTGAGATGTAAAATATGTGCCGCATGTTTAGCCCATAAAGATTGTCGTTCCCCCCACATCTGGTTGTCAGAAGTTTTACTCAAATGAGTCTCTAAGATTCTGATTCGGGACAACCAACCGTCCACCTCTTTGGTCCTTTTATGCATTCCTGATAGTTGCTAATCTATCTGATAAATTCCCCCCTCCATGTCACCTTAAGAGAGCCCCATAGAACATCTAGTGCTTGGATAGAGAGATAGTTGGCCTCCCATGTGTTCCTAATAAAGGTTCTCATATGTTCTACTATTTTCTACTCAGCTAGCAGTTGAGTATTTAAAGACCATGAATTTGAGGTCCTCTGGTATGATGATACCCCTGGTTGGAGACAAACAGGAGAGTGGTCGAAAAGCACTCTAGGATAAATGCCAGCATCTTCAACATCTGCTAATGCTGCAGAACTGAGGAGAAAATAATCTATCCGTGAATGAACCTTGTGGGGTGAGGAGAAAAAGGTGAAATCCTGAATTTATGGGTAATGTAATCTCCAGGGATCAGTGAGTCCAGTGTTCCCCATGAATTCCTGGAGAGCACGCTGTGCTGGGGAGAGGCCAGCCCTTCTGCGATATGATCTATTGAAGTCATTCATATATATTAGATTCTAATCCCTCCTTAACAGACAAGTTACCTTGGGAACTGAAGCAATTATGGTAAAAAGTGTGGGGGAGAATAGAAGTATCTGTGTTAGGTTCATATATGGAACCTAGGAGGACTTCCACCCCAGCGAGACACCAATGGACCAGCACATATCGCCCTTCCAGGTCACACCAAGATTTAATTTCCTTAAAGGGGACACCCCTCTGAATTAGTATTGCCACCCTCCTTGTCTAGTACTTTTACCCTCCCCATATACTTGTCTGACCCAGAGCTTACGAAGTCTCTCCAGGTGGTCAGTACTAATGTGTGTCTCTTGTAACATAATGATATGTGGGCAATATCTTGCCAAATGTCTAAGAATAGTATCTTTTTTTCACATTATCTTTCCCGCCTTTAATGTTTCAAGAAATTACATTCCAACTCCCCATAATTCTATAACACCTATGGTTTTTATGCAAAATGCATTCTGCACTGGTGCCCTGCAAAAATAGTAACTTCCTTGACATACCTCCCTCCCCCCTATCCTCCCTGCCTCAAACCTCCCCCTAGTGAGATCCCTAACCCCCTGAATCCCTGGATATTCCCCAAGCTTAACTAATACCTGGGCCTCCAGCCCACTCCTAAACATGCTGGCCATCATGCCCTATTGGGAGCAGCCTCTGCTATGTATACTAGGTGCCCCGTGGGGCACATCAGACTGTCTACCCACAATGTCAGGTGGTTCCCAGTTGTGTTGCTTCACACATTAGAGAACAAAGAGAGAAGATGATCTATACAGTGTAATAACCAATCACAAGGGTCAACCAGACTGGAATGCCCCTTCTCCTCTAGCAGACAAAATACTAACAAGTCCCTGTTCCTAGCTAAATTATTAAAGTTAGTAGTTTTCCTCTGACACCCCTTTAATCACAATAAATCTCCTCATAAACCTTTAACATTAACAACAGCTCTAACAAGCATTAAATTATAAAGTAGGATGAGGGGATAGTTATTTTTAGTCCCAAGCTCCATTGCAGTCACTATGCCCACAGAAGAAAATGTCACTCCATGGTATTATAAAATTAAAAGACAGTTTGAAAGTTCACTGTAAACTACCAGCTTCACTGATAAATCTGGAAAGGGCGATGACACCCATTTGCTAGTAGAGGGTACTTCAGTATAATTATCTCAGTCATAGCCCATTATCATTCCTTGCCAAAAGTCCAACGCAAAAAAAACATACAATGAAAAGTCAGTAGTACTATCAAGCGAGTGTCCTCTGGAGCTTCCAGATATTATTACCCCCCAGAATTTTCCCGGAGCCAAGCCCAAAAAGAAATTACCAGTCTTGGTAGAAGGGGTTGCTTCAACGTCATACCTTACAGTGTGAGTCCCTATAATTCTTCAGAAAGCTCAGCCCTGTTCACGAAAGCTGGGCCTCCAGAATAAGTTCAGCCACCTTTCCCAAACAAATCAGGGAGCCAAATCACTAGATCAGTGGATGCCTGTTCTGCGGATTCATAGAATTGTACACCTGATAGCAGGGACATTTCCAAACATGCTGGATACAACATCTGATGCTTGATTTTAGAGACCCACAACTTGTTTTGTAATGCACAGTAAGTGGCTCTGTCCTGCCTGACTTTGTACATCCAGAACTAGCCTCAGCATTTTGCCTTCACGCTCAATCTTGTCGGTGTTTCTGGCTGCCTTCAAGATATGGTCTCTATCAAGGTAATTCAAAACCTTGAAAATCATGGGGTGAGGTGGTAGCTCTGGTGAGGGCTTGGGTCTAATAGATCTGTGTGCACGCTCGATCACATAGATAGGCCCATTTGGAGAGGGGCCCACAATGCGCACACAGAGTTTTTGCAAGAAGGAAATTGAATTATTCCCCTCCTCGCCTTCTGGCAGTCCCAGCAGCACAAGGTTGTTTCTCCTGGATCTGCCCATCAGGTCATCTACCTTTTCATCGAGTTTCTTTACAACCTTTTTCAAAGATATGTTATCTTTTTCCAGTTTGGTGATCCGGTCTTTGGCAGATGATATCCTCGCCTCCGAATCCACGACTCGAACAACTAGCCTAGTCAAAGTGGTTTTCCACTCTCAAAATTTGAATATCAAAGAGAATAGGGCAGTTTTAATGGTACTAATATCTTCTTGCATCTGGTACTGAGGGGAGCCATGAGGGAGCTGTAGTGGATCTGTAGCTGGTAACGTGCTTCTGCGAGGCCTTTTAGCTTTTAGCCCCACCGCAACATCCTTATCCTCCTCCTGATCAGCAAATTGGCTCACCTCTCGTAACTGGTCTTGTAAAGTCTGCTCCATATTCCCAGTAGCCGAGCAGTCTAATAAACAGGTAAGAGTCCATTTGGTTCGATATAGCAGGTAGAGAAGTTAACAATTATCAGCAGAATTAGTGGAGCTGCACCGACATGCTGCCTACTCCACCAAGGGCATCACATGACTGACTTGCATATATTCTTAAAGCATCTTCAATTAATCCAGATTGTGAAATGTCCTGCTGCTGTATAACAGATTGGCATACGATTTGCTGTATACACCATTTAAAATGTGCTAAGAGTATTCTTAATGTGCTTGCATGAAATTTCTTCCAACTCCCTCCTAACTTTACAAGTGAACAGGGCTGTCCCTGGTGTCCTGGACATTATTCCCCTTCCCATAAAATCATGCAATTGTCCAAGTCTGCACTTGGGTGTTGATGTACAAAATGGCTGCCAGTACATGTTCAGTCACTTCACTACCAGTCTAACATTTCTTGTAAAGCACTTTGGGATACCATGTGTATGAAAAGTACTATATAAATGCTGATTCTTCTTCTTATTCTTGTATCAATAAAGACATTAACATCAAAGAAATTAAGACTCCATTGGCTTTAAGTACAGGTACAGGTACATTTCAAATTATAGTCATTGCTATGGAGCCATACTATGCATTCTTCTGCTTCAGACTGTGTACCATCCCAGACCACATCATCAGTATAGAGATGCCATTAATGATGTGATCTGTGTGAGGGTTGCTCCATCTGTCAAGGACAATAAATCTTTCCCAGTGCCCCAGAAAATGACTGGTGAATGATGGCTTCACAGAGGTGCCTACTGCTAAATGAACAAGTTATAGGTAAAAGTCAGCATCACTTGTAAAATAGTTGTGCTACAAGAAAAATCTAAGACTTCCAGAATGAAGGGTATTAGCAACTCATCCCTAAGTAAATAGTTCACAAGGAAGTAATTACAAGCCCTTACACCTGCACCGTGGTTGATGCAGGTGTATAATGATTCAACATCTATCTCCAAAAATGTAGCTAGGTTTTCATCTGAAGTCTGAAAATTGTTCTAATCTCTAATATGACTTTCACAATGTGTCACACAGTCCTTCAGAAAAAAATCAAAAAACGTGCACACATTATCAATGAATGAGCCCATACCTGGCACGATATGTCTGCCAGGGGGGTTATGTCCTTGTGGGCCTTTAGAAGAATATACTTCATAGGTGTGATGGGATCACTAGTCCACGTGTATCTGAATTTTGTCTCTTTTTTTTCTGAAGGACTGTGTAGTACATTTGGAAAGTCATATTAAAGATAAATTGCATGTGTGACATTTGGTGTTGGTCTACCATTAAGATCCTTACCTTCTCTTCATGTCTACCATGCTCATCTCCTGCTGTACTGGCAGGTGCTGTCTTGCTGGTCTGGGTGAATAGCTTAGATGGACACATAAAATAAAAGCAGAAAACTGTCTTTATTTATCACAGGAGACTTCTGCACACCATGAGGCTATGCCTCTGACTGAGGGATTTCCCAGAGTCCTCTGGTCTGGTAAGGCACTGCCTGGCAGTGCAACACTTTTGAACAACATGAAAGTTCTGAGTTCTCTTAAAGAGGCAGCAGCTAACTTTAAGCCCCATGGTTAATTGTAGTTCACTTTACGCCTGGGTTCATGAAAGTGAGCACCACTTGAACAAGCAATATAATAACAGTATAAAACATTAAAATAGTTGAGAAATATCAAGCTTTGCATGGCACAACCTGACCATGGAAGTACTCCACTACTGAGGAGGGGGAAGGATTCTGGACTACAGTGGTGACCACTCAGGGTAGTAATGAGGGGGGCACTATAACAACATGAAGCTTGGTCAGAGTAGCAAGTGCCACAGTGCAAGGAAGGGAGGAGGAAAGGGAGGGGAAGGGGCAGAAGCTGGAGATTACCCATAACTATGATATGCAATCTTACATGAAACTGCTACAAAACAAGAAAACCAAATATGGAATTGCTATTTTGAAGAAGACATCCCTGTAGGAAAAAAAGTTAATCTAGTTTATGCAGCATAATTTGGCAAAATATATGTGCATAGAAACAGGTATATAAGGATATTCACTGCAGAAGAATCAAGCACAGAAAAGTAAGGAATACCAAGGGCAATAGAACCATTACTCCCAAGAACATGGAGAGTCTGGTTGCATAAAGGTTCAAGACTTTTGCCAGCATTTCTAATCAGTAGAAATGGTATTATAAATTGCCTGAGCTGGTTCCTGATAAGACAGAGTAAAGTCTGCAAAAGCAACCCATGAGTTCTATGAACTGTCAAAAATCACACCTTTTCACTCGGGAAGTCCAGGAACCATTCATACATTTCTTGTGAAGAATCCTCTCAATCTGATACACAAGGGTGTACACAAGAGAATCTGAGTGAAGGTCAGGTGCAACCGACTCTGGGTGGAGAGAATTAGGAGTGTGAGGATCCGAAGGAACTGGCTGCAAGTAATCAGGAGGAAGTTTTGATTCTGATCCTGAAAGGAGGGCAGACTCAAGTGCAGCTTCATTGCAGGGAGGATGGGGATCATCTGGGAGGGTGTTGCTCAGTTACCCATGCTTCAGATTATTGATGTGGACTTTGTTAAGCATGCGCTTTCCATCTAGCTTGCATAGCAGACAGACATGAACTGGTAAAAGCTTTTCCACAATGTAGAATGGACCAGTCCAAGGATGGAGCAGTTTCTTTGTGATACCTGGAACTAAGACAGGTCAATACAAGTAGAAAGTATACACCAGGAAAAATGATGGCTCATGTGACTTGGCTACTGACATTTTCTACATGGCAGATTTTGTCTGTCCCAATGTGGTTATTGCAACATGTCTGACAAATTCAAGCTGTTATAGTACAGGGATGTTGTAGGAGGAAGTTGATTTTGGAACCTCTAGTAGTGAAAGATCCATGTTCAATGGTGTTCTTGGATGTCATCTATTGACCATGAAGAATGGCGTGTACCCTGTTACTGTCAATACAAGGGCTAGTGTTGTAGGCAAACTGAACAAAAGGAACAAAGTGGTCCCACGTGTCTTGAGTTTCATCCAGGTACTTGGAGAGTGTGTTCAGAATGGTAGATAACATTCTTTTGCATTGTCCATTGCATTGCAGGTGATAGCTTGTTGTGTGAGTCTATTTAATGTTGAGGATTTTCAAGTCTGTCGAACAATGGTAGAAAGGTAGTTAGTGCCTCTATTTGAATACAGGTACATGGGGGGTATTTATCGTGATGTTAAAAAATTATGTTGAGGGAGGCATCTGCTATTGTAGCATCATTGATGTTCTTTAGTGGAAGTAACTCTATGTATTTTGTATGGTAGTTCACAAAAACAAGAAGGTATTTGCTACCAGAGTCAGACCATGTCAGTAAAGGTCCAAGAATGTCTGTGCTGACTTGATGAAATAATTCTATTGATACAGGCATTGCAATGATGTGTGCCTTTATTGGTTTGGCAAGAGGCTTTTTTGGGGAGCTTGACTTGCAGGACTTGACAAATTGGACATCATCCTTGTTCATGTAGGCCAGAAGAAGAGGAGCCTTATCTTTTTGCAAGTTCTGTGGATTCCCATATGACCTGCAGAAAGTGGAGAGGCATGAGTGGAGAGATGACCTTCATTGATTAGAGAGAAAGGTACTGCTAACTGTACATGAGTTCTCCATGCAATGGCCCTTGCCTTCCTTAACCCAAGTGTGGAAAAGCACACCATCATTGAGGAAGTAGTGTGAAGCAAGAAAAAGAACATCCTGACACTGTTGCTTCTGTTGTGGAAGATTCCCAGACTCTAAGTAAGTGATTATGTCTGAGAACAGAGGATCTGATCTTTGTTGAGCATAGACAGTTGCCAGGGAAAGTGCAGATGCAGGGAAGGTGAAAAGTTCTTCAGCAGGTTGCATTAATTGGGGACGAATGCTGGTTTCTGATGACGCATTTGGAAGCAGAAAAGCAACTTGGGGTGCTGTAGGAGTGTCCACAATAAATTTATCTGTGGTATGGAAAGGAAGAGCTTCTAAGCAGGATGTCTCATATGAGGGTGATGCAGAGAGATACTGTCATTATTTAATGCCATCTGTATTTGAGTGAACTTGACCTGGTTTGTATTGGATTTCAAAGTTGCAGGATTGGAGCATGATAATCCATTGGGCAAACTTTCCTACTGGTTTCTATTTTTCAAATAACCGTCTGAGGGCAGCGTGATCAACAATAGTTGTGAATGAGGAGTAGTGAAGGTAACAGTCAAATCTGTTTACAGCAAATACCATGGCTAGACATTCTCTTTCTGTTATGCTATAGTTATGCTTGGTGGAGAAAAGAGTGCACTTGGCCTAGAAAACAGCCTGTTCTGTCCATTTTGAACTTGATGTAGTACAGCACCCACTGCAAAAGTGTCCGTGTAGAGTTTGAACAATTGGTCAAACCTTGGGTGGGCCAGTACAGGAGCAGAAACCAATTTGTCCTTTAAGGTATCAAAGGCTTCTTCACACTCAGAAGTCCATGTATATTCACATCCCTTTTTGGTGAGGGTGTATGGTGGATCTGCAATCTTGGCATAGTTACTGATGAACCATCTGTAATATCCAGACAGGCCTAGAAAAGCACTAAGGTCTTTGAAGTTGATAGTTTCTGGATAGTCTTTGGCTGCTGAGAGCTTATCTAGGTCTGGAGATGTGTCTTGAGAACTAGCAACATGTCCCAGGAAATAAATTTGATGCTGAGCAAAGCAATACATCTCTGGGCAGAGCTTGAGGTTGGCTTATTGAAGGTGTTCAAACACTTATTTAAAGTGCTGAAGATGTTCTATAAAAGTTCTGCTGAAGACAATACTATCGTCCAAGTAGACTAGGCAAGATTGCCATGACAATCCATGTAGTACTGCTTCCATAACATGAATTGGAAAACTCTCAAGCAACCGCACCAAGTGTGTGTATGGATGAGAAGCTGGATACATACAGACTTGATAGAAACCACTTTAAAAGTTCAGATGGGTACGGTAGGCTGAGCTGGCCTCACCAAGACTCTATAAGGTATCCTCTGTTTGAATAAGGGATGAGCATCCAGCACTGTACATGCATTGAGCTTCCTGTAATCCACCACAAGGTGGTACCCCCGTCCTTCTTTACCACCAGCAGGCATGGTGTACCCTATGGACTTGTAGATTATTCAATGATGTTTTGTTCCAGAATGTCTTTGATCATGTCCTTTAGGACTTGTTTCTGTTTGTGTCCCACTCTATAGGTTTGCTGATGGATGGGTTTCTGACTGAGCTGCACCTCAATAGTGTGTTGCAGGATATCATAGCATCAGAGCTCGTTTTTTATATCAAAGAGTACATCTGGGTAGTCCTCCAAGAAATTCAAAAGCTTTGTTTCTCTGTGTGAGGTGCTGGACGCTTGAAAGAGGATAATTGTTTAATGAGGGATAACCTTGGTGAAGTTGCTATGGTGATGTTAGTGCTGACAGGTGTAGAGGTGGTGGAACCAGGCTGAAGTTCCTGCATGAAACAGAGCTTGTTCTCCACTAGACAAACTTTGTGACAGTGGCACCACTGGGGATGACAATCGGCTCATCTGTAAAGCTGCAGCATTTCTGGAATATCATGCATTGTGCACAGCAGACAAGGTGTTTCCTGGGAGAGGACCGTAAGAAAGCAGAGGAGGGGATCCCATGGTGATGATAACAATAGCTTATGACAGTAGTTCACCTCCGTATTGGCAATCAAAGCCATTTCTGTCTTAGGAGGCACAGTGATTGAGTCTTAGCTGCGAGTTGCCTCTGGTGGTCAAGTGAGAGTTTGTTTGAAACCAAGTCTAGGAAGGTTTTGTAGTATTTGAGAAAGCCTTTGCCAAGAATTACTGATAGATGTATGTATATCAGGCACCAGGTAAAACTTGACAGTTCAATTTCAATTTTTTATTAATATCATGTATGCATAAAAAAGTTTGTTACATACAAAAGTTAAAAAATCATCACTATGACAAAAAGACAATTTACATATACTCAACAGTTTTATATAATTTTTAGACTGTCAGATAAGCACACATTCAATATGTCTTTTCTATAAAAATTTGCCCCAGCAGCAAATTCCTGAAAGTGTATGTTTACTCTTCACAAAGTCATCAAATTAGAGTACTTTTTGCAGTTATTTTATTAGCAAAAATATACAGTGGTTTATACAGGGAACATTTACATTTTCCACTTTTAACTTGCAAGCAACCCTGTATGCAAAGCTGGCAAGCACAAAAATATGTACTTTTGTATCCATAGAAAACATCACAGTTAATTTAGAACAGGGGTCCATGTTTGTACCTTCTTTAAACACTAGTAGAATCCATTTTTCTCTGTCCTCTCTAAAAATTGGGCAGTGCAACATAAAGTGAATGGTGCTAATTTTGGTGCTTTCACTACAACAACATGAAGGTGCAATGATCCCCATGCTGCCAGCTTCCTATGCATTACAAAAAAACTCAAATCTCAACTTAGAGATTGCTCTTCTGTTTTTAAAGTTTTCACAGAATAATAAATAGCTTTCAGTTCCAAAATTTCTCTTTACCTGCTTTAAGATTTTATATTCCCACGAGTCCCTGATAAAACGTGACAGTAGTTTGCTATGAGCCAAAGTATAGCATGAGATGTGCAATGTCAGTGATAAGTACCATAGCAGTATTTGCTGTGATGAAATACTTCAAGTCAGCTAGAGAGATGTGGTGACTGACAAGAGATTTGTTGCTCAGGATGTTGATGGTGATGATTGTGATGTATGCGCCAGTGTTAATCAAGGCATGCATGCACCAATATACAATGGAAAGAAAGAATGCTGGTCCTTGATTGATCAGACCAGGACTGGAACTAGGATGTTATCCGAGCATAACATCCCCGGCTCTAGTCCCAGCACACTAACAACCACATTAAACATTTTTTAAAAATCACTCCATGCAGCCATCCTGATGATTGCCTCTAGCCTACCCAATCCGCCCAGAATGTGCATTCCCCGCCTCGCTCAGAATTGGCACTCGGCACCCACGCCAGTAAACACGCTGACGACATGTTCAACTTAGTTTTAATCTCCTGATACAAAACACACAACAAGTGTACTGGAAGTAGTACAATGACACTTACAACTTGCAGTGCTGAGACATGGGCAGCTGACCGTGTGACATGCTGACTGAACAAACATGAATGGAGAGGACAGCTGGCCATGTGCCGTTGCAACATAAAATTAAAAAAAAACAGTTACTCACCTTTTTTCCAAAGCTCTCTTTACTTTTTTTTTTCTTCACCACCAAAAGTCATGCCATATTAATGGGAGAAAGACAGTCACAGTCTAACTTCAAAAACACAGACTGGAGCGGGGGGGGGGGTGCATACTTCCAGTTTCATGAACAAACAGTCCCCTTTCCATTTTTAAAGTAAAAAAAGTACATTACAACAGACTGTCTCCCCCTTTCTTCTACCAACTGTGCCAGCAGAACAACAGGGTGGGGATCCATAGCAGAGCCACAGACTCACAGTGACATCACAGCAGCTTCACCTATTGGCCAAACTAATAATAAGCACTATTTTTTAGCAAGTATGCCTACCTTTTACAAAATGACACAAAAAAATACTTTTAATAAACTTTTTAATAATTTATTCTTTTTCCTTTCAAATCAAGCCATTGTATAATAGGAGTAATACACTCCAGGGAAGGTGTTATGCTTGGATAACATCCCTTCTCGGGTGTTGGACGCCCTTGGCCTGCATCCTTGGGCTCAATCACCTGATGCGGGATGTATTTTTTTTTATATTTACTAGTTTTATTGAGGCAGGGTTCTTCAGCCAACAGAATACAAATTGATAGACAAAACAGAAATGCATAAAAAGATAGATCATACATTCATTACTTTGGCAGAACAAATGCTATCAGCCGCAATAAATTATAAAAAACTTCCATAAGTTATCGATCATCATAGCATCTGGGAAGGTAAATTGATACCACCAAAACACACCTCATACCTGCGAGGCTATACGGCAGATCAAATTGTTAAATAAGAACTGTTCCATTCAAAAGCAAAAGTTCATAAAACTGGGAAACATCATCCAAATTTCCATTTTTGAAGGCAGATCAAATTGAATCTTGAAAATCCCAAGGAATGTCCCAGAAGAAGGTCTCAAAAAGGAATCTCCATCCCCCGAAATGATTTTATGTTTTATTAATATTTATTTTTTATTTATTTATTTATTTTATTTATGTTAATTGTGTTTCTTTCTTTTACCCTTTTTTAGTTTTATGTTAGTTATTGGGGGGATTAAAATTAATTATTATACTTATAGGATAGGATAGGATAGGACTGTGTATTGATTTATTATTTCTTTTAAGGTTTTGGTTTGTTTGGGTTTTGTGTTTGAACAGTTGAATAGTGTGAAGAAGGTTCCTTGTTTTAAAATTTGTTGGGGTTTTACCTCCGTGGCCGTGCGCTATTCATCCTCTGCTCTTTGCACTCTCTGCCCCTTTTCCCTCCTCCACTTCAGTTTACAACTTATCTGCACTGTAGGGTGCTGGGTATTGCATGGAGGAAGTGGGGGGTGGGGGCTTGAATAACGGGAGATGAATGAGATGGGCCACCGCATCAGGGTAGTAAGATCCAGGAGATGTGGAGTGTGGCTTGCCATGCCTGGTTTCCATACCAAAGGGCACTACAAATGATGGTAGGAAGGTGGCCGGGCAACCCGGGAGGTTCACCCAACTCGGGTGGTGTTATGCAATGCTAGGTCCATTAATAACAAGACTGCAATTACTGCAGATCTAGGTAAATCTGTGGACCTGGCTTGCATCACCGAGACCTGGCTGGATGAGAATTCTGGCCCCGTTTTGGAGGCTGCAGTTTCTGCCGGGCACTTGATGATACACCACCCGAGACTGGGTTGCGGGGGGGGGGGTTGCAATCTGTTTCAAGTCCAAACTTAACCTCAAAAATGTACCAGTGGGGGAGATGGAGTCATTTGAATGTACTGTAGTGGCTGGTGTAGGCTGTAGGATCGTTCTCATCTACCGTCCACCAGGTGATGAGAAACGATTCCTCCAGGAAGTGGCAGACTTCATCATCAACATGGTGTTTGAGGCACCCAGGCTGATGGTCCTGGGTGACTTTAATGCCTGGGTCAACGACGAACTCTCACATTTTGGTCAGCACTTCCTCCAGCTGGTGACATCTCTGGGCATTACACAGGTTGTTTCCGCTGTCACTCAAAAACAAGGTCACTCTCTTGACTTAGTCTTCCTCCTGGGGATTGAGGCCTCCAATGTGGGGGTGGAACCAGTTGGATGGTCTGATCATTACACTGTGGGGTTTAGTTTTAGTGCCCCCTTTGTAGGCCAGCCCCTGTAGAGATGACTCGGTACCGCCCTTTGCGAGTTACAAACTCTCAAGGCCTAATGGTGGTCCTGGATCTCTCGTCTTTCACAGAGGCAAGCAATGATCCAGAAGCCCTCATGCTGGCTTATAATTTGGCCATTACAGTGGCTCTGGATATCATTGCTCCTGTCCATGTTCATCCACTCTCTCTTCTCCCTTGATCCCCTATGGTTTGATGGGACTTTGAGGGAGATGTGACAACTTGGACGAAGGTTGGAATGTTGCTGGCAGAAGTCCACTCTCGATGCTGACCACCTTAGATTGATGGACCATTATCAAGTCTATCAATCTGAAATCTCCCGTAAGAAGGCAGAGTTCCTCTCCGGGGAGATTGCAGCTGCTCAAAATCGACCAGCTTAGCTGTTCAGAACTGTGGACAGGCTGTGCAACCCAGTCTGTCAACAAGTTCGGAAAGCATTTTCTCAAGAAGAGTGCAATGAATTTGCTCGATGTTTTGCAAATAAGTTTGCCGACATCAGATCGGCCATCCGTCCTGCACACTCTATGGGCGCTGTGGCGGACCAATGTGGGTTAGCATATCTTGGCCATTCTTGGAGTACCTTTGGCTGACTGACTTCCTGGATGTCATGTGAATTATCCAGATTGTGCGCCCTACCTGCTGTAGTTTGGATCCGGGACCCACTTCCCTTATCTTGGGTTGTAGAGATGTTATTGGCCCAGTTCTAGCTCGGATAGTCTGGTGCTCCCTGGAGACGGGTGAGTTTCCAAGCTCCCTTAAAGAGGTGGTGGAAACACCACTCTTGAAGAAAGCTTCTTTGGACCCAGACTGCCTTGCTAACTACAGACCAATCTCTAACCTTTCCTTTGTGGGAAAGGTGATTGAGAAAGTAGTGGCCACACAGCCAGAGGACCATTTGACCATCCATGCCATCTACAAATCCCTCCAGTCCGGTTTTAAAAAAAGCATAGTACCGAGTCAGCGCTGATTTGGGTGCTCAATGATCTCCTGATGGCTAGAGATGGGAGGAGCCATTCTATCTTGGTCCTCCTAGATCTCTCATCAGCATTTGATACTGTGTATCATGGGGTGCTGCTTGATTGCCTGAGGTTCATTTGTGGACTGTCGGGTACGGTCCTCAAGTGGTTTACATCGTTCAACACAGGAAGATCTCAGAGGGTGGTGGTGTTTTTTTTTTTCCTCTGACCCAGTCCCATTAACGTGTGGAGTCCCTCAGGGAACAGTGTTGTCCCCCATGTTGTTTGCAGTGTATATGCTGCCCCTTGGAGACATTGTGAAGAGGTATGTGCTGAGGTTTCACTACTATGCTGATGATACCCAGCTCTGCCTTTCTTTTGGCCCTGATCAGGACGGAGCTGTCTCGGTCTTTAATAACTGTCTTGCTGAAATCCAGGAGTGGATTAATGCCAGCTGGCTAAAATTGAACTCTGATAAGACTGAGGTATTGGTAGTGGATCCTGGCCACTGGATAGAGAGGTTGGGGGGAGCTCACCCTCTGAGTTATAGCTTGGGGGTGAGCCACTCCAAACCTCTGAATGGGTGTGGAACCTGGGGGTAATCTTTGACAATGGGCTAATCCTGCATTCTCAGGTGTCAGCTGTCATCAGTTCCTCATTCTACCATCTGAGGAATATCACCAGGATCAAGCACCTTGTTCCATCCGACAACCTTTCTACTCTGATTCATGCCTTTGTAACCTTGCATTTGGACTACTGCAACTCCCTGTACCTAGAGCTGCCTGGGGTGGAAATCCACCACTTGCAGCTAGTGCTTAAGGCTGTTGACAGGATCCTTGAGGTCCTGTCATATTTCACCAGTGCTGCATGGACTGCACTGGCTGACAGTTCAGTGGCGGATCGCCTTTAAAGTCAGTTTGCTGAGTTTTAAAGCCTTACACGGACTTGGCCCGGACTACCTGAAAAAGCTCCTGGTTTCTCACTGCCCCGAGTGATCACTCCACTCAGCCAGTGAAGGGTTGCTAGAGATTCTGAGGGTATGCTTGAAATCTCCTTGGGCCGGAACATTTATATATGTGGCCCCCACCCTCTGGAATTCTCTACCCTATTGGTTACGTGAGCACACAGCCATGGAGGTTTTTAAGAAAGCATTGAAAACTTAGCTATGGAGCCAAGCTTATGCCATTTAAATGGACAGAAAGAGTTTAAGATTGTATGATTGTATTACTGGATTTTAGGATCTGTTATTGATTATGTTGTTGTGCAACTTTTAATTATGTGATTTTATTCTTGTTAGGCACCTTGGTTTTGAAAAGCGGCATAAAAATAAAGTTGTTATTATTATTATCTACCATCCAATGTCATTCAGCTAAACTGAGAAAATTTATATCAGTAATAACGATGTCTAACCCCAAATAATTTACAAAATATTACTTAAGGAGATTACCTCTGGACATAAAAATATACAATAATAGCTAATAATACACAGCCCAACAGTAATACATTAGAATAAAAGCTTGAAAATCTTCAAAGCGAGAGGGTCCAAGCCAATCTAGATAGAGGCAAAATCCAACCTAAATTTCTCTAGGCTCATACCAAGCCCCCAATCTACCATCATACTAAGGAACAAAATCCATATAATGATCTAACTGGGACATCACCCATCTGTGCCAGTGGAGATCAAATTTCTCTGCTTGATCTGACAGTCTGACTGAGATTTGGTCCTGAGCATAGATCTCCTTAGCCAATGTCCACCAAGTCTCCTTAGTAGGGACCTTTGTGGTATGTCATAATTGAGTAATGGCCTTATGAGCTGCCAGTAAAAATAAAGTGACTTGCCCATAGGCAACCCTATCAACCCAAATGCCATCCAGTACTGTAAAGGTCAGAATATAAACTGGGTGAACTATATCAGGTCTTTCATAAATGGCAGTCAATTCCCATATTACCTCCCCCCAATAAGCAGCCTTGTCGGCCCAGCATTTAGTGGTTGTCATCTTGTAACACATCTTTCATTGAAAAAAACCAGCGTTAAGATTGCAGCGTGTCTCTTTGCATATTTTTCAGCCATTCTACTGACCATTTGCATAGTTTAATAAGCTAATATGAGAGAAGAAAATGTTGTTTTACAATCATGTGGTCAGAAGAAGAAGTGATAGCTGAATCAATGCACACATCTTGTCTGGAGTCTTTACAAGATCGTGTTAATGGACGTGCCATCAATAGACCTCGTACTCATCCTGCTTCCACAGTAAATGCTGCTATAGAAAAAAAAGCAGTTGAACTAAGAATAGCTTTTACAAAGCTTCAAAAACTTTTAAAACAAGAAATTCTGTTATATTACAGCACTAATAGCCAGGGGTGTAGCCAGAAATTTCAGATCTGCACACCAAGTGGACTCACTGCTACCCACTCTTGTTAGGGTGACCCCCGGGTGTAGCCAGACAATATACAAATGTACACCAGGACTGTGTTTGTTGCCTCATTTGACACAATAAATACAACTTTTGTATCTCATGACAGTGGTTGTTGCCATGCATGGGTAAATACAAATGCCATGCATTGTTCCCTAAGACACCCACATACCAGCCCAGAGCCTGTAAAGTTGTATTGTCCTTGGGATGCAAAGAGAGTATTAGTGACCAGTCCTTCTAGTTTCAACTCCTATGAATAAAATTACAGAAAGGTTCAGTATTTTCTTTGTTAGTTTTCATGGAAAAAGGAAGCAGTTCAGAACCTATTTGCTACCCCCTTTAAATAAAATTGCACACCATGGAGTGCTTGGAGTATGCCTGTCTACACCCTTGCTAATAGCTTTGAGGAAGAGTATGTTGCAATTCATAGAACATCATGAGATCTAAGACTAGACATTAAACCTACAGTCGCATTGAAAAGTTTAAACTCAAAGCTGAATGGGAAAGGGATCTGCATACTTGTTCTGGGGAGCTAATTAGAATCCTTATCAAGGAAGATAAAACTAATTGTGAGGAACTCAAATTAGAAACTGAAGCAGCACAAAATGAACTTAGCCACTTCAAAGAACACCCGTTATTTACAACCAGAGAACAGGAACTGAATATGGTGTTAGAAAAAAATGAAAAGGATATTATTAAATGTAAGGAGTCCAAGCATTTAAAGGATCTCCAGGATTACACTTAGGGGCATATTTTCAAATGTGACAGACCTTCACACTCACAAAGCAAAGGGAGACAAAGGAGAGCTGGTGGCTCAAGATATAGAGGCTGTAGTAGAAATAGAAATTGGAAATCCAACAAGAGACAGCTTGCTCCAGGTCCCAATTCAGCTACAACTAGTGCTGAGAAAGGCACATCAGCTTCAACAGATAAGGCAGCTAAAAAAGTGTGTTTTTAAGACAGAAAGGAGACAGAAATAGAAAAACAAGATTTGGTAAATGTGGGGGGACAAAAAGGACCCATACAGAGAGAAAGGAGGTCAAAGAATAAAAAAAATAGTAAATTTAAGTTACCATAATTTCTCTGATATTGAACTGAATGTTTTATGAAAATAGTTTAGTTTTGTCCCTTCACAAAGAGTCAACAAATTTAAGGTTCAAATAGAGTTATTTAATTTCTTTAGAAAAATTAATTTGCACCATTTTTTTTTCAAATAAAAAGATTTGGGAGTGGGGTTAGATGCAACTGAGTTGGCATGTGAAAGTCCAAATTCACAGGACATGATTAATTTGTTGACATCTTTACAATATTCTGATATTGTACCTGAGGAACCACTGGATGTCACTAATAGCACTAATTTATTAGAATTGATAGATTTTGATGTTCAAGGTCTAGCTGTGATAACTGAATCTGTTGATACAGTTGGTACAAACTGAATAGATTTGGCTACTAGTAACATCACATGCAAAATGCTTTTCAAACCTAAATCATTCCCCGACATGGCTATTGCCATATACCAAAAAGTAGTGAGTGGTGAAATTGAAAAACTTTTCACAAAAAATGGTCTAATAACATGAATAATCTAACTTTAGGTGAAAAACAGGCTACTAAAGGTTTAAGTAACAAGACAGAATTTATTTTCAGGGAAGCAGACAAAGGAGGCAAAGCGGTGGTTCTCAATAAAAATGATCATGAAACAGAGGCCCTGCGTTTGCTCTCAAATTCCAAAATGTATTTCATTTTGGACAAAGACCCTACCTCTGAAATTTCAGTCTGAACTTTTTGACTTGGTTTATGATATCAGCAGAGGGGTTTTATTTCAGAGAATATTACATGTGAATACTTAAAGGTACAATCAGTCAATCACCCATAACCCATACGTTTTACTATTTACCAAAAATTCATAAGAGCACCACCTGCCCACCTGGACACCCTATAATATTGGGCATCGATTTGCTTTCTGAGAACCTGTCAGGCTTTTGTGATTTTTTTCTACAGTCTATAGTGACAAGCTTAAAATCATACATACATGACTACATGAATATTTTTGAAAAATGTGAAAAGTTCATATGAGAGCATACTTATTTATGGATCAGCATAGATCTTACATCCCTCTACACATCTATATGACACAATCTGGGACTCAGAGCCTTAAGGAAAATGACTGACGACAGTTCCATTAGTGGCATGCTCCCATCAAAGTTTCTGTGCTCAGCAGCTGAATTCATTCTTGCAGACTTCTTTTTATTTAAAAATATGTTTTATTTACAGCAAGTAGGTACAGCCATGGGTTTGACTGTTGCGCCCAGTTACACCAACCTGTATTTAGGTTGGTGGGAAAAATATTTTATTTTTAGTAATAACAATCAATATGCTTCGAATATCGATTCTTGGGACCGTTGCATAGACAAACTGTTTATCGTCTGGGATGGCACTGAACAGTTGGCCAATGCATTTGTATCCTGGATCAACAAAACTTATTTAAATTTGCATTTCACCTCAATAATTGACAGTGAAAATATAGATTTCTTAGATTTAAAATTAAAAGCGAGACCAGGACATATTGTCATTACTGAAGGCTTTAGAATGCCAACAGCTGGCAATTCAATTTTGCATGCCACAAGTGCTCACCCCCCCTCATTTATTCTGTCCCATATGGACAATTTTTGCACCTATGACACAACTACTTCTCAGAAGAGACCTTTTCTGAGCAAGCTACAGAGGTGTAGCAGAGGTTCTCTTCCAGAGACTATGACAAACATATTCTAAATGAAGCTTTACACAAAACATCACAGATTAATAGAAATACCTTACTTCAGCCTAAAGCCAAAAACATCAATTAGGATAACATTATTAACTGTATTCTGGAATATAATGCCATAGCCCCACAAATCAAAAACATTGTTTTAAAAAACTGGTGATTGTTACAATAAAGTAGTTCAAGAAATCTCTTTTCCCAACCTCCTAGGGTTACTTACAGTCTTGCCAACAATCTGATCGGCCATTTACGTCACAGTCACTATACTGTGCCTGTCAGATTTATTTATTTATTTAGTTTTTGTTGACCGGGTAAGTGCACTAGACAAAATCCTGCTTATTTTCAGGCATGAACCGGGGGAGGGGGATACAGATGAATGTCAACTAACCTTGGACCAGATTAAGCTGTTGGTCTTATTTTTAGAGAATAAGGGGACATTTGGCCAGGACACCGGGGAAGAGCCCCTTACTCTTTTCGAGATGTGCCATGGGATCTTTAACATCCACCTGAACTACCACCAGAACAGGCAGAAGGGACCTCGGTTTAACACCTCATCCGAAAGATGGCACCTCAGGAGTGCAGCACCCCCCCTCATGCTGCACTACAGTGTCAGTACTGGGATATTAACCCAAGTGCCTGGTGTGGTTACTTACATGGCTTCCCATACAGCCAATTGGCTGTTACAAATGTGGCCATATGGCCTGTAATTATGTGACTTAGAATAAAGAATTTAAACATCCTACTAACAAATCCACTGTAACAATTAAGGAATGTATTAATCGTTCCACTTCATTTGTTGTCTGTGTTGCCCAATGTTCTTGTCCACTTGTCTGTGTTGGCATGACAACTAGACAAGTGAAAGAACATGTGTTGGAACATATAAGGGATATTCATAATTCAAATCTTGATTCAGCACTTGGTGCACATTTCTTAGGAAAACATGACAAAAGGGTGAATGAGGTCAAATTCACCTTCCTTGAACATATTAAGCACCAGATTAAGAGAGGTGACCATGTCACCAAATTGCACCAAAAAGAATCAAGATGGATTTTTAGCCTGAATAGTGTGCACCGAGGAGGTGATAATAGGGAACTTGATTTAACCATGTATTTATAAAAAATTACTTTTCTGTGTTTTGAGACTTTTCTAGGCTTTCTCCTTTTTGATGTCTAGTTATTCTAATTAATTCTCTGAACTATGAATTCAGTAGTTCATGAAGCATAATAATATATAACATATACATGAATGTTAATGTAACTTAAAATAACTAAGAATGTGTAAAAGTTTAAATTGCATAAATTGAATTTACTAATCAGTAATTTAGTTAAGACTGATATATTATAACATAATATTGTCAGGACATCTGATTTCTCACAATGATCTTGTATGTGTTCATTCTCATTTGAAACATTTTTCATATTTCATTAATTGATGCGTGCCTTTAATGGTGGTGCATTAATTATTATAGGAATTCTAAGCAAGTAGATTGATCCTATAAAGGGAATTTTGCTTTAAAAATGTAAAAACCAAAAACAAACAGAAAAATTGAATTGTAAATATTCACTGTTGCAATGTAATATGATGCTGCTTCAGGCTGAACTGTAACAAAGTTTTTTGATTTTGCTTTTAAATTCAATGCTTCACTTTAATTTTCTCTCACATGGCTCTAATGTAAGTGCATTACCTGTATTTAAGTAACAGGTGGTTGAATTTGACTCCACCTCCTGATGAAGAGGGCTTAGATCCCTCGAAGCACTGAAGTGTTTGTGTTTCTTTGGCAGCATTTTTTCCAGTAAATGTATTTTTCTGAAGACTTGAGTAGTGCTGATTTCTTTGTGTTTGGACTTCTGCCTTGTATGCAGCTGCTCCGAATATTTTTTGGTGCACCAGTTCCGTGTGTTTCTTTGTGCAAAAGAACCTAGTCTGCAATTTCCAGATATATTCTCACCAATAGGGCAAAGTAGAAACTTTGTACGCAGGGAGAGCAGATGTAAACCATCTCTGACCAGGTAACTCCTCCTGCAGATCCCTGGACTATTTTTCCCTAACTGAATCAATCAATATTCCCAAGCTTCTTCCTATTGTGCCAGATGCAATTTACTAATCAGATGCTCTGTTGAAGTCCCAACACATGAGATTGGATTAGGGAAACGATTTTTCTACTATACTAGACAAAGCCTCTTCCGACTGACGCAGATAAGCTTTTAGTTGCATATAACTAAAAAAATGTTTGTGGAAGCATATACAGTATCTGGTGTGTAGAGTAACAAAAGGAAGAATGCCCATAGGGCCCACAAGCTGGAATACCTGCTTAATCCCATAGCCAAATCATCTCAAAAAACTCTTATCCATGAAGCTAGGTAAGGAAGTGGAGTTGTAAGCAAATGCTCTATCAATTTTCTGCCAGAGCCAAGTATATGCCACAAACCTGTAACCACTGTTGCAAGGGTTCCCTAGTATATAATGGAAACTTTGAAAGTGGAGTACACTGTGGGAGATTTCCAAAAAGATAGATCATGGAGTCAAATAGATTACCCCATGTGAGTTCAATGGTCTTCTAGTGTGCCATGTATTGTGGATTTATCCAAAATAACAAAAGCCACAACTGAACAGCAATGATATATTTCCATAGGTCAGGGAGATTGAGGCCCATCTTCTCCCACTGCAACTGCAAAAAGGAGTATTTCATCCTGGGGGTTCCGCCTCCAAAGAAAGTGAGATATCAACTTATCCCATGTACCAAAGCAAACCTCCAATGGCAACATCAGGAGCATCTGAAGAAAAAAGAGAATACAAGGGAAAACATTTTGCTGGATGGTCCCCACTCTAACCAAAAAACTCGGAGGGAGCTGAGATCACCTAAAGAGATCCTCTGCCAACTATTGGGTGAAGGGGTCCAAATTAAGCAACTCAACATGTACAAGGTTTTTTGTGAGTTTAACCCCCAGATATTGCGTGGCTTATTTTTGCCATTTAAAAGGGAACCATCTCTTCAAACAATCTGGGGGGGACGTAATTATAGAGAAGGACTTCAGTCTTTTGGTCATTCACCTTATATCCCTTCAACTCTCTGAACAAGTTAAGTTGATCCCAAACCCAAATTGAGAACTCTGGAGAGGTCCATGTGAGCGAAATATCATTCTCAAACAATGAAATTTTGTGCATACAGACCCCCATTGGAATTCCCTCCACCTTCGGATTGGTTCGTACGGCTATCACCAAAGGCTCCAAATAAAGAGTGAATAGCAGCGGGGACAGGGGGCATCCCTACCGGGTCCTTCATGAGAGAGCAAAGGGATCAGACAGAGAGCCATTAAGCTTCAAGTAGGCCTGAGGAGAGCCGTAGATATTTTGGAGCTGTTGAATCAACTTATCTGGAAAGCCGAAATGTGACAGGATCACCCAAAGAAAGGATCAGGTGACACTGTCAAAAGCCTTCTCCACATCCAAACCTAAAAGAACTAAAGGCATTTTTCAGGAATGGGTATAGTCTACTAGCAGGTAGGTATGCCTGACTGCATCCTGGGCCTGCCGGGCCCTAATAAAATCCACCTGGTCAGGGTCAATGATAGAGGGAAGCATATGTTCCATTCTGGACACCAGTACCGACATAACATTTTTATAATCAAAGTTGAGCATCAAGATTAGGCAGTAAGATGTAGGATCATTCTGCAGCCTAGGGATGGCAGCCATGACTGCATATTACCATGAGGGAGGAGGAGGAGGAGGGTCACCATTCTGAACTGAATGATAAGTCAACACCAGGGGCCGAGGCAGGATGTTATCCCAGCATAACACCCACTCTGTCATGCATTATTTCTTTAATCTGCAATGGTCACTGAGACATATAGTACTTCATTAGAAGTTGTGATCTTATGACAGGTGCAGTTGCTCCTGGAAGAGAGATGGTACTGGAGATTGTTCTTGGAGTTAAAGGATGCTGCTTGTGTGAGTTGAAAGAGTCAGAGGGATGGTCAGTTTTGATGCTCCCATGCCCCCCAAAAAACCCTTGTTTGTTGGGAAGCACTCGTTTCCCTGATCCTCTGGGTACTTGCATTCACCTTACTAATCAGACTATGGTGGACATCTTTGGTCCTTGTAAGTTCTATTTTCATACTTTAGTTTTCTGCAAACTGCTGCAGTGTGTCCTCTGAATACCACAGGCAGATGATGGGCTTTCCAGAAGATGGTGGCTGAGCAGGTGGTTGTCATCGTGGCTGCAGGGCTTTGTCAAAGCTGGCTGAGAAAGGAGCTGAGCTGTAAATTATTGATGGATGTGATGAGTAGAGACACGTGTTTTTCTTAAATAAGAAATAACAAGAAATTCAAGTATAAAAAGAAATAACAAGAAATTCAAGGTATAACAAGAAATAAGAAATTAAACATATAAACAGAATGAAATGAAACAAGCACATGAATAAATTAAAAAAATTGCTGTTTGGGAGGCAAGAACTTATCAAATGTTTGCAGCAGTTGTTGTTTAGGTTCTGTTATTACCACAGAGATGGTCCACAGGGAAACTACAGCGGAATTGTTTAATTCACAAAACCTTTCAAGACTATAGCATAATCCTGCATTATACAATGTAGCATCCTAGGAATGTGATTTCTTGTGTATAAAGAAAATACAAAATCACACATGCCCCCACAATACAAAGCATCATGGGCTGCATATGCAAATCACCACAGAATGTTATGCTGGTCCAACTTTAAGCAGAATTGCATGGTGTCAAAAGGCCTCTCACACAGTTTGCAAAGGGTGCTAACAGAAGACATAGACACGTGTTTCGTCCTACCAGGACTCATCAGTATGCCTCGTCTGTTTGACACCCCAGTGGAATGGACCAGCTACCCTTAAGACAGTGTGTCTTGGATATGTTGTGGTGAACCCATTAAAATAAAAAACTATTTAAAAGACAAAGAACCTCTGTGCGCAAACACTGAGGCAAGGGTTACCCCAAAGGGCATTTGGCTGGGAAGCCAAGTTTCAATAAAATACAAAATCACACATGCCCCCACTTGTGTATAAGGTCATTTTGAGGTAGTTTATTAATGTAAATGTGATAATGAGAAATAAAACTAAATTTTCAATGAATAAAAAGAAATAACAAGAAATTCCAGAAAAGTAAAAAGAAAAGTTACAAAAAATAAAAAGAATTTCACAGGTCTCCAGTGATGAGATTCTCTATCATTGCTTGTTGCTGCAGGATGCATGTTGTGCGTACAGCCATTCATGAGTTTTAAAGTCCTTGCACACTGGTGGACTGGAAGATGACTGGCTGCATGGTCATGTCTATGACACAAAGTGCTGGTGCATTCATGTTTGTGGCTTTCAAGGATTGATTAAACACACCAGATGGCTTGTTTACCACTACTGCTGAGTAAGTGATTTTTTTCCCTAACACAAAACCGTGCTTTTGTTTGTGTTCCCCATTTATTTATTGTATTGCCCTGAGTTTCGTTTCTGAGTGGTGAATGAAGACTCTGTGTTGACAATGTGAATGGACATGAAGGGGGCAGAGTGGTACAGTATGAGGAGCGGATAGCTTGATGTAGTTACTTTTGCTTATTTATTTTTGTTACTCCCCTAATAGCAGAGAGTGGAGGCTGCAGTGAAGCCATGTTGTAAGCAGAGCGAGGAGGGCAGAATGCTGTGTGCAATGTGAAGGGGAGCTGTACATTGCAGGGCCAAAGCATTTCATGTAGCCAGTGGAAGAGTCCAACACTACAGCTGTGATCATTGAGAGGCAATGTTTTAGAGCAACAGTACTTGTAGGAGGCAAAAAGAAGGCTAGAGCAGTCTGTCAGGCTGAGCAGTGCAAAGTAGCATGCAGAGTACCATGTGAAGTTTTAAGTTTTTTTTTCTGACTGCTGTTCTCAGCCATGTTTGGGAGAGTTCGTTGCAGCTGCAGTTCAGCTGAGGGAGCCTGAACAACAAGAATTCCTGGAAGCCAGTCAGACTGAGTTGTTGGGAATCCATGGGATAGAGGCTAAAGTAAAGAGTGGCAAGTGGTGCTGCATTAATGTTTATTTTCTTTAGTTATGAACTCAGATATGGTGAGTGGGAGACATCAGGTGTGGAGGCAGCATTGCAGAAGCTGGATAAATTTGGTGCAGGCCTTTGCTGCCATGAGGAGAGTTTTGCAACAGAGAGGTGGGTATAGATACTCTTATGGACTCTGGAGGTGCTCAGGGCCTGGGAAGAGTAACTGCTGGCAGCTTGGTTGTTTATTAGTTATGATCATAGTAATGTTCCTCATACAGTCAGCAGAGTACAGGAGATTGGGAATTGTGCTGCATTTGATGTTGGTTTCACCATCTGCTTGTCTCAATATCACAGGAGGAGTGGCTGTGGTACAGTTGCTCTAGGATCCAGCTCTTGAAACTGCTCGACTAGGGAGGGAGACTTGGAGACCAGCGACACACTTACTGTTTGGGAACCAGTGCAGGCAGTCAAGATACGGCCCTGGCAGGAGATGGGCTGCATTCTCCACCATGTGTTGTATTTTGGTGTTGGTCTGCCACTAGGACTTTTACTTTCTCTTCAAGTTTGCCATGCCCATCTCTTGCTGAACGATGGATGCCATATTGCTGGTAGGGTGAATAACTTAGATAGATGCATAAAATAAAAATAAAATATGGTCTTTATTCATCACAGAAGACATCAGCACACCATGAGGCTATGCCACTGACTGAGGGGTTTCACAGGGCCCCTGGTATGATAAGGCACTTCCTTTGACAACATGAATGTTCTGAGTGCTCTTAAAGGGGTGGCAGCTAACATTACGCTCCCATGCTGAATTGTACTTCACGCACGTGCTATTAAAATTTTTAGACTTCAGGTGGGAACCTTACTGCATATTTTTGGGGACTGATGTTTTTGGGAATGGTACACAAGCTGAAGCATACGAATTTATAATATGGTTCAACAGGAATGAATATAATTTGAAATTTACCTGTCCTTACAGCCAATTGAGTCTTAATTTCCTTAATGTTAATGTCTTTATTGATAAGAACAACAAGGTAAATGCCACAACTTTTACCGAGTAAACTGTCACTGACAGTTTGTTGAAGCAGACATCTCATAGCCCCGCAGTTTCATAATAACTATCCCTTATCACCAATTATACAATGGCAAGAAAGAATCCTGGATTCTGATTGGCCAGTGTGTGCCTGAGACAATGATGTTATTACTCAATAACATCACTGTATTGATTTTCCACTAGGGATATTCTCTTTTTATATTATAAAAATCTACTAAAAACATTTCAAATTTTTTTTCATTTTGTGTAACATCGATCCATTGTATAATTGCAATAAGGCACTCCAGGGTGTGTGTCATTGTGTAATAACATCACTCCTGGGTGGTTGAAGCACTCGGCTTCACCTCATGCTTCAATCCACCCCAGGAGTGATGTTATTACACGATAATACACACCTTGTCATGCCTTATTGCTTAAATATTGATCATCCTTAGCCATGTTGCAACCCTGGCACTTACCATAGGGCAAATTCCAAAATTTAATTCAGAAGATTACAGAATTTAAAAGACAAGCTAGTGCACAGTCACTTTACCATCCCCAAGATAGTGCCTAATTATCTCCATTGGTTACCCCCACAACCAAAAGGGATGTATTGTTATGGGCATTGCAGTACAGGTCAGCATTGCCACCAGGCCAATGAATTTGAGATAGCTCACAGTAACAAAATTGCAGAAGTGAGACATTTATAAACTGTAGCTCATATTTTGTGGTCTAGTTTTTATTGTGCCCCAGACACAAACTTTATAGCAGGAGAACCGTCATACAGATGAGAGAGAGAGAAAGAGAGAGAGAGACTGAGACTGACTACAGGAGCATATTAGAAGCATAAAAAATACAACCAGTGGGGCTCTATGTACTATGGTACGGAGTGCCTATGAGCCGCATACCCATCCCATGTAACCGCTCCACACCCATTGTGCCCCCCACACAGCCAGCCATGGGATTCACCTACTGGGCGTGCAGCCCCACCACCAGACCAGGTGGGGGGCATGCCAGGGGGCATGCCCACAATCCGTGACATTCACAGATTCACAGAGTGCTGGGTGCAGGGAGCACACAGTAAGCAGGAGGAACCCCTGCCATAAGGTCTGCAAGCCTCCTGGGATGTCACCCCCAGTCACCGAAAGGTAGGCGGGGACTGCTGTCCCCCACATCATGCCACCCCAAACTATGGGCAGTGAATGGTGGTCTAGGGATGGCTGAATGGGCACCTGCCCACTTCTTGGTTTCCACACATTGTACGGCAGAAGCCACTTCTCCGCACCCGCGGGTGCAGGGGAACCACAGGCTAACTGGGTCAGGCATCCCATTGGATGCCTGCCCGGTCTGTGTATCTGTCCTCCATGTTCCCATGCACCAGGGGGGTGGGGCCACAGACAGGCACACTCCAGTAGTGCATACCCCAGGTGCACACCTGTCAGCTGGTGCAACTCTTCTCAGGCAGGATACACACCTCTGGAGCATACATCCCACCCATATGTGCATAGGGCCCAATGAAAGTACGGTAGGAACACACTTCAGGCAATTACATCAAGGCAACATCAAATCTGGTCAAATTCATGGGTATGGAACAGGTTGCCATTGGCAAGTATAGGGGAGATAGACTCAGAAAATTTCACCTGAGGGATACCTACTGGATATTTGCTCTCAGTAGTTTTCAGTCCAGTTGGCTTGAATTAGGACTGGGATTTAAATTCCTTCCTCTAAGTTATCAGTTGAACAAATTGCAGTGACTGAATCAGTGCCATGCCAGAAGATATCTATGGGGGTATTGTGTACATTTCCAAATGAATCTGTGTTACCCTTTGAATATTATGATGGTATAGGAAATATTGCCTAGTATCTGCAGCTTAAAAAATGTTAATTTTTGATGTATCTGATTTCATGTTTGACTTTTTCCGGTGGAACCAGAAGTGGTTTGATGTAAGCAGCAGATCTCTAGATTGCACAGCACCTTAGCCACTATTCAGAGATGACAGCAAATACCATTAACTGCTGGATTTCATGGCTAATAGTAGTCACAACAGCGTGACCTCCATTCCTATGAACTCTCTTATTCAGTTTGCAGAGACTCTAATTCATAGCATTGTTCTAATTTATTGAGTTGGTCATTTCTATATGATGTTTTGTAGACTCACATTTTTATTGTGTGCCTACACCTCTTCTTTAACGCTGCTTTGTGCACGTTTTTCACTTTGTCTCTCACTTGGTGGTTATTAAATTAGAAGGCAATCACTAGCTGCTGCACTTCACCACTTCCCCTGTATAATTGGTTCTCTTGTCATCACATGGGACCTCAAGTGGTATCAGTAGATGTGTGGTTCTGTTAGAAGTCTGCCTCCTGAAGAAGACTCAGTTGGTCAAAGTGCATGCATATATTGGTGTTACATGACGTGCAGACAAGTTACTTGGAAATAAAAATCCTGCAAACTTTGAAAAACATTTTTGTATGTCCTGTTTGTGGTGAGTGCACCTTTAAAACATTTAGGTAGCTTGTGGGCTAGTGGGATCCAATGAACATTTCATTATCCAAATTCAAGTTCTCGTTTCTCTCCACATCTTGTTCTCTTTCCTGTGACAACTGTTCCTAAATAGCAGACCACCCAAGGCATCAGACACCAAAACTGAGGGTCCTAAAGTTACAACCCAAGCAAAGACATACACTCAAGAGGGCACAAGCAAGAAATAACCCTTTGGGGACTTTGGGATCCCCCAACATCATTGTGGTGGCATCCAAATGAATATTTATATAGGACCGGTAGGTGGGGACCCAGTTTCTGAGCAGGGTATGTCTTCTAAAACCACATATTTCTTGGGCTATGATGGACTTACAGGGGACCCGGTGGGGCAACCTGGACCATGGAAGCAAATTTGCCATTGTACTTCTCCCACGATGCATTTGGAATTATTTTGGGGAATCCTTCTCGCTGTAATGTATCTCTGCTCTTATTCAACCTAACTGTTCATCTCTTATTTAATAATAAGAGCCATGGGTCCTATGATGGGCATATGGTGCACTTTTGTCACCTTTTTAAAGCCCATCATTGCATATTATATGAAAGTTGTGGTGTCTTACCCAAATTAAGTGTATCAAGCTCAATTGTTTACTCTTTTTCACAAACTGTTTCATTCCATGATTGTGTTGAATGTGGCTGCAACTTTACAGGTGAGACAAATATCACACAGTTTACATTCAGCTACCTTGCCCAAATTTATTGTCAAAAAATGTAAATGGACTACTATGGCAAGAGAAGGTTTGCAATCAGTGGTCCATCTTTGCTAAATGAGTTGTCCTTTAATTTGTGCTGTACTGTCAGTTTTAATACATTAACACTTCATGTTTCTTAAGAAGCTCTGAATCAGTTTGAAGGCAAATGTTACATTTTAATTTGTAAATAATTAGCGTAAAAGTGACTTGCTGTACTGTAAGTTAAGTGTATTCTAAATAATATTTATGTGCACCAGGTGTGGCTGAAAATGGAGACCAGTGACCTGGTCCAATTTCTAGGTTTACCAATAAAAATCAATCAATCAATGAAGATGTCAGCTTCCACCTACTGTGCACTCCCAGCTTAGTCCATTCTCCTTCCTCGAGACACCTGAGGCCTGATTTTCAAAGGGTCAAAGACAGCCCAGGGAGTAAGTTCCATGTTGCAGTTTACCAGTGTGGAAAACATTGCCACACCTGCATGTATTCCAATCATCAGCCTGTGGTGTGCACAAGTGGTAGGTGTGACTGCGGAAGATGTTATGCTTGGTCCTACCACATGTAGCATTCTGATGCAGCCGTGCAAGGAAAATGGCTGCAAGCTGCCATAAATCATGGAGCTCAGCACAGACTGGCTCTGTGTCTGAAAATGTGGTGCATGCGGCAAGATCTGCAAGCATAGGAGGGAAGCCAACTACCTTGCACATGTATGATTTACTTCCCTTTTGAAAATCCAGCCCTCAGTGTTTCTTTACCCCCTCCCATAGGGTCACTAGGAAATGTTTTCTGCCACTTTACTTCCAGCCTGGATACATAGCTACTTGTTAAAAAATGAAAGACGCTGGGATACCTGGCACCTAACTTATTCTGCTCACTTCTCTACACTGTATACTGAGCACTGTCTCAGCCAACTGTCTGACTCCATGCTCTTGGCTCTTCCCCCTTTTCTTTCCCAGGGACCAACCCACATGCTGTAGAGGAAACAGGGAAACAATCACATACTGCAGCCTTGTTGGGGAGTATGTTACATATCACAAAATGTCCCTACGCAATGTTCTTTATTTAGAAAACATTCAACTTGTTCACAGATGGCAGAGCAGAAAGCAAAATGTCTGTCTCCCTTTCATATGCTTTAGCAAGCGACTGGCCACAAGAACTGGCTTCAGTGAGTTCATGAAGTGTCCTCAGATTGGCAAGTAAATTGACCTTCCCACAGCCTGCAACACCAAACTCATACTATATGCAGACGATGCTGTGCTCCTGAGCAGCAGCATGTCTCAGGCTGCCCTACAATCTGAGCTGCAGAACTCCGTCTCCAAACTCGAGGACTGGTTCTGTAGTCATAAGTTGCTACTAAACAACAAACAGACCAAGACCATGCTTATGTCCAGCCCCCACAACAAAAATAAGCACCACCCCCTCATCATCTCCAACTCATGCAGTGAGCTGCTGGAAAACGTCCACTTGTTCAAGTATCTAGGGGTCATAATAGATGATACTGTTACATCTGTGTACCATATTAACTCTCTGGTCAAGACAGTCAATACCAAGACTGGTGTACTATACAGGCACAGGCAATACTTCTCTCCAGGGGCCTTCGGCCTCTCAGTCCACAGTTCCATTATATCTACTATTGACTACGGACTAGTGGTCTACCGGGCGGCAACAGATACAGCACTCATGAGGGTTTAGACTGCACTCAACAAAGCCTGCAGACTCACCCTGGATGCTGAGCATGGCATTCACACCTGTACTCTGTACGAATGCACAAATTGGCTGTCACTAAGAAACAGGGTCAAACTCCAGACTTGTATCCTAGGGAAGAAGGCTCTATTTGGTAAAACACCACCTTGTGTAGGCAATTTGATCAAGGTGGCCAACTCATTATAGGTCACCAGAGGTAGGACTAGAGGAGCCTTGGCTATCCCCTTCCATTGCACATCACTTGGGCAACATGCATTTGCCTACTGGGCCCCTTGTGGCTGAATTAACTCCCCAGGCACCTCTTGGCCACCAGTTGTCTGGCCCAATTCAAAACTGACCTCAAACAGCACCTAATAACCCCCTCTAAGTGCATCTGCCCCTAAGTCCAGCCGCACCTGCTCTCTCTGCCCCCCAGCAAGCACTAGGCAGGCCTCAGGTACCCCCCCCCATCTCTTCTCATGAAATCCCACTCCCTAAAAGTCATCTGTGATGAGCTGGGTCTTACACAAATAGTAACTGAACCCACAAGAATCAATGCTTCTAACTCTGCCAACAGCTCACTCTTAGATGTCATCTTAACTTCGCATCCCCATATAATCTCACATTTTGCAGTTTTCCATAATGTAATGAGCAGCCACAGTATCGTTGTATGTACAAGATTACAATCTAAAACCCAGCAGCACCCTAAATTCAGAATCAAATGCTCATTCCGTAAATTCAACTCAGTAAACTTCCTAACCGATTTAGCTATGATCAGGTGGCAAGGCCTATATCTTGTCAAATCTGCTGATGCCACCGTCTCTGTCCTAAATGACAACCTCACCACCATAATTAACAAGCATGCTCCTCTTATTAAAATGAGGGTGTGGAAAATCTCGCATCCGTGGTTCACTCAAGAGCTCAAATCTGCACTTACCAATAGAGACAAGCTATGGGCTAGGGCCAGGCACACAAAGGACCCGGCAGACTGGCAGGCATTTAGAACTGCCAGAAATGTCTGTGTTAAAAGTGTATGTGCTGCTAAAGCATACTTCTACATCTCCACTCTGGAGCAGGCTAAAGGGAACTCCCAAAAAATCTGGAAGACACTGAGATCCATTGAAGGCCATCCTGCTTCTTCTTCCTTTCCCACCAAGATTCTGGCCAAGGAAGGGATGGTTGAAAATAAACTGCGAATCCTCAAAGAACTTAACCTTCACTTTGCTACTGCCGGGTTGGCATTCGACTCCTCCCCATATGCTAGCCGAGTGAATAGCAACACTAGCCCAGATACTACACATGCTACTCCACCTCATCCCTTCCAGTTGTGCCTGTTTAGCTACAAAGAAGTCGAAGACATAATTCTTAGCCTTGACACCAAGAAAAGTGCAGGGGACGATGAACTTGAATAATTTTTCTTGTGGTTAGGCTATGCCCAGCTCACAGTCCCCATCCTTCACATCTTCAGCCTCTCTATTACCACAGCCACTGTTCCATCCTGCTGGAAATCTGCCCATATTCTTCCTCTCTTCAAATCAGGAGATCCTTGTGACTTAAAAAACTACCGTCCTATCGCTATCTTGTCTGTTCTCTCCAAAGTGCTGGAAAAACTTATATACAACCAACTAAAAAATCACCTTAAAGCGCACTCACTCCTAAACCCGGACCAATCTGACTTCAGGTCGAAGCATAGTACCATCTCAGCCTTGGCTAAAGTCTCTAATGACTGGATCCATGCTATGGACACCAAGAAGGTTACTGGTGCAGTCTTTCTAGACCTCAGTAAGGCCTTCAACACTGTAGACCATCACCTCCTAATCACCTGTCTTGCCTACATAGGTGCCACTCCACTTACCTTACAGTGGTTTAACAGTTATCTCACAGGAAGGATAAAAAAGTCAAAGCTGATGGCCTACTATCTGCCCCCCTTCCAATTGCCAGAGGAGTCCCTCAAGGCTCCATCCTAGGACCAATACTTTTTTCCCTGTACATCAACAACCTTGACTCCCACATAAAGAACTCTAGCATACATTTCTTTGCGGATGATGCAGTTTTGTACACATCAGGCTCATCCTTAACTGAAGTCAGGGAAGCACTCCAAGCTGACTTTATCCAGTTAGAAAGCAAGCTTATCAATGCCAAGCTTCTCTTAAATGCAAAAACCAAGACAATGATTTTCTGAGACTTGCCTTGTCTGGTGCCCTACATGCCACCAAAAACTTCATAGTTACCTCCTAGGTGAACCCTTGAAGTCATACCTAAATTTAAATATCTAGGTATGTGGATAGACAACAAGCTCTCCTTCAATGGCCACATCGAGGATCTATCAAAGAGGCTTAAAGCATGCTTGGGTTTCTTCTTTAGAAATAGGACCCTCTTTTCTCTCGCGACCCGAAAAAGACTTGTCCAAGCAACATTCCTTCCCTTGCTTGACTACGGAGACTTTATCTTTATCTCCTCCCCAATCTTGAGCCTATCTAAACTGGACATACTCTATCACCGTGCTCTTCACTTTGTTACTAACTCTGCGTTACAGGACCCACCACTGTGATCTTTATGCAGCAGTTGGATGGACCTCTCTTGCCACCAGACGCCTCCTGTATGCTGGCATTTGGACCCTCAAATTACTACTCCACAAACTGCCTGTCTATTTAACGTCTCTCATACACATCTCGCATTGCATCTACTCCCTAAGGAAATCCGACCTTATCCTGCTAGATGTTCCCAGGACATGTACCACAGCTGGCCAAAGAGCTGTCTCATACGCCCTCCCAAACATTTGGAACCAACTACAAGCCATGCTGAAGCTAGCCAGCATCGTATCAATTAATTCCTACAAAACACTAGCTATCTCTAAATTAAAAGACATATGTAGGTGCTACTAGGCCCCCAACGCCAAGTCAACTTCCTAGGACCAACTGGCCCTCTACTTATTAAGCTGAAATGTGTTGCATAATTTAGGCAAGGTTAAAGCTGAATGTACTGCATATATAGCATAAGGACTTCTATTGTGTATACCTCTTGTATTATATATTTTTTTCTTTGTTGTTCTACATTTTATATCTCCTGTCTATGTAATTGTGAACTGTATGTATGTGCCTCAGGACCTCCTTGTGAATGAGCTTGCTCAACAGAGTCTTTCCTGCAATAAACTTGAACTTGAACTTGCCTCAGCAATCAGTTTGCATCATGTTCCTTTGGCAGCTGCCACCCCACCTTCCCCTCCCAACTCCCAGTCCTGTGAGTTTCCTTAACAGTCAGTACTAATGCAAGCTGCCTGACCATGCCCCCTCACATTCCACCATTTACACTAGCATATCTTCTCTGCTCAGTCTCCCCTTACCCCCCATTTCTCCCTATACCTTATCGCCCTTCTTACCCCACCTTTCACCTCCACTGCAATACCTACCTCTCTCTCGTACATCCTTTCTTCACCCCACTGCCAGCTATCCCCATCCCTCTGAACTACTGACAAGGCACTTTTTGGCTGCTTATTCCCCCCCTCCACCCTCATAAAGTGTTTTTCTTGTTATTTTAACTTGTACCTATGTTCTGAGTTATTCTGTAAATTCTGAATCCAAGCTGTATCGTTCATTGTGATATACATTTGCTTTCTCCTATTGTACTTTGTTTTGCAATCTATGACATGGAACCTTTGTAAAAGAGCTTGAGCTCAAAGGTCTTTTCCGAATTACTAAATAAATAAAATAAATAAATAAAAATATGTGAGATGTTGAGATTCGGCAAACAGGGATTCTCCAATACTGCTGGATAGTGCATACTATACATTTTTCGATCCAGAATTATGAATAGTGCATTATTGATATTTCAGTATTCATTACTCACTTAGTTTTATTGTAGCTTCTGATGGATTCCTTGTGTCACTGAAAAAGCAGAATACATTTGGCAAGTCACAGTTCTATGCTTCAGTTGCCCAGAGCTATTTCTACTTGCCGCAGGCAGGTTTTTGATGTGTATTGTCACAGTGCACTTGTGTTTTTATAAGTAACAAAGGAGACAGCAAGGCTAGATGTGCAGTTTTGCTGTAAAAGATTTCTTCTGGTGCTTGTTTCCTGGAAATTTCACACTTTGTTTGTTCTTGTTACTATTTCTAGCTGAACAGACTTTCCTGAAAAGCTCCAGCTGTCTTGAGTTTTAATCCAGCCTAATTTAAAAAGCAGCACAAAAGGGGAGACCACATTTTTAATGATTTATCTTCAAATATCCTACTGAGAGATCTTAATTGATTCCTTTTAAATAAACTGCATTCCAGTGTGAGTAATTTAAACTACGCTGCAGGGTAGGGTTTACATAATCCCTTGCACTGGAATCTTAAACCCAATGCTGCATGATATTATAACTTGAAAATACTGTGAACAGTAATACACAATCACATACAGAGCAAAGCTACTTAAACAGATTCATCCATATTCAGAAACGTTATCTTTTTAAAACATTATGTTTAGGTAGAATTCATCTTACAGTCAATTCTTTGTTGTATTTATCTCTCTTCATTGAATGTTACTGGGGATATTTGCATGAAAACATGATCTCTGTGTCTCAGACTTCATCTCTTCCTCCTATTTTTCCCTTTGCTGACATTACAATTCTCTGGTGTTATCACAATCTGCTGTTGCTGAAAAAATTATGATGTCACAAAACAGTGTATTACAATTTCGGCCAAGAGAAAAACTGGAGCACCAGATAACACAAAGATTCTTTTTTTCATGCCAACATTCTCAGTAATTAAGAAAGCGGGCAAATAAATTGAGAAAATATTTGAAATTAAAGATCTAGTGTACTGTTTAACACTAATATTAGATTTTAAAGGCTGTCAACTATTACCTTTTGTGTCAGAAGTACTTTTGCATTTTCCTTTGGTTAATTAGAAGATTTGTTACTTGTAACCCCCGCTCCACCTTTTAGGAAGGGAGACCAACAATGGGGTTAGTATCCCTGTGAAATCCTTGGGCCAAAACCTACTGCAGGTTAGAGTGTTCTTTTCCCCTCTGTAGGAGCTGGCAGCTATTGGCTGGGAGTACCCTAGGAAGGTGCAGCTCGCAGAGGCCAGGCAGGAGAGTGCGGGTTCCACAGGGAGTTCAAGAGTGGAAGTGAGAGATTTCACTTCTGAAGTGGTTCATTTTTGGGACTGTCAAGGAGCCCATCCAATACTTTTCTGAAGACATGGCAGTGTCCGTCTGAGATAAGACCCCTGTGAGGGGTGCTGACCCTTAAGAAGCCAAGGGAGGTAGCTGCTATTGTTAACCGCTATGGGGATCAAACCTGTGGATTGGAGAAGTGTATGCAGGAGGCACTGGTTGGAGGAGAAAGGCAGAAAGGGACTTCATGTTCATGATTGGAATGTCTACCCTAGTCGTACCCACTGGGAACAATGAAGGGCAGAGTCTGAGCTGTTAAGAGGGACAAGAAGGGGCTTCATTTCCGCTGTGAGAACCACCGCCATTTTGTAACCAGGCATATGGGAGCATCAGTGAGGATGGCTTTCATAGGCTCCATGCTGCCCTGGTGTTGGATGAGTGAAGTAGCTCCATTGGGTCAGTAATGGATATGAAGCAAATGTCATAAGGGGGTTGCAGCCGCGTGAGTCTTGGAGCTGCAGTCTGGACCAGGGAATCGGATCTGTGAAGTTGCAGCCACCAGTGGGTACTGCCATAGAGAGGGATACTCTGCTGGAGAGAGAGAAGCATGTCTAGAAGCTGTAAAGGTGCAATAGGATCCTGCCACAGTATGAATGTAGCCAGCAGAGGGAAGCTGTTTCAAGTCTGGGAAGGGGAGAGTGAAAGTGGAAAATATTTGTTCCAATGGAAGCTGCCACATGGAGACAAATAGCATGTTTGGGGATATTGTTCGTGAGACAAAGGGATGACCAATTTGTATGGACTGTGGACTTTGCACTGATGGACAGTGAGCTATGAGCAATGCCAGAACTGAGAACTAGGGACCCAGTGGTCCAGTGCCCAGTGTTTTTCATGGGACATAGTATTTCTATAAAACCTCCATGGAATTATCAAGCTTCCTGAATTTATAGTCATTAAATGTTTTCTACTGTTTCCATGGCATTTGGACTGATTACTGCCTGCATATGATTATGCTATTAACTCAGTTGCTTTCTATCCCTGCCACCCCATAAGGAAGTTTGCATCCTGGTCTAGAAGAACATAAGCTGAGTCAGCATAAGGTTTCTGTTGTGGTTGCCCCTTCCCCATGGACTTAACACCACCATACCCCTATACACCAGGAAGGGGGGCTACACATGGGGGCTCATCTGGGATTTGGGGTGCCTTTTGCCCCAAATTTTCTCCGCTGTGGTGGCTGGGTAAAGTTATGAACTGTTTGGACTTTCCCTGCTGGAAGTTGGAGTTTAAGATGGCAGTGGGAAACTATGAAATTTTAAGCCTATCTTGATTGGCAAGACGAGACCGATGGCCTGAACATGTGAGGGCTATGTAAATGGATGGAATACCAACTGCTAACTGTATGAGGATTGGACTGTTGTGCCAAGAGGGTGTGTGGCTGCAGACTGTTTGGCATCCTGTGGGAGCATGCCTGTTCAGAGGAACAGGGTGGTTATTATAGAGAACATATATTTTTGACTTTAGCTTTGTTGTTTTTTCATAGAGGAAGGAAGCTAATATCTCCCCTGTACCTCTCTGTGCCCATTTTGGGGTGAACTGTGTCTGGACACCTGAATTTCAGTGAACTGCACCCTAGTAAGCATTTGTGTTCATTCTGCTGGTCAGAAATAGGGAGGCGCCTGGGAGAGTTCAGCTCAATAGAGTCTCAGTGTGCAAGACTGGCTAAAGCATAGATTAGGAGTTAAGAGTATGAACAAAACAGTGGGATTGAGAAGTGACAATTTTTTCTTCTGTTTTTGCTTCAGGGGGTGATCAGATTAGCCCAATGTTTAACATTGTGGAGAATCCTCCAGAAGTGGAAGTAAAGGTGCTCATGAAAGTATTTAAGTGGCTGTGTGAGACAACAGAGAAGTCACCGAAATCAATCCCCTCCCAGGAGTGTGTCTTTTGATGATTCTATGTACCAGAAGTAAAGCTTGTCCCAGTGTATACCTGGTGCTGTAGTGAGGGGCTGCAAGTGCATGGTTGGATACCCCAGGCACATCAACTGTAGATTCAGAGGAGGCCATTGCCACAGGATGGGAAAAGCTCCTAGGGGCCATGCTCCCTGGGAAAGAAACTGATTCTGCCACCACAGCTGATAACAGTGAACACCCCCCCCCCAGCAAGCACAGTACCAGCAAAGAGTCCAGTGACCAGTGTTGGGAGCAGTTCCCCTTTTCCTAAAGTCGTGCTATCACCCAAGCTAATGACCCCCAAGGATTGCAGTTCTTCCACGGTGGGGGGAAACCAGAACAGCCCAAGCCATCTAAGGCTATTTTTTCCAAGAAGTCTGCCTCCTCAGGTGTATCGACAGCTGTTCTGTCAAACAGCAAGTCACCAAGTCCTTCCACTCTAACACAAACACCAGAACCCATAGGCACCCAGGAGCCTGCTTCTGAAGAACAGAAGCCTGCAGTTGACATGGAGGCTGAGTGGGAAGAATTATCCTTCCGAGCTACCCCAGTGGATTGTCTTTCAGAGGGCCTTTCCCTGTCTCGGGACCCATCCCTATGTGTGCATCCCAAAGCTAAGTCCCATGCTGGTATCTCTAGGAGAGAAGTAAAGAGGGAATGCCAAGATTGGCAGTATCAAGAGAGAGAGTGAGTTGTTGCCTCCTGGAAGGGTACCTCAAACCACTATCAGAAGCATTCCTGAGTGGTCTCAAGCTGAATGGATTTTCCACAGACAGATGAAGCAGGATCACCCCCAATATGAGTCCCTGTATCTGCCAGAGCATATTTGGGATGAGACAGAGTCAAAGAGAAAAGAATGGGTGTTGAAGGCCTTTTTTTAAAAGATTTATAAGAAGCATGGGATGGATGCTTTCAGTTCCACCATATCTTTGCAATGTTTATATTTACTGTCGCTTTTCCTGTCTGTATGCTCTGCTGACTCAATGTATTTAGTTGCAGTATTGTACCGGTTCACCTGCTACGCTGTCACAATGAGGTCTGTAACACTCATTGTACTAAGTTACGATATTGCACTTGTTCACCTGTAACGATGTGGTCTGTAATACCTGGTGAAATGATGTTGTCTGTAATACTTGTTGTACTCTCCCGGGTCGTTCCTGAAAATAGGCATACAACTTGTCTAGTGTACTTACCCAGTAAACAAAAGCTAAATAAATAAATAAAGTGGTACAAAGGATTACCAAAGGGATCTGTGGGAGCAATGCCTTTGAAGGACTGACTCTGATGAAGAACTACACCCTGATTCACAATTTGGAGGGAGGTCATGCCCAGTATAGTGACGAATCCACGGATTTGTAGGATGGCCCTGCTCTAAGCTGGACCCCCGTTATAACTTCTCCCACTGGTAGGATGCTCAGTGTGAAGATGGAAGGCCTGGCATTGTCTCAAGTGCTGTAAGCTGAGCCACCCACCGAGGATCAGCAGATGGGTAAGACCATTCTGTTTTCTTGCTCTTTGTTATTGTTATGATGGCCTATCCCATTGGTCTCAGAATACTGAACTATATAATTACAATTTTCAGGTGCCCCCTTGGGTTATGGGAAAAAAAGGTGGGGGGAAACATTGTTATGTGTTACACAAGCAATAACACACAATGAGGTGTGGATTATCACCTGATAAGAGCACGCCCATGTGCTTGTGCCGAGTGCCTTTTGTGCCTGGGCATGCTTTTATCTGGCGATAACCCACACCTAGGAGTGTGTTATTGCACTTATAAAATGGGCCCCTCTGTACAAACATTACCCTGGAAATTAAGTCAATAATTAAAATATGTGTCATAAGTATAGCAGTACAAAAGTGGAAAAAACAGTCCCTGCATTTGTAATCCAGAACATATGTAAAATCCCACCTCACTCCCACCCCCCCATACACAGACATTGTATTTATTTCCCTACATGCACACTTTAAAAAAATAATTGTTTCTATGTTTCTTTTTTTTTAATTTGTTTCCATCATTTGACAGATTGCGACTGGCAGCTTGAAGTAGCCAGGGAGTGGTCGGTATGATTTATAATGAGGCAACCCCCCCCCCAACATACACATTTTATTCTAGTTTTTTTTCTGCTGAGCATTTCTTTTTCTTTTTCAGCAGGTAGTGAAATTGCAGACTGCTTTTTGTGTGTTAATTTGCTTGCCGTCTGCTGGATCGGGATCAGAAGTGAGCATGTCCCTTAGTGGCTGCCATAGAAAGTGGTATGGTTTGTACCTTTTTTCTGTAAGAGATTGAGTTATTATGCCAAACTTCCACTGTGTTTTATCTGTGCAATACTTAAATAAATAAATAAAATAAATAAATAAGGGGAATAGCTGTGGCTGCAAGACTGGTGGAGTTGCCGATCGAGGTAAGTCGTTTCTTTTGAGCACGCAGGATATTCAGTGGATCGCGGGTGGCTTATTACGAGCTGCTGTTTTTTTCAATCTCGGGGAGCAGAGGTGAGACTTTGCCTTTCAAATTTACTTTGTTTAACTGTAGTTTGTGTACATAAAGCTAGGAGGAGGGCGAGATAAGATGCCTGACATGAGATTTCTTTTCTTCAGAGGCTTTTCTCACTGGGTTACAGGTGTGTGGGCAATCTGGAGCTTCATGGTGTGTGCTCGACCAGTGAGTACCTGAGGTTGGAGATGAAGTCTGTCACATTTGTGGCTTTTTCTTTTTTTTTTTTGATGCCTTTACTTCAGTTCTTTTTTAATAGACTTTCCATTTTACAGAGAGAGGGACAGTGCTGTTCAATGCCAGCTGTCTCAGCAGTGTGGTGTTTCATGTTCGTCCTGAGCTTGTTCTGCACAGTGTGTGCCCGCCTGAGAAATAAGTTTTAAGTTTTGATAGCTAATTGATATTTCCCTGTTGTGAGGTCACCCAGGGAAGAAAAATACCAGTTGGCATGGATATGGGATGATAAGGACATGGCTCAAAAGTCATTTCAGCCACTCAGGTTAAGGCATTTGCTTTACCCATTTTATAATGTTTAAAAACGCATGTTTGAGCAAAAAAGCAAAAAATGTATGTTGCCCTCTGGTAATATTATTTGAAGTTTTGTTGGACAACTAATATTGTTGATTAACCCATTGCAAAATGTGGGGACTATATTTATGTATAAAAGGGAATAATGAGTGTGTCGCAACTTCCTGTTTGGGCAAGATGGGGGAGTGGGCAGTGTGGGTAGGCAGTTTTAATGGCAAGATCCCTGTAGAGAGAGATTAACTGGGTGTGTTTGGATATGGAAACCTGGGGCGCCACTCACTGGGCACTTGGGCAATCTGTCCTGAGGGTCCGGGGGGGGGAGGGAGCCGGGGAGCTTGAATGACTCTGTTGCATCAAGCTTGTGGGGATCCACTTTTAGAATAATATAAGTTGGCCACCTTCATAGTGAGAAAGCCTTGAGCTCCCCTGGGACCAGGGTGTGGAGGGGAGTGCATGTACCTCTCCTGCCGCAAGACTAGGGAGGTGGCTGATGGATGCCCTGGGATGCCCGCCAGGGGTGTTGAGTATTAAAAGGGGGGGAGATGTAACTCCCCCATAGGAAGAGATACCTACAGTGGGGTTAGTATCCCTTTAAGATCCTTGGGTCAAAACATATTGTGGGTTAGAGTGTCCTTTTTCCCTCCAGAGGAGCTGGCAGCTATTGGCTTTGAGTACCCTAGGAGGGCAGAGTTCACAGAGGCCAGACAGGACAACATGGGTTCCACAGGAAGTACATGGGTGTGAGTGGGAGAGAGTGACCACTTTTGAAGTGGCTCCATTTTTGGGAGTGTCAAGGAACCCACCCAATGCCTTTCTGAGGACATAGCAGTGGCCATCTAAGATAAGATCCCTGTCAGGTATGTTGACCTTTTAGAAGCCGAGGAAGGTAGCCGCTAATGTTAGCCACCATGGGGATCGAACCTGTGCATTGGAGAAGTGTATCCAGGAGGCACTGGTTGGAGGATAAGGGTAGAAAGGGACTTCACATCCACAATGGGAATGTCCACCCTTGTAATACCCCCTGGGAGCAATGAGGGGCAGAGTTTGAGCCTTTAGGAGAGGAAACAAGGGACGTTACATCCCATGTCATAACCTGGCATATGGGAACCTCAGTAAGGATTGCTTCCATGGGTTTCATGCCGCCTGGGTATTGGAGGAGTCAAATAGCTCCATTGGAGCTGTAATGAATATGAAGTGAGTGTCATCAGGGGTCTGCAGCTGCATGAGTCTTGGAGCTGCAGTCCGGAACTTGGAATCAGATCTGTGGAGTTACAGCCACCAGTGGGTACTGCCATAGAGAGGGGTACTGTGCTGGGGAGAGAGAAGTGAGCCTAGAAGTGGTAAAGGTACAGTAGGATCCTACCACAGTATGAATGTAGCCAGTAGAGGGAAGCTGTTTCAAGTCTGACAAGGAGGGAGTGAAAGTGGAAAATATTTGTTCCAATGGAAGCTGTCACATGGAGACATACAGGGTGTTTGGAGATATTGTTCGTGAGAAAAAGGAATGACCAATTTGTATAGACTGTGGACATTGCACTGATGGACATAGAGCTATGGACAGTACCAGAACTGAGAACTAGGGACACAATGGTCCAGTGCCCAGTGTTCTCCCATGGGACATAATATTTCTATAAAGGCTCCATGCAGTAATCAAGTTTCCTGAATTAACATTCATGAAATGTTTTCTACTGTTTCCACGGTGTTTGGATTGATTACTGCCTGCATACTATTATGCTATTAACTTAGTTGCTTTCTAGCCCTGCCACCCCTTAAGGAAGCATGCATCCCTGTCCAGAAGAACATAAGGTGAGTCAGCTTAAGGATTCCATTGTGGTTCCCCCTCCCCATGGACTTAGCACCACCATATCCTTAGACACCGGGGGGCCGGGCTACATACCCAATATCAGTAGCTGTGATATGTGAAACAGCAGTCTGCCTGGCAGCTGACATTTCTAGCTCTGTTCCCCCATTACACCATTAGCATTGGGATCTCACTTACTGGGGCATCACAGCTGTTCAGGAAGAGCCACTCAGTAGCTTTCAGGTCAGTCACCTGTGATGTCACAGTCAGGGAGGTCACAGTATGGATGATGCAGTAGGAGGAGCAGAACAGTAGGAGGAGCAGAACCAGGTAGGTCAGCTACCAGGCAGAGTGCTATTCTACACATCCAGCGTGATGCTATTGTATAGACAACTTTCTGATAAAGGAAAAAGGAAAATACTTCAGAAATGAAAGGTTACAACTATGTCATTAAATGAGTAACATTTTTCTGTCTGCTTCGTTTGGTTCTACTAGCCCTTTAAAGCTGAATTGGAATGAAAGTTATAATTTATAAAAGTTTTCCAAAGACTGGAGAATCTCCTAGAAAATAGTTGATAGACTGGATGGTTCTAACTATGATTCTGAGATGCTATCATCTCAGATGGGGCAAAAGTTGCGAATTCTGCTTTCGCAGAACTTCAGGAATTTCTGAAATTTCGCAGAAATTTCAGAACTTCGCCATTGGTGAAACTGGGATTTTCCACAGATTTTCATCGGGTTCCACTGACTTTTGTGAACTGCACAAAAATGCATATAAACTGTGGAATTGATTCTATCCCAGTTTAATGAACTGTCAGTGAATGAACGCTGCGTTGTACAACCACGCTGTCATTCACTGACAATCTAGTGGGCCACCGTAGTGAAGGATAGAGGAGGGCTGCGTGTGGTGGTCCACCCAGGGCAGGGTGGGGGTGGTGGTGGCAGATGAACTGTTGGGGTGGGGGGTCCACTAAACACCTAAGGATCAGGGATGGGGTCCTCAGACACCAGAGAATACTGGGAATAGAGAGGGATGAGTCAGTGGACTGCCGGCTGTTTTTTTGTGGATTAAGGGAATTCAGGATAGGGAGGAGGATCCACTAGACACCAGAGAAATAAAATGTTTTGGGAGGCCATGATCAGTGGGTGGGGGGGGGCACTACTCACCAGGGAGGGATCGGAGTTTTTGTTTCTTCTTTATTCTGGCCGTGATCCCTGGGCAGGGGAGTGGGAACCACTAGACATCAGTGATCAGGGAATTTTTACTTGGTACCATGATTTGTGAGTGGGGGGGGGCCATTAGACACCAGGAAGGTCTTAGGGAGGGATTGGAGTTTTTTTTTATTTATTTACTTGGACCGTTGATCAGTGGGGGGTGGATTAATGAATTAAACTGCGGTTAAAAAAATGCTCAGAACTGACCACTGACAGTGATTCATTCTGCAGATTTTTTTTCCCATGGTTTAATAAATTAACCCGCAGTTTGTATGTTTATTCTGCAGTTTTAAGGTGGAAATTCTGTCAAAGTTGCGAAAATGATTTCCGCACTTTCGCAGAAGAGAAATTTACACTTTCACGGAAATTCTGCTAGTGAAATTTGTTTTCTCACACCTCTAATCTCAGATCAGATAGCTCAGATAGTTGACACAATGGTGAATTGGGTTCCCACCCTGAACAGTGAATGACAGGATCAGAGGCCAATAAGGAGGGCTCACAGTGCCCAGGAGGGATCTCTCCTCTACGGGCTAGGTGGGGAAGGGATACTGCTCATCCTGTGAGAGGCATACTTCTTAACCCTTTGCCACTGAAATTTGGGACACAGACACTCAAAATGTGTGAGGGTTTTGGACACTGGCACTCACAATGTGGTACTTATCACTAAACATGGAGACACGAGCTCAGAACACTGTGGAAACAAGTGCCTTTATTGGTGCAAAGTTTCATTTTGATTTAACAAACTTAGAAAATTATGAATTTCTTTTAATGTTGGTGTATACAACACCTTTCTATATGGGTAACACCTTCTCCATGTGAGGTGGATGTGGGACAGAGCAATTTGGAGAAATAAAATGAGGGATATCAATCGTAACCAGTAACCACACTTGGGAGACTTCAGTACCTGGCTATGTAGTGTTCGGAAGAGACTGAGGTACAAAAAGGGGGGGGAGTGGCCCTTTATGTCAATTTAAATATCAAAGCTAAAGAAATTCTGAATACACATAAGGAGCCAGAAGAACTGTGGGTCACACTGGAAACAGGAAATGGGATAGCCATACGAACTGGGTTTTTTTTATTTTTTTTTTTATTTATTTTTTATTTTATTTTTATTTTTATTTTTATTTTTATTTTAGTCTTTGGTAACTGGGTAAGGCCCACTAGGCACAAGTGCCTGTTTTCAGGGGTGACCTGGGAGCACTAGGCGGTTAAGTGACTTGCTCAGAGTCACATAGTATGCAAGTGGAGGTTGTGAGAATCAAACTCAGGTCTGGTCTGCTGGATGTATCAAGCTCGTTCACACCTCATTACTCTAACCTCTAGGCTATACTGCCAGCCCAGGGTTGTCTACAGGCCTCCAGACCAGGGGGAGGACATAGACATACTACTGTTAAAAGATATACGAAACATGACAGCTAAAGGGGAGATTCTGACAATGGAAGACTTCAACATGCCAGATACAGATTGGTCAATACCAGCAGGAACATCCACCAGAACTAGATACATAGTGGATTCACTGCAGGGGGAAGGCATCAAACAACCCACAAGAGGCAGGGCTATCCTAGATCTAGTACTGAATAACGGGGAAAGGATCACAGATCTCCAGGTAGAGGTCACCTGTGGGCCAGTGACCATCACATGGTATTGATCAATTTGGCCACTAGAACTAAATCATCCCATTCCAAGGCAAAAATATAGGACTTCAGAGGAGATGACTTTGATAAGATGGCCAACAGAGTTAAGCTGGCAAGAAGAAATACAGGTGAGGGGGTACAGGCAAAGTGGGCAAGCATTAAGGATGCACTACTTGAAGCAACATCCAATTGTGTTAGGGAGAAAAGCAAGAGCAAGAGAAGGAGGAAGCCACTTTGGTTCTCAAAAACAGTAACAGAAAAGATCAGAGCCAAAAGGTTGACCTTCAGGAAATATAAGGGAACACAGCGGGACAAAGATAGGGAGGAATACCAAACTTCCCTAAAAGAAGCAGATAAGGCAGTAAAGCAAGCAAAGGCCCAAACTGAGGAAATACTAGCACAAACAGTAAATGAGAGGGGCAAGACTTTCTATAGATACATTAGCGAAAGGAGAAAGTTCAGAAGGGGTATTGTTAAGATCGCTGATGAAGATATTGAAGATCACAGGAGCACAGGATACAAGACAACATGGGTTTACAACAGGAAGGTACTGTCAAACTAATCTCATAGATTTCTTTGACTGGGTAACCAGAGTGGTGGACCAAGGGGGTGCAGTTGATGTTGCCTACCTTGACTTTGTCAAAGCTTTTGATACTGTTCCACATAGAAGATTGATTAATAAGCTGGGTAGGCTTAGGGTGGGTCCGAAGTTGGTCAACTGGGTGGCAAACTGGTTGGCAGGCAGAAAACAGAGAGTGGTGGTAAATGGTATACAGTCAGAAGAGATGGAAGTCACAAGTGGGGTACCTCAGGGATCAGTACTGGGGACAGTCCTCTTCAATATCTTCATCAGTGACATTGCAGATGGACTGAAGGGTAAAGTTTGTATGTTTGCAGATGACACCAAGATCTACAACAGAGTAGATGATCCAGATGGGGTGGGCAGAATGAGAAGAGATCTGGATAAACAGGCAAAGTGGTCAGAAGAGTGGCAACTGGGGTTTAATGCAAAGAAGTGCAAGATCATACACATAAGGAAGAGAAACCCTGAAGCCACCTGTAGGTTGGGAGGGGAGTTGCTGGCAATCACAAGGGAAGATAGCCAACACTAGTATGCCCTCTGGGGCCCAAACTCCTGACAATGTCCAATTGGACTGCCACCACTCACAACAATGTCTATTGTGGCAATGTCCAACTGGACTGCCCTCTACCCACACCCCCTTCCCCCACACACTCTGGTCCCCTCAATCTCTGCAAAACCCTGTATACTGGGGTTCCACCTTGTCTCATGAGTAATATGGAAAATACAGTAACTGATGTTCTCTTATGGTAACAATATGTCTCATGCTTAATTATGTAAATGTCTGTATCGAAAAATTGTAAATAAGTATGTAAACAATGTCTGTAATCACTACATGATGGCATTTCCTGTATCCTGTACCCTCACTGTTTTCTGTTCTCCATGTGATGAGGTACCTTTGTAAATGAGCCTTTGGCTCAAAGGTTGTAAAATCTGATATTTCAAATAAACAAATAAATAAGAGAGAGACTTGGGCATCATCATCACAGATGACCTGAAATCATCCAAGCAGACCACTAAAGCAGTAGGTAAGGCTAGAAGGATGTTGGGGTGCATTAGTAGGGATATCATGAGTCATAAAAGGGCCCCATCTGGAGTACTGCGTGCAGTACTGGAGGCCAGATCTGCACAAGGACATTAACAAAATGGAGGCAGTCCTGAGAAGGGCAACCAAAATGAAGCAGGGACTGCATCAGAAAACATATGAGGACAGATTAATGGAGCTCAATATATATATACCCTAGAGCAAAGGAGGGAGAGAGGTGATATGATCAAAACATTCAAACATCTTAAGGGCATTAACACAGTGAAAGAGTCTAACATGTTTCAATATAAGAAAAATAGCAGGACAAGAGGGCACAGCATGAGATTAGATGGAGGCTGATTAAGGGGTAATGTGAGGAAGTTTTTTTTTACTTAAAGGGTGGTGGATGCATGGAACGTCCTACCTCAGGAAGTGGTGGATATGAATACAGTGCAGGGCTTCAAACAGGCATGGGGTAGGCATAAGTGAGCAATACAGATGAGTATGAATAGATAGGCCATTGACAGAGTAAAGGCAGACTGGATGGGCCTTGCAGTCCTTATCTGCCGGCAACTTCTATGTTTCTATGTAATCGTAATGTGGGTCAGTTGACATGTATACATATAGGTGACCTGTGGAAGCACAGTTGGCAGCACAGGTGATCAATTCATCTCCCCCATACCTGGCAGCCATATAGTACATATGATAGTGCCACTGGAAGGTAGGAGAGCCCAAAAGAGGAAAATGCCATCTTGTTTGAGCTGTGTAAAGGGCCTAATTTATCACTACCCACTCTCATTAGCATCCCCCTAATGCAGACCCCTCTCCTGGCTCTAATGCTTCATGAACATCTTTACCTCCTCCAACACAAATTGGTAAATCCTCATTCATGTCACTTGAAAGTCACTTGTGATCAACCATTGTCAGTTATCAGATGTTCACTGGTTTAATGTAGGAATGGTTATGCAATGTGAATTAAATGATTATGTAACATAGACTTTGGCCATTTCTCACTCTGTCACTGGAGAGAACTACCACCCTTTTGAGGTGACACTGTCTAGCACATGTTTGGAGCCCTTGGGGTAACTCCATCAACCTCCGGCCTCTGTGAGATGCCGAATAACTGGGTGAATAATGACAATGTGATGCAGTACCTCCACCTGGCCAAGTTTTCTTACACACCTGGGAAGTGCACTCAAATCCTCTAATACACATCCTGGAGTGGCTTATTCTGGATAAAAATGGATCGCTGCCCATACTGTATGTAAAGTGAAACTTTTTTTCCATTCTTTGTTTGTCCCTCATTCTCCCTGAGCAGCAGTGCACCCCTGTCCCTCACTGTCCCAGGAGTATCCCAACTACTTGCTTATCTCAGAGGATGAGCGGGTACCCTGGGCAGTGGAGCGGAGCCTACAGGGTCACTTGCTATTATCCTGCACTCAGGGTTTTTTTTTTTACCCTTTGGTGTTTTCCCCCCAGTCTTGTGGTCAGGAATGTGTTCTATGGCACTGTGTATGGCATTAAGATGCTGTATGTGCTGGAGCACCTGCCCTGATCATCTAGGAAATTAATGCTGATGCTATGCTACCCTACCTCTGCAATGTGGCAGGCAAGTGGTGGCTCACTGTGTCCCTTCCCAATGGAGGAGAGCTGTCTATGGATGCACAGAAACATTGAAACATAGAAACAGAATTTGATGGCAGATAAGGACCGCTTGGCCCACCTAGTCTACCCATTTCCCTACCTAATGGATAAGCTGCAGGTCCTAGTTAACCAACAGCCTACTTCCTCCTACCTCCCCCTAGAATTGCCTTATGTCTGTCCCATGCATTCTTGAATTCCTCCACTATTTTTGATGCCACAACCTCCTCAGGAAGGCTGTTCCATGCATCTACAACCCTCTCTGTGAAAACATACTTCCTCATATTACCTCTGAGCCATCCCCCCATCTTCATTTTGTGCCCCCTTGTTCTTGCACATCTCTTTTTCTGAAAAATGCTACCCTCTTGGACTTTGTTGATTCCCTTGAGGTACTTGAAAGTTTCTATCATGTCCCCCCCTCCCTCCTTTCCTCGAGGGTATACATATTAAGCTCCTTTAGTCTCTCTCTCTCTCTTTATATGTCTTCTGGTGCAGACCCTGCACCACTTTGGTTCCCTCCTCTGGACAGCCTCCACCCTGTCTATTTCTTTGTGGAGATGGGGTCTCCAGAACAGCATGCAGTACTCCAGATGGGGTCTCACCAACTGTCTGTACAGAGGGTAACAACTTCCTGTTTTTTCCTGGTGATGCCTCTCCCTATGCATCCCAGTATCCCCCCCAGCCCTCCTTACTGCTGTCTCATTTTGCTTGCTCACCTTTACAGGTAGGTCATTTGATATGGCTACCTCCAGGTCCCTTTCCATTTTTGTTGTTGTCAGTATCTCACCTCCCATTGTGTACTCTTCCCCTGGGTTTTTGTTTCCCAGGTGCATAACCTTGCACTTCTTGGTATTGAATCTAAGCTGCCATACATTTGACCATTCCTCCAACCTTGCCAAGTCCAATGTCATCCTTTTCACTCCACCTTGTGTATCAACCCTGTTGTAGATCTTTGTGTCATCTGCAAAGATACATACTTTTCCTTCCAGTCCCTCTGCAATGTCACTTATAAAGACATTAAAAAGGACCGGACCCAGTACTGAACCTTGCGGTAGCCCACTGGTAATCCCCCTTTCTTCACTGTGGACTCCATTTACTATTACCCTATGTGTTCTGTTGTCTAGCCAATATTTTACGCAGGCTACCACCCTGGGACCCACACCCAGGCTGGCTAATTTGTTTATTAATCTTTTGTGTGGGACTGTGTCAAATGCCTTGCTAAAGTCTAGGTAGACCATGTCCACAGCCCCTCCCTGGTCTACTACTTTGGTCACCCAGTCAATGAAATCAATTAGATTCATCTGACATGACCTTCCTGCTGTTAATCCATGCTGCCTTGGGTCCTCTGCCCCACTAGCCTCTAGGTACTCAACAATTCTTTCCTTCAGAAGAGATTCCATCATTTTCCCTACTGAGGTCAAACAGACAGCTCTGTAGTTTCCTGCCTCTGTCTTGCTCCCACTTTTGTGAACGGGAATCACATCTGCCCTCCTCCAGTCCTCAGGTACCACACCATCCTCCCATGATTTGCTAAAAAGGGTAGTCAATGGTGTTACTAGTTCTCCCCTTAGTTCTTTTAGAATTCTGGGGTGAATCCCATTAGGCCCTATTGCTTTATTCACCTTCAGTTTTAGGAGTTCTTTCAGAACCCTTTCTTCTGTGAAAGGACTGATACCGACCCCCGCCCTGTCCAGAGTGCTTCTATTGATTGGATTAGGTACCTCCCCCTCCTCTCCTTTTGTGAATACTGAGCAGAAGTATTCATTCAGTCTCCCTGCTTTTTCACTGCCCTTCTCTGCCCACCCACCCTCCTCTTTATTCAGCATCAGTATCCCTCTCTTTGTCTTTCTTCGCTCCCTAATGTACCTATAAAAGGTTTTATCCCCCTTCTTAGCCGAGTCGGCTATCTTTTCCTCGGTTTGGGCCTTTGCTATTCTGACTGCTTTTCCCGCCTCCTTCTGCTTTAACTGGTACAGTTCTCTGTCCTGCTCCTTCTTTGTTTCCATATACTTCCTGGATGCTGTCTTTTTCTCCCTAACCTTCCCTGCCACCTCTTTTGAGAACCATATTGTTTTTTTCTTTTGTTTTGATTTGTTTATTTGCTTCACACAAAGGCTTGTTGCCTCTGTGATGACAGTTTTGATGTTTCCCCACTGTTGATCCACCCCTCCTTCTTGCCTGTTTGCTAGTGCTTTTCTGAGGCATTCTCCCATTTTGACAAAATCAGCCCTCCTGAAGTCCAGTACCTTCACTTTTGTATGGCTTGACTCTACAGCTGAGTTTGTCATGAACCACACTGTTTGGTGGTCACTTGTTCCCAGATGGCAACCCACTTCTAGATCTGAGATCCTCTCTCCATCCCCATTTGAGAGTACCAGGTCTAAGATTGCTCCCTCCTGAGTGGGTTACAACACTAGCTGTCTGATGCATGCCCCGTAGGGCATTGATAATGGGCCTGCTCTTGGATGTAAAGGTGCTCCAGTTAACATCTGGCATATTCAGGTCTCCCATCAGCAATATCTCCCCTTTCTCTGCCATCCTATGGGTGCCTTCTATCATGTCTAGAAGGTCTGCCCCACAGGAGTTGGTTAGGTACCGCCCTTTGCGGGATATAGATTCCCAAGGCCTTGCGGTGGTGCTTGACCTCTCGTCTCCCACGTTGGCAAGCAGTGATCCAGAGACCCTCATGTCGGCTTATAATATAGCCGTGGCAGGGACTCAGGATTCTATTGCTCCAGTTCATGTTTGCCCCCTCTCCCTTTGCCCCAAGTCCCCTTGGTTTGATGGGACTTTGAGGGAGATGCGGAGACAGGGGCGAAGGTTAGAGCGTTGCTGGCGAAAGTCCACCCTTGATGCAGACCACCTTAGATTGATGGATCATTATTCGGTCTATCAATCTGCTATCACCTGTAAGAAGGTAGAATTCCTGTCCAGGGAGATCGCGGTTGCTCAGAATTGACCAGCTCAGCTGTTTTGAACTGTGGGCAGACTGTGCAACCTAGCCGGTCTGCATGTTCGGAAAGCTTTTTCGCAATTGGAATGCAATGAGATTGCTTGGTTCTTTGCAAGTAAGGTGGCTGACATTAGGGTGGAACTGTTGCCATCACACTCTAGGGGAGGTGCCGTGGACCGGTGTGAGATCACGGTGCATCGGTTTTCTTGGAGCTTCTTCAGCCAACTGGAGTTCATGGATGTCATGAGGATCATCCAGCATATGCACCCTATGTGCTGTAGTTTGGATCCTGGACCGACCTCCCTAATTCTGGGTTGCATTGATACCATCGGTCCTGTCCTTGTGCAGATAGTCAGGAGCTCCTTGGAATCTGGTGAGTTTCCTAGCTCCCTGAAAGAGGTGGTGGTGACACCCCCCTTGAAGAAACCTACCTTGGACCCTGACTGTCTCAAAAACTACAGACCTATCTCTAACCTTCCCTTTGTTGGGAAGGTGATTGAGAAAATAGTGGCTGCACAACTGGAGGACCACTTGACCATCCACGGCATCTATAAATCCCTCCAGTCTAGATTTCATAAAAGACAGTACCGAGACAGCACTGGTTTGGGTGCTCAATAATCTCTTGATGGCTAGAGATTGGAAGAGCTGTTCCATCTTGGTTCTCCTCGACCTTTCTTCAGCGTTTGACACCGTAGATCACATGGTGTTGATAGAACACCTGAGGCTGCTATGTGGAATATCTGGAACCGTCTTAAGATGGTTCACTTCATTCTTCACTGGGAGATCACAAAGGGTTGTGTCCGGGGTTTTTACCTCGGATTCAATGGCTTTGTTGTGTGGGGTGCCTCAGGGTTCAGTATTGTCACCCATGTTATTTGCGGTGTATATGCTACCCATCAGAGACATTGTAAGGAAGTATGGGCTGAGGTTTCACTGTTATGCAGATGATACCCAGCTCTATCTTTCTTTTGTCCCTGACCAGGAGGGAGCTCTCTCGGTCTTCAATAGCTGTCTAAGAAAAATCCAGGAGTGCATGAATTCTAGCTGGCTGAGATTGAACTTGGATAAGACTGAGACACTGGTTGTGTACCCGGGCCGACAGATGGGGGGGTCAGGTAGTGTTGTGTCTTCTGGAATTTTTCCTTGTGCTGTTTCTCTCCTGACCTCTGAATGGGTATGGAACCTGGGGGTAGTTCTTGATGATAGGTTGACACTGCATTCACAGGTGTCAGCAGTCATCAAGACTTCCTTTTATCATCTTAGGAATATCGCCAGGATTCGGCATCTTGTTCCGTCTATCGACCTGCCTAATTAAGTCCATGCCTTCGTGTCCTCGCGCCTGGATTATTGCAACTCCCTTTATCTAGGGCTTTCTGGGGTTGAAATCCATCATCTGTAGCTAGTGCAGAATGCTGCAGCCTGGCTTTTGACGGGTTATAGAAGATCCTGTCATATTACCCCGGTGCTGCGCGAACTGCACTGGCTGCCAATTCGGTGGTGGATCACCTTTAAATTTGGCTTGCTGACTTTCAAAGCCCTACATGATCTGGGCCCAGTCTATCTGAAAGAAATTCTGATTCCCTATCGCCCTGATCGATCTCTCCGCTCGGCCGATGAGGGGTTGCTAGAGGTTCCAAGGGTGAATTTAAAATCTTCTGGTGCTCGGGCATTCTCGTATGTTGCCCCCAACCTTTCGAACTCTCTACCCTGTCAGTTGCGGGAGTGCACTTCTGTGGAGGGTTTTAAGAGGGCCCTAAAGACCTTTTTATGGGAAACAGCATTCCCTGAATATTGATCGCTTTAATTGTTTGGATTACTTGTATTATTTATGATGTTAATTGTTTTAATTGTTATTATGTACGACGCCTGGACACTTGAAAGGTGCCCTATAAATAAAAATTATTATTATGTCCTTGTCCATTCCCTGCCCCTGAGATTGGGGTCTGTATACAGCCCCTATGCGGACTGTGGTGCAATTTCCAGTCTCCAGGGTGACCCACAGTGCCTCCCCTCCTCCCTATTTACCCTTTAGTTCCATTGCTTTGATCCCTTCCCTTACATAGTAAGCTACTCCTCCTCCTCTTCTATCCTCCCTGTCCCTCCTTTAGATTGTCTACCCTGGTATGTTGACATCCCAGTCATGGTTCACTGTGTATCATGTTTCTGTGACTGCCACGATATCCAGGCATCTCTCTTCCATCAAGGCCAGCAGTTCAGAGAGTTTGTTACCTAATCTACAGGCATTGGCACTTATTACCCTCCATTTTTTGATAGCCTTACCCCTTTTTGCCCCATCCCTGTCCTTACTGCGTTTGTCTTTTTCTCCATTTACCCCTGCCCTTCTCCCTATCGACTTCTCTAGCTTGGTGTTTACCTCACTAACTACCCTGTTTTTTTTGGGGGGGGGCTAGGATTTTCTTTCTCCATTTCAGTGCCTCCCCCCTTGGCTAGTTTAAATGCTTGCCAGTGAAGCATTTAAACCAATCACCTAGGATCCTGGTTCCCTTCCTGGACAGATGCAGACCATCGCACCAGTATAGGCCTGCATCCCTCCAGGTGGACCCCCAGTCCCCAACGAAGCCAAAACCCTGCGCTCTGCACCTGTTTTTCAACCACTGATTGAATCCCATGGTGCAGAGCACCCTAGCCTCACCCATACCACAGACAGGCAGCACCTTCTAGAAGGTTACCATGCGTGCTACTTGTCTAAGACCCCTCCCCAACTCCACAAACTCCTCCTGCACTGCTGTGATCCCTTTCCCAGTTAGGTCATTTGTCCCTAGATGGACAATGACATCCAGCTCCCTCTCCAGTGCAGTTGCTCCTGCGATCCTGAGGATTCGCTCTCTGTCCCTCCAAGCCATGGCGCCAGGCAGGCACCTTACCTCCCTCTCCCCTCCCTCCCCCAGTTCTACCCTCTTAACAATGGAGTCCCCCACCAGGAGTTGTTTTCTTCCCCTGTGGGGTCCCATGCACCCTCCTGTAGGTCTCCTTTGTGGAGGTTCCCAGTATCCTCCTTAGTCTCCACTGCGGGTGCCTACATAGAGGAACCACACTCTGCCAGAATAGCATATGAATTGTGGAGAGGTACAGCTGGAGGGATGCACCTCTGTTCTACCACCCTTACCCTCCCTGAGCCCACTGTGGTCCAACTGCTCCTCTTTCTTGGCAATCTCTGAGGCAGCGGCAGTGGCCCTGGTGGTTCCTGGGTAGGAAAGAGGTCCCCCAAATCCTGGCCAACTCAGCCTGGAGATGAGCAACCTCCTCCCTTAACCCAGTGAGGTGCCTGCAGAAGGGACAATGCTGCATCCTCCAGAACTTTTTCCAGAAGGCTGCTGCTCCACAGCCACTGCACCCCTCCCATCATATCATATTTGTGGTCTCTTAACTGTTGTTTTGTATACTTACTCTCTCTTCTCTCTCTTTATTTTATTTTTTTTTGTTATATAATTTTTTTTCTCCCTGCTTTCCTACTGCCTCTGTGCCCATAAAGCTCCTGATCTTCCTGTTCTGGGACAGTAAGTTCCTATATTCCTCAGTAGTCTCCTTCTTACTTGCTCAGAGTCAGACCTCCAGCAGCTGGGGGGATGGAGAGCTACTCTTTTACTTCTGGGATGGTGAGTCTTTTGTGCTTCTGTGATCACTCCCAGTCTTCCTTCCCTCAGCTGGCATGGTGTCATAGTGCCTAAAACAGAAACAGCGTGGCAATCAATGCCGTAAGCAAAAGGCGTGCACTAACGTCGTAGGAAAATACTGACACAATCGACCCTTACAAACAATGGGATTCCTTTGTTTTTTGTGGGGATTTGTCCCCACACCCTGGACATGGGGTTTTGTTTCACACCCCTGGAATTTATATAACAAACTCCGGGGTGGGGACTTAGGGAATGGAGGAAACCTGGGAGGGGGAAACTTTGCTTTTAAAAAAAATGCCGCAAAAGTTGTAGCATGGAAAACCTGGGGGATCAAACCACGGTCCCAGATCTCCCATTCCACTGTGTGCTGCTGCCTTAGCCACTCCACCACAAGAGTGGCTCAACCAGGCACCCAGCACATGGTAACTTGATCCCTCTCAAGAAAAGTGGACAGCAACATGGGTAGCAGTAATTCCCTACCGCTGTTATACCCCTGTTGCTGTAAATCCATACACTCTCTACACAGCATGGTCAATCCCATGCTGCCATTCTTGCATGGTACTGACCTGGTACCCCCTCAGTTGACCCCCAGTGATCCTAGTCCATTCGTGAACCAGGATCGCTGAAGTGGTTGGTGGTACGGCACTTGGTGCCTCACCCCACTGCACCACTGGGCTGGTGAAGCTAAACATTTCTAATGATGTTTTACATTAAATTATTTGCTAAAATACATTTTAAATGGCAAAATTATATACAAGAAGTAGTCTTTGATTTTGTAGGTTATTAGACTTTTTTTGTCTAGGTACAGTGCATGCCACTTTAAATGGACACATTTGTGTTTGTAAAATCTCTCCGCCGCAACCAATGTCTGTCATTACCGGAATGGGCAGAGTTTCGACATGCACTGCCTCATGGGGTACCCGGTTGCTAGTTTGTGCGTCGGTCCCAAATGATACAGTATTCAAAGTAAACTTTGCACATATTTGTACTCTGTGTTTACAGTGCTTCTGTTTGTTTATTTGTGTTTCCATCTTGAGGAAAATAACACTTCGATGTACTGTACTGTGTGCAAGATTAAATTTCACTCTCTGCAGTTTGGAGATTGGTGTTTGGGTTAAACAAACTGCTTGGTGCAGTGCTTGAGTTTCATTCTGTGAAGTGCTTGTGCTGTACATAAGCCTTTATTTCTTCAGGGCTTGAGTTTCACTCTGTGAAGTGCTTGTGTTGTACATAAGCCTTTATTTCTTTGAGGCTTGCGAAGGTCTGTGTCAGTGTCTGGTGTGGGAGGGGGGATGTTTAAGAAGTGAAAAACTGGGTTATTTTACTTTGCTTGGTTGGTGCTGTGGTATATTTTTTCCACCTTGATTCTGTTTGCTGGAGTAGGTCCCAGTCAAGCACAATGTCAGACCTCTGTGTCATGGTGAGACGGAGGACAGTGAGTGCTTGCCCTACATCCGTGGCCGACACACTTGGCATTTCTTGGTCTCCATCATCTTCCTCCTTGCATGTGCTTTGTGTGGATGCGGAGGAACTGGCTAGATTGATAACATCCAGCACCTTTGCCATGTCATCTTTGTCCTCCTCCTGTTCCGGTTCAGGGTCATCTTCCCCCAGCCTACTTAGGGACTCAAATTCTGCCTCTGTTAGTCCTTTGGGGGGGTGGCACAGCTTCCTCGACAGGTTGCTTTTCTTCTACAGTCTATTGCCCAGTGGTTTTCAATGCTTGATGCCGAAATCCACCCTTAGCAAAACAATTCACAATTGTCTGCGAGGAAACTGCAAGACAGCATCGAGCAATATAATGCATTTCACACATTCTGCTGCAGTTAGCTCCGCTCCACCTTTAAGCTGGGATAGGACATGGCCACGCATCTCCTTGATGCAGTGGTATTTTAATGAATAAATTATGCCCTGGTCAAGAGGCTGAATGATGGAGGTGGTAAGAACACCAGTTTAATATACCTCAGTTTTCTGACATCAGGGTGGCCACTAAAATTATCGAGGAAAAGGATGATCTTTCTACCTCATAGTCTCCGGTCCCATGCCCGAACCCAGTTCATGAATATGTCACCGGTCACCCATGCAATGTGATTGTTCCAGTAGGTCACAGGCAAATGGGTGACTCAACAAAAACACCAGGGATGGGCGGACTTCCCCAGGACAACAAGCTGGCATTTGTCTGTCACATCTATATTACAACACACCATTACAGACACACATTCCTTACCTTTCTTTGTCCTTGTGGAGCTTGGTTTCTGAACGAAAATGTCCCCTGCCCCCCACACACTGAAAAAGTAGGCCAGTCTCATCATGTTATAAATGTCTGCTGGAGCATAACCGGCAAGCAGATCTGGCAGCATATCCCTCACCCATAAGCTGGCTCCAATGGCATCAGCATTTTGCTTTTCGCTATGAGCATGGCGAAAGCATATGTTGTTTCTTATCTTCCGCTGTTGGAGCCAGCCATCAGTAGGGTTAAAGTTTGGTTTGCAGAGTGCCACTGCGAGCTGCTGAGCTTTCTGAATCAGCAGGGGGCTGCTCACCATGGCATCTCAGCTGTGGACTTCGGTAAACCAGACAAACAAGGCTTCTTCAATCTCCCTGTCTTTCTCATCCCTTTTTCTTTTCCTGTCTGGGTTCTGGTTTGTGTGCGACTGCTCCAGAAGACTCTCCTCTTGTTTCATTAAATCCACCACTGTGGATTTAGGGATCGCTAGTTGCATCACCACCATGTCCCACACAATCATTTTGGCCAACGACTTAATCTGGCATATAAGCTAGATCTTCCTTTCGAGTGAGATGCCAGGACACCAAGAGGAAGCCATCATGAGGTTCAGTACAGTGTTAGAGAGCTTCAACAACACACTGCTACAGCTAGTGAATGTTAATTATGATGGTGGTGACACCTTTATATGCATGCTAAGTACTTTAACTAGCAGTCTAATGAGGTGTGAACAACTGAACTAGTGTCCGCCATACATGGCTTACAAGGTCCGCATTAACCAATGCATTTTACATGGCAACATACGAAATGGTTTTGACATGCAGTATTTGTCCGCGCACTGTGAATATTCGAATTAGGTGCATCTGCACTAAGTGGCGGCCACTGTACTGAGATCCTGCACCTGTCTATGCATCACTAGATCATTAATGCATGGTCAGGTGATGTCCCTCAGTCAATGAGGTTTCCAGATTTTTCCATGCCATTTTATATACAGCACAGTTCAAAATGACTTTAGGATCACCTTTCCACACAGGAATCCCAACTACACATTAACTCTGAGCCTGTGCAATGAATAGCTATATACCAGATTTAAAGTGCAAATAAACAACAGATTTATTGAAAAGGGATGGGAAGGAAATGACAAGGAGTCAATAAGGAAAAATGGAAGCAAAGGGTAACAATAATAAACTTATATTCTATGCTGTGCATATGCAATACAACTCTTCAGCGCCCACCCACTGGCATGTACTTACAGTAAACCCAAACTGTGAGTGCACCAAGCTTTTCTACCAAAAAGCCTTGACAGCTATTTTTATGTTTGATTGCAGAATGCAAAGCAAATATATTGGTATAGGTTTTGTAGAGAAAAACAAGTTCTGGAGATGTGTCAGACTGTGAGCCATTAGCATAGCTTAACATCAGATTTCAGCCAATTATGGTTGTTCTGGCCAATGACGCAGGTTTTCCACCAGAAAGCATACTTTTCAAAGGATGTTTACTGCTCCAGTGAGTGTGCTGGGTTTTACCCTTTTGATGATGCTGTATGCCAAGGCCCCCCTGTCTGACTGTTTTCCACCCACCACACCACTTCCTCTCCCATTATTATTTTTATTCATTCCTTGGAGCCCTTCCTGCCATTACTATTTTTTATTTCTTGGAGCACTGCTTGCCCTGCTCCAAGGAAACTAGCTGCAATACCATCTCTACCAGTAAAGTTATTTCTGTGACCCTTCCACCTGCCCACCAGAACCACACTGACTGTGCCTGAGAAGTCACTCCCAAGAATCTCCCTTCTTCCCACCCACCCAGTGATAATTTTGCTAAGTCTAAGTCTAGACATCAGGAACCAGATATTCAAAAGTTAGTGCAAGCAATAACCGGTGTTTTCCCACACTAAGGGGGTTTTGAGCCTGGTTTGTGGGTGGGGTCTATATTCAGAGACCCTTGTAGTGTGGGCTAACCCCATTAGCACCCAAGTGCTCACATAATATTGCACCCATGTACATGAGGGGATCCCCCGTCTATGTACATGAGGGAATCTCCCTGCATACAGGCACAGCACCAAATTCAGTGGTCTCTGTCAGCAGTAATTGGCACCCAAAGTGATGCTATTTACTGTCTTAACTGGGTGCAAAACCCTGGTGGCAGGATGGCTGTATTGTAGCCACCCATCTCCATTAGCCCATCTGGCTTTGGGCAGACAGCATCCTAGCAAGTAGTGGCACCCCCTACTGTCTAAGCACCCATCCCAGTATGAGCATAGTAACCCTGGTGTCTAGTGGCAGTCCCACCCCAAAGCCCATTCCCTATAGATCTCTGCATGCCCTGGTTTCTAGTGACACCCTCACCCTCCAATCACTCATTCTGCTGATTCTGCAGAGTCCCCGGTAGTAAGTTGCACCTCCCACCCATTGATCACCCATTCTGGTGCTGTGGTATGATCCCCTGGTGTCTAGTAGCACCTCCACATCCCTGGTCACCCACCCCATACTGCTGCAGGCCATCCTTGGTGTCAAGCAGCAACCCCCAACCCCCTGATGCCAGTCCTCTGCATGTACATGGATGCCCTAGTGTCCAGTGGTATTCCCCACCTTTTAATCACCTATCCCAGTGATATCAACAGGTCTGAGGTGGCTAGTGACCCCCCACCTTCTGAGCACCCATCCCGATAATACCAGTGATGCCCTGGTGGCTAGTGGGTCCTGTACTCACCAGACACCATTCCAGTGCTATCACAGAGGCCCTGGTGGCAAGCAGAACCCCCACTCCAGCCTCCCAACTTGTATAGTTCCCTGCCTCCCTGGTGACCACTGGCATCCCCCTGAACTCATGGCCCATGTACCCAAACCCCCCATACTGGTGCTGGGGGAGCCATGTTGGGGTCACACTGACAACTGGCACAGCTCTCCTCTCACCTCCCTGGATGGCCACCAAATGGATTGGCAGTGAGCACATGCTCACTGTCAATCCACATGGTGGCCAGCCACAGAGGGGAGAGGTGATCTGTGCTTGTCATCATCATGGGCCCCCCACATTGCCCCACTAGCACAGGTATGGGGGGTTGGCTTCATGGTGTGCTGGGAATGGACAGGGTGGCCAGACCTTATAGAACCATTACTGTGTACTGCTCCATGTGGTGACTGAAGGGCATGGGGGATACCACTGAATCTAGGCATAGACTCAGTTACTAGGGCCATGAGATCAGGGGGATGCCACTGGACAGCAGAGAGGCAGGGAATTATATGGGCCAGGAGGCTACAGTGCTGGGAGTTCTGCTAGCCACCAGGGCCTCTGTGTTAGCACTGTTACAGGTGCTCTGCAGGTAGGGGTTCCACTAGCCAACATGAACATGATGGTGTCACTTGGATGGGTGATGAGTGAGTGAGGGGATACCAGTAACCACTAGGGCATACATATACATATAGGGGATGGGTATTCAGAGGAATTGCTGCTAGACACCAGGGATGACCTGAAACTATACAGGGTGCATGGCTGGGGAAGGGGTGGGCCCGCTAGACAACAGTAATGACCTGCGACTACACAGGGAGTGTGACCAGAGGGTAGGGGTGCCACTGGACAACAGGGACAGCCTGCATGTATACCAGACATGTGACTGGGGTGGTGGGTGCCACTAAACATTAGGGACTACATCTTCCATACTGGGATGGGTGATCAGAGGGTGGGAGGTGTCACCAGACACTAGGGCCCATGGTACTGGCATTGGGACAGAGGTCAAAGGGTGGGATATGCCACTAGACACCAGGGACTATATTGTCATAGAGGGGATGGGCATTTATGGCTGGGGGGGCAGTCACTGCCAGGACTGATGTGGTAGGCGACCACAGGACAGGCAGAAATCTGGTGCCACTTCCTATGCAAATGAGCCCATAATAGGCATGCGTATGGTCCCTTAGCACCTTGCATGCCCAAAGGGCTCAATTGCATTCTGAGGCTGAATATTGTGCCATGGCTCACAACGCTATCTCATCTGGGAGGCAATTCACTATGGGCTGGATGCAGCCCAGGTCCCTTCCAAAGCAGCCCAAAGTGACTTCATGCTGTGCTTCAGTGGAATAGTGCCAGTGTGCTGTCTGACTGAATATAGCAGTCCCCAGGTTGGGTGTGGGTAGTGTTGTGTAAAATTGGAAATTTTTGCTCAGTGAAATATTTCACATAATTTGCACATTTTGTGAAATATTTCACCAGGCAAAATGCAGGACCCTCTCTTCACATGGAGTTTGAAAGTAAATATAGCCATTTTTGGCATTTGAAAGTTTAAATGTTATGCTATGTGGGGGGGGGGAGGGTGTGCGCTAGTCTTTTTGCTTTGTTTGTTATTTGTTACCATTTAGCAGCACCCCTTATAAGAAATGTGAATTCCAGTGTGTAGTAATTTAAAGGTTTGAGCAGCTATTTTTGGTTTTATGGAAAAATGCAAAATTTCACCAATGGAGTGAGTAAAATTTTGGCCTTGAGCTGGCAAAATTCGCCAGTCCTGGGTAAAATTTCCCCCCCGGCGGTGAAATTTTTGGTATCTAGTAGTCCTTTCCCTGGCCACTCACCAGCTCAACTTCCCGTTAAAATGAATTCTCCTTGGTGTCTATTGGTTCCCCCACTGGCCGATCACTGGCCCAGAGTGAATAAAGGAAGCCCCCCCCCAGTTAACTCATTATTTTCTACATCCCCAGACCCCAAATCCTTAAAAAAAATGTCAGTCCCCACTCCCTGGTGTCCAGTGGACTTCTCCAGCAGATCACCAGCCCAAGATGAATAAAGCAAGCCCCCTCCAAGATAACTCATTATTTTCCCCATCCTCCGGACCCCCAATCCTAAAAGAAAATGTCAATCACCACTCCCTGGTGTCTAGTGGACCCCCTCCACCCTGTCATCAGATAGTGTCCAACCTGCTCTTCCCCAGTACCCAGATCAGGCCACCGGCATAGCCCTCCACTCACCTCCACAGCCAGCAGCCTGACTGAGTGCTTCAGTGAATGAGTGAATGCGTGTACAAGCTTACGCTCATTCATTGAAGTGCTCAGTTGGGCTGACGGCCATGGAGGTGAGTGGAGGGCTGTGCTGGTGACTCAATTGGGGTACTGGGAGGAGAGCTGGGAGGCGCTATCTGATGACAGGGTGGGTGGGGGTCCACTAGACACCAGAGAGTGGTATTGGCATTCTTTTTAGGATTGGGTCCAAGGGATCACAGAAAATAATTAGTTAAATTTGGGGGGCTTGATTTATTCACTTTGGGCCAGTGATTGGCCAGGGGGGTACACTAGACACCAGGGAGTGGGGATTGCCATTTTGTTTTAGGTCTGGGGGATCAGGGAAAATAATGAGTTAGCTCGGGGGAGGGGCTTCATTTATTCACTTTTGGCCAATGATTGGCGGTGAAGGTACCACTAGACATCAAGGAGAATTAATTTTTGCTGCAGGTGAAATTCCGAAATTTTGCTACAATTTAGCGAAAAATTTAATGTGGCAGAATTGTTGATTTCACCACAGTTTCGCTGGTTAAATTTTATTTTGCAACATCTCTAGATGTGGGTGCAAGCACAGCACAAACCTATGTCCTCTGCTTTTACACTTTTTTGAATATATTGTCCCAGTTGCTTTACACTGATAGAAATACTAAAAGTGAAATAAAACATTTGAACTTTATGACTACTTATGTCAGTGTCAGTGGCTCAACAGGTTGTACACTTGCCTCTGAAGCTGGAAGATCAGTAGGTTGTGGGTTCTAACTCCACACCAGGAACTTGGGGTGAAATCCTAATACTGGCACTGTAGTGTAGCATGAGGAAGTGCTGCACTCATGAGGTCCTGTCTTTCAGATGACACAATAAATGAGGTCCTGTCTGCCTATTCTAGTGGTTATTCATATTGGCCCCAGTGCACTAATGCAGCGGGGGTTCACGGAATCTGCATGTACCCCACTCGTGTAGCTGCTCACCGGCAGACAGGTGCACACCGGCGGTATTCATGACCACCAGCCACCTGTCCATGGCCTCACCCCCCCAACATGTGGGAGCGTGGAGGAAAGATACACGGACCAGGTAGGCATCCAGTGGGATGCCTGACTCAGTCCATCAGTGGATCCCTTGCACCCATGAAGATATGGCTGCTGCCATACAGTACGTGGAACACAAGAAGTGGGCTGGTGCCCAGTCGGCTGTCCCCAGACCACCATTTGCTGTCTGTGGTCTGGGGTGGCATGGTGTTGGGGATGGCAGTCCCCGCCTGTCTGTCGGTGACTGGGGGGGTGACATCCCAGGGGGCATGCAGACCTTACGGCAGGGGTTCCCTCTGCATACTGTGCACCCCCCATGCCCAGCGCTCCATGACTCTGTGCATGTCGCTGAGTGTGGGCAGACCCCCCAGCATGCCCTCTACCCACCCTGACAGCATTACCCTCTGCATGGTCGGGCAGTGGGGCTGTGCACCCAATGGGTGAATCCTGCAGCTGGCTGCTTGGGTGGCACAGTGGGTGCAGAGTGGTTGCGTGCCTCAGATAATCGCACATAGCCACTCTGCCCTATTAGTGCATAGGGCCCAAAAACATTAAAGATTCCATAGCACTTCTCAAAAAGAGTAGAGGAATTTTTATTGAAATTAAAACAGTGCAAACAATAACTGCAATGCATCATAACATGTATGAATTAGAAGAGAAAGAAAGAAAAAAGGACAAGGAAAAGAAAGAACAAACAGACATCCCCCATTTTCTTTAAAATGTCTGATGTGAAATGAAAATGAGTCAGAAAAGAAAGGGAAAATGGAAGAAAAAAAAATTTAACAAATTAAAGGGATAAGTGTCATTAGTCATCCCAAACATATTCCCAAGTTGAAAACAGTAATGTCAGAAGAAAAACAAATATAAAGCACACCTAAACAATATCAACAGCTACTGTACCATAACAAGTACAGTATGTTTGAATGAGAGGGTTCGGAACCTAGTATCTCATGAGGTGATATCCACTGAGCTGGGAATCCTTCCAGCAACCAGGATGCAGTGAAGCCATGTATCCATGCCTGCCAGACATTTTTTGAAAAAAAAAAAAACAAAAAAACAATTTCTGGCAGCCATGTTTGTAAGGTAAATCAAAGTAGCAATGTTACTAAAAGTGCCAAAGTAGGTCTGTAGAGTGTAAAATAATTATGTGGCCATCAAGAAGGCTGACAGGTTCCCCCGGCAATGAAAATAGAGATGCCTTGGGGGTTAGGGTCAAAGATATGGCATCCATCAGGACTCAAGGTTTAACATGGATAAGATAACGCACAACAAGGCTCTTAGTTGTTATGAAAAATTTGTAAGGGGACAAGGACAAATCACGGGTTTGGTTTTTCCTGTTGCACACCCAGGGTGGGATATTCAAAAGGGTTGCGCAATGCGCAATAGGGTTGCGCCTGCGCAAGTCAGAAAATGCACCATTCTGCGATATTCAGCAGGAGGCAGTTGCGCCACTGAAAACATGCTGAGCAACAGCGCAATGCTAATGAAGGCATGTGCAACCGAAGGGGGTGGAACCATGCATAAAGTGCGTAGGGCGATATTCAAAGACTTGCACAATGCGCAACAGTGGATCAGGTGGAAGTTGCGCCATAGCGGAAATGAGCCAAAATAAAAAGAAGCAAGGAAGAGGCACAAGAATGCTACAGGGAAGCCACATGAGGCAGGGAGAGAGACAAGGCCAGAGGGACAAAGAGGGCAGGCCAGGGAGATCAGAGGACAAAATAGGGGCAAGGGAAGGAGTATGGGGCCACAGAGTGCAGAGGCCAGTAGGTGTACCCGGTGCAGTGGAGGTAGCAGTCAGGACAGCGGGGGGAACAGAGCAACAACAGCTGGGGGGGACACAAGCCAGGGACATGGACAGTGCCACCTTCCACATGGAAGCTGTAATGAGGGGGGTGAGAAGGCATGCTGCAGGGCGTGGCCGTGGAAGGGCCCGTCGGTGGTACGCCCCCAACAGGCAGTACCGAGCCCGCACCAGCTTTGAGCTTTACTCAGATGTTGAGATTGTGGGCCAATACCACCTGAACAGGGCAATACTGAGGCGGCTCTGTGAGCTGTGCAGTGATGTGATGCAGGCACCCTCGAGGGAGTCACGCTCTGTCAGTGGAGACAAAGGTAACAGCCTACATGTGCTTGCTCACCATGGGCACCTTCCAGAGACCAACAGGGGACACCACAGGCATAACACAGTTGGCCACGTCACACATCCTCACCCAATTCCTCAGAGCACTGCTGCCACATGCTGCAGAGTACATCCATTTCCCCAGCACCGTGGTGGAGCGCACAGCAAACATACAGGAGTTCCACAGGGTAGCACGTATGCCTGGTGTGCTAGGGGTGATAGACTGCATCCATGTGACCATTCGCACGCCACCTGGCCCCAATGGAGCCGCCTATATGAATCAGAAGTTTTATGCCAGTGTCAACTGCCAGGTGGTGTGTGATTCCAGTGGGTGCATCATCAATGTCTGTGCCATGCACCCTAGGGGAGCACAAGATTCATTCATATGGTACCAGTCAGCACCGTGCCATCGATTCGAGAGTGGGGACATCCCCACAGGACATCTAGTGGGTGAGTATGCATGTAGAACTGACAAATCGGGGGCAAGGGTGGGGGTAAGCCACAGGTGCCATGGGTGTGGCACACAGGGTTAGGGGCAATTTGAGCCTGAACAAGACACTAACCTCTACTATCTTCACACAGGTGACAGTGGATACCCACTCCGTCCCTGGCTGCTCACACCCTACCGGCAGCCCACGACCCCATCGCAGCAATGCTTCAATGAGGCACATGCTGCCACATGCAACATCATTGAGCGAGTGCTTGGGATGCTGAAGGTGCGCTTCCGTTGCCTAGACACCTCCGGCGGTGCCCTACAGTATAGCCCCTCAAAGGCCTGTGGGATATTCCTGGCCTGTTGTATCCTGCACAACATGGCCAAAGACTGTGGGATAGTCGTACAGGTCAAAGAGGGGGACAGCGATGGGGATGACGGTGATGCCGGTGATGATGGGGATGGGCAGCCCCCCCTTTGGACGACGGGACCCCTGACTGATCCGGCTGGCCCAGCTGCACTGGGACACCATCACAGAGGAGCACTTCATCCAACACAGGTAAGTCATGGGGCCATGTGTAACCAACAGTGGCTAGGGCACAACCCACATACACACAGGGAAACTCACCAGGGGTGCATGACGGCAAGGGAAGTGGCAGGGCACAGAAGCACACACATACAACCGGGGGGGTGAACAGTAACACGCCACATGGATGGACACACACACACACACACACACACAATAGGCACAAAGTGCACAGGGGTCAGGTGCACAACAGAGCCGGAACACAGACACTAAAAACACACATGTCCACAGGCCACCACCTCCACTGACTGTCCATGTGCATGTGTCAGATGCTGGGCACCTTCGCACTTTGGTGTACAGCACAATGCAGGCATCACCATGCACATGCACCTGTGGACAGCAGTCAGGAAGGTGTGCAGGTGGTCCATGTGTCTGCGTGTAGGGCTGGGCACCCACCGGGTGCACTGCCCACCGAAACACACATTGCACACAGGGCAGCACCAGACAGGGCCCGCACTGGGAGACAGCTCAGTCTTGCAGCACAGTGCCACGGCCACCTCGGATGCGTGGGCAGCCCCACTGAGACCCAACAGCACTGGCAGGCTGAGCACGGGCCTCATGGGGTGGCACCAATGGTCCACCAGGGGTTCCACTGCGCGAACGCGACCTTGCCCGCACAGGCGTCTGCAGCACACCGAACATACCTGCACCAGGAGTGCTCGGGATGCCCACAGCTGAACCCGGCGTCGACAGGGTGGGTGTCACATGATGCCGGGAACGGGGAGTGGATAGCATACTGTGTGGTGTGAGCAGTACAGGGGCACCTGACTGTGTGCCCAATGTGGCCCACGACAGCGACCAATGCCTGTGTCTGCCTGTCAATGGCGGCGGTCACATCCATCAGCAAATGGTCAATCTGTGACAGGATCCTCTTGTTGTCCCTGCTGTGTCACTCCTCGACCCACTCCAGAGCCACACACAGTGCCTCCACGGACATTGCAACCCGCATCTGCTGCTGTACTGATGCCTGCAGCAGGCGGGTGTGCTCGTCAAAGTGGTCGTCTGCCACATCGGCAACCTGTCCCTCAGGGTATGGAAGGGCCTGATGTTCAGCACCCCTTGAGGGTGGTCACTTCTCACCATGACCAGGTATGGGCAAGTCCACAGGCGGTGCACATACGCCACCGCTGAACCCTGTACCCCCAGTCCCGGTGGGTGACTGCTGCTGCTGCTGCCCCTCCGCCTGCTGTGCCCAAGGGATCAGTTGTTCCGCTGCTGTGGCCGCAACAGTGCCAGTGACCTGTACAGCCACTGGTGCTGCCCCACCGGTGCTGACAGGCACAGCCTGGGACTGTGCTGACATGCTGGCACACACATCGGAACCAGCTAGGTCCATGGGCGTGAGCTGTCCTGCTGTGTGTCCATTCTGTGACACACACATGTCAATGCCCATAGTGGTCATTGCATCATCAATGGTGCAGGTCTGTGCTACAGCCACAGCGTGCTGGCATGCTTGCATGCCAGACCGCTGAGACACAGAAGGGCACCCCCACACCTGTCTTAACAACACCAGTAATGGCAGCCAGGCGTGCACACTGGTGCAATGCACGCTGCCTACCTGCAGAGGTGGATGGTCCCTCCTCCAACTCCAGATGGCTGTCCGCAGTGGACAGGCCCTCCACCACTGACCTCTGCAGATGAACAGGATCTGTAACAGAAAGTGAGAACACGTTAGTGCATGTGATCTACCTTCCCCCCCGACCATGACATACCATGCAGTGATGGGCTACCACCTGTCTGGAAGCCACCTCCAGGAATTCCCTCAATGGCACTGCGCTGCATGCTTGCAGTGAGCCTGTCCTCTGCCAGAGTCAGCTGCACCACCTCCGGCTGGCCCCCGCCTGTTGCAGCACGTGCTGCCCTGATGGCTGCCACCTTCTCCTTCACTCTCCTCCTGTCGGTCCCCATCTTCTTTTTACACTCCTGCACAGAGCGCTGGTGGCTGCCGTGCAGGTTGACAGCATGTGCCACCCCCTCCCATGCAGCAGCACGGGGCTGAGGGGTGCCCCGCCATCCACTGAGAAGTGGCTCTTCATCCAGGTAGGCCTCGAATAGTGCCTCCGTCTCAGCTTTCGTAAAATTAGGCCTCCTCTTTCGCCCACCATCATCCTCCTCACCCATTCCTCGCTCGGTCATATCACAGCCTGTATTGGTGAGAGTGGTCACCTGTGACTGTGCAGTACACAGCAATTCCCTGAGACCATAGTCCAGAACATCACACAGCATGCAACTCACCTATAAACTGCAGTAACCGAATATGGCCACTGCAGAACAGCTTCGCATTTTTATAGCGCAATCCATGCAAATTAGGTGTGGCGCAACTTTAATGAGATGAAAATCGCGTTGCTGTGCTATTGAATGGCTGATCGGATGATTTGCATATGACGGGCTGAATATCGCGCTGTTGCGCTTTGCGCAATTGTGTTGTATGGGCTGAGCCAAAGGCGAAGTTCTGTGGATGCGTAGTACACCGCACTGCGCATGCCCAGGTAGCTTACGCAGGAGTCTGCCATGCTGATGACGTGCTGTGCACAGTAGGCAATTCAGGGCACGGCCACCATTGTGCCAGTGGTGCTACGGCGATGGTCACTACATGGCGCTGTGGCACAGCTGTGCAATAGTTCGCTGTGGCAATGGCACACAGGCGACCAATCGTGCTGGACGCATAGACGTCCGATGGCACTGTGTGTGGCCATGGGCCAGAGACCCATGACCCTGTGCCTGACCTTTTCGCCCCCTTGGCGTTGTACATATGGCATGTCTGCAGCTCTATCGCGCTGTTCGGTGACAGTGTGATAGGGAATGGTGGCGCTCTGCCGACAGCGCGATAGGGAATAGCGGCGTATTGTATTGCACAGCAATTCCACTTGGGGTTGCCGTGCTGTGGAGCACCATATTGCCTACTATAGATCTGGAGATGGCACGCAGAAGAGCCCCCCAATGGAGTGCCCTCAAGCTGGCCAACCTGGTGGCCATTGTGGAGCCTCACTATGGCCCACTGTATGTGGAGGTTCCCCTGGACAGGGCCAGGACCCAGGTGTGGCAACAGGTGGCCACTGACCTGTAGGCGGCCACTGGCAGAAGGAGGACCTCAGAACAATGCAGGCACTGCTATGGGGACCTAAGGAGGAGGGAGCCGGGGCTACTGGCACATCTGCGGTCATGTGCCAGGAGGGGCGTGGTGCCTCGTCCAGGTGGGTGATCCATTTACGCACCTGTATGGTCCATATGGGTAACACTGTCTATTGTGTCCAGCACATGGGGTGGGTAGGTCTAGGGTTGGCTGTGGCGATGTTTACAGGGTATGTGATGTATGGGTCTGGCTGGGTGGGTGGGCACACCCATTGCGGCAGGAGGAATATGCTTTGGGATTGTACTGATGTGTTTCTCACCTTTTGTTTCCCACATGCGTGGCAGACCGGAGGAGGGCCATGGCTGAGCAGCAGAGGGTGGTGGCAGCAGTACCCGAGCATGGCGGTGGAGAACCACAATGCCAGCAACAGCCCGATGAGAGTGAGTGCCATGACAACATGATTGATATTGCATGCTGTGTGACAGGGTGGGGAGCGGAGCATGGCCACCATCCATGGACACCACTGACATGCACGCAACATGTGACAGTCAGCACTGTCCAGTGGCACTGCATGCCTGGGAGTGCGTCAGTGGTGGTCCATGCGTGCACTGGGCACATGGCTGTGGCACTGCCTGCCCACCATGTAGCCATGTTACTGTACGGCCTTGGTTGTGCTGTGCTGGACATGGGCGGTGTGTGTGTGTGCAGTGGTACACATGGCTGTTGCTGCCTGGTTGGGCATGTCTTGTGCACATGGTCACTGTGGGTGGGTGCACTCCATCACAGGAGCGGGGCACTTGGCTGTATGCCATACATGATGGGTGGGCTTCAGGGAGATGGACAGTTACACCCATTGACTCTGATCCCTTGTCCTAGGTGTCCGGATACTACTACACATTGAGAGATCCATGCAGCAGCTATTGCGGGTGGCCACAGACTCCCTAGAGATCCTGCAGGACCTCCAGTGGCATGGGGTGTGGAGGAGAAGGAGACCCCGGGACCAGCACCAGGCAGCAGGGGAGCAGGCTGGAGAACAGTAGCTGGGTATCACCTCCCCCCCTTTGACTAGCCCTCACACCCCACCTTCCCTCTCCCAGTTGTCCACCCCTGCCCCTTACCCACCCCTACCTTGTACCCGTACCTCCACCCCTGTTTTGTACATATGTAAATAGTTGTTGATGTTATTGTTGTACTTGTTGTTGTTTTTGTAATACAGTTATTTTGATATGAATACTGTGGTGGTCTCTGATTTGCAGCTGGCTATAGGTGCCAGTTGCAGTGGTGTGCATGGCATCTGGGGAGGTATAGTGATGGGTAGGTGTGTGTGTGCATGGGGAGGTGTGTCTGGTGTGGGAGTGGCTTTCAGTCGGTATCTGTGGTGTGTGTTGTTCTCTGTGCATTGCATTGCTGTGTGCAGTGTTCCATGGTTCCTGCTCTGTGTCCATTGTGCCCCTGTCAAGCTGTCCTTGGCCTGTACAGCTGACACCCTTGCATGTCTGTGGCCTGCCAGGTCTGCTGCCTTGTCAGTGGGTCCTGTCCCTGCAGGTCATCCACTGTGACCGTCATAATGCTGGGTTGCCACCTGTCACCGGTGGGGTGCATGTTTGCCTCGGGTGACACTGTGGCCTCCACAGTTGCTGTCCCACCTCCATGCTGTGTCTTGTGTGTGTTGCAGGGGCTGTGCAGCACTGTCTGTGACTTGTGATCCAGGCATATGCTGGTGGCGTACAGTGCCACAGTACATGCACAGGGTGGGTGTCACCCCTGTGCCATGGTGGACTGCAGGCTGTGTGTGCACAGTTTACATGTGCCCACACTGGGGGCTTGGTTGCCACACTACTGCGTCCCTGTGTTGGTGTCCCCGAGGGTATGGGTGTGTGTTTGCCCCTGCACTGTGTTGCATCCGGTGTACTGCATGCTTCCATGCACCACTGTGGGTGTCTGTGCTGGCTGCTGTGGCTCGTGGTGGGTCGCGCTGTGACACCTGTCTACTGTGCAGAGTGCTGTATCAATGGCAGTGGTGTCATGGGCACGCCCTTTCCCGTGTGGGGTACCACTTGTGGCGACACATGTTCGATCTCTCAGCTGTGCCTCAGGGTGGGTTGTGCATGTTGGCACTGTGTCTGCCATTGTTGCATTGCCATGTGCTGCCACCCACTGCTGGGTGCTCATGGTGGCTCTGGCTTGTATGGTTCTGTGGTACACGAGGTTGCAGTGTGACAGGGGGTGTGCATGGGGATTCCTGCAGTGATGGTCACTGCTCATGGGGGTGTCTTGGGGTCACAGTGCAGGGTGTGCTGTGCATGGGGGGGCTGCTGTACAATGGGGTGGTCCACCCCCCTAGTGTGGCAGTCTCAGCTTGCCAGTGGGTGTGCTAGAGCAACATGGCCCAGCTGTGCTTTGTTTGCTTGTCCCCATGGGCCGGTGGATATTCCATCCCTCCCCCAGTTGTGCTGTGCTTGGGGTGTGGGGGTGCATTGTCAGTTCTGCAGTGTGTTCCTGTGCCCATCTGTGGCATGGGTGGTGGGCCCCTGCCTACCTCCCTGGTTGTGCAGTTCCACTGCTCTGCTGCTGGGGCACTCCCTGCTTGTGCTATGGTGCCTCTGGGGTGCTCAGCTGAGCTGCCCTTGTTACGCTATAGCACATCGTATCTGCTCAGCTTCCCCTTCCTGGTTGCACTATGGCGCAGGTTGTGCGATATTCAGACATTGGCTGGTTGCACAATTTGGCTTGCTCCATTTTTGAAAATCACGTCTATTGCGAATGTGCACAATGGACTTGTACTTGCTCCTGCTATTGCGCACATTTTGGGTGCAGTTTGAATATCCAGCCCCCAGGGTTAAACTTAGATCTTTCCCTAGCAGAATGCATTATTGATGCCCCCCACACTGTATACAATACTTTAAACACCATACAAAAAATACAAATCATTTGAATGACTTATTAAATTAGTGGGCATCAGTGGCAGTTAGGTTTATACATTTTATCATCACTACTCACTCTCTGCTGGTTCTGCTGCAGAATCTTCATGGATGCGCTCTCTTTTGTCAGTCTAAAATAGACAGTGCCTGCCAATCTGATATTTTGGAGGTCATCTGGAGTCCAGGACACAGACAAGTGGTGACATCTTATTTTGTTGCTTCAAATCAGGGCAAGTTGTAAAGCCCCCTCAGTACCACTCACTATCTCAAACACTGCTTGAGCCAGCCAAGGGATGCTGGGTTTTCCATTCCCACTCTTGAATGGGACACAAGGAGAGGACCACCATGCTGGCAGCTGCTGGGTTTTCCGTTCCCCTTTACGCTAGACACAAGAAGGGTGGTGGTAAACAGCACACACTCTAATGAGGGGAGAGTGACCAGTGAGGTGCCGCAGGGCTCAGGACTGAGATCTGTCATCTTCAATGTCTTCATAAGTAACATTACAGAAGAGCTGCAATGGATATATTCACTACTGGAGACATCAGCGCTAAAATAAAGCACTAGCAAATAATGTATACTGTATATATAATGTATTAAGAAAGGCTGGAAAGTGAAATGAAGGAAATGCGAAGTCAGTTTCGGGACCACGGATAGTGAAATATAAGCAGTGCACAAATAAGGTGTTCTACAGTACATCTTTTTGCAAATGACACCAACATCTGTAGTGGGGTAGATACTTAGGAAGGGGTGGGGAATGCAAAGTCCATTGAAAACAATGACTTTGCATTATTCCGCCTTCCCCAAATCACTTCTCCACCAATTTTAAGGAGAAGTACATTGAAATCAATGTACTTTGCATCACTTTGCCTTGTTATTGAGCTCCAAGGTGAATTTGCAGTGCTTCATTGGATTGCAGGTCACATGGGCTCTTGATTGTTCTGCACAGCCTCAGCTCTGTGTAGTGTGTGTGTGTGTGTAGTGGAAGATGGAGACAGTTTCCTCTCAGAGCTCTGCGATTCAGATCCTCTAAAAACTGAGTGAATTTCAGCCACTTTTTTAACAGCTTTTAGAGGATGGGAGCAACATGTCAGGAGAGAATTGATGGGAGTGAATTGTCATATTCCCAAGGATGTATCTCCTGCCATAGAACCTTAGTGCAGCAGTAGCCTTTTTGAGCCATTTTTTTGCTCAAAATTTAGTGCATCGATTGTTGGAAACCCTTCTGTGCTCATATTATCGAGTGTTTATTGTTTGTGTGTGGATTTTGAATGTTAATTTAGAACAGTCAGTCTGCGTACTGTGATGTGTGCTTTGGGGTAGGGGTGTATCTGTGGTGTAGGTAGATTACCTGGGAGAAAAAGACAGTCTTTCTGTTTTGGTTATATTTTTCTTGTATAACTGTGTTAATGTACACACAGTAATATTTTCAGTAATTCTTGACATTTATTTGCTGTTTGTAGTGGTGCAGCAGTGTATCATTTCGGTTTATTTAAAACATTTGGTTATATACTGCTAAAGGTTTTCAATTTGCTACGCAGTACTTGTAGTGTGTGTGTGAGTGTGTGTACGATGCATACCATTAAATCAGACAACTTTTATTGTGCCAGAGTAATTGCAGCAGTGTGAATCTGCTAGCCACTGCACCTGCAAGAATGTTTTATACTGCTTTGTGGTATCTTTACTGGTACTGGACTGTTACTGTGGTGCACTACCCTCCCCAACCAGCAAAATATATTCTTTTCCAGATTTGGATTTGTGACTTGTGAGCACTGGTTAGGTGTTGTTGAGCCTTTGCATCTGACTCTGCATCTCTTGAGTGCGCAGCGCAATCTTAATCTGTCTGTGCATTTGCAGTATACCATTAATTCTGGGAGACTTTGCATTACTTGTTATGCTCTCATTTCACTTCATCAGCACTGGGGAATTTTCTGGACACAAGACAGTAGCATTTTGGGTATGCACATTAATTCTGGTGTCTGTGTGTGATGTGACCACGTCCACTGCACACATGACTGAATGTGCCATTAATTCTGGGTGACTTTGTATTTCTCGTTGTGTTCTCATTTCACTTCATCATCACTGGGGAGTTTTCTGGACACAAGACAGTAGTATTTGGGGGATGCATATTAATTCTGGTGAGTGTGTATGTGTGTGGGCATTGGGGGGCTGTCAGTATTGTTGCCACTCCGTCTTACTTTACGTTAAGACGGAATGACAATGCAAAGTAATAATTACAAGGTGAAGTGAGCCTTTCCTATTGGCCACTCTGCATAGCGAAGTGACAATGTTAAGTGGCCACTTCGTGTTGACTTTGCCAGCAGAATTTAATTTTGCTGCATCTCTAAACATAAGCAATGGCATCTAACAATTTCTCTCATGCTACATAAATTGTACTGAGAAATGAAAAAAATGTTCCATGCTGATGATCAAACCCAGGCTGTTTGCTCACTACTGTTTGATACCCTGTAGCAGTACCACTTTATGAAGGTTCCTTGACAGAAGATGCATGCTGTGGCAAAGGACATCTAGCAGTCAGTGCAGACCCCCTATACAGCTATGGTGGATTTTAGTAATAAACAGTCTGTCATTCTGAAGTAATGTTTGAATGGAAGTGCATGCCGTGGCTAAGAGAATCTAGCAGTGAGTGCAGAACCCCCCCCCCCCAGCATAGCTGTAGTGGATTTAAATAAAGAACAGTCTGTCAGTTTGAAGTAATGTTTCCCGATTTGCACTCAAACTTCAAAGTCCCTGCTGTAACTTTTTAAGTGTTCGGCAATATTGACTTCAATACTTATTGATATTCTGTCACTAACAACAGCAATGATATCTAACAATTTCTCTCATACAACATAAATTCATACCCAGATAAAATAGGGCTTTGAATATAGCGCTGTAAAAACCGTGCTTCAAAAAGTGCATCTGCCTTGATACAGACAGGGGTAGGATAGCGCATGGTAATTAACACTACCCCCTATAGCTGTCAAGGCAGGGGAGGAAGGAGTGAAGGAACTGAAAGTGTGGTGGCTGGCCAAGCTGCTCCTGTGGCAGAGAGTGCTAAGACACAAGCAGCTTGGGCAACACAGAACAGGAGACCAAGGTTCTTTTCCCAGTCTCCCAACTAGTAGTTCTTTTGTCTTCCCCTCATCCGTAGTGGTTTTTTTTTTATATTTTCTCCAAAAATCAAAGACTTCCCCCAAAATTTCCCCAGGTTCTGCTGCCTCCAGAGCTTAATAATTTTAATATCAGAGTGTGGGAGGTGGAGCCCCCACAAAAATGAAATGTATATTTTGTGTTTTCGCCATGGTAGAGGTCATTGGCTACCATTGGCACTGTTTGTTCCGGCAGGTGTTTTGGGATCATGCTGTTCTTGACAGCACTGTTTTTGTGGAGTCCTTTTTGATGGCACTGTTATTGATTTCACCATCTTGACCTAGTGCCACATAAATCGCAGTGAGAAAGAAAAAAACAATGGTCAACACAGGAGGACTAAACCCAAGCCCACTATCCACTACTGTTTGGTAGCTTATAGCTTTACCACTTAACTAAGGTTCCTCAACAGGTGATGCATGCAGTGACTAAGGACATCCAGCAGGGAGTGCAGCCCCCCCAATGCTGTGGCAGATTATAATAATAAACAGTCAGTCAATTTGAGGTAATGTCTCCCAAGTTGTATTCAAACCTAAAAGTCTCAGCTGTAACCTTTCAAGTTGTTAGGAATATAGAGCTCCAAATACTGCAGAAACACTACAAACACTGCTGAAACACTATCAATAACATCAGCAATGGCATCTAACAATTTCTCTCACGCTAGATAAATTGTATTGAAAAAGAAAAAAAAATGTTCTGCATTGGGGAATCAAACCCAGGCCCACTACTGATACTGCTTGATATGCTGTGGGTTTACAGGTGCATGAAGGCTCCTTGACAGCAGATGCCTGTTGTGTAAAAGGACATCCAGCAGTGAGTGTAGACTTCCCTACACAACTGTAGTGTATGTTAGTAAAAAAACAGTCTGTCAATTTGAAGTAATATTTCCTAAGCTGCAATCAGACCTCAAAGTCTCAGCTGGAACTTTCCAAAATATCAGCAATTTGGAATGTCAGCCTTGCTGAAACTCAACCACTAACATCAGCAATCACATTTAACAATTTCTTTAATACTACATAAATTGTAGTGAAAGGAAAGGACAGTCAGAACTTGTAGATTCGGGGGGGGCAGGATTCACAAAAGTGATGCACCCAACACATCTGAGATGTGCTGGCACATCTCAGAGATGCGCCCATCCGAGGTTTACAAAGGGCTGAGATGCACCGGTGCAACTTGGATGTGCCAGCCCATCTCTGATGCACCAAACACCACCTATAATGGTATTTTGTGCATCTGGAGGTGGCATGCCCATGCATATGGGGTGAATCCCTATTCAGAACCTAGCTTGGAGGCGCATCTTCGGAGCAAGTCTGAAGATGCACCTCCAAAAGTTATGTCTACAAAAAGTAGACCTAAGTGGGTTTCTGCCCACAGGCAGGCTGCAGTATTGCAGACAGCAGTATGGCAGCCTGCCTACCCTGGCAATCCAGTGCTCTCCCCTTCCTGCCTATATCCCTGATCTGGTTAAAATTCTCCTGTCAATAGCCTTGGTAGTCTTGTGGAATCCCCCTCCCAACCCATATCTCTGATCTGGTTAAAATTCTCCCGTTAGTAGCCCTGGTAGTCTAGTGGAACACTCCTCCCTCCCCATATCCCTGATCTGGTTAAAATTCTCCCATTAGTAGCCCTGGTAGTCTAGTGGTACCTCATCTTTGCCAAGACCAGATTGCATTGTGATAGTAAAGTCCAAATTATCCCTGGTCATCCAGTGGACCCCCCAGCCACCCCCATCCACTCAGGCACCCTGCAAGAGTCATGCAAAAGGGGCCATAATGACATGCAAATGGCCCCATTGAACCTTGCATATCTAATGGCCCCAGTTGCATGTGTCGGGCTGTGAATCCCGACCTTGGGCACAATGCATCTGGAGATGTGCTGGCCCATCACTTTCCCAGCCTGAACAGGGGGAACACTCTGGCACATCTGGAGTTGGGTGTAACATTGATATTTACAAAGGAGATGTGCCAGGACCATCTTACAGCATATCTTCTGTGAATACCAATGTTTGGCCTCAGCACATCTCATCTGTGCCAGCACCACTGAGTTGCGCCAAGCGCATCTTCTTTGTGATTTATTTATTTAGGCAAGATGCCTAGGTAGCACATCAATTGAGTGATTCAAAATGGGTGATTCAATTAAGGTGAATTAACTATAGCGACTGTCATTATAGCAAATGCACAAATACAGCAAATGACAATATTAGCGAGTAATAATTAAGCAAATACATATATATCAACTAGTAATTACAGCCAATGATTTAGCTGATCACTGACATAATTTTCCCCTAAGTCAAGGAGCATCTTGAAGTGAGAATAATAAAAATAGGTGGGCATGGGTGTGTGCAGTGGGGCGTAGCTTGACATTGTTGCACCTGTGCGTAATGTAGTAGCACCTGTGTTGGAGTGGATATAAATGTGGGTGTGTCTTGGTGCTCATAGCTGACTCAGAAGTCTGTTGAATTCACCCAGAGTCAGAGTGAAATGGTGCTCCTTATCTATGGCATTTATGTGTACCTCCACAATAAGGAAGTGCAAGAGAAAGTGTACTGGAGGTGTGGGGAATATCACAGGTATAGGTGCCCCACTTGAATACACACTGTGGCTGATTAGGGGCTATGCTGTTGCTCAAATTGTCATTAGCGCATTTATACATTCGCCCAAATGACGTTAGTTCTAATTGTCATTCACTATACTCGAACACGTTGCGATTGTAGTTGCGTTATTTGTAATAGCTATATAAGACTCGCTCATTTTAAATTTGCTGTTTAAACTTTGATAATTTGACATGGAACCGATGTCTGGCATGCACCAACTAGCCTCAGAGCTTCAATCTTTCAATGGGCCTTCCTCAGGGGGTGGGTCTGAGAAATACAAACATACATCTCATTTGTGCAAAAATCTCTTAAAGTTATGTACACCACACACTAAAATAAAGTTCAAGTACAAGTGAAAACACTTAACGAACAACGGACAGTTACCAAAATTTCATTTTGTTGATGCTCATGGTATAACAGTTGTTTATATTAGTAAGACTCTTAAATTGAACATGTGTCTGTGTCTTATACTTCTTTTAAATCTTTTAACACTTTAACCAGAGCATCAATGCAACATTTAATGACAAAGGATGCAATTACATTTCAACAAAATAAGTATACGAGCACTATAATTAGTTAAATAAACAGAATATGGAATGGCTTAGCACTTATAGGTATGCTAAAGATAATGATCAACCTACCCCAATCCAACCAAGAAAAAAACAATAAAAGAACTAGGAGGTCAAATAAATTGCCAAAGGTCAAATGTAAATAAATTAACTATAATCCTTTAATATTGATGATTATTGTTTTCCTAAGTTGAGAAAAGCCTGTATCTGGGTTAAACTAAAATAAAATGTACATTCTCACTAAAGTGAATGATAAAATCTGGGTACTTTTACTAGCTGGGGGGGTTGGGGAAATCGAAGCAGACTAACACAGGTAGGCCTGGGAAATAATGACGAGTGAGGTTAAAGATTTACTTATGTGACTAAAAATGTTTTTCAAAGTGTATTAATTGTCACTAGAAGGCAAACATTTAGGTATTAATGTCTGGACAAATAAGTTATATATAAGAAATGTTTTATTTTTATTTAATTTTCACCAGTGTCTAACTTATATACAAAACTGGAGTGTTATCAGGATCTCTCTGTGAATTGAGCTGTTCAGGGTATTTAAAAGGGGAATTAAGGGGGTGCACAAAATATGTATAAAGTAAAAACTAAAAGGAATAACCTTTCTGAAGTCCAATAAGGTAATGAACTTAATCTGTGCTCCATGGGCATAAATCCTGTAGCTCTCACTTTGCAAGTTTCAGAATTAGGGGTCAGGTAATATTCTTATAATGTATGGTAGAACATTGTTATGGATGGAAATCCATCCTAGAATAGGGTTGTTATGCTGCAGTAGCTACGTCATCGTAGCTGTTATGCTGTTATGCTGTACTAGCTATGTAGCTACTGCAGCATATCAACAGCGAATGTGCTAGAGCATGCACATTACACTACCAGGAAGCGGTCGCAGCGGTGAGAGTGAGAATGGAGTGGAGCGGCACTTAAAAAAACAAAAGTAAGAATACAGCAGGGCTCTGGAATACTCACGACCACATAACAGATACTTTAAATGTTTCATAGAGGACCATACACTATAAAAGATAATGTGTGGTCTTTCTATGTCAGCATATATATTTCATTCAGAGATTGTTGTATCGACCGAACCTCTTGAGCTATGCTCTCGAGGTTCAAACGGTCACCATGGCAACCTCTCAATGAGTACATATGCTTGTTATAGACAGAATACTATACATTATCCTCTATGTTAAAGAAAAAGAAAGGAGAATAGTTAGTGAGAACTGCATTATAATTTATCAGTGTAAAAATGAAAGATAAGGTGAGAAGTCAACCTCTTTGTTCAAACCTAGTGGGACTGCTATATCAAGTTATAGTATCCATTTTGTTTCTTTTTGAGACAATAAATTCACTCTGTTGCCTCCTCTAGTGTGTCTTGCAACAAGTTCCAACACAGTAAACTTGAGACAATCTGGTTTCCCATTGTGTTTATCCAAAAAACTAAGCACCCCCAGTGCATTATAGATGTTGCCATTTATAATCACCCAGACATGTTCCTGAATCCTTTGCTTTGCCAGTGTTGTGGTTCTGTCCATGTATCAAGGGCAGGTACACCAGCACATGTAAATAACAATAGAAGTTGTACAAATGATAAAGCTATTGATATCAAAGACCTTTCCATCCTTTGAAAATGTTTTCCTACCTCTGCATATTGGCAGATATTACATCTCCCACACAGTATAAACCTTTTGATTTGTTTTTTAGCCAATTGCTCCCACTCTGTAGTTCTTGTGTTTGTACAGAATGGCTTCTGGTTACTCTATCACCTATATTTCTCCGTTTGGAGAAAGTCACTCTTGCTTTATCAGTAATTTGGTTTTAAGTACTGGATCTGTGAGAAGTAAGGACCATAATGTATGGACCAATTCACCTAATCTACCATCTAATGGGTTAAATTCATTTACAAAAGTAAGAACATCCTTTTTATCACTGTTCTCTCTGTTGGAAATAAAGCTATTAACTGTGTCGGCAGCGGGGGAGTGGGTCGCAGTCGGCGACCAGAGAAAGGAGAGTGGAAAGCTGCGCGGAGCTGTGGCTGCAGTCGACAGCGGGGTCGCAGTCAGCAACCAGAGGAAGGAGAGCTGAGCTGTTTGGAGCTGAACTAGTAAGGGGCATAGGTTGCAGTTCGACGACTGAAGCAAGGACAGACGGCCAACCGCAGTCCATCGTGTAGGATCGGGCCAATCAGGGAGAGAGGTGCCAAGGTGGTCAGGCTTTAAAAAGCCAGCCAGACCACAGAGCTGAGAGCTGTGTTTGTTCCTGTCCTCCCTTCCCGACCCCTATTAAATACAGAGTGGAGGAGGAGCCATATAGGAAGTGGAAGCGCTAACAGGTCACAGGTCTATAGGTGGAGGAGCTAATGGGTCACAGGTCTACAGGTCACTTGATCTTGGACTACTGATGCTGGGGGTGCCCGGGACTTGTACTTGAACTTGGTGTCTTGTACTTGAACTGGGTGACTATGGTTATTAATTCTTGATGCCTATGGTTTGCACAGGCTTTATTATTTCTGAAAAGTCTTGACTGTGGGTTGGGGCTAAGGAAGGGGTGAGGGTCAGGGGCCCAAAAATACAAAAGGTGTGATTTTAGAACTGTATCTGAGTATCACAGAAGAAATGGTATGGCAGCACAGAGAGAGGGGCGACCAAGGGAGGGGAACTTTGGCAGGGTGGTGGGGTGCAGTGGCTGTGGAATGGCTATTATCCCAAATTGGGCTTGGAGGATGGAGGGGTTGTATAATGTGTAAGCAGCTCACTCAGCTAAGGGAGGCAGTGGCGAGGCTAAGGTGGGGGTTAAATGGGGGGGAAGCTGGGAAAAGAGGGTAGAGAGACAGGAACAGTATTAGCCAAGGAAGGAGTGGAAAAGGCTGAGTGGATTCACTGGAGGATCAGATACACTGTTCCAGAAGTCAAGGGCTTGGGAGGGAGAGGATGGAAGGGGATCCAGAGGGGATAGACCAGAGGTGGTAACAGACAGCAGCAAGTCCAGAGTTGGGACAGGGACACCCAAGACACGAAGAAAGGGGCTAGTGGGAACTGACAGCAGGAGGTCTAGAGGCACAAAAATCATGCCTGTAGCTAGAGAAAAGGGGTCAGCCAGGGATCAGGAGGAGTGGAAAACAGTAGGCTAAGGAAAAGGCAGATGGATTCCCAGAATGAAGGATGACGTAGGCATAGGTGAAATGGGTCAGAGGGTGGAAATAGCAAATAGTTTTGCTCCCTAGGTATCCTAGTTGAGGACATTTTGGAGGAAGGGGTCCAGCAGGGGCCATCAGAAAAGGGGAGGCAGAGCGGCTGGGGGATGTGGGGGGAAAGATCTCAGGTGCAGTGGAAGAGGGGGAGGTGGGGGCAGGCACATTGCATGCAGGGGAAGGGGTGGAGGAAGGGACGGCCACATTAGGGACACACCAGAGGGTGGCACTAGGGGAACTGTGGCATAAGAAAAGGGTCATGAAGGAAGTACTGGAAAAGCTGGAGTTGAGCTCCTGGGAGGTTGAAAATGAGTGGGAGGAAACCCTGCAGGACAGGAACTGCAGTAGGAGGCTGGGGCATGCGCTGGGCAGGGTGCAGGAGAGGGGAAATATGCAGACAGGGCAGGTGGTGAGGAAGAAGACTTCCCCAAGTGAGGTACGGTAATCAAAACCTTCTGCAAAGATGGGCGGGTCAGGAACAGTTGGAAGGGGATCAAGCACAGTTGGCACAATCTCACACAATAATGCAGATGGGGGTAGGTCAGGAGTAGATAAAGGGGGTGTCAGGTGAAGTTGGCTCATGCTCAAGCAGTGATGCAGGAGGGGTTTGCAGGGATGAAGGAAGCCAGGTGGAAGTACATGGGATGACGAGGTACAGGAGGGGGGAGTCTAAGGAAAGGCTAAAGGGAGAGGGTGAAGAGGAACAGATGCTGGGTGTGGGTTAAAATCAGGATAGGTTAGGTGATGGGGAACAAAAGATGAGCAGTGGCAGAAACCAAGTCAGGATGGAACATGAGGAGGAGTCCAGAGGGAGCCAAACCCCACGACACAAAGCTAGAGGCCAAAAGGACACCCAGGAAGCAGGGGGCAGTAGAGTGGCACTCTTGGGGGACTCAATAATTAAGGGGCTAAAATGGGGAAGGAAGGGAGCAAAAAACAATGCAGTACGGGTATAGCGCATGCCAGGGATGATGGCACTGGAGGTGAGGCATCATATTCCTTCCTGGGGTAAGCAGCAGGATGAAAGGACACATCTGGTATTTCACCTGGGCACAAATGACTTGGAGGGGAACAGTCTGATGGTGGTACAGGCAAGGTTCGAGGAACTTGCTAGGTTCTGTAGGAGCAACACTGTTTTTCCTTCCATTTCCTTCTCTGAGGTGTTGCCAGTAACAAGAGCGAGCACACCCAGAAAGGAGAAGATAAGGGCATTCAACAATTGGCTGCAAGGTTGGTGCAGTCAGATGGGGTTCGGCTGGATAGGTGAATGGGGCTGTACATGGGAGGAGGAGGAGGGGCTGTATGCCCAAGACAGGCTGCACCTGAACTCTTCAGGGGCAACAGCACTAAAGAGTAAACTGGGGACTTCATGGCAAGGAAGTTCAATTTAAACTAAATGGGGGGGGCTAAGGACAGGGCCATCCTTACGTGAGGCAGAGCAGAGAAGCTATCAGCCCCCCCAAGTCACAACACTCATCAAGGGAACAGTTAGCAACAGGGAAGAACAGGATGGGGCTACATGTTGGAGGGCTTTGGTTACAAATCCCAGGAACCTGGGGAACAAAATGGGAGAACTGGAGGCCGCCATGATGGAGAAGAACCTAGACATTGTAGCAGTGAGTGAGACTTGGTGGAACGAGCACCATGCCTGGGAGATGGTGATCCCAGGGTATGGTTTGTTTAGGAAGGATTGGGAGGGGAAGAGGGAGAGAGGGGTGGCATTATATGTCTGGGAAGGGATTGGGGCCATGGAAGGGCAGGATGAGGAGGGGGAAACAGAGATAATGTGGGTCACCCTAGACAGAGGACAGGGGGAAAACCTGCCCATTGGGGTAGTCTATAGGCCTCCTATGCAGGGGGAGGAAGGGGATAGACATTTTGTGGAATCCGTAGGGAAGATGGCACAGAAAGGGGAAATTGTGCTAGTTGGGGACTTAAACCTTCTGGACATCAACTGGGAGGCCCAGACAGCAATCTCTGCAAGGAGCAGGGGCATCTTAGAGGCTCTTCAGGGCATATTCCTGCAGCAAAGGGTCAGTGAGCCCACTAGGGGTGTAAACCTGTTGGATGTGGTCCTCACAAATGGGAACAGTGTGGAGGAGGTGGAGGTGGGGGAATAGCTTGGCACCAGTGACCACAGGGCTGTCAGGTTTAGGGTGAGAGCAGGCAGGGTGAGGGTTAGGATGAAAACCAAGGTAATGGACTTCAGGAAGGCTGATTTTCATGGAATGAGGAAGGTAGTTAAGGAAGAAATGTTGAGGATAGGGGATGTGCAGGGAGTGGAGGAATTATGGCAGCCATCAAGAGAGGGGTATTTAAAGCCATGGACTTATGTATAAGAAGGGTAAGAAAGAATAAAAGACAGAAAAGACCTCTATACTTCACTAGAGAGGTGATGTTAGGCATCAAGGAGAAGACTAGAGCATTCAAGAGGTACAGAAGGACACAAAAGGATGAGGACAGGGAAACCTACAGGGAAAAAGGAAAGGAGGCAGGGCAAAAGATAAGGAGGGCTAAGGAGGCCACTGAGGAGAGGATAGTGAAGCAGGCAAGGAGGGGGGACAAAACCTTCTTTAGGTACGTTGGAGAAAGGAGGAGGGCACAGCATGGGATTGGGAGGATAAGGGGGGAAGTGGAACATTACTGGAAGGGGATTTCGAAAAAGCAGAGGCATTAAAAAGCTATTTCACCTCAATCTTCACAGAGGAAAGAGAAGACAGGGGACCAGGATGTGCTGGGGAGGGTGACAGCCACAGGCAGGTGGGTGTGGCAGAATTCACAGTTGAAGGAGTAAGGGAAGTGCTGGGTAGACTTAGGGTGGACAAGGCAATGGAACCTGATGGAATACACCCAAGGGTTCTCAAGAAGGTGAAGGATGAAGTGGCGCCGCATCTAGCGAGGCTGTTTAACTTGTCCTTGGTCACAGGGGTGGTGCCAACAGACTGGAAGAGGGCAGAGGTGGTCATACTACATAAGGGGGGGTGGAAGGACGAGGTCAAAAACTACCGTCCCTTTAGTCTTACCTCGGTGGTGGGGAAGGTAATGGAAACACTACTTAAGATCAGGTTAATAGAATACTTGGAGATGAATGGCATGCAGGATGACATGCAGCATGGCTTTACCAAGGGGAAGGTCCTGTCAGACTAACCTGATAGAGTTTTTCGATGGGGTGACACAGATAGTGGACCAGGGAGGAGTGGGGGATGTGGCCTATCTGGATTTTAATAAGGCCTTCGACACCGTTCTGCTTGGTGGAATGGTGCGTAAGCTGGACAGACATGAGGTGGACCTCAGGATCACCAGGTGGGTGGAAAACTGGTTGAAGGGAAGGAGTCAGACGGTGGTGGTAAATGGGATACATTCTAGGGAATAAGCAGTGACCAGTGGGGTGCCAAGTGGTCAGTGCTAGGACCAATACTTTTTTAACATCTATGTTAGTGACCTAGAGGAGGGTCTGGAGGCATGGGTGTTCCTGTTCTCAGATGATACAAAGGTCTGCAATAGGGTGGATTCACCTAGTGGGGTGCAAGTCATGAGGTGGGACCTAGAGAGGCTGGAGAGGTAGTCTGACACCTGGAAATTGAAGTTTAATGCACAAAAGTGCTTGCTGATGCACCGGAGGAGGAGGAGGAGGGAAACTTACTCCCTTGGGGGGGGTGGTGATTAAGGAGAAGGAAATGGAAAGGGACCTGGGGATTATGGTATCGCGTGACCTCAGGGTGGGCAGCCAGTGTAGCAGGGCGGTGGGAAAGGCAAATGGAATGTTGGCCTGCATTGTGAGGGGTTTTAATAGCAGGAAGTGGGAGGTGCTAATGCCATTGTACAGAACCATGGTCAGGCCGCATCTGGAGTATGGGGTGCAGTTCTGGAGGCCTCACCTACAAAGAGATGTTGAGTTGATGGAAAGGGTACAGAGAAGGGCAACCAAAATGGTATGAGGGATGCAGGATATACCCTATGAGAGAAGATTGAGAGGGCTGAATTTGTACCCTCTGGAGACTAGGAGGGAGAGGGGGAACATGATTGAGACCTTTAAGTATCTGAAGGGAATAAATCAGGTGGAGGGTGATAGCTTGTTCAAATTGAAGAAGTGAGCGAACATGAGGGGACATAGCCTCAAACTGGAAGGTGGGAAATACAGAGGTAATGTCAGGGGGCAGTTTTTCATGGAGAGGGTGGTGGGGGCTTGGAATAAGCTGCCAGAGGAAGTAGTGGCAGTTGAAATGGTGGAGGAGTTCAAGAGGGCTTGGGATAGATTTAAGGGGTTGGGAAAAGAGGGTAGAAGCATAACAGAAGGGGGGAGGTAGGGTGTTGGGCAGACTAGATGGGCCATGGTGCCTTTCCCTGCCATCACATTTCTGTGTGTATCTGTGTGTATTGTCTCTCTTTTTTGGGGGATTAACAGGTCACATCTCCTCAAAATTCTCAACTTTCCTAAAAGCTTCCTGAAATAAATCTTCTGTGAATCCCCTTTCTCTTAGTCAAGATTTTAATTTACCAGCTTGTTCCAAAAACTCTGATTCGCTTGTGCAATTTCTTTTTAGTCTAATCAGCTCACAGTATGGTATGGAGCTAACCAGTTTCCTCGGGTGTGAACTATTGGCATGTAATATGGTGTTTGTAGTCATTTCTTTTCTGCCCCCCTCGTGTAGTTTTGGCGTCACTTGCTCTGTACATTAATTTCTAGTCCAGGAATTCAATACTATTTTTGTTGTATTCATAGCTAAAACTAAGTCCTAGGTTGTTACTAACACAGAATCATAGAATCATAGAAATCTGGTGGCAGAAAAGGACCCTATTGGGCCATCTAGTCCGCCCCTTCCACCCCTCCCTAGTTGCTCTCCTTGTCCAGAGATCTCCCACTCTGCCCACTGGTCAACCCTTGTGTCTGTTCCATGCCCTCTTGAATCCCTCCACCATTTCAGCCTTTACCACCTCCTCTGGTAGATTGTTTCAGGGCTCCACCATACTCTCAGTGATGTAACACCCCCTTACATTGCCCCTAAACCTTCCTCCTTCTAATCTTAGATTATGGACCCTAGTTCTAGCATCTACTTTTCTTGTGAACAAGCTCCCCCCCCCATTAATCCCCTTCATGTACTTAAATGTTTCTATCATGTCCCCCCTCTCCCTTCTAGTCTCCAGTGGGTACAAATCTAACTCCCTCAACCTCTGCTCATAGAGCTTCCCCTGCAACCCATGCACCATCTTGGTGGCCCTTCTCTGAACCCTTTCAATCCCATCTACGTCCTTGCATAGGTGAGGTCTCCAGAACTGGACCCCATATTCCAGGTGAAGCCTCACCAGGGATTTGTAAAGTGGCATCAGCACCTCCTTCTGCTTGTTATACCTCTCCCTTTGCACACCAGCATTCTATTCACTTTACCCACCGCCTTCCTGCATTGGGTCCCCACCTTCAGGTTATCTGAAATTATAATCCTCAAATCCGTGCCCTGCACAGTTGCCTTAATTTCACCCCCAATGTGTGAATGGCTTGTGGGTTATTTCTTCCCTTGTGCATTACTGTACATTTTTTGGCATTGAATTTCAGCTGCCAGATTTCTGGTCACCACTCCAGACATCTTAGATCTTCCCTCAGAGCCTACACCCCCCCCCCACGAGTATCCACCCTGTTACAGATCTTCTTATCATCTGCAAATAGGCAGGCCTTCCCCTGCAGACCCTCCGCCATGTCGCTGATATAGATATTAAACAGGATGGGCCCCAGCACCGACCACTGGGGTACCCCACTCATCACCCCTTCCTCCCTGGAATGGACTCCATTTATCACCACCCTTTGACTTCTTTCTTTCAGCCAGTTCTCCACCCACCTTGTTTTTTCTGTCACAGCACCACACTTTCCAGCTAATTTACCAGCCTTCTGTGAGGGACAGTGTTGAAGGCCTTCCCAAAGTCCACATAGGCCACATCCACTGCCCCTCCCTGATCGACCACCCTCGTCATCCAATCAAAAAACTTGACCAGGTTCATCTGGCATGACCTACTTTGTGTGAAGCCATGCTGTCGGACATCTTGCAGTCCACTTTCTACCAGGCAGCTGATCAGCCTTTCTTTTAATAGCACCTCCATCACCCTATCCACTACCGAGGTGAGGCTAAGCAGATGATAATTACCCACCTCCTCTCTGCTGGTACTCTGGTGAAGTGGCACCACATCTGCCCTCTTCCAGTCTTTAGGCACCCACCCTGTATCCAGGGACAAGTTAAACAACCTCACCAGAGGCGCTGCCAGATCCTCCCTTAGTTCTCAGAGTACCTTTGGATGCAGGGCATCTGGGCCCACTGTCTTGTTCACCATCAACCTTCCTAGTTCCTCTTACCCTGTGCTCACTGAACAGGCTAGGATCCACCCTTATGTCATCCCTACCCCTCTCCTTAACACTGGTTCCCTTCCTTCCCTTCCATTGTGAAGACCAAGCAGAAGTACTTATTTAGTACCTCTGCATTCTCAAAGTCCCCCTCCACTTATACTCCCCCTTCACCCTCACTATTCCCTACCTCACCTTCCTCTTCTCTCGTACATACTGAAAAAGTTTTATCTCCCCTTTGACCTGCCTAGCAATTCTCTCCTCCATTTCCATTTTTGCATTCCTAATCTTCTGCCCTGCAACCCTTAGCTTCTCCCTGGAAGTCTCCCTGTCCTCTTTCCCCTGTTTCCTCTTATATGCCCTGAACACCCTTTTTCTTTCCCTAATTGCCACCTCACTTCCCTGGTGAACTAGAGCGGCCTCTTTCTTTTTCTGTTCTTCCTCACTTTCCTTATGCAGATTTTGGTGGCTTTTAGTAAGTCCCCCTTAATTGAATTCCATAATTCCTCCACTTCCCCAATTTTCTCCTTCCCCTCCATTTCATTCCTGAAAATCTCCCTCATTTTGGCAAAATCCACCTGCCTGAAGTCCAGGACCTTTGTGATGGTCTGACTTGATTCCCCGACCTTACCCTGAAGCTCACTATATTGTGGTTGCTAGCACCTTGTTTGTCCCCCACTCCAACTCCTTCCACACTATCCCCATTGGTGAGGACCGCTGCCAGTATGCTGCCACCCCCAGTGGGCTCCCTAACCAGCTGTTGTAGGAAAGCTCCCTGGAGGGACTTGAGAATCTCTCTGCTCCTGGCAGATTTAGTTGATGGTGTATCCCAGACCACATCTGGGAGGTTAATGTCACCCACCAGCAAAATCTCTCCCTCCAATGAACCACCTGCATCAGCTGCCTGTCCACTTCCTCCCCCTTCGTCGGAGGTCTGTAAGTCACTCCTAGCCTTATTGATGCCCCAGACCATTTTTCTAGTGTGACCAACAAGATTTCTGCCTCCCCTACTTCCTCCTGCCCTTCTGTCACCTTAATGTCAACACTGATGTACAATGCAACTCCCCCCCTTTCTGCCAGCCCTGTCCTTCCTAAAAAGCCTGTACTCAGGATACCTGCTTCCCATGTCTGATGCTCAGGCCTCCAGGTCTCAGTTACGGTTATGATGTCCAGGCCCTCCTCCATCATTATGGCCCCCAAATCCACCATTTTGTACCCCAAGCTTCTGGCATTTGTGGATAGTCCTTTCTGCCACATATGCCTCTCCCCTCTGCCATCCCTCCCTACCATACCTGCCCCCTTATGTGGGGGAATGCTAGCTAGTCCATTCTCACTTCCTGTCAATCTCTCCCCCCCCCTTCCTAGCCTTGTACTCTCCCTTACCAGTTTAAACCCCCTTAAAACCTTATATAACCTTGTGGACCCCCTCAGCACTCTTGCTCCCTCTCTCTTAGAAGTAGCCTGTCCTTCCAGTATAAGTCCTCATCCCCCATGTGTCCCTCCCCACTCACCTATACAAGTGAACCCTTCCTTCCCACACCAATCCCTGAGCCATTCATTGAACTCCCTAATTCTTTGCTGTCTAGCACTACTGGCACAGGGGACAGGCAAGACTTCTGAATATTTAAGTAGGAAATGAAGTCAGGTATATATTTTTCATCTCCCTTCCATACAAAAATTATATAATCTATAAATCTGTACCAGACCTCTAGATGATTCAAATACTTGTCCTGGGTGCCATTTTTCATGACTTGCTCCTCAAAATACCCCTTGAAAAGGTTTATGTATGAGGTAGCCATCTGGGAACAAGCGACCACCAAGCAGTGTGGTTCACGATAAACACAGCCATACAATCAAGCCATACAAAAGCAAGAGTATTGGACTTCAAGAGGGCTGACTTTGGGAAAATGAGAGAGTGCCTTAGAAAAGCACTAGCAAACAGGCAAGAAGGAGGGGTGGAGGAACAATGGGGAGTAATCAAAACAGCCATCACAGAGGCAACAAGCCTTTGTGTAAAGCAAATCAACAAAACACAACGAAGGAAAAAACGCTATAGTCCTCAAGAGAGGTGGCAGGGAGGGTTAGGAAGAAAAGGATGGCATTCAGGAGATATAATGAAACACAGAAGGAGCAGGACAGAGAACTTTATCAGTTAAAGCAGAAAGAGGCTGGGAAGGCAGTCAGAATAGCAAAGGCCCAAACCGAGGAAAGGATAGCCAACTCTGTTAAGAAGGGGGATAAGATCTTTTATAGGTACATTAGGGAGCGAAGAAAGACCAAAGGAGGGATACTGAGGCTTAATAAAGGGGAGGGAATGTGGGCAGAGGGTGACAGAGAAAAAGCAGGGATACTGAATGAACATTTCTGCTCAGTATTCACAAAGGAAGAGGAGGGGGAGGTACCTAAACCAAACAAGAGAAACACTCTGAAGATGGGGTCGATACCAGTCCATTTACAGAAGAAAGGGTTCTGAAAGAACTAATAAAATTGAAGGTGGACAAAGCAAAGGGGCCTGATGGGATTCACCCAAGAATTCTAAAAGAACTAAGGGTAGAACTAGTGACACCGCTGTCTACTCTCTTTAACAAATCTTGGGAGAATGGGGTGGTACCTGAGGACTGGAGGGGGGTGGATGTGATTCCTCTTCACAAAAGTGGGAGCAGGACAGAGGCAGGAAACTATAGACCAGTTAGCTTGACCTCAGTGGTAGGGGGGAAAATGATGGAATCACTTCTGAAGTAAAGAATTGTTGAGTACCTAGAGGTCAGTGGGGCACAGGACCCAAGGCAGCATGGATTCATGATGGGAAGGTCATGTCAGATGAATCTAATAGATTTCTTTGACTGGGTGACCAAAGTAGTAGACCAGGGAGGGGCTGTAGACATGGCTCATCAAGATTTTAGCAAGGCATTTGATACAGTCCCACACAAAAGATTAATACACAAGTTAGCCAGCCTTGGAGTGGGTCCCAAGGTGGTAGCCTGGATTAAAAAATTGGCTAGACAACAGGACGCAAAGGGTAGTAGTAAATGGAGTCCACAGTGAAGAAAGGAGGTTTACTAGTGGGGTACCACAGGGTTCAGTACTGGGACTGGTCCTTTTTAATGTCTTTATAAGTGACATTGCAGAGGAACTGGAAGGAAAAGTATGTCTCTTTGCACATGACACAAAGATCTGAAACAGGGTTGATACACAAGATGGAGTGGAAAGGATGAGAAGGGACTTGGCAAGGTTGGAGGAATGGTCAAATGTATGGCAGCTCAGATTCAATGCAAAGAAGTGCAAGGTAATGCACCTGGGAAACAAACACCCAGGGGAAGAGTACACAATGGGGGGTGAGATACTGACAACAGTAAAAATGGAAAGGGACCTGGGGGTAATTATATCAGATGACCTAAAGGTGGGCAAGCAATGTGAGAAGGCAGTAAGGAAGGCTGGGGGGATACTGGGATGCATAGGAGAGGCATCAATAGTAGAAAACAAGAAGTTGTTATCCCTCTGTACAGACAGTTGGTGAGACCCCATCTGGAGTACTGTGTGCAGTTCTGGAGACCCCATCTCCACAAAGACATAGACAGAGTGGAGGCTGTCCAGAGGACGGCAACCAAAATGGTGCAGGGTCTGCACCAGAAGACATACGAAGAAAGACTAAAGGAGCTTAATATGTATACCCTTGAGGTAAGAAGGGAGAGAGGGGACATGATAGAAACTTTCAAGTACCTTAAGGGAGTCAACAATGTCCAAAAGGGTAGCATCTTTCAGAAAAAGAGATGTGCAACAACAAGGGGGCGCAATAAGAAGATAGAGGGGAATGGCTCAGAGGTAATGTGAGGAAGTATTTTTCCACGGAGAGAATTGTGGATGCATGGAACAGCCTCCCTGAGGAGGTTGTGGAGTCAAGAACAGTGGAGGAATTCAAGAATGCATGGGACAGACATAAGGCAGTCCTAGTGGGGGGTAGGAGGAAGTAAGCTGTTGGTTAACTAGGATCTACAGCTTATCTGTTAGGTAGGAAAATGGGCAGACTAGGTGGGCCAAGCGGTCCTTATCTCCCGTCAAATTCTATGTTTCTATGTTTTGAAGCAAATGCTTCCCCCATCGCAGTCCCACATATTTGCAAGAAAAACTCTTTGTTAAAACAAAAATAATTGTGGGTAAGTGCAAAGCCGATGGTCCATCTTAGAAAGTGTGTAGAAATCAAATCCTGGTCATTGAAAAAATAGTCCACTGCTGTTATACCTAAATGGTGACTGATCGTTATGTACAAACTATTTACATCAATAGTAAGCCAGCAAGAATCTATGTCCCAGATTTTACCATCTAGCTTATTCAGTAAATACATGCTGTCTCTCAAGTAAGAATCCAAAGGCAATTCTTTGGGCTGTAGGAAACTATTCATAAAATTACACAAATTAGCCCATATGCACTATGGTGCTAAGTGGCTATGCACCACATATCTGTGGCATGTAGCCACTCCACACCCTTTGCACCCCCATGCAGCTGGCTGTGGTACTCATCTATTGAGTGTGCAGCCTCCTCCGCCAGACCGCACGGAGGGCAACGAGGTTGGGGCAGGCAGGGACGTGCCCACACTCTGCGACATTCACAGAGTCACGGCATGCTGGGCACAGGGGGCACACAGTACGCAGTGGGAACCCCTGCCATAAGGTCTGCACACACCCCAGAATGCCACCCCCCCGGTCACCGATTGTCAGACAGGGCATGTCTTCTCCCACACCATGCCATCCCAGACCAAGGACAACAAATGGTAGTCTGGGGACAGCCAACTGGGCACCAGCCTGTCTCTTTGTTGCTGCACATGGTGTAGTTTCAGCCATTTCTCCACACCCATGGGCACAAGGGATCTACCAACAGATCGGATCAGGCATCCCATTGGCTGCCCGCCCGGTCAGCGAATCTGTCCTCTACACTCCCGCACGCCATGGGGGTGGGGCCATGGACAAGTGTGCACTGGTATTGCATACCCCCAGATGCACACCTGTCCACAGGTGCGGCTCTTTGCGGGCAGGATATGCACCTCCAGCACGTACTTCCTGCCTGTATGTGCATAGGGCAAATTGTGTGTAAGGAAACCTATTCCTGAGACAATAGATCTTCCAGGTGGGTCCCTTGATTTCTTGTGAACTTTTGGCAGGATATAGAAAGTTAGTACGATAGGAAAGTTTGTTTTAAAATACTCTTCCTCATTTTAAGATAGCCATCTACATTTAAACCTCAATTCAAAAATTCACAAAGATCTGCATGAAACCTCACAGTTGGGTCACTATTCAGTTTTTTGTAGTTTTTCTAGTCATTAAGTAAATCAAAACATTTTTCCATTTACATTTGTTCATGTCTCAGGACTATAGAAACATAGAAACATAGATTTTGACGGCAGATAAGGACCGCTTGGCCCACCCAGTCTGCCCATTTCCCTACCTATTGGATAAGCTGCAGATCCTAGTTAACCAGCAGCCTACTTCTTCCTACCCCCAACCCCTAGAATTGCCTTATGACTGTCCCATGCTTGCTTGAATTCCACCACTGTTTTTGACTCCACAACCTTCCTCCGGAAGGCCATTCCATGCATCCACTACCCTCTCTGTGAAAAAATACTTCCTTAAATTACCTCTGAGCTGCCCCTTCTATCTTCAAATTGTGCCCCCTTGTTCTTGCACACCTCTTTTTTTGAAAGATGCTACCCTCTTGGACTTTGTTGATTCCCTTGAGATACTTGAAAGTTTCTATCATGTCCCCCCTCTCTCTCCTTTCCTCAAGGCTATACATATTCAGCTCCTTAAGTCTCTCTTCATATGTCTTCTGGTGCAGGCACTGCACCATTTTAGTTGCCCTCCTCTGGACAGCCTCCATCCTGTCTATATCCTTGCGGAGATTGGGTCTCCAGAACTGTACGCAATACTCCAGATGGGGTCTCACCAACTGTCTGTACAGAGGGATAATAACTTCCTGTTTTCTGCTGGTGATGTCTCTCCTATGCATCCCAGTATCCCCAGCCCTCTTTGCTGCCGCCTCACATTGTTTGCCCACCTTTAGGTCATCTGATATGACTACCTCCAGGTCCCTTTCCATTTTTGTTGTTGTTAGTATCTCACCCCCCCATTGTGTACTCTTCCCCTGGGTTTTTGTTTCCCAGGTGCATTACCTTGCACTTCTTAGCATTGAATCTAAGCTGCCATACATTTGACCATTCCTCTAACCTTGCCAAGTCCCTACTCATCCTTTCCACCTCATCCTGTGCATCAACTCTATTGCAGATCTTTGTGTCATCTGCAAAGAGACATACTTTTCCTTCCAGTCCCTCTGCAATGTCACTTATAAAGACATTGAAGAGGACCGGTCCTAATACTGAACCCTGTGGTACCCCACTAGTAACCCCCTTTCTTCAGAGTGGACTCCATTTACTATTACTCTCTGTGTCCTATTCTCCAGCCATTCTTTACCCAGGCTGTCATCTTGGGACCCACTCCCAGGCTGGCTAACTTGTATATTAATCTTTTGTGGACTGTGTCAAATGCCTTGCTAAAGTCTAGGTAGGCCATGTCCACAGCCCTCCCTGATCTACTACTTTGGTCACCCAGTCAAAGAAATCTATCAGATTTGTCTGGCATGACCTTCCTGCTGTGAATCCATGCTGCCTTGGGTCCTGAGCCCTCTGGCCTCTAGATACTCAACAATTCTTCCTTCAGAAGTGATTCCATCATTTTCCCTATCACTGAGGTCAAACTGACAGGTCTGTAGTTTTCTGCTTCTGCCTTGCTCCCACTTTTGTGAAGGGAATCACATCTGCCCTCTTCCAGTCCTCTGGTACCACCCCATCCTCCCATGATTTGTTAAAGAGGGTAGTCAGTGGTGTCACTAGTTCTACCCTTAGTTCTTTTAGAATTCTGGGATGAATCCCATCAGGCCCCATTGCTTTGTCCACCTTCAGTTTTAAGAGTTCTTTCAGAACCCTTTCTTCTGTAAATGGGCTGGTATCAACTTCTGTATCCAGTGTGTTTTTACTGTTTGTTTTAGGTACCTTCCCCACTTACTTTGTAAATACTGAGTTACCACCTTTGTCAGATTTCTTGAAAATAATTCCCTTTAGACTTTTTAGTTCTTTCAATGCCTTCAATTCATCATGTGCCATGCTTCTATTAAACTGCATCTGAGTATTAGAGTACAGCATCATCGTTTCCTTAAGTAGACACTTCTCAAAAACAGAAATTGCAGGACTGAAAATCTGAGGGCAAAACACTGAATTTGGTTGAAATTTAAACCTCCCATCTAAATTTTCAAATAATGTGTTACTTACATTCTCAACTTCCTCTAATAGGGCAGAGATATCACTATGGTCAATAACAGTAGAATCCCAATCAGACGCTTTCCATGTTTCTTCATTATAAATTTCAAGTTTTGACAAATCCATATTTATGGGGTTGATATCCTCCGTGCTTGTAGTTCCCAGCACTTCACCATCTCCAGGTCCCCCCATCATGTTACTTAAATCTGTTGATGATGGCGTTCTCCCAAAAGAGTATTTCAATTTTCTTATAAGTTTGAAAATATCAATGTGACCCTAAAAAAGATATCTGGACAAGGGGTTGAGACAAATGATAGGCCCTTTGTGAGAACATTTCTCTGTATTTCAGAATGTTCTATGTTTGTCAGGTTTATGATTGCACTTCCTTGTCCTTGTCTTTGTCTCTGAGGGATCATTACACTTACACTTTGCTTTAGTATGTGGTATATATCACTTTGAGAGATTTTTGTATAAATGAGATGCTCATTTGTATTCCTCAGACCCACCCACTGAGGAAGGACCATTGAAGGGTTGAAGCACTGGGGCTAGTGGGTGCACACCAGGCATCTTGCCTAAATAAAACTTGCACTTTGCATTTAAAAACTGAATCTATGAGTGCTGAGTGTCCTTTCCTTTTGTTGTTATAATCTGTCTGATTTGCTCGTGCACCACATTTTCCAGTACGCACCATTCTACACTGCCTGACAAATTGTAGTGAAAAAGAAGAAATGTTCTGTACTGGCAATCAAACCCAAGACTCCTACCCAGTGTTGCTTGGTAGACTGTAACTCTACTGGTGTACTAAGGTTCCTTGACAAGAGATCCATGCTGTGGCAAAGAGAATGCAGCAGTGAGTACAGATCCCCCAAACACATAGCTGCTTTGATGTTTTGTAATGAACAGTCTATTTGTCTGAAGTAATGTTTCCAAAGGTGCTTTTAATCCTCAAAATCTCTGCTGTAACATTTCAAGTTATCAGCAATATTGAACTTCAAACATTGCTGAAATTGTCACTAACAGCTATGACATCTAATGACTTATTTCATACTGCATAAATTGTAGTGAGAAAAACATGTTCCTCATTGGAGATTGAACCCAGACCCACTACCCACCACAGCTTGGTAACCTCTAGCTCTACCACTGTATGAGCATTTCTTGACAAGAGATGCATGCTGCTGCAAAGGACAACCAGCAGTGAGTGCAAACACCTAATCCCCCATACAGTTGCAGTGGATTTTAACAATCTAATAATTTGAAGTAATGTTTTCATAGTTGCATTCAAAACTCAGAGTATAAGACAGAGCTTTTCAAGTTATCAGCAGTATAGAACCTGAAACCCTTCTGAACATCATCAATGAAATTTAACAACTTCTATCATACTACATAAATTGTAGTGAGAAAGAAAAAAAATGCCCTGTACTGGCAATCTGATCCAGAACCCCTTCCAAATGCTGCTTGATAGGCTGTAACTCTACCAGTGGACTAGAGTTCCTTGACGGGAGATGCATGTTGTGGCAAGGGGAATCCAGCAATGAGTGCAGCCCCCCCCCGCCATGCACACACACATAGCTGCAGTGGATTTTGGTAATGAACAGTCTGTCCATTTGAAGTAACATTTCCCAGCTTGCATCCAGACCTCAAAATCTCAGCCTGAGCATTTCAAGTTATCACCAATATTGAGTTTCAAATGTTACTGAAACTCTCTGACTAGCATCAGCAATGATATCTAACAATTTCTATCATGCTACATAAATTGCAGTGAGAAAGAAAAAAGTCTGCATTGGATAATTAAATCAAGGCCCCCTACTAGAGATGCAGCAAAGTTTTACTTACTAAGTGAAAGTCAACGCAAAGTTACCTACTTCACATCCATTTGAGGCTCGGCGAAGTCTCCATTAAAAAGGGCCACTTCGACTTTAAAATGACTTCTTTTTATTGACTTCACGTTCACTTCACTTTATTTTCCAGAAGGGTGAAGTGAGTGATAATTGAAACACCCACACTTCACATGATTCACAATCTTCAAGTCACACGCTGCAGGCAGGAAGTTAATCAGGCAAGACAGTGAACTAGTTTCACTTTCCCCTTGCCAAGTGTGGGAGAAAGAGCTACCTGAGTGAGAGAGAGAGAGCAGAGAGATTTATATTGTTGTTGTTCAGTTTGCTTATTTTTTGCAGTTTAGTGCCATATTTCTTGTTTTGAGCTGTGCCCCTTTTGATTTTCTTTAGTTTTTATTGTTTTGTTAGTAGCTGTTCTTAATAGTTTAATTTGTTTGTTTGGTAAAATGGAGAGAGGAGGTTTTGGTTTGGGGGCACAAAGAGATCATCATTTCAGGCCAAGGATACATGTTGGCACCGTGTGCATCAACCATGGGAACTTGTTCCCTGTGAGTGCTCCCCTCCCTGGAAGTGGAGACAGTGCTGCCATGATGCAAGCATCCCCGCTGGTGGCACCTAGCACCGCCCCCCTGTGCCACGGGCCATGGCTATGGCAGTTCGCAGCAGCACCAGCAGCAGGAAGAGTTACAGAAGCCAGAAAAACAGCAGCAGGTTGTTCCCCCCCCCAAGTGTCCAGAAGTCTGTAATTGTAACACTTGGTGCCCCCCCCCCGCTGCATGTGCCAGGTCCACCATGCAGCTCTGTAATGTGGCATTTTTTTCATCACTGCCTGGTGACCCCAGTGCTGTTAAATGCAACATCTGTAGTGTGCTGGTGCAGCATGGTCCCAGGGGTAGTCATCTCGGGACAGGTGGACAGCATACTCACTTTGTAAACCACCACCGTGCAGAGTGGGAGGACAAGGCAGAAAAAGTTTCAAGCAATGCACCTGCAGTGCAACAGGTGGCAGCATGGTCTCCACCTGCATGTGGTGAGAAATGGAGAAGGGAGTGGGACCAAGTGGCTGATCCAGCGGCACCTGCATGGGAGTGTAACTCCTTAAGTCCTGCTACACAGGCAGACCTTGGGCTGCTGTGGAGTCAGGTAGACCACCTGAGTAATGTAGAGGAGAACATGGAGTAGTGGATGGAGAGAATTAAGGGTAATCAGCTGCAAATAATGGCAATGCTGCAACTGCTGCTGAGTCATCACAGTCTGGATGTGTAGTCTTTTTGTTTTCTGTACAGCTTTCATTGTGTGTTCTAGCTTTCTTTTTACGGACCTTCTTCCCCCCCAAAAATTGTAAAAACACACCCCAAAAATGATAAAAGAAAAGAACATAAAAAAATGCTATCCTTCCCTTCCTTCTTTTTCTACCGAATAATGTTTTTACATATAGTAAAATAATTTTTTAGCAGTAATGTTTTCTTCCTGTCATTCAGCCCCCTGCAAACATATATGATAGCTGGCTTGCTCCAGTGTTGAGGGGTATTAATAATACCATGGGGTTCCATCTATTAAAGTAAGAGCAGTCAGTACGTCTCTCAGTCACTATCCACATCAGTTTAATAATCCACAGAGATTGCAGTAGGATAAATTCCCCAAACGTTTGTTTTACCAGCATACAGATACAGGTGCCCTTCCTCACTCCCTGCATAGTAAGTTGAACAATATTGCGCTGTACCCGTGCTTTGTCAAGGCTGAGGTGGTAAGGGTAATTGGCATTACAGCATAGTTAAGAAATTTAATGCAAGTGACAGTGGTAAAAGCACAGATATAAAGTGCTAAAAGTTTGTGCAAACAAGATCTGTTTTTTAGACACCTGTTACTAAATCTTACACTAAATTCCATCATGTCACACAGTTTATAGACCTGCCTTTGTAGGTACAATACATGCACATAGATCAATTACTATTATTTAATAGCATATTCCTTTATTATCTTTATTTATTATTATCCTTTGCAAAAACTTTTTGCACTTTATATCTGCACTTTTTATCTCTGTCATTTTAATTAAACTTCTTAAATAAGGTGTAATGCCAATTATCACCTCAGTCTTGGCAAAGCGCGGGTTTGACTTACAATGTGGGGAGCTGAGACTGGGGAAGGGCACTTGTATCTGTAAGTTGGTAAAATAAATCTTTTGGGGAATTTATCCTACTGCAATGTCTGTGGATCATTAAGCTGTGGACAGTGACTGAGAGCTGTACTGACTGGTATTCCTTTTCTAGTAAAAAAGTTATAGTACCCTGAATGTGTACCCACATAAAACAAAAGCATTTCCTCAACCTGTTGACACACCCCATGCAGGCACTCTGATGTTAATTTTGTTACATTAGAAGATGAATGCTGAGTGCGCATTCCATTGACCTGTATGGGCGAAATCTTTCTTTAGCTGTCAATGCTATTTATAGCTGCAATTTAGAACAAGCATTTGTCAATTCTGAATGTTTGCTTGCTGGCATTGGCATTGGTAGTTTAGGAGTTAGAGAGATGCATAAAAGCAATGGCAGTGAAGTATTGAACTGAAGCCAACCCCACCACCACCCTGAGGAGACTGACAGGCATTGGGATGTGCCCTTGGTTCAACAGGCATAATGGCCACACCATTTCACCACACCCTACCATGCAGACACCGACAAGTGTCATGGTGTGCCGTGGGGTCTTTGGACCTTATGCTCACCACATTCCATAAGGAAATATGGTGACCCACGGTCAGCCGGCACTCAGTCAGCACCCGACCAAGATCAGGACACCCACCTGCAGCTCCTTGGAAGTTGCCTGCCTCTGAACAAGGCTGCTCAGCTCACCCATGGTCAGCCGGCACTCAGCCAGCCACCGACCAAGATAAGGACACCCACCTGCAGCTCCTTGGAAGTTGCCTGCCCCTGAACAGGGCTGCACAGCTCACCCACGGTCAGCAGGCACTCAGCCAGCCACCGACCAAGATCAGGACACCCACCTGCAGCTCCTTGGAAGTTGTCTGAACCTGAACAGGGCTGCTCAGCTCACCCACGGTCAGCCAGCACTCAGCCAGCCACCGACCAAGATCAGGACACCCACCTGCAGCTCCTTGGAAGTTGCCTGCCCCTGAAGAGGGCTGCTCAGCTCACCCACGGTAAGCCGGCACTCAGCCAGCCACCGACCAAGATCAGGACACCCACCTGCAGCTCCTTGGAAGTTGCCTGCCCCTGAACAGGGCTGCTCAGCTCACCCACGGTCAGCCGGCACTCAGCCAGCCACCGACCAAGATCAGGACACCCACCTGCAGCTCCTTGGAAGTTGCTTGCCCCTGAACAGGGCTGCTCAGCTAACCCACGATCAGCCAGCAGTCAGCCAGCCACCGACCAACATCAGGACACCCATCAGCAGCTCCTTCGAAGTTGCCTGCCCCTGAACAGGGCTGCTCAGCTCACCCACGGTTAGCTGACACTCAGCCAGATACCGACCAAGATCAGGACACCAACCTGCAGCTCCTTGGAAGTTGCCTGCCCCTGAACAGGGCTGCTCAGCTCACCCACGGTCAGCAAACACGCAGCCAGCCAACGACCAAGATCAGGACACCCACCTGCAGCTCCTTGAAAGTTACCTGCCCCTGAACAGGGCTGCTCAGCTCACCCACGGTCAGCCGGCACTCAGCCAGCCACCGACCAACATCAGGGCACCCAACTGCTGCTCCTTGGAAGTTGCCTGCCCCTGAACAGGACTGCTCAGCTCACCCATGGTCAGCCATCACTCAGCCAGCCGCCGACCAAGATCAGGACACCCACCTGCAGCGATTTGGAAGTTGCCTGCCGCCGAACAGGGCTGCTCAGCTCACCCATGGTCAGCCGGGACTGAGCCAGCCACTGACCAACATCAGGGCACCCACCTGCAGCTCCTTGGAAGTTGCCTGCCCCTGAACAGGGCTGCTCTGCTCACCCACGGTCAGCCGGCACTCAGCCAGCCACCGACCAAGATCAGGACACCCACCTGCAGCTCCTTGGAAGTTGCCTGCCCCTGAACAGGGCTGCTCAGCTCACCCACGGTCAGCCGGCACACAGCCAGCCACCGACCAAGATCAGGACACCCACCTGCAGCTCCTTGGAAGTTGCTTGCCCCTGAACAGGGCTGCTAAAGCTCACCCACGATCAGCAGGCACTCAGCCAGGCACCGACCAAGATCAGGACACCCACCTGTAGCTCAATGGAAGTTGCCTGCCCATGAACAGGGCTACTCAGCTCAGCCACGGTCAGCCGGCTCTCAGCCAGCCACCGACCAAGAACAGGACACCCACCTGCAGCTCCTTGGAAGCTGCCTGCCCCTGAACAGGGCTGTTCAGATCACCCACGGTCAGCCGGCACTCAGCCAGCCACCGACCAAGATCAGGATACCCACTTGCAGCTCCTTGGAAGTTGCCTGCCCCTGAACAGGGCTGCTCAGCTCACCCAAGGTCAGCCGGCACTCAGTCAGCCACCGACCAAGACCAGGACACCCATCTGCAGCTCCTTGGAAGTTGCCTGCCCCTGAACAGGCCTGCTCAGCTCATAAACGGTAAGCCGACACTCAGCCAGCCAACGATCAAGATCAAGACACCCACCTGCAGCTCCTTGGAAGTTGCCTGCGCCTGAACAGGGCTGCTCAGCTCACCCACGGTCAGCCAGAACTCAGCCAGCCACCGACCAAGATCAAGACTCCCACCTGCAGCTCCATGGAACTTGCCTGCCACTGAGCAGGGCTGTTCAGCTAACCCACGGTCAGCCGGCTCAAAGCCAGCCACCGACCAATATCAGGACACCCACCTGCAGCTCCTTGGAAGTTGCCTGCCCCTGAACAGGGTGTTCAGCTCACCCACGGTCAGCCGGCACTCAGCCAGCCACCGACCAAGATCTGGACACCCACCAGCAGCTCCTTGGAAGTTGCCTGCCCCTGAACAGGGATGCTCAGCTCACCAACAGACAGCCGGCACCCAGCCAGCCACCGACCAAGATCATGACACTCACCTGCAGCTCCTTGGAAGTTGTCTGCACCTGAACAGGGCTGCTCAGCTGACCCATGGTAAGCCGGCACTCAGTCAGTCACCGACCAAGATCAGGACACCCACCTGCAGCTCCTTGGAAGTTGCCTGCCCCTGAACAGGGCTGCTCAGCTCACCCACGGTCAGCCGGCATGCAGCCAGCCACCGACCAAGATCAGGACACCCACCTGCAGCTCCTTGGAAGTTACCTGCCCCTGAGCAGGCCTGCTCAGCTCACCCACGGTCAGCCGGCACTCAGCCAGCCACCGACCAAGATCAGGACACCCAACTGCAGCCCTTGGAAGTAGCCTGCCCTTGAACAGGACTGCTCAGCTCACCCACGGTCAGCCGGCACTCAGCCAGTCACTGACCAAGATCAGGACACCCACCTGCAGCTCCTTGGAAGTTGCCTGCCCCTGAACAGGGCTGCTCAGCTCACCAACAGTCAGCCGGCACTCAGCCAGCCACCGACCAAGATCAGGACACCCACCTGCAGCTCCTTGGAAGTTGCCGGCTACTAAACAGGGCTGCTCAGCTAACCCACGGTCAGCCGGCTCAAAGCCAGCCACCGACCAAGATCAGGACACCCACCTGCAGCTCCTTGGAAGTTGCCTGCCCCTGAACAGGGTGTTCAGCTCACCCACGGTCAGCCGGCACTCAGCCAGCCACCGACCAAGATCTGGACACCCACCAGCAGCTCCTTGGAAGTTGCCTGCACCTGAACAGGGATGCTCAGCTCACCAACAGACAGCCGGCACCCAGCCAGCCACCGACCAAGATCATGACACTCACCTGCAGCTCCTTGGAAGTTGTCTGCACCTGAACAGGGCTGCTCAGCTGACCCATGGTAAGCCGGCACTCAGTCAGTCACGGACCAAGATCAGGACACCCACCTGCAGCTCCTTGGAAGTTGCCTACCCTGAACAGGGCTGCTCAGCTCACCCACGGTCAGCCAGCACTCAGCCAGCCACCGACCAAGATCAGGACACCCACCTGCAGCTCCTTGGAAGTTGCCTGCCCCTGAACAGGGCTGCTCAGCTCACCCACGGTCAGCCGGCATGCAGCCAGCCACCGACCAAGATCAGGACACCCACCTGCAGCTCCTTGGAAGTTACCTGCCCCTGAGCAGGCCTGCTCAGCTCACCCACGGTCAGCCGGCACTCAGCCAGCCACCGACCAAGATCAGGACACCCAACTGCAGCTCCTTGGAAGTTGCCTGCCCTTGAACAGGACTGCTCAGCTCACCCACGGACAGCCGGCACTCAGCCAGCCACTGACCAAGATCAGGACACCCACCTGCAGCTCCTTGGAAGTTGCCTGCCCCTGAACAGGGCTGCTCAGCTCACCAACAGTCAGCCGGCACTCAGCCAGCCACCGACCAAGATCAGGACACCCACCTGCAGCTCCTTGGAAGTTGCCTGCCACTAAACAGGGCTGCTCAGCTCACCCACGGTCAGCCGGCTCTCTGCCAGCCACCGACCAAGATCAGGACACCCACCTGCAGCTCCTTGGAAGTTGTCTGCCCCTGGACAGGGCTGCTCAGCTCACCCATGGTCAGCCGGCACTCAGCCAGCCACCGACCAACATCAGGGCACCCACCTGCAGCTCCTTGGAAGTTGTCTGACCCTCAACAGGGCTGCTCAGCTCACCCATGGTCAGCCGGCACTCAGCCAGCCATTGACCAAGATCAGGACACCCACCTGCAGCTCCTTGGAAGTTGCCTACCCTGAACAGGGCTGCTCAGCTCAACCACGGTGAGCCGACAATCAGCCAGCCACCGACCAAGATCAGGACACCCACCTGCAGCTACTTGGAAGTTGCCTGCCCCTGAACAGGGCTGCTAAAGCTCACCCACGATCAGCAGGCACTCAGCCAGCCACCGACCAAGATCAGGACACCCAACTGCAGCTCCTTGGAAGTTGCCTGCCCCTGAACAGGGCTGCTCAGCTCAACCACGGTCAGCCGGCACTCAGCCAGCCACCGACCAAGATCAGGATACCCACTTGGAAGTTGCCTGCCATTGAACAGGGCTGCTCAGCTCACCCAATGTGAGCCGGCTCTAAGTCAGCCACCGACCAAGACCAGGACACCCACCTGCAGCTTCATGGAAGTTGCCTGCCCCTGAGCAGGGCTGCTCAGCTAACCCACGGTCAGCCGGCTCTCAGCCAGCCACCACCAAGATCAGGACACCCACCTGCAGCTCCTTGGAAGTTGCCTGCCCCTGAACAGGGCTGCTCAGCTCACCCACGGTCAGCTGGCACTCAGTCAGCCACCGACAAAGATCAGGACACCCACCTGCAGCTCCTTAGAAGTTGCCTGCAATTGAACAGGGCTGCTCAGCTCACCCACGGTCAGCCGGCACTCAGCCAGCCACCGACCAAGATCAGGACACCCACCTGCATCTCCTTGGAAGTTGCCTGCCCCTGAACAGAGCTGCTCAGCTCATCCACGGTCAGCCGGCACTCAGCCAGCCACCGACCAAGATCTGGACACCCACCAGCAGCTCCTTGGAAGTTGCCTGCCCCTGAACAGGGCTGCTCAGCTCACCCACGGTCAGCCGGCACTCGGCCAGCCACCGACCAAGATCAGGACACCCACCTGCAGCTCCTTGAAAGCTGTCTGCCCCTGAATAGGGCTGCTCAGCTTACTCACGGTCAGCCGGCACTCAGCCAGTCACCGACCAAGATCAGGACACCCACCTGCAGCTCCTTGGAAGTTGCCTACCCCAGAACAGGGCTGCTCAGCTCACCCACGGTCAGCCGGACTCAGCCAGCCACCGACTAAGATCAGGACACCAACCTGCAGCTCCTTGGCAGTTGTCTGCCCCTGAACAGGGCTGCTCAGCTCACCCATGGTCAGCCGGCACTCAGCCAGCCACCGACCAAGATCAGGACACCCACCTACAGCTCCTTGGCAGTTGCCTGCCCCTGAATAGAGCTGCTCAGCTCACCCACGGTCAGCCAGAACTCAGCCAGCCACCGACCAAGATCAGGACACCCATCTGCAGCTCCTTGGCAGTTGCCTGCCCCTGAACAGGGCTGCTCAGCTCAGCCACGGTCAGCCGGCACTCAGCCAGCCACCGAAAAAGATCAGGACACCCACCTGCAGCTCCTTGGCAGTTGCCTGCCCCTGAACAGGGCTGCTCAGCTCACCCACGATCACCCGGCAGTCAGCCAGCCACCGACCAAGATCATGACACCGACCTGCAGCTCCTTGGAAGTTGCCTGCCCATGAAAAGGGGTGCACAGTTCACCCACGGTCAGCCGGCACTCACACAGCCACTGATCAAGATCTGGACACCCATCTGCAGCTCCTTGGAAGTTGCTTGCCCCTGAATAGGGCTGCTCAGCTCACCCAGGGTTAGCCGGCACTCTGCCAGCCACCGACCAAGATCAGGACACCCACCTACAGCTCCTTGGAAGTTGCCTGCCACTGAACAGGGCTGCTCAGCTCACCCATGGTCAGCCGGCACTCAACCAGCCACCGACCAAGATCAGGACACCCACCTGCAGCTCCTTGGCAGTTGTCTGCCCCTGAACAGGGCTGCTCAGCTCACCCATGGTCAGCCGGGACTCAGCCAGCCACCGACCAAGATCAGGACACCCACCAACAGCTCCTTGGAAGTTGTCTGCCCCTGAACAATGCTGCTCAGCTCACCCACGTTATGCTGGCACTCAGCCAGCCACCGACCAACATCAGTACACCCACCTGCAGCTCCTTGGATGTTGCCTGCCTCTGAACAGGGCTGCTCAGCTCACCCATGTTCTGCCGGCACTCAGCCAGCCACCGACCAAGATCAGGACACCCACCAGCAGCTTCTTGGCAGTTGACCACCCCTGAACAGGGCTGCTTAGCTCACCCACGGTCAGCCGTCAGTCAGCCAGCCACCGACCAAGATCAGGACACCCACCTGCAGTGATTTGGAAGTTGCCTGCCCCATAACAGGGCTGCTCTGCTCACCCATGGTCAGCCGTGACTCAGCCAGCCACCGACCAACATCAGGGCACCCACCTGCAGCTCCTTGGAAGTTGCCTACCCCTGAACAGGGCTGCTCTGCTCACCCACAGTCAGCCAGCACTCAGCCATCCACCGACCAACATCAGTGCACCCACCTGCAGCTCCTTGGAAGTTGCATGCCCTTGAACAGGGCTGCTCAGCTCACCCACGGTCAGCCGGCACTCAGCCAGCCAATGACCAAGATCAGGACACCCACATGCAGCTCCTTGGAAGTTGTCTGCCCCTGAACAGGGCTGCTCAGCTCACCCACGGTCAGCCGGCACTCAGTCAGCCACCGATCAAGATCAGGACACCCACCTGCAACTCCTTGGAAGTTGCCTGCCCCTGAACAGGGCTGCTCAGCTCACCCACGATCAGCAGACACTCAGCCAGCCACCAACAAAGGTCAGGACACCACCTGCAGCTCCTTGGAAGTTGCCTGCCCCTGAACAGGGCTATTCAGCACACCCACGCTTCAGCCGGCTCTCAGCCAGCCACCGACCAAGATCAGGACACCCACCTGCAGCTCCTTGGAAGTTGCCTTCCCCTGAACAGGGCTGCTCAGCTCACCCACGGTCAGCCGGCACTCAGCCAGCCACCGACCAAGATCAGGACACCCAACTGCAGCTCCTTGGAAGTTGCCTGCCCCTGAACAGGGCTGCTCAGCTCACCCACGGACAGTCGGCACTCAGCCAGAAACCGACCAAGATCAGGACACCCACCTGCAGCTCCTTGGAAGTTGCCTGCGAATCAACAGGGCTGCTCAGCTCACCCATGGTCAGCCGGCACTCAGCTAGCCTATGACCAAGATCAAGACACCCACCTGCAGCTCCAAGGAAGTTGCCTGCCCCTGAACAGGGCTGCTCAGCTCACATACAGTCAGCCGGCTCACAGCCAGCCACCGACCAAGATCAGGACACCCACCTGCAGCTCCTGGGCAGTTGCCTGCCGCTGAACAGGGCTGCTCAGCTCACCCATGGTCTGCCGGCACTCAGCCAGCCACCGACTAAGATCAGGACACCCTCCTACAGCTCCTTGGCAGTTGCCTGCCCCTGAACAGAGCTGCTCAGCTCACCCACGGTCAGCCGGCACTCAGCCAGCCACCGACCAAGATCAGGACACCCAACTGCAGCTCCTTGGCAGTTGCCTGCCCCTGAACAGAGCTGCTCAGCTCACCCACCGTCAGCCGGCACTCAGCCAGCCACCGACCAAGATCAGGACACCCACCTGCAGCTCCTTGGAAGTTGCCAGCCCCTGAACAGGCTTCTCAGCTCACCCACGGTCAGCCGGCAGTCATCCAGCCACTAAACAACAGCAGGGCACCCACCTGCAGCTCCTTGGAAGTTGCCTGCCCCTGAACAGGGCTGCTCTGCTCACCCGCGGACAGCCGGCACTCAGCCAGCCACCGACCAACATCAGGGCACCCACCTGCAGCTCTTTGGAAGTTGCTTGCCCCTGAACAGGGCTGCTCAGCTCACCCACGGTCAGCCGGCACTCAGCCAGCCAAGGACCAAGATCAGGACACCCACCGGCATGTCCTTGGAAGTTACCTGCCACTGGAAATGGCTGCTCAGCTCACCCACGGTCAGCCGGCACTCAGCCAGCCACCGACCAAGATCAGGACACCCACCAGCAGCTCCTTGGAAGTTGTCTGCCCCTGAACTGGGCTGCTCAGCTCACCCACGGTCAGCAGGCACTCAGCCAACCACCGACCAAGATCAGGACACCCACCTGCAGCTCCATGTAACTTACCTGCCCATGAACAGGGCTGCTCAGCTCTCCCACGGTCAGCCGGCTCTCAGCCAGCCACCGACCATGATCAGGACTCCCACCTGCAGCTCCTTGGATGTTGCCTTCCCCTGAAAAGGGCTGCTCAGCTCACCCACGGTTAGACGGCACTCAGAAGCTACCGACCAAGATCAGGACACCCACCTGCAGCTCCTTGGAAGTTGCCTGCCCCTGAACAGGGCTGCTCAGCTCACCCACGGTCAGCCGGCACTCAGTCAGCCACCGACCAAGATCAGGACACCCATCTGCAGCTCCTTGGAAGTTGCCTGTCACTGAACAGGGCTACACAGTTCACCCACAGTCAGCCGGAACTGAGCCAGCCTCAGATCAAGATCAAGACACCCACCTGCAGCTCCTTGAAAGTTGCTTGCCACTAAACAGGGCTGCTCAGCTCACCCACGGTCAGCCGTCTCTCAGCCAGCCACCGACCAAGATCAGGACACCCACCTGCAGCTCCTTGTTAGTTGCCTGCCCCTGAACAGGGCTGCTCAGCTCACCCACGGTCAGCCGGCACTCAGTCAGCCACCGACCAAGATCAGGACACCCATCTGCAGATCCTTGGAAGTTGCCTGCCCCTGAACAGGGCTGCTCAGCTCACAAACGGTCACCCGACACTCAGCCAGCCACCGACCAAGCTGAAGACACCCACCTGCAGCTCCTTGGAAGTTGCCTGCGACTAAACAGGGCTACTCAGCTCACCCACGGTCAGCCGGAACTCAGCCAGCCTCCGACCAAGATCAAGACACCCACCTGCTGCTCCTTGGAAGTTGCCTGCCCCTGAACAGGGCTGCTCAGCTCACCCACGGTCATACGGCTCTCAGCCAGCCACCGACCAAGATCAGGACACCCACCTGCAGCTCCTTGGAAGTTGCCTGCCCCTGAACAGGGCTGCTCAGCTCACCCACGGTCAGCCGGCACTCAGCCTGCCACTGAACAAGATCAGGACACACACCTGCAGTTCCTTGGCAGTTGCCTGCCCCTGAACAGAGCTGCTCAGCTCACCCACAGTCAGACGGCAATCAGACAGCCACCAACCAAGATCAGGACACCCACCTGCAGCTCCTTGGCAGTTGCCTGCCCCTGAACAGGGCAGCTTAGCTCTCCCACGGTCAGCCAGCAGTCAGCCAGCCACCGAGCAAGATCAGGACACCCACCTGCAGCTCCTTGGAAGTTGCCTGCCCCTGAAACGGGCTGCTCAGTTCACCCATGGTCAGCCGGCACTCACCCAGCCACCGACCAAGATCTGGACACACACCTGCAGCGCCTTGGAAGTTGCCCGCTCCTGAACAGGGCTGCTCAGCTCACCCAGGGTTAACAGGCACTCTGCCAGCCACCGACCAAGATCAGAACACCCACCTACAACTCCTCGGAAGTTGCCTTCCCCTGAGCAGGGCTGCTGAGCTCACCCACGGTCAGCCGGCAATCAGCCAGCCACCGACCAAGATCAGGACACCCACCTGCAGCTCTTTGGCAGTTGCCTGCCCCTGAACAGGGCTGCTCAGCTCACCCACGGTCAGCCAGCAGTCAGCCAGCCACCGACCAAGAACAGGACACCCACCTACAGCCCCTTTTAAGTTGCCTGCCCCTGAACAGGGCTGCTCAGCTCACCAACGTTCAGCCGGCACTCAGCCAGCCACCGACCAAGATCAGGACACCCACCTGCAGATCCTTGGAAGTTGCCTGCCACTGAAAAGGGCTGCTCAGCTCATCCACGGTCAGCCGGCACTCAGCCAGCAACCAACCAAGATCAGGAAACCCACCTGCAGCTCCTTGAAGTTGCCTGCCCTCTGATCAGGCTGCTCATCTCACCCATGGTCAGCCCACACTCAGCCAGCCACCGACCAAGATCAGGATACCCACGTGCAGCTCCTTGGCAGTTGACTGCCCCTGAACAGGGCTGCTCAGCTCACCCACGGTCAACTGTCACGCAGCCAGCCACCGACCAAGATCAGGACACCACCTGCAGTGATTTGGAAGTTGCCTGCCCCTGAACAGGGCTGCTCTGCTCACCCATGTTTGGCCGGAACTCAGCCAGCCAGCGACCAACATCAGGGCGCCCACCTACAGCTCCTTGGAAGTTGCCTGCCCCTGAACAGGGCTGCTCTGCTCACCCACGGTCATCCGGCACTCAGCCAGCCACCGACCAACATCAGGGCACCGACCTGCAGCTCCTTGGAAGTTGCCTGCCCCTGAACAGGGCTGCTCAGCTCACCCACGGTCAGCCGCCACTCAGTCAGCCACCGACCAAGATCAGGACACCCATCTGCAGCTTCTTGGAAGTTGCCTGCGACTGAACAGGGCTACTCAGTTCACCCACGGTCAGCCGGAACTCAGCCAGCCTCGGATCAAGATCAAGACACCCAACTGCAGCTCCTTGGAAGTTGCTTGCCCCTGAACAGGGCTGCTCAGCTCACCCACGGTCATCCATCTCTCAGCCAGCCAACGACCAAGATCAGGACACCCACCTGCAGCTCCTTGGTAGTTGCCTGCCCCTGAACAGAGCTGCTCAGCTCACCCATGGTCAGCCGGCACTCAGCCAGCCACCGAACAAGATCAGGACACCCACCTGCAGCTCCTTGGAAGTTGCCTGCCCCTGAACAGGACTGCTCAGCTCACCCACGGTCAGCCGGCACTGAGCCAGCCACCGACCAAGACCAGGACACCCACCTGGAGCTCCTTGGAAGTTGTCTGCCCCTGAACAGGGCTGCGCAGCTCACCCACGATCAGCAGGCACTCAGCCAGCGACCGACAAGGATCAGGACACCCACCTGCAGCTCCATGGAAGTTGACTGCCCCTGAACAGGGCTATTCAGCTCACCCATGGTCAGCCGGCTCTCAGCCAGCCACCGACAAAGATCAGGGCACACACCTGCAGCTCCTTGGAAGTTGCCTTCCCCTGAACAGAGCTGCTCAGGTCACCCACGGTAAGCCGGCACTCAACCAGTCACCGACCATGATCAGGATACCCACCTGCAGCTCCTTGGAAGTTGCCTGCCCCTGAACAGGGCTGCTCAGCTCACCAACGGACAGTCGGCACTCAATCAGCCACAGACCAAGATCAGGACACCCATCTGCAGCTCCTTGGAAGTTGCCTGCCCCTGAACAGGGCTGCTTAGCTCACAAACGGTCAACCGACACTCAGCCAGCAACCGACCAAGATCAGGACACCCACCTGCAGCTCCTTGGAAGTTGCCTGCGACTCAACAGGGCTGCTCAGCTCACCCACGTTCAGCCGGAACTCAGCTAGCCCTCGACCAAGATCAAGACACCCACCTGCAGCTCCTTGGAAGTTGCCTGCCCCTGAACAGGGCTGCTCAGCTCACCCACGGTCAGGCGGCTCTCAGCCAGCCACTGACCAAGATCAGGACACCAACCTGCAGCTCCTTGACAGTTGCCTGCCACTGAACAGGGCTGCTCAGCTCACCCACGGTCAGCCGGCACTCAGCCAGCCACCGACCAAGATCAGGACACCCACCTGCAGCTCCTTGGCTGTTGCCTGCCCCTGAACAGGGCTGCTCAGCTCACCCATGGTCAGCCGGCACTCAGCCAGCCTCCGACAAAGATCAGAACACCCACCTGCAGCTCCTTGGCAGTTGCCTGCCCCAGAACAGTGCTGCTCAGCTCACCCATAATCAGCAGGCTCTCAGCCAGCCACCGACCAAGATCAGGACACCGACCTGCAGCTCCATGGAAGTTTCCTGCCCCTGAACAGGTCAATCCTGCTCAGCCACGGTCCGCCGGCTCTCAGCCAGCCACCGACTAAGATCAGGACACCCACCTGCAGCTCCTTGGAAGTTGCCTGCCCCTGAACAGGGTTGCTCAGCTCACCCATGGTCAACTCGCACTCAGTCAGCCACCGACTAAGATCAGGACACCGATCTGCAGATCTTTGGTAGTTGCCTGCCCCTGAACAGGACTGCTAAGCTCACCCACGGTCAGCCGGCACTAAGCCAGCCACCGACCAAGATCAGGACACCCACCTGGAGCTCCTTGGAAGTTGTCTGTCCCTGAACAGGGCTGCGCAGCTCACCCACGATCAGCAGGCACTCAGCCAGCGACCGACAAGGATCAGGACACCCACCTGCAGCTCCATGGAAGTTGACTGCCTCTGAACAGGGCTATTCAGCTCACCCACGGTCAGCCGGCTCTCAGCCAGCCACCGACCAAGATCAGGACACCCACCTGCAGCTCCTTGGAAGTTGTCTTCCCCTGAACAGAGCTGCTCAGGTCACCCACGGTCAGCCGGCACTCAACCAGTCACCGACCATGATCAGGACACCCACCTGCAGCTCCTTGGAAGTTGTCTGCCCCTGAACAGGGCTGCTCAGCTCACCAACGAACAGTCGGCACTCAGTCAGCCACCGACCAAGATCAGTACACCCATCTGCAGCTCCTTGGAAGTTGCCTGCCCCTGAACAGGGCTGCTTAGCTCACAAACGGTCAACCGACACTCAGCCAGCCACCGACCAAGATCAGGACACCCACCTGCAGGTCCTTGGAAGTTGCCTGCGACTCAACAGGGCTGCTCAGCTCACCCACGTTCAGCCGGAACTCAGCTAGCCCTCGACCAAGATCAAGACACCCACCTGCAGCTCCTTGGAAGTTGCCTGCCCCAGAACAGGGCTGCTCAGCTCACCCACGGTCAGGCGGCTCTCAGCCAGCCACCAACCAAGATCAGGACACCAACCTGCAGCTCCTTGGCAGTTGCCTGCCACTGAACAGGGCTGCTCAGCTAACCCACGGTCAGCCGGCACTCAGCCAGCCACCGACCAAGATCAGGACACCCACCTGCAGCTCCTTGGCTGTTGCCTGCCACTGAACAGGGCTGCTCAGCTCACCCATGGTCAGCCAGCACTCAGCCAGCCTCCGACTAAGATCAGGACACCCACCTACAGCTCCTTGGCAGTTGCCTGCCCCTGAACAGAGCTGCTCAGCTCACCCACGGTCAGCCGGCACTCAGCCAGCCACCGACCAAGATCAGGACACCCACCTGCAGCTCCTTGGCAGTTGCCTGCCCCAGAACAATGCTGCTCAGCTCACCCATGGTCAGCCAGCACTCAGCCAGCCAACGACCAAGATCAGGACACCCACCTGCAGCTCCTTGGAAGTTGCCTGCCCCTGAACAGGGCTACTCAGCTCACCCACGGTCAGCCGGCAGTCAGCCAGCCACTGACCAACATCAGGGCACCCACCTGCAGCTACTTGGAAGTTGCCTGCCCCTTAACAGGGCTGCTCTGCTCACCCACAGTCAGCCGGCACTCAGCCAGCCACCGACCAACATCAGGGCACCCACCGGCAGCTCCTTGGAAGTTGCCTGCCCCTGAAAAGGGCTGTTCAGCTCACCCACGGTCAGCCTGCACACAGCCAGCCAACGACCAAGATCAGGACACCCACCTGCAGGTCGTTGGAAGTTGCCTGCCCCTGAACAGGGCTGCTCAGCTCACCCACGGTCAGCCGGCACTCAGCCAGCCACCGACCATGATTAGGACACCCACCTGCAGCTCCTTGGAAGTTCCCTGCCCCTGAACAGGGCTGCTCAGCTCACCCGTAATCAGCAGGCTCTCAGCCAGCCACCGACCAAGATCAGGACACCCACCTGCAGCTCCATGGAAGTTTTCTGCCCCAGAACAGGCCAATCCAGCTCAGCCACGGTCAGCCGCCTCTCAGCCAGCAACTGACCAAGATCAGGACACCCACCTGCAGCTCCTTGGAAGTTGCCTCCCCCTGAACAGGGCTGCTCAGCTCACCTACGGTCAGCCGGCACTCAGAATCTACCGACCAAGATCAGGACACCCACCTGCAGCTCCTTGGAAGTTGCCTTCGACTCAACAGGGCTGCTCAGCTCACCCACGGTCAGCTGGCACTCAGTCAGCCACCGACTAAGATCAGGACACCCATCTGCAAATCCTTGGAAGTTGCCTGCCCCTGAACAGGGCTGCTCAGCTCACCTACGGTCAGCCGGCACTCAGAATCTACCGACCAAGATCAGGACACCCACCTGCAGCTCCTTGGAAGTTGACTGCGACTGAACAGGGCTACTCAGCTCACCCACGGTCAGCCGGAACTCAGCCAGCCTCCGACCAGGATCAAGACACCCACCTGCAGCTCCTTGAAAGTTGCCTGCCCCTGAACAGGGCTGCTCAGCTCACCCACGGTCAGCCGGCTCTCAGCCAGGCACCGACCAAGATCAGGACACCCAACTGCAGCTCCTTGGAAGTTGCCTGCCCCTGAACATTGCTGCTCAGCTCACCCACGGTTAGCCGGAACTCAGCCAGCCACTGTACAAGATCAGGACACCCACCTGCAGCTCCTTGGAAGTTGACTGCCATTGAACAGGGCTGCTCAGCTCATCCACGGTCAGCCGGCAGTCAGCCAGCCACAGACCAAGATCAGGACAACCACCTGCAGCTCCTTGGAAGTTGCCTGCCCCTGAACAGGGCTGCTCAGCTAACCCACGGTTAGCCGGAACTCAGCCAGCCACCGACCAAGATCTGGACACCCATCTGCAGCTCCTTGGAAGTTGCCTGCCTATGGACAGGGCTGCTCAGCTCACCCACGGTCAGCCGGCACTCAGCCAGCCACCGACCTAGATCAGGACACCCACCTGCAGCTCCTTGGAAGTTGCCTGCCCCTGAACAGGGCTGCTCAGCTCACCCACTGTCAGCCGGCACTCAGCCAGCCAACGACCAAGATCAGTACACCCACCTGCTGCTCCTTGGAAGTTGCCTGCCACTGAACAGGGCTGCTGAGCTCACCCACGGTCAGCCGGCACTCAGCCAGCCACTGACCAAGATCAGGACAACCACCTGCAGCTCCTTGGAAGTTGCCTGCCCCTAAACAGGGCTGCTCAGCTCACCCACGGTCAGCCGGCACTCAGCCAGCCACTGAACAAGATCAGGACACCCACCTGCAGTTCCTTGGCAGTTGCCTGCCCCTGAACAGAGCTGCTCAGCTCACCCACGGTCAGCCGACAATCAGACAGCCACCAACCAAGATCAGGACACCCACCTGCAGCCCCTTGGCAGTTGCCTGCCCCTGAACAGGGCAGCTTAGCTCTCCCACGGTCAGCCAGCAGTCAGCCAGCCACCGAGCAAGATCAGGACACCCACCTGCAGCTCCTTCGCAGTTGCCTGCCGCTGAAACGGGCTGCTCAGTTCACCCATGGTCAGCCGGCACTCACCCAGCCACCGACCAAGATCTGGACACACACCTGCAGCGCCTTGGAAGTTGCCCGCTCCTGAACAGGGCTGCTCAGCTCACCCAGGGTTAACTGGCACTCTGCCAGCCACCGACCAAGATCCGAACACCCACCTACAACTCCTCGGAAGTTGCCTTCCCCTGAGCAGGGCTGCTGAGCTCACCCACGGTCAGCCGGCAATCAGCCAGCCACCGACCAAGATCAGGACACCCACCTGCAGCTCCTTGGCAGTTGCCTGCCCCTGAACAGGGCTGCTCAGCTCACCCACGGTCAGCCAGCAGTCAGCCAGCCACCGACCAAGAACAGGACACCCACCTACAGCCCCTTTTAAGTTGCCTGCCCCTGAACAGGGCTGCTCAGCTCACCAACATTCAGCCGGGACTCAGCCAGCCACCGACCAAGATCAGGACACCCACCTGCAGCTCCTTGGAAGTTGCCTGCCACTGAAAAGGGCTGCTCAGCTCATCCACGGTCAGCCGGCACTCAGCCAGCAACCAACCAAGATCAGGAAACCCACCTGCAGCTCCTTGGAAGTTGCCTGCCCCTGATCAGGGCTGCTCATCTCACCCATGGTCAGCCCACACTCAGCCAGCCACCGACCAAGATCAGGATACCCACCTGCAGCTCCTTGGCAGTTGACTGCCCCTGAACAGGGCTGCTCAGCTCACCCACGGTCAACTGTCATGCAGCCAGCCACCGACCAAGATCAGGACACCACCTGCAGCGATTTGGAAGTTGCCTGCCCCTGAACAGGGCTGCTCTGCTCACCCATGTTTGGCCGGAACTCAGCCAGCCAGTGACCAACATCAGGGCACCCACCTACCACTTCTTGGAAGTTGCCTGCTCCTGAACAGGGCTGCTCTGCTCACCCACGGTCATCCGGGACTCAGCCAGCCACCGACCAACATCAGGGCACCGACCTGCAGCTCCTTGGATGTTCCCTGCCCCTGAACAGGGCTGCTCAGCTCACCCACGGTCAGCCGCCACTCAGTCTGCAACCGACCAAGATCAGGACACCCATCTGCAGCTTCTTGGAAGTTGCCTGTGACTGAACAGGGCTACTCAGTTCACCCACGGTCAGCCGGAACTCAGCCAGCCTCGGATCAAGATCAAGACACCCAACTGCAGCTCCTTGAAGTTGCTTGCCCCTGAACAGGGCTGCCTCAGCTCACCCACGGTCATCCATCTCAGCCAGCCAAAGACCAAGATCAGGACACCCACCTGCAGCCTCCTGGTAGTTGCCTGCCCTGAACAGAGCTGCTCAGCTCACCCATGGTCAGCCGCACTCAGCCAGCCACCGAACAACTTCAGGACACCCACCTGCAGCTGCTTGGAAGTTGCCTGCCCCTGAACAGGACTGCTCAGCTCACCCACGGTCAGCCGGCACTGAGCCAGCCACCGACCAAGACCAGTACACCCACCTGGAGCTCCTTGGAAGATGTCTGTCCCTGAACAGGGCTGCGCAGCTCACCCACGATCAGCAGGCACTCAGCCAGCGACCGACAAGGATCAGGACACCCACCTGCAGCTCAATGGAAGTTGAATGCCCCTGAACAGGGCTATTCAGCTCACCCATGGTCAGCCAGCACTCAGACAGCCTCCGACTAAGATCAGAACACCCACCTACAGCTCCTTGGCAGTTGCCTGCCCCTGAACAGAGCTGCTCAGCTCACCCACGGTCAGCCGGCACTCAGCCAGCCAACGACCAAGATCAGGACACCCACCTGCAGCTCCTTGGAAGTTGCCTGCCCCTGAACAGGGCTGCTCAGCTCACCCACGGTCAGCCGGCAGTCAGCCAGCCACTGACCAACATCAGGGCACCCACCTGCAGCTACTTGGAAGTTGCCTGCCCCTTAACAGTGCTGCTCTGCTCACCCACAGTCAGCCGGCACTCAGCCAGCCACCGACCAACATCAGGGCACCCACCGGCAGCTCCTTGGAAGTTGCCTGCCCCTGAAAAGGGCTGTTCAGCTCACCCACGGTCAGCCTGCACACAGCCAGCCAACGACCAAGATCAGGACACCCACCTGCAGGTCGTTGGAAGTTGCCTGCCCCTGAACAGGGCTGCTCAGCTCACCCACGGTCAGCCGGCACTCAGCCAGCCACCGACCATGATCAGGACACCCACCTACAGCTCCTTGGAAGTTCCCTGCCCCTGAACAGGGCTGCTCAGCTCACCCATAATCAGCAGGCTCTCAGCCAGCCACCGACCAAGATCAGGACACCGACCTGCAGCTCCATGGAAGTTTCCTGCCCCTGAACAGGTCAATCCTGCTCAGCCACGGTCCGCCGGCGCTCAGCCAGCCACCGACCAAGATCAGGACACCCACCTGCAGCTCCTTGGAAGTTGCCTGCCCCTGAACAGGGTTGCTCAGCTCACCCATGGTCAACTCGCACTCAGTCAGCCACCGACTAAGATCAGGACACCCATCTGCAGATCTTTGGTAGTTGCCTGCCCCTGAACAGGACTGCTAAGCTCACCCACGGTCAGCCGGCACTAAGCCAGCCACCGACCAAGATCAGGACACCCACCTGGAGCTCCTTGGAAGTTGTCTGCCCCTGAACAGGGCTGCTTAGGGCTCACCCACCCATCAGCAGGCACCAGCCAGCGATCGACAAGGATCAGGACACCCACCTGCAGCTCCATGGAAGTTGACTGCCTCTGAACAGGACTATTCAGCTCACCCACGGTCAGCCTGGCTCTGAGCCAGCCACCCACTGCAAGGTCAGGACACCCACCTGCAGCCCTTGAAGTTGTCTTCCCTGAACAGAGCTGCTCAGGTCACCCACGGTCAGCCGGCACTCAACCAGTCACCGACCATGATCAGGACACCCACCTGCAGCTCCTTGGAAGTTGCCTGCCCCTGAACAGGGCTGCTCAGCTCACCAACGGACAGTCGGCACTCAGTCAGCCACCGACCAAGATCAGGACACCCATCTGCAGCTCCTTGGAAGTTGCCTGCCCCTGAACAGGGCTGCTTAGCTCACAAACGGTCAACCGACACTCAGCCAGCCACCGACCAAGATCAGGACACCCACCTGCAGCTCCTTGGAAGTTGCCTGCGACTCAACAGGGCTGCTCAGCTCACCCAATGCCTGTAGCCGAACTCAGCTAGCCCTCGACCAAGATCAAGACACCCACTTGCAGCCCTTGGAGTTGCCTGCCCCAGAACAGGGCTGCCTAGCTCACCCACGGTCAGCCGCCTCAGCCAGAGACCCACTCAAGATCAGGACACACCTGCAGCCCCTTGGCTGTTGCCTGCCACTGAACAGGGCTGCTCAGCTCACCCATGGTCAGCCAGCACTCAGACAGCCTCCGACTAAGATCAGAACACCCACCTACAGCTCCTTGGCAGTTGCCTGCCCCTGAACAGAGCTGCTCAGCTCACCCACGGTCAGCCGGCACTCAGCCAGCCACCGACCAAGATCAGGACACCCACCTGCAGCTCCTTGGCAGTTGCCTGCCCCAGAACAGTGCTGCTCAGCTCACCCATGGTCAGCCGGCACTCAGCCAGCCAACGACCAAGATCAGGACACCCACCTGCAGCTCCTTGGAAGTTGCCTGCCCCTGAACAGGGCTGCTCAGCTCACCCACGGTCAGCCGGCAGTCAGCCAGCCACTGACCAACATCAGGGCACCCACCTGCAGCTACTTGGAAGTTGCCTGCCCCTTAACAGGGCTGCTCTGCTCACCCACAGTCAGCCGGCACTCAGCCAGCCACCGACCAACATCAGGGCACCCACCGGCAGCTCCTTGGAAGTTGCCTGCCCCTGAAAAGGGCTGTTCAGCTCACCCACGGTCAGCCTGCACACAGCCAGCCAACGACCAAGATCAGGACACCCACCTGCAGGTCGTTGGAAGTTGCCTGCCCCTGAACAGGGCTGCTCAGCTCACCCACGGTCAGCCGGCACTCAGCCAGCCACCGACCATGATTAGGACACCCACCTGCAGCTCCTTGGAAGTTCCCTGCCCCTGAACAGGGCTGCTCAGCTAACCCATAATCAGCAGGCTCTCAGCCAGCCACCGACCAAGATCAGGACACCGACCTGCAGCTCCATGGAAGTTTCCTGCCCCAGAACAGGCCAATCCAGCTCAGCCACGGTCAGCCGCCTCTCAGCCAGCCACCGACCAAGATCAGGACACCCACCTGCAGCTCCTTGGAAGTTGCCTCCCCCTGAACAGGGCTGCTCAGCTCACCTACGGTCAGCCGGCACTCAGAATCTACCGACCAAGATCAGGACACCCACCTGCAGCTCCTTGGAAGTTGCCTGCGACTCAACAGGGCTGCTCAGCTCACCCACGGTCAGCTGGCACTCAGTCAGCCACCGACTAAGATCAGGACACCCATCTGCAGATCCTTGGAAGTTGCCTGCCCCTGAACAAGGCTGCTCAGCTCACAAATGGTCAGCCGACACTCAGCCAGCCACCGACCAAGATGAGGACACCCACCTGCAGCTCCATGGAAGTTGACTGCGACTGAACAGGGCTACTCAGCTCACCCACGGTCAGCCGGAACTCAGCCAGCCTCCGACCAAGATCAAGACACCCACCTGCAGCTCCTTGGAGGTTGCCTGCCCCTGAACAGGGCTGCTCAGCTCACCCACGGTCAGCCGGCTCTCAGCCAGGCACCGACCAAGATCAGGACACCCAACTGCAGCTCCTTGAGGTGCTGCTCTGCCCTGAACATTGTTGCTCAGCTCACCCACGGTCAGTCCGGAACTCAGCCAGCCACTGAACAAGATCAGACACCCACCTGCAGCTCCTTGGAAGTTGCTCTGCCATTCAACAGGGCTGCTAAGCTCATCCACGGTCAGCCGGGCAGTCAGCCAGCAACAGACCAAGATCAGGACAACGACCTGCAGCTCCTGAAGTTGGGTTCCCTGAATTAGGGCTGCTCAGCTAACCCACGTTAGCCGGAACTCAGCCAGCCACCGACCAAGATCTGGACACACCCATCTGCAGCCTCTGCAGTTGCCTGCCTATGGCCAGGGCTGCTCAGCTCACCCACGGTCAGCCGGGCACTCAGCCAGCCACCGACTCCCAGATCAGGACACCCACCTGTGGCCTCCTGAAGTTGCCTGCCCCTCGAACAGGGCTGCTCAACTCACCCACTGTCAGCCGGCACTCATCCAGCCAACGACCAAGATCAGTACACCCACCTGCTGCTCCTTGGAAGTTGCCTGCCCCTGAACAGGGCTGCTGAGCTCACCCACGGTCAGCCGGCACTCAGCCAGCCACTGACCAAGATCAGGACAACCACCTGCAGCTCCTTGGAAGTTGCCTGACCCTGAACAGGGCTGCTCAGCTCACCCACGGTCAGCCGGTACTCAGCCAGCCACCGACCAAGATCAGGACACACACCTGCAGTTCCTTGGCAGTTGCCTGCCCTGAACAGGGCTTCTCAGCTCACCCACGGTCAACCGGCACTCAGCCAGCCACCGTCCCAGATCTGGACACCCACCTGAAGCTCCATGGCAGTTGCCTGCCCCTGAACAGTGCTGCTCAGCTCACCCATGGTCAACCGACACTCAGCCAGCCACCGACCAAGATCAGGACACCCACCTACAGCTCCTTGGCAGTTGCCTGCCCCTGAACAGAGCTGCTCAGCTCACCCACGGTCAGCCGGCAATCAGACAGCCACCAACCAAGATCAGTACACCCATCTGCAGCCCCTTGGCATTTGCCTGCCCCTGTACAGGGCAGCTTAGCTCTCCCACGGTCAGCCGGCAGTCAGACAGCCACCGACCAAGATCAGGACACCCACCTGCAGCTCCTTGGAAGTTGCCTGTCCCTGAAATGGGCTGCTCAGTTCACCCATGGTCAGCCGGCACTCACCCAGCCACCGACCAAGATCTGGACTCACACCTGCAGCGACTTGGAAGTTGCTAGCTCCTGAACAGGGCTGCTCAGCTCACCCAGGGTTAGCCGGCACTCTGCCAGCCACCGACCAAGATCAGGACACCCACCTACAACTCCTCGGAAGTTGCCTTCCCCTGAGCAGGGCTGCTGAGCACACCCACGGTCAGCCGGCAATCAGCCGGCCACCGACCAAGATCAGGACACCCACCTGCAGCTCTTTGGCAGTTGCCTGCCCCTGAACAGGGCTGCTCAGCTCACCCACGGTCAGCCAGCAGTCAACCAGCCACCGACCAAGAACAGGACACCCACCTACAGCTCCTTTTAAGTTGCCTGCCCCTGAACAGGGCTGCTCAGCTCACCAACGTTCAGCCGGCACTCAGCCAGCCACCGACCAAGATCAGGACACCCATCGGCAGCTCCTTGGAAGTTGCCTGCCACTGAAAAGGGCTGCTCAGTTCACCCACGGTCAGCCGGCACTCAGCCAGCCACCGACTAAGAACAGGACACCCACCTGCAGCTCCTTGGAAGTTGCCTGCGTCTGAACAGGGCTGCTCAACTCACCCACGGTCAGCCACCACTCAGCCAGCCTCCGACCAAGATCAAGACACCCACCAGCAGCTCTTTGGAAGTTGCCTGCCCCTGAACAGGGCTGGGTTCAGTCACCCACTGTCAGCCGGCCTCAGCTAGCCACCGACCGAGATCAGGACACTGACCTGCAGCTCCTTGAAGTTGCCTGCTCCCTTGCAGGGCTGGGCTGAGTTTCACCCACGGCCGTCGGGCACTCAGCCAGCCTGCCACTGGACCAAGATCAGGACAACCACCTGCAGCTCCTTGGAAGTTGTCTGACCTGAACAGGGCTGCTCAGCTCACCCACGGTCAGCCGGTACACAGCCAGCCACCGACCAAGATCAGGACACACACCTGCAGTTCCTTGGCAGTTGCCTGCCCTGAACAGGGCTTCTCAGCTCACCCACGGTCAACCGGCACTCAGCCATCCACCGTCCCAGATCAGGACACCCACCTTCAGCTCCTTGGCAGTTGCCTGCCCCTGAACAGTGCTGCTCAGCTCACCCATGGTCAACCGACACTCAGCCAGCCACCGACCAAGATCAGGACACCCACCTACAGCTCCTTGGCAGTTGCCTGCCCCTGAACAGAGCTGCTCAGCTCACCCACGGTCAGCCAGCAATCAGACAGCCACCAACCAAGATCAGGACACCCACCTGCAGCCCCTTGGCAGTTGCCTGCCCCTGAACAGGGCAGCTTAGCTCTCCCACTGTCAGCCAGCAGCCGGTGTAGCCACCGAGCAAGATCAGGACACCCACCTGCAGCTCCTCAGTTGCCTGCCCCTGAAACGGGCTGCTCAGTTCACCCATGGTCAGCCGGCATTCACCCAGCCACCACCAAGATCTGGACACACCTGCCGCGCCTTTGAAGCTGCCCGCTCCTGAACAGGGCTGCTCAGCTCACCCAGGGTTAAATGGCACTTGCCAGCCCCCCACCAAGATCCCAACACCCACCTACAACTCCTCGGAAGTTGCCTTCCCCTGAGCAGGGCTGCTGAGCTCACCCATGGTCAGCCGGCAATCAGCCAGCCACCGACCAAGATCAGGACACCCACCTGCAGCTCTTTGGCAGTTGCCTGCCCCTGAACAGGGCTGCTCAACTCACCCACGGTCAGCCAGCAGTCAGCCAGCCACCGACCAAGAACAGGACACCCACCTACAGCCCCTTTTAAGTTGCCTGCCCCTGAACAGGGCTGCTCAGCTCACCAACGTTCAGCCAGCACTCAGCCAGCCACCGACCAAGATCAGGACACCCACCTGCAGCTCCTTGGAAGTTGCCTGCCACTGAAAAGGGCTGCTCAGCTCATCCACGGTCAGCCGGCACTCAGCCAGCAACCAACCAAGATCAGGAAACCCACCTGCAGCTCCTTGGAAGTTGCCTGCCCCTGATCAGGCCTGCTCATCTCACCCATGGTCCGTTCACACTCAGCCAGCCACCGACCAAGATCAGGATACCCACCTGCAGCTCCTTGGCAGTTGACTGTCCCTGAACAGGGCTGCTCAGCTCACCCACGGTCAACTGTCACGCCAGCCAGCCACCAATGACCAAGATCAGGACACCACCTGCAGCGATTTGGAAGTTGCCTGCCCCTGAACAGGGCTGCTCTGTTCACCCACTGTTTGGCCGGAACTCAGCCAGCCAGCGACCAACATCAGGGCACCCACCTACAGTTCCCGGGTTGCCTGCTCCTGAACAGGGCTGCTCTGCTCACCCACGGTCATCCGCACTCAGCCAGCCACTGACCAACATCAGGGCACTCACCTGCAGCTCCTTGAAGTTCCTGCCCCTGAACAGGGCTGTTCAGCTACCCCACGGTCAGCCTCCTCCAGTCACCAGCCACCGACCAAGATCAGGACACCCATCTGCAGCTTTTTGAAGTTGGCTCTGTGACTGAACAGGGCTACTCAGTTCAGCCACGTGTCAGCTTGAACTCAGCGGCAGCCTCGGATCAAGATCAAGACACCCAACTGCAGCTCCTTGGAAGTTGCTTGCGCCCTGAACAGGGCTGCTCAGCTCACCCATGGTCATCCATCTCAGCCAGCCAATCCACCAAGATCAGGACACCTTACCTGCAGCTCCCTTGGTAGTTGCCTGTCTCTGAACAGAGCTGCTCAGCTCACCCATGTCATCCAGCACTCAGCCAGCCACCGAACATCAGACACCCACCAGCTGCTTGAAGTTCTTTTTTTTTACAGGTGTCTTTTTTTTTTGTTTAGAGACAATGCGGGATGTTTGCCATGCTTGGGTGGGCTCCCAGCATGGCAGCTGGAAGTTTTTTGGGGGTAGTGGAGCCAATGGGGATTGGGCACCTCCATCAGCCATATGGGCATTTGCCACACTGGGGTGGGCTCCCAGTGTGGCAACTGAAAGTCTTTCTTTTTTTTTTGCTGGGGGGGGTTCAGTGGAGCCGATGGGAGATTGAGCACCTGCATCGCCATATGGACTTTTGCCACACTGGGGTGGGCTCCCAGTTTGGCACCTGGAAATCTGTTTTGGGGGAGCAGCGGAGCCGATGGGGGCTTGAGCACTCCTGTCGGCCATACGGTCTTGGTGGGGAGTGCATTAGCATGCTGGGGTGGGCTCCCAGCGTGCTATGTAGGTGTTCGGAGTGGGGGGAAGAACTGTCTGTGACAGTTCAGATGCAGTGTGACGTGTAGGCAATTTGCATACTGCCGATGGCAGTATGCAAATTGCCTACACGTTACTACCGCTGATTGCAGCGTTTTTTCACTTTCAACTGTATGCCACTGCATCTGAACTGCTGTCATAGACAATTCCGACATTTATTGGTGAGGTGAGACAGCACCTGCAAAAGGGAGCAGGGCATTGGAAGCTGAGTGTCACACCTATGAAAATTCGTATGGTGGCACTATGTTTCTTGCACATGTGTGCAAGCAAACATAAAAAGGAAAGTGACTGCTGTAGTCAGAGTGGCTGTTACTCCACTCCAGCGGTTTCCTTGATTTCTGTAAATTGCAACAATAAGTGGTATGAAAAGCTTTAAAAAATTTGCTCCCATACACGTCAATGGAGTGCACATTCTTTTAATTTACTGACATCAAAAAAGGTTGTTGGGGTGCCTGCCCGGGTGTGTCACCTGGTTTAGGACACTGCTGTGTTTTTCTGTGGATACACAGTCCTGGTGCTGTAACTTTTTCACTGGACCGGACCACATAGTATTGTTAATACCCCCCAAACACTGGAGCACATCAGCTATCATATATGTTCAAGGTGTGCACTGCTGGGTAACCACCTGACAATGCGCACCTGCTCTTTAACACTTTTGACCTGTACAGTTTTATTCTATTTTGAAGTGTCCCTTATTTACTGACTTGTATGTATGATACTATTTCTTCCACAATTAATGTTCTTATGCATTATAAAAAGGTCATTAATGAAAGTTCAAATGTGACAACTTGCCATTTGGCAAGAAGTGTCACCTGGTCATTCATTAATTAGTAAAAAAGTTTTATTTTTTGCTTTTTACTGTTCACTAGCCCATTTTATAAGTCTGATAACCCACTCCAGACCATTGGTGTATCAGGGCATTAATGTACTTCCCAGCTGGAGTAAGTTACTCTGGCAAGTCTTTCTGCCTCACATTGCACCCAGGACATGCATTAATGTCCTGACACACCCATGTTGTGTCATGGTTTCTTTGTAGCATGCTTATTCCCTTTTTCAGATATGAAATAACAGTAGTGCTCCTTTTAATCTTGTTCTGAACTGTTGTTTTAATCAGTATACCCAGCTGTTTTTGAACAACTACCGTTTCATAATGTAATGGTGGTGTGTTGTATCATGTCCTGCTGGATTGCATGATACTTTGTTTTAGTCACTACAGAAATTATTTGAAATGATTGATATAAAAAAACAGGTGTGAATACTAATGAAAGCCTGCCTGAAGCAAGATTAAAAGTAGCGCTGTGTTTATTATGTCATATGTGAAAAAACGTAGTCCAGCAATCCTGAATTGTGGAAATACGGGTATCATATAGACAAGTCAGTAGATAACTACTACCAATTGAAAACCACATAGGAAAGTATAGGTAATGACAGCACACATTCTGCTAATTATACTCACAAAATCTACAAAGGGGAAGGTAAAATAAAATGATGGGTCATTATTTGTACATATCTGTCATATGGAATGACAGTCAAGGATACTGTTCTTCTTTTATGAAAGACAAAACAAGCATTTGTCAATGCCGAATGTTTGCTTGCTGGCATTGGCATTGGTAGTGTAGAAGTTACAGAGCTGCATAATAGGAATGGCAGTGAAGTATTGAACTGAAGCCAACCCCACCACCACCCTGTAGAGAGTGACAGGCATTGGGGTGTGCATTTGGGTCATCAGGCATAACGGCCAAGCCATTTCACCACACCCTACCCTGCAGACACTGACAAGTGTCACGGTGTGCCTTGGGGTCTTTGGCCCTTATGCGCACCCCATTCCATCAGAAAATATGGTGAGATGGGTGCAGTATAGGAGAATGGGGTGAACTTTGGGGCGAAGAGTCCAAGGCATACCTCGATGCCTGTCACTGGCTGCAGGGTGCGGAATGGTATGGTATTACAGTCAAGAATCTCAAGTCACACCCTGATGCCTGTCATTCTCTACAGGGTGGGGCGTTATGGTGAAAACCCTAACACCTCAGGCATTCGTTGGTATTTTCACTCCAAATTTTCAACATGGTTTTGTGACCCCCACCTCATGAACAGTGGCAATATCAGTTTGTTGGCAGCTGCTTATGCACAGCGACTACGGCATTTAGCACCACAGGTGCAAAAACACATTCGAACAGGATGTGAAAAATGACAGCTGTTACTGTTCTTGGGGAGGTGTAAAAATGGCAATGTTGCAAATCTGCAGTAAAATATTAAAACTGGTGAAGTCCACGGCGTGCATAGAAACTGCACGCACACCCATAATGTAATTAGTTTGGGGATTTTTTACAGCAGATTGTCAACACAGGCATTTGGGACCTCCGATCATGAACAGTGTCACTGTGGTTTTCTTTATCTGTCCCGAACAATTATTTCCCACAGCGACCACGCATCTCTGCGCTGAAAGTGTGAAAACACATTTCAACCATGTTGTGAAAAATGACAGCTGTACTGTTCATAAGGAAGTGTGGAAAAATGCCGCTGGTGAAAATCTGGACTGAAAATATTACAAAGTCATGAACTTACGAGGGTGCATGGAAACTGCGCAATGCTCACTCATAACACAGTCATTTTATGGACTTTTGTCACCGAATTTTCAACATAGCCATTTTAAGACTTCTGCTCATGAACAGTGTAACTGTGATAATCTTAATCTGTCCCAAGCATTGCTTTCGCACACCAACTGCACCATTGTGCGCTACATGTGTGGAACCACATTTTGGGCGATGTGAAAAATGGCAGCTGTACTGTTCATAATGAAGTGTAATAAAATGGCAATGTTGAAAATCTGGAGTGAAAATATTGAAAATTCGCGAACTTACGAGCATGCGTAGGAACTGCGAAACGCACACTCATAAAACAGTCATTTTTAGGAATTTTTTCACCCAATTTTCAACATAGCCATTTTAAGACCTCTGCTCATGAACAGTGTCACTGTGATTTTCTTAATGTGTCCCATACATTGATTACACCACCGACTAAGCCAGTGCGCTACATGAATCAAGCGAAACACATGTTTGAGAAAAATGACAACTGTACTGCTCCATAAGGAGGTGTGGTAAAAATGGCAATGTTGAAAATCAGTGAAAATATAGAAAATTCCACAAACTCGACGTGCATAGGAACTTCGCATAGCGCAACAAATAAAACAGTCATTTAGGAATTTTCCACCAAATTTTCAACATATGCTTTTTGAGAGCCCACCTTATGAACAGTGGTAGTGTCGTTTCGTTACTCAGTCCCGAAAGGTGATTTTGCCAGTGACTGCAAAATCACCCTTCGGGCCTGATTAACACCATGACAGTGTGAGCATTCATGAGAAGGGGTCCCAAAAACCCCATGTTGAAAATTTGGTGCCAAAATTCCAAAAAATGCCTGAGATATGCAGCAAAGTTGAAAAAACCCTATCTATCCCATTATACAGCTTACCGGCATTTCCTCGGTTCGTGGTTGGCTTTGAAAGTGCAGACATGTTCCTGGTCCACGAAGATCATCACGCCGGACTCGGAGGTAAGTATAGGGTGGGGTGAGGAGGGCAGAGTGCGCAGTGGGTGGGGGCGGGTGGGCTGGGTGAGCGCAGAGAGCGTTTTCTTGTTTACAGGGTTTTTTAACAGGAAGACAACACGGGACATTGCCATGCTGGGGTGGGATCCCGTGGCAGCTAGAAAAACTGTTTGGGGGCTGGAGCTGGCGGGGATTGGGCACCCCGTCAGCCATGTGGACTGTGCCACAGGGTGGGCTCCGTGGCAGTTGTAAGGCTGTTTGGGGGTTCTGGAGCCAGACGGGGATTGGGCACCCCGTCGCCCATATGGATGTGTTGCCATGCTGGGTTGGGCACCCAGGTGGCATCTGGAACTCTGTTTGGGGGAGGTGCAGCACAGCCAATGGGGATTGGGCACCCTGTCAGCTATACAGTGTGTGTGCGTGGGCGACACACAGTATGCGTCTTGGCGATGTATATAAAGGGGAGCACGCATGAGCAGGCGATATCTTATCGCTGCTCACTGAAGCGTAGCTCCCTCTTTCAACTGTATGCCACTGCATTTTCAACTGCTGTCATAGACAGCTCAGCAGTGTTTGGAGAACTGCAACCGCACCTGCAAACACACTGACTGAATTGGAAGATGTTGACACACCTCCAAAAAACTCGGATGATGGCACTATGTTTCTTGCACATGCATGCAAGCAAACATAAAAATGTTGCCATTACAGAAATGTGACAACCTTTAAACCCATTACGCACTCCCACCAACATCCTCCTCATCCTGATCAAACAGGAAGCTGCCCTTGCAGTCATCAGGGTTGGAGCTGTGCCCACTAGGGAATTCTTTTTCCATGACTGAATCATCAACCTCAATGGTACACCATTTGACGCTACCACCAGGATGGTCTGCTTCACCTACATCATCAGCACAACCATCATTGTGACAGGGTACAAACACATATGTGGTTGTTCGACTTGGTATGTGACCTTCATTCATTTTTATGTTGTCTCGCGCATGCATAAGCAACATCTTGTGATAGTAATAGCACAGTGAGAGGTGTGTCAATGTTGGTGAATGCAAGACACGCTTTAGTGGGTGTGTCCCTCATTCCCCAATTAACCAGCATGCTAGCGCTAATGCAAGAATTATGTAAAATGCCACCAACTTAAAAGAAATGTTCACTGCAATCAGAGGCAAGCTTGTCATGCAGCAGCAGAGATGACACACCTCCCATACATGCCTTTCCTGGTGAAACATTTCAATAAACATGGAGGCAGCTCCACACAATCCCCAAACAAAGCCGACATTGGGGGTGCATTCCCCATGATGGCATGTCCCCCATCCCCCACATTGTGTGGCACACTGGGAACCCACCCCAGTGTGCTGCCGCTCAAAGAAAGCTAACAATGTCGGTATGTTCCTCCGCCTCCGTTGTGTGGCACACTGGGAGCCCACCCCCAGTGTGCCTAACAAAGCATCTTGCAATGTCTGGTTTTTGTTTTACCTGAAAAAAGAAATGGTTCCTCGTTGTCTGAAGTGCCCTCCTCCCCCAATGTCCCCCACCCTTACATTGTGTGGCACACTGGGAGCCCACCCCACTGTGCTGCCACTCACACAAAGCTGCCTGTGTTGGCATGTTCTCCCACCCCCATTGTGTGGCACACTGGGAGCCCACCCCAGTGTGCCTAACAAAGTGTCTTGCAATATCCGTTTTTTTAGCTGAAAAAAGAAAATGGTCCCTCATTGTCTGCAGTGCCCCTCCTCCCCCGACCCACACCCATCCTCTGTGCACCCCACCTCCCCACACACACACACACCCTCACCCTATACTTACCTCTGGAGGTCTGGCACTTCAATCTTCGGTGGAGCGGGAACACGCCTGGACTCTTCAAAGCCAAACTGCAAAATGAAGAAATGCTGGTAAACTGTATAATGCATCAATGAGGGGGGGAGTACAACTTGGGTGGATATCTCAGCCATTTTTTCAATTCTGGCTTCAAATTTTCAACATGGGGTTCTTGGACCCCACCTCATGAACACATGCACTGTCATCTCATTATTCTGTCCCAAAAGGTAATTTCGCGGTCACTGGGAGGAATCACCTTTTGGGACTTTTTAAAATTTCTTTATTGTGCTTTTCTTCCATTGATCGTAAGACAGACATACCCATACCCAGGATAATCTGGGGTCCACGCCCCAAAACTGAGCGTGGTCACTATGTACATCCTATAACTATGTACATACACAGCTGCATGCACACCCTTTAGCATCTTGTTCAAATCTACATTTGTACTGTATTATCTAGAACAACCCCTACCAGGGAAATATGTTCATACATCAAGTCTGGATCCCAAGATGTCCTTGTAGCTATAGGGCCCTATGTCACTTATGGGGTCCTCAGGGTGGTATCCTGCAGCCGCGTCCCAAAGGGAAAGAAGAGCCCCCTACCACAATCTGACAGACTCTGTGGCATCTAGTAATAGATCCAACATAAAAGCTCATGATCTGGGCTTATTTCATACCATAAACAAACAGAGACTTAATAATCCCTATTACGAAGACATCATACCCATAACAGCATATTATTGATTACGTACTTTCGACAGACAGACCCTTGACTGGGGTATTTTATATTGCAAAGTGTATATTGCCTCTAAGGTCCTCCATCTTTTATCATAGGTTACTTTTCGTCCATCCCGAAGCATTTGTCTTTTAAGTCTAGTCAACGTTAACAGTAGGTCACCCACCCAATGATCATATGTGTATACCAAATCGCTTTTCCAGTTTCTTAAGACAAATGTTTTAACCAGGGATGACATCAAAGCAATATGTCCTTTAATAGTCGCATTAGGGATGTTTGCCATGTCCCCCAGCACACAAATCTTGGGTGTAATGAAGTCATTATAATTCATCAGTGGGTCCATATTGTGTTTAATTTGCTCCCAAATGGGGGAAACTTTAGAACAGTACCATAGTACATGGAGCAAATCCCCTGGGGTTGCATCACACCTAAAACAGAGGTCTGTCTGTCTGAGGCCTCTAACACATAGCTTAGTTGGGGTATAGTATATATTAGAAGCTATAAAAAACTGCATGATCCTGTGTTTAAAAGTAGAATATATCTACTCCTCCATATTTCCTCCAATCAGGTCTCTGAGGGGCAAAAGTCTTCTTGTTTGTCCCAGTATGAGATCTAACAACGGATCTCCCACTAGAAAATCTAGTAGTAATTTATAGATCTTAGAACGAGGGGTTTCTTGGTTACCTCAAGAGCTTTCCATGTAAGCATATTATCCTGCAGAACTATCTCTCCCTCTCTTCCATTTTCACATCAAGTTAGTGAGTTGTAATTTCAAAGAAGTTCAGGTTCTTACAGCGGTCCGGAGGACCACTTCTCCTCTTATAAAGTCATAGAGTTAAATTAAGTAAGTGATAGCCCTGTCTTTTGATTATTTGCCTTCCAATAAGCATGTTTGGGTTGCCCAAAGAGAGCTGGTCCCTAGAAGCTTTTGAGAGTTTCTCTGATGGGGGACAAGATTGTCCACCAGGCCAGCATTGCTTTATATATTGGAGTTCATGCTCCACCATCCGATATCTCCTGGGTTAAAAACAATACGCCTCTGAGGAAAGTCCCATATCGAAAGGGTTTGCTTCTCAACCTGGAGCCAGGTTGGAATATAATCATCCTCATTCATCGGTTTACACCACTGACTCATTAACCCAAGCTGCCCAGCTACATAGTAACTTGTAAGTCCGGGGTTTTAAGGCCACCCTTGTTATAGGGTAGTCTTAACACATTATATTTTCTTCTAGGAGGTTTAGCATTCCACAAAAAGTTAGAGATTTGTTTTTGTATTTTAGTAAACCAACACTTAGGGATAATATAAGGAGACAAATATATTGGATACAGGAGCCTAGGTACACCTTTTGGGACTGATTAATGACATGACAGTGCCACTGTTCATGAGGTGGGGTTCCAAAAAGCCTATGTTGCAAATTTGGTGGAAATAAAAATTCCAAAAATTGACTGTGTTATGAGCATGCATTGCTCAGTTTCCACGCACGCTCGTAACTTCAATAATTTTTAATATTTCCTCCAGATTTTCAACATTGCCATTTTTCACACCCTATATGAACAATGCAAGCTGCCATTTTCACATCCTACCTGAAATGTGTTTTCACACATCTGGCGCACAATAAGTAATGGTTGCTGTAGGAAATCAACCTTTACGGGACACAGTAACAAAAATCACAGTGCCACTGTTCGATGAGCAGAGAGTCCCAAAATGCCTATGTTGAAAATTTGGTCAAAAAATCCCCAAGATAATTTCATTGCGGAGTGTGCGCTGATTTCTAACACGCGTTCATGACTTCACCAGGTTTTTCATATTTTCCCTCCAGATTTTCAACATTGCCATTTTTTTACACCTCCTCATGAACAGTACAGATGACATTTTTCACATCCTGCCCAAAATGTGTTTCCAGACCTGTGGCATCAAATGGTGTAGTCACTGTGCAAAATCACCTTTCAGCTAACGAACTGATAGTGCCACTGTTCATGAGGTGGGGTCACAAAAAGCCCATGTTAAAAATTTGTAGTGAAAATATCAACAAATGCCCGGGGCATTAGGGTTTCCAACCAAATGCCCCACCCTGTAGAGCTGACAGGTGTCAGGGTGTGACTTAAGTTGTCATTTGAAATGCTCATGCCATTCCACCCCCACCCTGCAGCCAGTGACAGGCATTGAGGTGCGCCTTGGACTCTGTGGCCCAAATGCTCACCTCACTCCTCTATACTGCACCCATCTCAATGTATTTCCTTATGGAATGGGGTGCGCGTAAGGCCTGAAGACCCCAAGGCACACAGCAACACTTGTCAGTGTCTGCAGGGTAGGGTGAGGTGAAATGGTGTGAGCATTATGGCCGATGACCCAAAGGCACACCCCAATGCCTGTCAGTCTCTGCAGAGTGGTGGTGGGGTTGGCATCAGTTCAATACTTCACTGCCATTAATATTATGCATCTCTCTAACTCCTACACTACCAATGCCAATGCCAGCAAGACAACATTCGGCACTGATGAATGCTTGTTATAGATGTCAGCATGCTGACATTTGTAGGTGACAACTTAGTATGAAGGTCACGCATTATTTCCCCCACAGAACTGAATACACTCTCCACACTTACACTGGAGGGTGGGCTGGTCAGGTACTTCAGTGCTACTGGAGTCAGCTCTGGCCATTCATTCAACTTGCCATTCCAGTACACCAGAGGATCATCAAGCACTGACAGATGCCTGTTTTCTGCCAAATAGGTGTCCATACTCTGGGATACACAGTGCTGATGGTCATCACCTGTTCACGGACTAATAGAGTCACAGTTCCTGGACAGATCACCAAAGTGATTAACGACAACTGGTTTGCTGACACTCCCCATATCACCAGCCTCCCTATATACCTGCCCTATCACCACAGCGCCCATTTTATGCTGTGGTTTTGCAGAACTTTTGCATGTGACTTCTGTGCCCCATGAACCAATCAGACCAGCTGCCCAGTCAGATTTTGAACCTCATCAGGCCCTCCCTCAAGCAAGGATGCAATGCCACATTTGTATCATGGGTCCAGCATTGTTGCTATTCCAAATTCTACACTTTGTTGAATAGTAGTGATGTGGTGATTGCAGTAGAATATTGTAAGCATGTGTTTCAGTAATGCACTGCTTGACTTATCTCCAGACACATCAAGGCTAGGATGCAGATTCAACAAAGTCTGCTACAGCACCCGCAGCAGTGGAATTGCTTGACTAATGGATGCAGTGTCACCACTCACTACCTGTGTGGCATGTTCAAACGGCCTCAAAATTGATATCACTGAGTCCATGAGGTGCCACTGTTCAGTTGACATAGACATTGAGGCCCCTGAACTGTCATGACTAGTGTGCATTACTAGGTATTCGGAGATGGCTTTGTACTGTTCATACAACTGCTGTGCCATGTAAAGTATAGAGTTCCAGTATGTGACAACTTCAAGCTTGAGGCGGTGGTGAGGGAAGCTGTTTTGAATTTGCAGCTGCCTAAGTTGGTCATGGGCCTTTGAAGACCATGCAAAGCGTGCACAGATGCAGCGTGCAACTGTCAGCATTTGCTTGTTGTCATGGTGCTGCAGAAACTCCTGTACCACAAGATTTAAACAGTGGGCCATGCAGGGAACCCTCACAAAACCACAACTGTGGATACATTTAACAACGTTTGATCCATTGTCACTAGCTATAAAGCCAACTTTTAGGGACAGGGGTTCAGCCACTCATCAGTTTCTGTCAGTAGCAAGTATAGCATGTTTTCACCTGTGTGGGACCCTGCTACACTGCGCATTGCAAGTGTTGCATGCTGTTTAATTCCCTGAAGGTTGCTACCATGGCAGTCTGACTTATTACACTGATTTCCAATCCTGCCAGCACAGACAACCCCTGGGACTTGCACCCAATGTGCAGTAATACAGAAATAGGAACTACCCGCCATTTTGCCACTTGTCCACATATCCATACTTAAGTGAATGTATGGTGATGAGGAATGTTGAAGGGCATGTCTTACAGACTCTGTCACAGTCGGATATAACTCTGGGACAGCACGGGTGGAAAAGTAGGTCCTGGATGGGACTTTCCATTTGGGACAGGCACGTCACAAAATGCCGGAATCTGGAATTCTCCACAAAGGAAAAGGGCAAAAGGTCAATTACCAGCATTTCCACTACAGCAGCATTCAGTTCATGTGACACTGTATAAATCATGTTTCGGGCAAAAAGTCTGTGCAACATGGGCTGCATTGTTACCCATTTTGAATGTGGCATGCCAAATGACTCTGCTTTGTGAACTGCCATGGGTAGGTTGCTTTTGCCATGTGATGAGAGATGCACAGGTGGCAAGTCAACAAACGATGTTATTTTCCCCATTTTAAGCACAGGGCTGATGTACTAGAAATACTGCACAGACCACCACCACTGCTACTCTGACCACTACTTGAAAATTCAAAATCCTCCTCCTCCTCCTCATGTCTGTAGTAATCCTCCGCTGTTATTTCACCACTACAACAGACATGGCTACTTGAGCTACTTCCAGCCAAGGAAGGGGATACCATGCTCAATAAGGTGGATGAGGGTGAACACACCACTATGGCATTAGCTCCCCTCTGGTGCCGAGTCCACAGTGCCATGTGCCTGCTCTTCAGATGTGTATGCTCGCCCCCGATGCCCAGATGGCTACCCTTTTTACTACACCTCATGTGCACTTGGCAAAGCTGGCAGTTTGCCACTGTTTCATCACTTGCATCTTGTACGAAAAAATCCCAAACTAGGGATTTTGATGCCCTGCTTTTTACATGTCCTTGATGCTGCATATTGTACTCCAGTTTTTTAGACACTGAAATGGGGGGCGTACTGCATGATTTCTGTTGTTGGGCACACTTGGACTCTACTTGACTATCACAGTCTATGACTATTACTGAGTCATCATCATCAACAGGCACAGCTACATCACAACTTTGAGGAGGGGGAGATTTAATAACAGACTGTTTACACACAGCAACCTTTACTTTTCTCCCTCCAGTTCCCAACTGGGGTCACTGAAATCATCATCATAATCATCATCATCCGAATCAAGATTCAGCTTGGATGCTGTCCTGTGGAGAACACGTTCCAAGTCCAACCACAGCCTCAGTATGATCATCCACTCTTTTTTCTTCAACATTTGAATCATTGGATGGCCCAGGCATAACTTCAATAGCACTGGAAACATGAGATTGTGATTGTGAGTCATCTTCAGGAACAGAATCATGTTCAACTACTGTGGGGATGGGGACGGGGAGTGTGACATTAGCTACACTCTGACTCTCATCTTTGGACTCCACAATATTTTGGCAACCTGTTTACTTGTCACAGGTTGAACTTGGGGCAATACTCATGCCATCACCAACTTCACTTCCACACCAGCGGGGACAACAGCATCTCCAACCATCATTGAAGCAACTGATTGTGCTGTAAAAAACACAGTCTGAGAAATCCCTTTACTGCCATCAACTGTGCCCTTATGCTGCGTGCTACCATGCCCATGGGCAATCTTGCCACTGTCAGCAGTGCCATGGCCAGAAACATCTTTGCATGCACATCTCTTTGTGGGCATTTATGAGGATTACACAGAAAATTAACAACAAATTTCGATTTCTGAACTTTGGGAGGGATGGGAAGCCAAAATACAACTGTGGCTTACAGATGAAGACTGGGCCCTAAACAGATGCAGACACACAGATAGATGGAGATTGAGCACTCAAAAGATGCAGTCACACAGGCACAACAACCCCTTAACCAGTGGTCAGAAATCCAAAACAGGAAAAATAATACTTTATTTTGTGTGTGTGGGGGGGGGTGGGGACAGCTGCATTACCAGTCCACTACCTAGATAGAACGAAGCAGTGAAAAATACTGCAGATGAATAAGAGATTCAGAGTGCTGTGATTACGGTGTGGTGCAATAAAATGTGTCTGATTTGACAACACACACACACACACACACACACTCACTAAAGGTAATGCGTAGAAAATTTAACAATTCCAAATCTTTTAAACCACCTAAAAAAGGCACAGCGCCACAACAAACAGCAAAAAATATCACAGCTTACTACTATTATTACTTTGTGTACATGAGCACACACACACACTAACACACTAGCTACCCAACAACAGTTAGAAAGATTGCTTTTCACATTGTGAATCCCCCTTCACCACAGATCCGCCCCTCCCGAAGCACACTTCTACAGTGTCTGTCAGGACACAGACTGAATGTTCTAAATTAACATCCAAAATGCACACAAAAACAATAAACACTCGATGATATAAGCACGGGGAGGTTCCTGCAATCTATGTATGCAATTTTGACCAAAAGATTGGCTCAAAAATTATTTTTAAAAGGTTTTTCGATGGTTTGATTCACAGAGCTCTGAGAGCAAACTGTCTCCACCTTTCCACTACACACACTATGTAGAACTGAGGCTGTGTAAGACAATCTGGAGCCTATGTGACCTCCCACCCCATGATTCACTGCAAACTTCGACTTAAAGGCCAAAACAAAGGCAAAGTCACAGCATGAAATCCCTAGAAAACAATGAGTCTTCTCGTTAAATTCAAGACAAAGTTATTCGCTTTGTGTTGTGGAGTACATCGCATAATTATGGCTATAATGCAAAGTACTCTACATAGCGAAGTGCATGGACTTCGCCCACCACTACCCCCTACCCACTGCTGCTTGGTACACTGTAGCTCTATTGGTGTACTAACATTCCTTGACAAGAGATGCATGCTTGGCAAAGGATAAAAACATAGAAACATAAACTTTGATGGCAGATAAGGACTGGTTGGCCCACCTAGTCTGCCCATTTCCCTAGCTATTGGATAATCTGCAGATCTTGGTTAACCAACAGTCTACTTCTTCCTACCCCCCACCAGAATTGTCTTATGTCTGTCCCATGCATTATTGCATTCCCCCACTGTTTTTGACACCACAACCTCCTCAGGAATGCCGTTCCATGGGTCCACCACTCTCTCTGTGAAAAAATACTTCCTCACAATGCCCCTGAGCCATCCCCCACTCTTATCTTCAGATTGTGTCCCCTTGTTCTTGCACATCTCTTTTTCTGAAAGATGCTACCCTCTTGGACTTTGTTGATTCCCTTGAGGTACTTGAAACTTTCTATCATGTTCCCCCGCTCCCTCCATTCCTCAAGGATAGATATATTAAGCTCCTTTAGTCTTTCTTCATATGGCTTCTGTTGCAGACCCTGCACCATTTTAGTTGCCCTTCTCTGGACTGCCTCCATCCTATGTCCTTGTGGAGATGGGGTCTCCAGAACTGCATGCTGTACTCCAGAAGAGGTCTCACCAACTGTCTGTACAGAGGGATAACAACTTCCTGTTTTCTACTGGTGATGCATCTCCCTATACATCCCAGTATCCCCCCAGTCATCCTTACTGCCTTCTCGCATTGCTTGCTTATCTTTAGGTCATTTAATATGATTACCCCTTTCCATTTTTATTAATGCCTCCCCCTCCATTGTGTACTCTTCCCATGGTTCCCAGGTGCATTACTTTGCACTTCTTTGCACTGAATCTAAGCTGCCTTACTTTTGACCATTCCTCTAACCTTGCCAAGTCTCTTCTCATCCTTTCCAACCGACCTTGTGTATCAACCCTGTTGCAAATCTTTGTGTTGTCTGCAAAGAGGTATACTTTTCCTTTCAGTCTTTCTGCAATGTCACTTATAAAGACATTAAAAAGGACCAGACCCAGTACTGAACCCTGCGGTACCCCACTAGTAACCCCCCTTTCTTTGTAGTGGACTCTGTTTACTATTGCCCTCTGTGTCCTGTTGTCCAGCCAATTTTTCCCAGGTTACCACCCCAGGATCCACTCCCAGGTTGGCTAATTTGTTTATTAATCTTTTGTGTGGGACTGTGTCAAATGCCTTGCTAAAGTCTAGGTAGGCCATGTCCACAGCCCCTCTCTGGTCTGCTACTTTGGTCACCCAGTCAAATGAATCTATTAGATTTATCTGACATGACCTTCCCACTGTGAATCCATGCTGCCTTGGGTCCTGTGCCCCACTGGCCTCTAGGTACTCAACAATTCTTTCTTTCAGAAGTGATTCCACCATTTTCCCTACCACTGAGGTCAAGCTAACAGGTCTGTAGTTTCCTGCCTCTGCTTTGCTCCCACTTTTGTGAAGGGGAATCACATCTGCCCTCCTCCAGTCCTTAGGTACCACACCATCCTCCCATGATTTGTTAAAAAGGGTAGTCAGTGGTGTCACTAGTTCTCCCCTTAGTTCTTTTAGAATTCTGGGGTGAATCCCATCAGGCCCCATTGCTTTGTCCACCTTCAGTATCAGGAGTTCTTTCAGAACCCTTTCTTCTGAGAAAGGAATGGTATCGACCCCCCCATCCAGGATGCTTCTATTGATTGGATTAGGTACCTCTCCCTCCACCTCTATTGTGAATACTGAGCAGAAGTATTCATTCAGTATCCCTGCTTTTTCACTGTCCCTCTCTGCCCACCAATCCTCCCCTTTATTAAGCCTCACTATCCCTCTCTTGGTCTTTCTTCACTCCCTAATATACCTATAAAAGGTTTTATCCCCCTTCTTAACCGAGTTGGTTATCTTTTCCTTTGGTTTGGGCCTTTGCTATTCTGACTGCCTTTCCCGCTTCCTTTTGCTTTAACTGGTACAGTTCTTTGTCCTGCCCCTTCTGTGTTTCCTTATACTTCCTGAATGCTGCCTTTTTCTGCCTAACCTTCCCCGCCACCAATTTAGAGAACCATAGTGTTTTTTTTCTTGTGTTTTGATTTATTTATTTGCGTCACACAAAGACTTGTTGCATATGTGATGGCAGTTTTGATGTTTCCCCATTGTTCCTCCACCCCTTTTTCTTGCCTGTTTGCTAGTGCTTTTCTCAGGCACGCTCTCATTTTGACAAAGTCAAGCCTCCCAAAGTCCAGTACCCTCACTTTTGTATGGCTTGACTCTGCAGCTGTGTTTATCATGAACCACACTGTTTGGTGGTCACTTGTTCCAGATGGCTACCCACTTCTAGATCTGAGATCCTCTCTCTGTCCCTCTTTGAGAGAACCAGGTCTAAGATTGCTCCCTCCCGAGTGGATTCCAACACTAGCTGCTTGAGGCATGCCCCCCTGTAGGGCATTGAGAAAGACCCTGCTCTTGGATGTGGCTGCAGCAAAGGTGCACCAATTAACATCTGGCATATTCAGGTCCCCCATCAACAATATTTCCCCTTTTACTGCCATTCTAAGGATGCCTTCTGTCATTTTCTTGTCCATTTCCTCCCCTTGAGATGGGGGTCTGTATACAACCCCATGCGAATTGTGGTGCCATTTCCAGTTTCCAGGGTGACCCACAGTGCCACCTCTCCTCCCTGTTTACCCTTTAGTTCTGTTGCTTTGAACCCTTCCCTTATGTAGAGAGCTACTCCTCTTCTACCCTCCCTGTACCTCCTGTAGATTGTGTACCCTGGTATGTTGACATCCCAGTCATGGTTCTCTGTGTACCATGTTTCTGTGACTGCCACGATATCCAGGCATCCCTCTTCCATCAAGTTCACCAGTTTAGGGAGCTTGTTACCTAGACTATGGGCATTGATACTCATTACCCTCCATTTTTTGATGGCCTTACCCTTTTTGCCTTATCCCTGTCCTTACTGCCTTTGCCTTTTTCTCCATTTACCCCTGCCCTTCTCCCTATCCACTTCTTTATATTGGTGTTTCTCCCTACAATTTAACCAGTATCAGAGAAACTGTTAGATGTCCAGAAGTGAGTGCTGACCTCCCCTACACAGCTGCAGCAGATTTTCATAATAAGCAGTCTGTCAATCTGAAGTAATGTTTCTCATCCTGCATTTAAAAAGCTGGAGTTTGTTTAATTATTAGCAATACTGTACTTCAAACTTTGCTACAACTCTATCATTAACAGCAGCAATATCTAACAATCTCTGTCATACCACATGAATTATAGTGAGAAAGAAAACAAATTCTGCACTGGGGACTCAAACCAAGACCCCCTACCCAATACTGCTTGGTACGCTGTTGCTCTACTGTGTACTAAGATTCCCTGACAGTAGTTGCACATTGTGGCAAAGGACATCCAGCAATGAGTGCAGAGACCTCCACACAGCCTCAGTAGTGTTTAATAATAAACAGTCTGTCAATCTGAATTAATCTTTCCAATGTTGCATTTAAATCTCAAAGTCATTGCTGGAATTGTTTTGCAATTATCAGCAATATTGATCTCCAAATGTTGCTGAAACTCTGTCACCAATGGCAGCAATGACATCTAACAGTTTCTCTGATACTAGCTAAATTGTAGGGAGAAAGAAAAATATGTGCCACACTGGGGATTGAACCCAGATCTCCTGCCCATTACTACCAGGTAGTCTGTAGAGTTACCAATGTGCTAAGGTTGCTTAACAGGAGAAGCATGCTGTGGGCAAGGACATCCAGCAGTGAATACTCCCATGCACACACAGCTGCAGTTGATTTTAGTAAAGAACATTCTGTCAATTTGAAGTAATTTTCCCCAGTTATATTCAAACCTCAAAGTCTCATTTGGAACTTTTCAAGTTATCAGCTACATAGAACTTCAAAACTTGTTGAAAGTCAGTCAGTACTATTAGTAATGATATTTAACAATTTCTTTTGTACTACATAAATTGTAGTGAGAAAGAAAAAAAATGTTCTTCATTGGAGATTCAAGCCAGGACTCCTACCTTCTTCTGCTTGGCAGGCTGTAACCAGTGTACTAAGGTTCACTGACAGAAGACACATGCTGTGGCAAAAAGGGAAGCCAGCAGTGAGTGCACCCCCACATAGCTGCAATGGATTTTAGTAATGAACAGTCTGTTCTTTTAAATAATTTTTCACAAGTCACATTCAGACCTCAAAATCTCATCTGGAACTTTTCACATTGGGCCCTATGCACATACAAGCGGGAAGTATGCACCGGCGATGCACATCCCGCCCATAAAGGACCACATCTGCGGACAGGTGTATAACCAGGGTTTGCACTACCAGAGCGCACTTGTCTGTGGCCCCACCCCCCTGACACATGGGAGCATGGAGGACAGATGCATGGACCAGGTAGACATCCAATGGGATGCCCAACCCAGTCCACTGGTGGATCCCTTGCACCTGTGGGTGCAGAGAAATGGCTGCCACTGCACCACATGTGACAACCAAGAAGCAGACTGGTGCCCAGTCGGCCATCCCCAGACCACCATTTGCTGTCTGTGGTCTGGGGTGGCATGGTGTAGGGGATGACATTACCAGCCTGTCTTTCAGCTACCAAAGAGGTGACATCCTGGGGGTCATGCAGACCTTACTGCAGGGGGGCTCCTCCTGTGTACTGTGCACACCCTGTGCCCAGAGCTCCACTACTCTGTGAATGTCGCAGAGTGTGGGCATGCTGCTTGGCATTCCCCCTGTCATGCCCCCTGCCCACCCTGACTGCATTGCCCTCCATGGAGTCTGGCAGTGGGGCTGCATGCCCCATTGGTGAATCCTGTGGCTGACCATGCAGGGGGCACAATGGGTGTGGAGTGGTTGCGCAGCATGTGTATGCGGTGCATAGCCACTCCATGACATAGTGCATAGGGCCCAATATCAGTAATACTGAACTTCAGACATTGCTGAAACTCTATCAGTAACATCAACAATGACATCTAAATTTCTATCATGCTACATAAATTGTTGTGAGAAAGAAAAAAGTTCTGCATTGGAGACTCAAACCCAAGCCTTCTACCCAGTACTGCATGGTGCGCAGTAGTTCTACTGGTGAGCTAAGGTTCCTTGGCAGGATGTGCATGCTGTGGCAACAGACATCCAACAGTGAGTGCCGACCACCCGCAATAGCTGCAGTGGATCTTAGTAATAAACAGTCTGTCAAGTTTGAAGTAATGTTTCCCAAATGCATTCAAACCTCAAAATCTTAGCTGGAATTTTCTGAGTTATCAACAAACTTGAAATTCTAATGTTGCTGACACTCTTATCAATAGGATCAGCACTGACAGCTAGCAATTTCTCTAATACTACATACATTTTAGGGAGAAATAAAATATGCTCCACACTGAGGATCAAAACCAGGTCAACTGCCCACTACCATTTGGGAGTCTGTAGCGTTACCACTGTACTAAGGTTCCCTAACAGGAGAGGCATGCTGTGGCCAAGGACATCCAGCAGTGAGTGTAGGCTCTCCCGCACACACATACACAGTTGCAGTGTACTTTTGAACCTTAACATCAGCAGTGACATTTAACAATTTCTCTCACAGTACATAAATTGTAGTGAGAAAGAAAAAAATTTCTGGTTGGACTCCAAACCAAGAACTCCTGCCCACTACTGATTGGTAGACTCTAACTCTTGGTGTACTAAGGTTCCTTGACAGAAGGTGCATGCTATGGCAAAGGGAAGCCAGCAGTGAGGGCAGACCCCCCCCAAACACGTGCAGTAAATTTTAGTGACGAACAATCTGTTCAACTGAAATAATGTTTCCCAAGTTGCTACAATTCTCAAAATCTCAGCAGTAGCTTAAGTTATCTAAATTACTGAACTTTAAACCTTGCTGAAACTCTGTCAGTAACATCACCAATGACATCTAACAATTTCTCTCAAACTACATAAATTGTAGTGAGAAAAAATAATGTTCCACACTGGGGCTTGAACTCAAGTGCCCTACTCACTACTGCTTGGTAGCCTCTAGCTCTACCACTGTATGACAGTTTATTAACAAGAGAAGCATGCTGCTGCAAAGGACAACCAGCAGTGGCTGTAGGCACCACCACCATCACAGTTGCAGTGGATTTTAATAACAAACAGTCTGTTCATTTGAAGTAATATTTCTCAAATTGCATTCAGACTTCAAAACTGCAACCTAAACTTATCAAACTGCTAGCAATATTGAACTTCAAACATTGCTGAAACTCTATCACTAACAGCAGAAATCCCATCTGATAGTTTCTCTCATACTAGCTAAATTGTAGGAAGAAAGAAAAAATGTTTCACCCAAGGAATTGAACCCATCTCACTTGCCCACTACTACCAGGTAGTCTGTAGCTTTACCAATGCACTACAGTTGCTTAACAGGAGAGGCATGCTGTTGGCAAGGATATCCAGCAGTGAATGTAGCCCCACAATTGCAGTGGATTTTTTTTTATTGTGGCTTGCTGCTGGGCCCCATCGGCCACACGCTTTGTCCTGACACCCCCCAGAGCACCCAACTCCCTGAACATTCCCTGGCTTGCTCCCCAAGGGCAGGGTCACTGGTAGAGACTGGCAGACTTTAAGTCAGTGACTCAGACCAGGAGCCCAGTTGGTGGTATGTGGTCTGGCATAGGGCATCATCAGTCAGCAGAGGGACTATTTTTGGATGCCATGCTTCCCAGAGGTGGGACATGCAATGACATCCATGGGACAAACCTGACATCAGTCTTGCCTCCTACTGATCTAGGGCCCAGTTGCAGCAGATCCCCCGGCCTCCACCAGTGGTCCATATTGTGCTGGATACTCAACCCCCTGCCCCCAGGAGAAGGAGAGCCATCCTTGGATGTTACATCCTTCTGCCCCCCAGCCAACCCTCAGACTCCTGATTCCTCTACCAAACCAGGGATGTAGGTGTTGCAAGCAGATGCTTTGCTGATGCACTGGTGGGCCAGCCTATCTGCAGTAGACTTTAATAGTGAACAGTCTATAATTTGAAGTAATATTTCCCAAATTGCATTCAAACCACAAAGTCTCAGCTGGAACATTTCAACTTATCAGCAATACAGAACTTCAAACCTTGCTAAAATTGTATTACTAACATCAGCAATGACATCTAACAACTTCTGTCATACTACATAAATTGTAGTGAGAAAGAAAAAATGTTACACTCTATGATCAAACCCAGTCTACCTACCCACTACTGCTTGGTAGGCGGTAGCACTACTGTTGTACAAAGATTCTTTGACAGGAAATGCATGCTGTGGCAAAGAACATCCAGCAGAGTGCAAACCCCAGTATGCAGCTGCAGTGGATTTTAGTAATGAACTTTTAGTCAGTTTAATGTTTTACAAGTTGCATGCAAATGTCAGAAACTCAGTTGGAACTTTATTTATTTTTTTTTATTTAAAATTTGTTAACCGGGAAAGGCACACTGAACTGAGGCTCATTTCCAGGTGCGACCCAAGAACATTTTATCAAGTTATCAAACAATATAGATCTTCAAATCTTGCTGAAACACTACCATTAACATCAACAATAACATTGAACAATTCCCATCATACTACATAAACTGTATTTAGAAAGAATAAATGTTCTGTACAAGGGATTGAACCAAGTCAGACACATTTTATTGTGCCACACCTTAATCACAACACTCTGAATCTCTTATCCATCTGCGGTATTTTTTACTGCTTCATTCTATCTAGGTCATGGACTGGTACTGCAGCTGTCCCCCCTTCCCCCTCAAAAGAAAGTATTATTTGTCCAGTTTTGGATTTGTGACCACTGGTTGAGGTGTTGTTGTGCCTGTGCGGCTGCATCTTGAGTGCTCAATCTCCATCTATCTGTGTGTCTGCATCTGTTTAGGGCCCAATCTCCATCTGTAAGCCACAGTTGCTGTTTTTTGTCTTTCCATCTACCTCAAAGTTCAGAAATCTAAATTTGTTGTTAATTTTCTAGGTAACCCCAAAAGATGTCCACAAAGAGAGGTGCATGTAAAGATGTTTCTGGCCATGGCACTGTTGCCAGTGGCAAGAGTGGCTATGGGCATGGTAGTATGCAGCATAAGGGCATAGTTGATGGCAGTAAAGGGATTTCTCAGACTGTGTTTTCCACAGAGCAATCAGTTGCTTCAATGATGGTTGGAGATGCTGTTGTCCCCATTGGTGGTGGTAGTGAAGCTGGTGATGGCATGAGTATTGCCCCAAGTTCAACCTGAGAGAGGTTAACAGTTTTCCAAAATATTGTGGAGTCCAAAGATGTGAGTCAGAGTGTAGCTGATGTCACACTCCCCATCCTCATCCCCACAGTAGTTGAACATGAGTCTGATCCTGACAATGACTCACAATCACAATCCCATGTTTCCAATGCTGTTGAGGTTATGTCTGAGCCATCCAATGATTGAAATGTTGAAGAAAAAATAGTGGATGATCATACTGAGGCTGTGGCTGAACTTGGAACAAGTTCTCCACAGGACAGCATCCAAGCTGAATTTCTTAGCAACCCACAAAATCAGAAAAAAAATAACTGTTTGCAAGAAACATATTTATTTCCTTGGTGACTCTTTGTAATCTAAAAAAATGCCCACAAAAACACAGTCTGACTGTGGTGTATGAGCCACATATGTCAGTGGTGTATAAGCTCTGGGTCTGTGGGCAGGGCATTCCATCACATCATGTGGAATAAATAAAAAATAATCCTTGAATGGAAAAAGTACTGTGTCAGAGAGGGTTAGGGCCAGGCAAGGTCCCTGAATCTGTGTTGGTAACAGCAGTGTCTGCAGCATCACCCTTAGCATAGGTGGTATGTGGAAATAAATTCTGTGTGTGTCTGAAACAAAATCTGCCAGCCAGTCCTCAAGTAACAGCAAGTAGCGATGTAGGTAAAAGCTGCAAATTAATGCCAGAGGTTTACCACAGGCATGAGGAGGATAACTTTGAATATTCAAGTAGTGTTCAGAGTACCAGTGTGGTGCATGTTTCAGTTTGAATATTGTACTCATTGTCATGTCACGATCACGAGTCATGAAACAAATCACGTTCTTCATCTTCATAATCACGAATCACACAACTTTTAACTTTTTTTGGTTCTACACTATTTGTTTTTTTTTAATTTTCAGTTTCATCACAAATCAGGACTGGGGGACACCCGGTTATCATGTCACATCACTCAAGATCCTTGGTCTAGTACGATGTTTCTGTTTGTGTTCACATTCTGTAGGATGCCCTAGTCGAACACGAAGCTGGACCTATTTAATCCATTAGATATTATTTCAGCACAAACATTATACAGTTCCAGGAAGTTCATCATGACTGAGTCATGTCATGTTATGAGCATGAGTCATGAGACCTTAGCATAGGTGGTGTGTGAAATAAATTCTGTGTGTGTGTCTGAAATAAAATCTGGCAGCCAATCCTCAAGTAACAGCAAATAGCCATGTAGGTAAAAAGATGCAAATTAACACCGAAGATTTTCCACAGGCATGAGGAGGATGTCTTTGAATGTTCAAGTAGTGTTCAGAGTACCAGTGTGGTGCATATTTCACTTCGAACATTGTACCCATTGTCATGTCATGATCACAGATTTGCGAGTCACGAAACAAATCACGATCTTCTTCTTCATGATCAAGAATCACACTTTAACTTTTTTTGTTCAATATACCAAGCAGGGCAATCACATCTATTTTTGTACCCAGTCACGATGATGGTGGTGCTGAATAATGCAGGTGAAGCAGACCATCCTGGTGCAGTGTGTAAAACAGTGTACCATTGAGGTTGCTGATGCAGTCATGGAAAAAAAATTCCAAGTGGGTACAACTCTGGCGTTGAGGATTGCAAGGATTGCTTTCCTTTTTTTTTTGTTTCCCTTGTTTTCTACTGGTGTAAGGTATTTAACAGCAGTGACATACAGGCCAGATGATGGACATAAAAAAAAAAAAAAGATAGGAACAGTTCCACGGGGTACTGATACTGAATGGGGTACTGCAATGAACTCAGAATAATTTATTTTTCATCTGTTTGCGGGTAGCATCGAGGTATTGTGGACTGGTGGTATGTTCCACTCTGAAGACGGACAACTGTTTAGATACACTGAAGAACTGGAAAGAAGACAAAAATATTAATGAAAATTGTTTTCCAAATGACCCATGCAACCCCCCCCCCAAAAAAAAGACTTACTTTTCATGGATTGACATTGTTCATACAGCCGAAGTCAACAACCAGACACATGTGGAACACATGTACAGTGGCAACATGGTTTCATCACAATGGTCATGAATCTGTGTGCTGTAACCTGAGAATGTAAAAGAAAAAGAACAGTAATAAGAAATGCTTATAATTCACTCACTCACAGAGGTGCCCCCCCCAGAAAAAATTTAAATTTTCCAGTACCACATTAGATGGCGGCACATATGTATGGCATGTGTATGTGACCATGGCCAACACATCGGTGAAGGGGAACATTCAATATGTATGAAGATGATTCCCTGCAAGGGAACAACATGATGGACTGCTCAGTGCTTACAACAAAAAACCAAATTCAATACAAATTAAATGGCAGTGTCTCTGAAAAACATGACAGTGACATGTACAATAACTTACCAGTGTTGGTATGAATACACACACAAAGTGCAGCATGTTCAGTCAGCGCAGGAGAAGAATTTCCCAGAATATCAAATTATAGTTCAACCCCATGGTCATCCGTGGCTATCATCATTTAGTGACACACTGTACATCAGCAGCAGCAGCAGCAGCAGCAGCAGCAGCAGCAGAAAACAGTCAGACAACAACAGCAGCAGGCACCAGCAAACCATTTTCTCACTTGGGACATTTATGCAGTGTTCTGGCTCTAGGTGCATGCTTTTGGCAGTGCATCAAGAAATAATTTTCTTAACAGTTTTTCATGTAATTATTCTTCATCGAGACTTTTCATGAAATGAAAAGAAAGGGCCAAAACCACCAGTGGCAGCAGCAAGTGTCATCATAAAGCAATGATGTCATTTAACACACTGTAACACATTTCTGGACTGGTATTAATTTTCATCTGGGCTTTTCACGAAAAAAACCGGGACATTCAAAGACAAAATAGCACATTGTTGGGGGGCATGCTTGGTGGTGTTATGGTATCGTGACTATTGCCCTGGTGCTTTAACTATATGTTCAGAAAAGGAACAAGTATTTTCATGGTTGTTATTTAGTTTACTTTATTATTTACATGACTGATGGTCATGAAAGTGATGGACACTGCGTGCTTTCATTACTAGTAAAACTGTCAGGTCACAACGCACGCTGCAACACAAGTGTCTTGCAGACAGCGTTTTGGAGACCCAAGATATAATTACAGGCAAGCACATAGTGTCCGGCGTGTCAGCAAACTTGGCAGCCACAAGACTTACTACATAAAATATAGTAATGAGTATGAACTTAAAACTGTTATTGCTGAAAGCATAATGGCCTGGGGGCTTAGGAGGAAGTGGGGAATCAGATTTACCATTCTGAGGCTAAACAAATACAGGATTAACAAAATTAACATCACAAAGAAAACATGAACTGAACATAAATGTCATACTAGTATGTAATAAAAATAAGTAGGGCTTAAGAAAGTAAATAAAAGCTGATATTTATTTCTTGGGAAGGGATTTTGTTAATCTTGTTTTTTCTTGATCTTGATTCTTCTTTACCCTCATAATGTTAAATGCAATTCACCACCTCCCCAAAATGTTCAACCACCCCATGTCATTATGCTTTCCGCAATAATAATGATTTTTTGTTACTCATCATTACTTAATTTTATGTAATAATGTCATGTGTTTGCCAACTGTGCGGACAACGTGTGCTTTCAGCTCAGTTGCAATTGTGCAGGCCAAAAGCTGTCTTTAAAACACTTTTATTGTAGCATGCGTAATGGCACAACAGTTTCACCTGTAATGAAAGCACGCAGCATCTGCCATTTCGCATGCCATCAGTCATGTATGACATAAAGTAAATTAAAGGGGACAGGAACTGATTAATTATGTGCAGCTGCTTGTAATGTCTGTTTTCATATGTTATATTCATATCTCTAATGGATTCATATTTAACTGTGCCTGAATGAAAGCTGAATCTGTCAGTTGTGTTTTGTGTTGATTTCTTTGTACAGACAACATTCTTTGCAGTTGCTTTCATGGAACCAAGAATTTTGAGTTTTGACTATTTCACATCATGGTTTTAGACATGTGAGCATGAACTTATCTATACAGTGCCAACGGTTCTGAAATCATGAAGTGACATAGTCAAAACTTCAAATTTTTGCTTGCATGAAAGGAATGGCATAGAATGTTGTCCATACAAAGAAAACAACACAAAACACAACTGACAGCTTCAGCTTTTATTCAGACACAGTTAAATACAGATCCTTTACAGAAATTAATATAATTTATGAAAAGAGGCATTTCAAACAGCTGCACATTAGTAATCAGTTCCTGTCCCCTTTAAATAACACATAATACAAATTGCAAATAAAACATTACCTGAACATAAATTACATACTTAGTGTGCATCAAAACAAAAATATTAATTAGGAAAAGAACAAATAAATAAAACCAGAGGAGACACTTAGGGGGTTTAAATTGACATACAAAATAATTTTTTGAGAGGCCTGTGGGGGCGGTTGCTGACCATCACTAATATTACACAGCAAGTCTATTATGTCCTCATTCTGCTCCTTGATATGAGAGAGATGCTGCATGGCCACTTCCACCACCACTTGCACAGCATTGACCTCTGCTCTCAGCACAGCCAGGTCTATCATGGTCACAGGACGCTGTGGGTCATCTTCTCTAGGTGCAGCTGCAAAAACCTCCACCTCTGCTGCCTGCATTTCTCCTGCACCACTGCCGAGCTGGTGGATGAGGTGTTTTGGCCACAGTTGCAGGAGTGGCTGCTAACTCCTGTAGCTTGGCCTCCCATTCAACCCAGTGGTGAACAGCTAGGTGGGTTCGCTGATCACCAGTGCCAAGATGGCCACCCTTGGGCCCATGATGGGCAAGCACCTGGCACAATTTGCATTGCACAACACTGGGGTCCCCAGGGAGACACATGAAGAACTCTCACACTGGAGAGCTCTGTGCAGGGCCTGGTACAGGCAGTGGGGGTGCACCGCTGGCCACCTGCTGTGCTGCTGGTAGCGGTGGTGGAGGAGCAACAACCTGCTGTGGTTGCTGCTGCTGCTCATCTGGCTGCTGATCCTCCAGCTGCTGTGCTTCTGGCTGCTGCTGCTCCTCCAGCTGCTGCTGCTGCTCATGCTGACAGATCGCTGCTGCTGCAGAGCTGGCTGTGCCTGCACCTGAGGGCACAAAACTGGCCCTGTTTAACATAACTGGGCATACAGGGTCACCCCGCATCCATGGCCCCCGATGGCCACTGCTTTTTCTGCAACGCCATTGATCCATCACCAAAAAAAATCCTAGTACTAGTAACTCTACCAAAAACAAAGTACTTACAAAAAAACCTTTTTAAACCAAATAAAGATTGTAAAATTAACTTAAACTTCCTACACTAATTAACAAACTAAATCTAAAAAGGTTTAAACTGAAAAAAGCAAACTCAAGCAAGTTTTGCACTCTGCAATCGCTAACAACCCACACACACAAACTGCTCTAAACAGATCAGTGAAGTGCACAACTCTTTCTACAAAAGAAAGTGAAAGTAAAATACTTACTTCCTGCCTATTTAAGTTTCTCCCTGAATCATGTGACCTGCAGACCTGCAGAGAAAGTCAGGCGTGTGACCAGTACCCTGTTTATTACCAAGTTCACCTTCTCCAACTACAACTCGAAGTGAACACGAAGTGGCCAATGTGAAATACATTAAGGTGAATTTCAACTTCTTTATGTGAATTTCGTGTAGTGATCCACGAACTCAAAGTTGGCCACTTCGCATTCACTACTCCAGCAAATTTAAACTTCACTGCATCTTTACTCTCATCCCACAAGTTCCCTCTCCCACTCCTCCTAAATCAGCTTCTCCCCCTGCCATGTTCTACTTCCCACCTTTCTCCCCCAAAATGTCTATACTGCTTTCACTGCTCTCAATCAAGCAAAACCAGCCCTGATGGGATCCACCCTAGGCTCCTCCATATCTCCACCCCAGACATAGCTGCCCCTCTTGCTCACATCCTTAATCTCTCCCTCTCAACCTCCACTGTCCCTAAAGCATGAAAGGACACAAAGGTGATACCTCGCCATAAGGGTGGTGACCCTACTTCCCCTAGGAACTACCAACTCATCTCCCTCCTCCCATCCCTAGCAAAACTCCAGGAGTCTCTCATTCACTCTAGGCTCTCTGAGTTCCTTACTTCTAACAACTCTATTTTTCCCATGCAGTCCAGATTTAGAAAACAACACTCTACCATCTCCTCCTTGCTTCGAGTCACTGACTCAGTCTTCTCTGCAATGGACCAGAGTCATATCACAGCTGCCATTTGCATAGTTCTAGCAAAGGCATTTGACTCAGTCTCCCACACCCTCCTGCTACTCAAACTAAAATCTGCTGGCCTCACAGACCATACAGTTAAGTGGTTTCATTCCTTTCTTCACAATAGGGAGCAATCAGGTGAAATTGGCGATGCAATTTCCTCCCCCCTCCCCATCCTAACTGGAATCCCTCAAGGCTCAATCCTTGGCCCCATCCTTTTCCCCCTCTTCATAAATGACCTCCCCTCCATCTGTAAAGCCTCCGACATGCACATGTATGTGGATGATACCATCATCTTTACTTCTGGTCCCTCATCCATCAGCATGCAGTCCCATCTTCAGCTAGACTTTAACAGAGTGCTGACTTGGTTCCAGTCTAACAAACTGAAACACAATACAAAAAAAAGTTGCTATGACTTTCGGCTTTAGGCAGAAGCTCTCCTCCCTCCAGTCTACTCCAGTTTTTCTCCACTTTGGACAGTTCCCCTCTAGAAACAGTCTCAGCTTTCAAGTACCTAGGAATCTGGCTGGACAACCACTTAGACTTCACCACCCACATAGACTCCATTTGTACTAAACTCCATCCCAAGCTCACAGTTCTCTATCACCATTTATTTTATTTATTTATTTAGAGTATCGGTTTTACAGACCTTTGAGTCAAAGACTCATTTACAAAGGAACCTCGTCATGGGAACAACACAACAACAATACAATGATACGGTTCAAACAAAATGGCTTATAGAGTGACCAGTGTTACAGAACATTCACAGGTGGTACAAAGATAGACATAGTTAGGACACAGTAAACATATTTTTGGTACACAAGTACCACATCAGGTGAAACCAAAAAACAATTTTATTACAGAAGACAATAGATGAGACATAGACCACAGGACTCACAGTGAAGCCCAAACAGTGTTCCCATGAAGGCTTCAGATAGCCAGGGTGAATGTGGCATGCCTGAAGGGTGAGTTGTCCTGGGGGGGCATTATGTGCAATTGCAGCAGTGGGAGCTAGTCAGGTGGCTTCTGAGAGCAGCCTTGAAAGGACCTAGCTTGGTGGAGTCAGCTATGTTGGCTGGGAGGGAATTGAACCAGGTGGGAGCTCTGTATCTGAAGGATCTCTGGGCCATAGAGATCCTTACCCTTGGGACAGTGAGTGAAATCTTGACAGTGCTGTGGTTGGATACTGAAGGGGAGGCCAGCTGGAGGGAGGTGGAGACCCCAGAGGGAGAGCCCTTGTAGGGTCTTTTTTACAAGAGGGCAGGTTTGGAAGTGAAGCCTTTCTTCTAGATTGAGCAAGTTGGTGGAGTAGTACAGCAGACATGTGTGGGTGCGCCTTGGGGCACCAGTCAGAAGCTTGCAGGCCTTATTTAAGGAGAGCTGGATTTTCGCGAGGGCAGTATTGTTGGCAGCAGCACAAATGGGCAGCCCATAGTCTACTAGCAACAGGACAGAGGAGGTTATTATTAATCTGAGGGCCTCTTGAGGGAGGCAATCCCTGTGGTGGTATAATAGTCCAATCCTGACATTGGTGGCAGCAGAAAGGGCGCTAATGTGGGAATGGAAGGAAAGGGATGAATTAAAGCTGATACCCAGGTACATGAAGAAGGAAACCTGCTCAGTGGGGTGTAGTGTGTTAGGTAGTATCATGAGGGAGGCACCACTGGCTTTGCTTTGGCAATGTGAGGAGAGCATAGTCTTGGTCTTTTTTAGGTTCAGGACCAGTCTTTGGGCCACGAACCAATGCTCAGCTGTAGGAAATGCATGTTGGAGGATGGTCTGGAGTGTGGTAGAGTTGGGATCTGAGGCGAAAAGCATTGCATCATCCGCATAGAGGAGGATCTTACTAGAGCAGGCAGATGGAAGTGAGTTAAGATAGAGGCTGAAGAGGAGGGGGCCTAAAATAGAGCCCTGGAGAACACCAGAGAGGATAGGTCATGTGTCAGATAAGGTGCTGTTGATTTTTACAAATTGTGCTCTGGCAGACAGGTAGCAGGTGAACCATGCAAGGGGAACGGGGGCAAAACCAAGGCATCTGAGGGAGTCAAGCAGGAGGGGATGGCAAACTGTGTTGAAGACCTTGGAGAGGTCAATGAACATGGCCCCAGCAGGGTTTCCTGCATCAAGGGCAGAGTGCAGAAAGTTAGAGAATTTGAGTAGGGTGGTTGTAGTGCTGTGACCAGCACGAAAGCCATGCTGCTCAGAGAGGGCACAGGATATTGTGCTTGGCAAGGTATTCAGTGAGTTGGTTGGCTACTATTTTTTCCAGGGCCTTAGAGAGTGAGGGGAGGATGGAGATAGGTCGGTAGTTACCAGGGGTGGACAGATTGCCACTCTTTAGGATGGGAGTGATAATGGCAGTTTTCCAGGCACTGGGGAACTGCCCCAGGCACAGGGAGTGGTTAAGTAGTTCAGTACGGCGGATCAGGATAGCATCCATAGCCAGTCAAAGGAGCCTAGTGTCCAAAGGGTTGGTGCCAGGGCTATTACTATTGATGGCTTTTTGAATAAAGGGTCTGTTCTCCTGTGGGGAGATGGTACATAGGTAGAAAGGTGGGTGATGGAGGGTGGGCAGCGGCAACACTGGGGCAGGGTCAAAGAAATTACTAGGTAGGATGGAACTTACAGTAGATCCGAGAAGGTAAGGTTTAAGCAGTCCACAATGCTAAGGGGTCAGAACAGACTGTGCCATTAATGGAGAGTTGGGAGGGGGTGAGAGTGAGATTTCCCATTTAGCTCTTTTACGTTATTCCAAAAATTTCTAGCCAATCCCCAGGAAGAGGCAAGAGTGGACCGGTAGTACTGGGCTTTGGCCTGCCTCACCCTCACTCTACTGCTGGCCAATTGGCCATCTCTTATCATTTTCTGGTTCTCTGGAATAAACTTCCTCCAGATCTTTGCCTATCATCATCTTTCTCTTCAGTCAAAACACTCCTCAGACTTCTCGCTTCACCCTTGTGCTCACAGAGTTCTACAATCCCCACCGCTTCATGAGTGACCCACCTCCTCAGCAGCCTGAGTTTTTGCAGCTATGTCCTATGAGTCCCCACTCTCCTGGGTGCAGGGCTGTGTGCCCTGCCCTGCTAAAAGTTTGCTCAGAATAGTTATATCATATCCTTATTTTAAATTATTTCCCTGATGGTCTGGGATTCATACTTGTAATGTACTTCTTTGTCGTGTATTGAGGATTATGGTCCAACCATAACTGGATTTGTTCTCTGTGTTCTAATTTATTGTGTATCTACTGTTATCCTTATGTTTCCCTTTCCCTGAGTTGCACCTAGAAACAAGCCTTGGCTCAATGGTGTGTTTCCCGGTATCAACTTTAGAATAAATAAACAAATAAAATTGTAGGCAATAGCAAAAATGTTACACTCGGGGATCAAACCCTTGCTACCTACCCACTACTGCTTGGTAGGCTATAGCTCTACTGCTTTACAAAGGTTCTTAGACAGGAGATGCATGCTGTGGCAAAGAACATCCAGCAGTGAGTGAAGACCCCAGTATGCAGCTGCAGTGGATTTTAGTAATGAACTGTTAGTCAGTTTGAAATAATGTTTCCCAAGTTGCACACAAATGTCAAAATCTCAGCTGGAGCATTTAAAGTTATCAACAATATACTGTACAGTACAAGTCACATTAAACTGTTCCTCCAACACACTGGTTTAGCATTTTTCAATAAGTTGCTTAATGTGTGCAATTTTCACAGCGATGAATCAATAAAAAGTTTCCAAATGGTTCGCTTCTGGCTGCTATTCAGTTTCAGTGTGCTTATTAATGCAGTACAACTCATTAAGCAACCCATAAAAAAACTGAACCACTGAGTTGGAACCCAATTTCACTACTGCAATGTTCAGTGCAACTTTAGTGACGTGTCATTCTACCCAATCCCATGAAGAAGCTCTCCCCAAGTTTGAGCCAATAGCTATCCTGCATTCAGATTGAAAACCCTGCCCCTGCCACCATGTTGTTTTCCCCACTTCTGAGGACTCCACTCACCGCTGTTTTCTACATTCAATTTAGCATATAACATGTTATTTCTGCCCCTTTATTCCTTTATCCTCCAAAATGCCACTATTTCCTGCTTCACTGACTGTTTGCAGTTGTTTATCTGCTCTGAGATCACATCGCGCAAATTGCTGCTTGCACAATTGCGCCGACATGTCTATCAGGCAACAGCAACTTACGCAATAGAAAATCAGCTGCCATTTGCTGTATTCAGGACAAAAAGTGAAAAAAATGAGGAAAAAACATACAAGGTACTGTACCAAATGGTATTACAATTCATTAATTCCAATATACAGTAAAATAACAAGCACTGTACTGTAGCCCAGCAGTTGAGGCTGTTGGGCGATGTAGTTTACTGCTGCACTGGGGGACTGTATAAGGGAGCTGAAAGTGCACTGCATGTGAGCTGTTTCTGAGCTGATGGATGATTGAAACAGAGTTTGTATTGTAAGCATTTAGAGTTGCCACTGCATTGTCAGCATATAAAAAAAATGCCAGAACAGTGAGTTGGAGGAACAGTTTAATGTGACTTGTACTGTAGATCTTCAGACTTTGCTGAAATATTACCGATAGCAATGACATTTAACAATTTCTGTCATACTATATAAATTGTAGTGAGAAAGAATAAATGTTCTGCACAGGGGATTGAACCCAGGTCCCCACCCACTGCAGCCTGGTAGGTTATTGCTCTACAAGTGTACTAAGCTTCCTTGACAGAAGATTCATACTGTGACAAAGGAGATCCAGCCATAAGTGCAAACCTTCCTAGACAGCTGCAGTGGATTTTAATAAAGCACAGTCTGTCAGTATGAAGTAATATTTCCCATGTTGCATTCAAACCTCAAAGTCCCAGTTGGAACATTTCAAGTTATCAATGACATCGAACTTCAAACCTTGCTGAAATTCTATTGCTAACATCAGTAATGATAGATATCTAAGAAATTCTCTCATGCTACATAACTTGTAGTGAGAATGACCCAGTTTACTACTGCTTGGTAGTCTGTAGCTCTACTGCTGTACAAAATTCCTAGACAGGAAATGCATGTTGTGGCAAAGAACCTCCAGTAGTGAATGCAGACCCCAGTATGCAGCTGCAGTACATTTTAGTAATTAACTTTTAGTCAGTTTCAAGGTATGTTTCCCAAGTTGCATGCAAACATCAGAGTTTCAGCTGGAACATTTCAAGTTATCATAATATAGATCTTTAAACCTTGCTGAAACTCTACCACTAGCATCAGCAATGACATTTAACAATTTCTCTCATACGATATAAATTGTAGTGAGAAAGAATAAATGTTCTTCACAGGGGGTTGAACCCAGGTTCCCAACCCACTGCAGTCTGGCAGGCTGTTGCTCTATCAGTGTACTAATCTTCCTTGACAGAAAATTCATACTGTGGTGAAGGGCATCCAGCTGTGACAGCAAACCTCCCTAGACAGCTGCAGTGTATTTTAGTAATAAACAGTCTGCCAGCATGAAGTAATGTTTCCCAACCAGCATTCAAACCTCAAAGTCTCAAATGGAACCTTTCAAGTTACCAGCTATATAAAACTTCAAACCATGCTGAAACTCAATCACTAACATCAGCTATGAGATTTAATTGTTTCTCTCACACTACATAAATTGTAGTGAGAAAGAAAATATTTCTGCATTGGAGATCAAAGACAGAACTCCTACCCACTACTACTAGTCATTCATTCATTCACAAAGTCGTGAATGACTAGTACTGTACACGCTGCAAGCCAATTGGTAGTCAGTGTGGACCAATGAGCTTGCAGCACGTACTGTAAGCTGTCATTCAGCAGGCAGCCGTGGAGGTGTGTAGGTGGGTCTACTGCCCACTGATGACCTGGGGATGGAGCGAGGTGGGATGGGGTCCTGTGTGGGTGGGGGAATGGGGACCACTAAACTACCAAGGATGTGGGTATGCGGTTTCAGGTGATCGGGGTTACAGGTGGGGAGGGGGGTACTACTGTATCACCAGGGTATTAAACCAATCAATCAATCTTTCTTTCTTTCTTTCTTGGATTGGGGTTATGGGAGGGGAGGGGATACCACTGGATCACCAGGGAATTATATCTTTCTTTATTATGGGGATTGAGGTTACGGGCGGGGAGGAGGATACCACTGGACTACCAGGGAATTATATCTGTCTTTATTACAGGGATCGTGGTACGGGATGGGGAGGGGGTACCACTAGACTACCAGGGAATAATGTGGGTGCTTGTGTACCATGTTCTGGGGGAAGGTAGCCACCCACATCTGACGGCTGCTGTGTTGTGCCTTGCAATATAGCAGCTCGCCTGTAGGTGGTTACCACTTAAGCATGATGTATACATACTCATCTTTGTGACCATATATGCAGCACATCTCCGGGATGTGCCGGCAGATGCGCTGCACATCTCAGCTAAATATTGAGATGTGTCACATATGCATGGACACACCCCCTGCAGATGTGCCACATACATTATCTTTGCACTGCAGTGCATCGGGAATTGCACAGTGCAATTCCCCCTTTTGAATATAGCCCTAGGGTGCATTTCTGGGGTTGTGCCGGCACAACTCAGTTGCATCAGGTGCAACTCCTTTGAATATCTAGGCCCAAGGAAACAAGAGAGTTTAAGTCAAGATTTAAAATTGTTATGCAAAAAAGACTCCTCCTACATACAGGGAAGGCATTTCATAAAATTGGAGCAGCTACACTGAATGCCAATCCTATGAAATCTTATGCCTAGATCTATGTGGCATGAAGAAATTAACCTCTGCTGACTGAAGTGGGTAGCCAGGAGCATATGAAATCAGAAGGTCTTTTAGGTAACCTGGTTACAGACCATGCAGGGCCTTGTAAGTTAATGAACACACCTTGAAATTGATGCACCACTGCATGGGCAACCAGTGCAAAACACAGAGAACTGGTGTGATATGCTTGAACTGAAAGGATCCTGCAATCAGCATGCTGCATTCTGGACCAGCTGCAAGCAGTGTACCAAACTCACAGATAACCCTAGGTACAGAGCATTATAGTACTCCAGTCTAGATGTAATCAGGGCATGTGCAGGGTCACCAAGTCAGCAGGTTCCAGGATGGGCTTGAGCCAGGAGATGCTCTGAAGATGAAAAAAGCTACTATAGACAATAACCAGCACCTAATGTTCTGGGTCAGCTTGGAATCCACAGTAACCCCCAGCTTCCTCACTCTATCCACAGCTCCAAGCATGATGCTATCTAAGGACGGAATGGCAGTATCACCACTGATCATTGTCATATCATACCAACCTGTTTCTACCAGCAACACCTGTGTCTTCAGTGGATTAAGTCTAAACCAGCCAGCAGCCATCAAGTGCTGAATTTCCCTAAGGCAGTTGCTCAATCCCAAGACTGCAACACCCCCATCAGGTGCACAAGACACGTACAGTTGGGTATCATCAGCATAGCAATGAAAACCCAAACCATACTGTCAAATGATCTCTCCAAGCAGCAACATGTACACAGTAAACAACATGGAGTCGAGGATCAACCCTTGAGGCACACTACAGAAAAGTGCAGCACTGCTCAAAATGTAAAAGCCCAATGTGACATACTGCACCCTGCCAGATTAGTAGGGCTCCAACCACAATAATAAAATTCCCAAGAGTCCTACATAGTGCCTTAATCAAACCAACAGCACCCCAAGGTCCACCATGTTTCTGTCCTGAATCATCATGTCTCATCATGGTTCTAGTCCTCTTCAACATGTTCATTAGTGATATTGGTGAGAGAATCCAGTGCAGGCTGTGTCTCTTTGTGGATAGTTATGAGGAAATAAGGGATATGCAGAGGGACTTACAAAATCTGGAGGTGTGGTCAAAGGTCTAACAGTTAAAACTGAATGCCAAAAAATGCAAGGTAATGCATCTAGGGAAAAGGAATCCCAAGACGGAGTACTGGATGGGTTGGGTAAGACTTAGCACTACAAAAGATGAATGGGATCTTGGAGTTAACATCAGTAACTCCCTAAAACAAATGAGCTAGTGCAATAAGATCTATAGAAGGCTAACAGGATGCTGGGATGTATTGGGAGGGGTATTGATAGCAGAAGAAAAGAGATAATACTTTCCCAGTACAGATCCCTGGTGAGGCCTCATCTGGAGTACTGCATCCAGTTCAGGAGTCCTCACTGCAGAAAGGGCAGGGATAGATTGGAAACAGTGCAGCACAGAGTAATAGAAATGATTTAGGACCAGCAGGGCAGATCCTACGAGGAGCACCTCAAGGCACTAAATAGGTACTCACTAGAAACCAGAAGGGGAGGGTAGATATGATAGAAACCTTCAAGTTCCTTAAAGGAATTAGCAAGGTAAATTGTGGGGAATTATTTACTCTGAATACCAACTCGAGGTCACATGGTCACAACTGGAAATTAACATGAGGGAGTTCACAAGGGATGTGAGGGAGTACTTCTTTATGGAAGGGGTCATGGAACATTGGAACAGTCTGTCAGCCAAGGTGATGGGTACAAGCACAGTCAGAGGATTCAGCAGGCATGGGACAGAATAAAATATTAGTGGTCACCTAGGGCGACAAGACCATAGAAGAGAATGAGGATGGGACAGGGAAGGTTAGTACCATGGAGGAACAATAGGTTCCAGGGATTATTGGGAATATTGGCAGACTGGATGGACCACTGGTCTTTTTCTGCTGTTATGGTCCATGTTTCTGTTTCTATGTCAAACACAGAGGAAAGGTCAAGAAGAACAAGGATGGAATGATACTTGCTATCCCTTGTCAGGAGGAATTCATGGTGCACCTTGACCTCTGGTAGGGCTGGAAACCAGACTAGAAAGGCTTGTGGATGTCATTTTCATCCAGGTGTGCTCCAGCTGCACTGCTACCACCTTCTCGCTCAACTTCCCCAAAATGGGAAGGTTCTAAACAGGTCTGTAATTTGACAGATAATCAGGTTCCAACAATGTTTTTTTGAGAAGAAGCTTCACCACTGACCTCTTTAATGCAGAAGGATAAACCACCTCCCTAGGGGCATACCCAGTGATTTCCACAAAAATTGGACCCAGGAACCCCCCAGCCCATGAGAAGAAACCAGACTGGCATTTGCTGAAATATACGGTAAGCAGGGCACAGTCCCAAGACCATATGGAAGACATCATTCAACACTGCTGGCTCAAACTTTTCCAACAAAGATGGGATTGCATTGCTCACCATCGAATGGAGACTGTCTGGAGATGACAGAACACTTGAGGATATCCCAGCCTGAACAGAGGACATCTTGTTCAGAAAGAACCGGTTAAACTCATCACACTTTTCTGTTGAAAGGACTCTGCAGGACTGCAAACAGATCAGATTTAATAATCTTTTGAAGAGTTGTGCTGGTTGATTCTTTCCATCAGCAATCACCCATGTCAGGATCACTGACTTTTTCAGAGTGATTGCTCACTGATACGAATCATAATGAGCCCTCAGTGCCAAGCTATCTTCATCAGACCTAAATCACCACCAACTGCTTCAACCTCTGCCTCTTGGACTTCAACCTCTTTAGGTCACCATCAAACCATAGTGACCGGTAGTGCTGAGCAGAATTTTCATATTCTAGCAGAATGGAATTTTCAAAATTTTGGTGAAATTCTGCCAAATGTCACTGGAAATGGAAAGGCAGAATTCCATGGCATAAAAATGTGGAGTGAGTTTTCTGCAACATTGTCACAGAATTTGATTCCACAGATCTGAATATTTTCAGCAGAAATGTCTGTGGAATGATTTTCTGTGGAAAAATGCTGTTCTGTGGAAATTATTCCATAGATAACAACAGGCACAATTCTGCAGAAGAACCATCAAAATTCCAGTGGAAATTCTGCTGGCAGAACGGTCATTCCATGCAAGTTCCACCAGTGGAATTCTGCATTCTGCACAGCACTAGTGACTGGCGGGAAATCAAGGGGCGAACATGGAGAGGTACCAGGGAGTCGAAGGCAGCCATAAGAAATAAATTATAATCCTCCACAGCATTCTCAGCTTCCTCAGCACAAGCCATCTCTATGCTTGAGATGTTCAGTACTGCCAACTGACTCTGAAGTCCCAAATTCCAAGCTGGACAGAATATGACAATCTCCACCAGTCTGTCATTAAATGGGGGACCTGCAAAGGAACTGCACAGTGAGATGATCTCGATGAAATTACCAGATCAACCTTGACAATACTCATGTCAAGACCCAGTTAAAAAACAGGTACACGGCATGGCCATGCTGATGAGTACCAGTGGCAATGGCCTGTACAGTGCCCAGTGTAGACATCATCTGGAGGAACTTCTTTCCAAAAGAGATGCTTCCTTATCAATCCAAGCAAGGAAATCACCCAACACAAGATGTTTGGTGATTCAGCCACCAAATTGACCATGAAGCTTTCTAGTTCCTGCTAGAATTAATTTATATATTCTGGAGGCAAGGATATGAGAATGATCTTACAACCTGTGTCAAGTCCACCTTTCACTGTCAAGCATTCAAATGACTTGGTCACCCTGTGGGGTACACTGTCAATCCCAAAGTGGATCTAAAGAAAATGGCCACTCTGCCTTCTCTCGCTCCCACCTAGGGCAATGCACCATGGAGTAACTTGGCAGAATAGATGCCTCTAGCACAGGGCCAGCATTATTCTTCAACCAGGTCTCAGTGATATATACTAGATTCACCACAGAGTCTGTGATGAAAACCTCCATCACTGTGGTTTTATTCCTTAGGGATCTGGTGTCAACAAAGAACTGTCCAAAGGAGTGGAACCAAGTTGACTGGCCAATTAGCTACATGTTGGCTAGAATTTACAGCAGCCCAGGAAATAAAAACCAGACAAGGGGGATCCCTCATCTGCCAAGGCCCACTCCCAGGGCACCTCCTGTATTCCACACTCTTCATTCTGCCCACTCCATCCACCCATGGAACTTAAAAAACAAACTAGGACTGAGCAATCACACTACCCAGACACTCCAAATTTATAACTGAGTCCGTAAAAGTATAAACAGTTTGCAGTGCCAAACAAGTTCAAAGAAACACTATAATATAATTTATTTTGGTCCTTAAGGCCAGAGACAGATGTGAGTCTGAAAATGGCTTTTCACATGCTGCCACCAGGTGAGTAAGGCTGATCAGGCAAAAGCCAACAGTGTCCACAGGAAGAAGAAGGAGAGATCACTCTCTCACAGTTGTCCAATGTACCTAGAGACACTCCACAATACTCCAAGCAACAATGTCAGTCTAATTGAAGAGAAAACAGTATCAAGAGTGATCTATGGTACAAGTCCCAGTGAAAATAAAACTACACAGTACCTGACAAGTCAGGCTGCCACTCCCCCACTTACACAGCTCCGAGGATGGATCACAGGAAGAGTCCTGTATCTAGACTGCAGGCCCAGGACATGCTGCCCTTTCACAGCAGCCCCCTTGGGAAATGAAGAGGGATCAGAGGACACTCTCTCACCATGTCCCCAAACTATTCCCTTTGCTGCCTCCCACAATCGAACACCCTCAGCAGACATGGACAAGATAAAATGCATCTCAGTCAACCTGCTTGAACTAGCATGCCAAGACAGCTCTGGAAAGAGAAATAAGCTAATCTCCCACAGTGGCAACATGAACCAATCACTAACATGTAAAATCACTACCAGAAATGCATCTAATGCAAGGCAATACATTGTATTATAAAATATTCTATGGAGAGTTAGAATGAAAAGAATCCCACTATTACTGATGTGATCAAGTCCCTAAAGAATCAACAGGCAGTAAAATCAAACTGCTGACCAGCAACAGATTAAGGCCAGTCGAGAAAAACTGGCACCAGACACAGTAATTTACACAGATACAATCATTATTTTAAAAATAAAACCCTGAATTCCCTAACCTTGCTCAATACAAAGCCCCAACTATTCTTTAGATTTTTAGCTAACTAAAACTAAGAGCGCTAAAAACAATAACAACTGAAATAAAAGCTCCTGCTACTAAGGAGCTGTCAGACAGCCTGCACCAGCATGACGGCCATCTTTTTTTAGGCATCTACAAATGGAAAGATGCAGCTGGGTAGCATGACAGTTCTGCTAACGTACATTGAGCAAGGGTATTCCACCAGTCTGCAGTGAATTTCAACCAATACTTGCTGGAGAGGTGCCCCAGTTAATCTTAGAGTTGTGTCCCACTTTCTGTATGCTGTACTTAGGACCAACTCAGCTGCTGGAAGATTATCATGAGTTCCCTGGGTCCAGTTATTGTGGAGATAGTCAGGTGCTCTTTAATGGAGGGTGTCTTCCCTACCACACTGAAGAGGGAGGGGGTGAAGCTCCTATTTAAAAGGCCATCTTTGTACCCTAATATCTTCTGGAACTACAGATCTGTCTTGAACCTACCTTTTTAGTGAAGGTTATCAAGAAGAAAGTAGTGAATCAGCTTGAGGTGCAGCAGGAGAAATTTTCATTTACATTTCTTTCCAACTGGGGCTCTGAAGGCATCACAGCACAGAGACAGAAGTGTAGGGTTTGCAAGGTAAATTGGGACCTCCAGCCAGGGTAAAAACAAAAATACAGTAGTTATCAGAGTGCTAGTCTGAGTTGGAGAAAGGGAGCTGGTAACCATCCATACAGTTAGCTGGGTCAGGATAGCTGTGAATTGTGGCGTGTGGCTTAGGCAGAAGTGAAGCAGTTGCAAGCATTAAGACTCTCCTAGCCTTCTTACAAGAGCACTATAAATGGACTCCCTCCCCATGTGCCTCATTCACATCCCAGTGAGTGAGTGGAACAGTGAAGAAGTGTAACAGGGTTGAAATCTTAGGTATTAATAGGCATCCGCGCAGGAGGAAACAGGGAAGCAGCAGACTCTGTCAGGTGACTAAGTAAGTAAGTAAAAATTTATTTTTAAGCGCTTTTCGATATCAAAGTGCTGTACAAATAGAACAATTTAAATACATACAAATTTCATACATATAACACAACAACAGAAATAATAATATAATTACAATAAAATACAATGAGTCATTCCCCATATGCTATTTGAAATAAATAAGTTTTAAGTTCTGACTTAAAGCTCTCAACAGTCAGGCAGCTTCGTATCCGACGAGGTAGAGAATTCCACAGGGTAGGGGCAGCATAAGAAAATGCTTGTGCTCCCGAAGTTTTTAAACGAACCCTGGGAACCTCTAGCAATCCCTCGCCGGTGGAGCGGAGTGAGCGAGAGGGACAGTAGGGAACAAGCAGATCTTGAAGATACCGCGGTCCCTGTTCGTGTAGGGGTTTATAGGTCAGTAACCCGACCTTAAAGGTGATCCGCCACTGAACTGGCAGCCAGTGCAGCTCGCGCAGCACAGGCGTAATATGATTCCTCATAGATGTTCCAGTCAAAAGCCTGGCTGCTGCATTCTGCACTAACTGCAAGAGGTGGATATCAACCCCCGGCAGCCCTAGGTACAGGGCATTGCAGTAATCAAGGCGAGAAGTAACAAAGGCATGGACCAAAGTCGGAAGGTCAGCCGGAGGAACAAGGTGTTTCACCCGAGCAATATTCCTCAGATGGAAAAATGAAGATTTGACAGCAGAAGACACCTGAAATTTCAGCGTCAGTCTGTCGTCAATAATAACACCCAGGTTACGCACCCGGTCTGAGGTCGAGAGTTGGGCACCATCGATCCATACGCCCGAGGGGAGACCAGCCCTACAACCCGTCTCAAGGTGACCTGGGTCCACCACCAACACCTCAGTCTTATCCGGGTTTAACCTTAGCCAGCTGGCACTCATCCAATCATTGATCTCGGATAGACAGTTGTTAAGTATAGAGACTGCATCTTCTTGCCCGGGACTAAAGGACAAATATAGCTGGGTATCATCTGCATAGCAGTGAAAACCCAAGCCATATTGCCTAATAATGTCTCCCAATGGCAGATTATATACACAGCGAACAACATGGGTGCCAAAATGGAACCCTGCGGAACCCCACAAGGCAAAGAGACAGCATCAGAGGAATAAATTCCAGTGATAACCCTCTGTCTCCGTCCTGTGAGAAAAGATTGAAACCATTGCAGAACCGTACCAAACAGTCCACAATAAAACCGAAGGCGTTCCAAAAGCACACCATGGTCCACAGTGTCAAATGCTGCAGAGAGATCAAGAAGGACTAGAATAGTACAAGCCTTTTGATCTCTCGCTATCAGGAGATCATTTAGAACCCGGACAAGAGCAGTCTCAGTACTATGTCTTTTCCTAAATCACGATTGAAGAGTATCATAGACATTGTGATTTGTAAGATGGTCATCCAGTTGCAGTGCAACCACCTTTTCAATAACCTTACCCAAAAGGGCAGGTTAGAGACAGGTCTGTGAGTTAGCTGGACAGTCAGGATTCAATGAAGGTTTTTTAGGGTGGTGGACGCCGCCTCCTTTAAGGGTTCAGGAAAGATCCCCTGCTCCAAAGATTTCAGACAATTTCAGCAATGGTCGGACAGATAATATCTATGCAACCCAATAATAGGCGAGGGCCGGATCCAAACTACAGCTGGTTGGACGTACAGTCTGGACAATCCTCACAATGTCCATGAATTCGCCTACCAAAGTCAGACCAGGTGACACAGGTGTTTGCTTCCCCTCGCCGATCACTGCAAACCCTTGAAGAGTGAGCTTGGCTGATATCCGACCTAATGCTGGCAATCTTATCAACGAAAAATCGAGCACGCTCATCACACCTTTATATAAGGTATCTTTCCCAGTCACTCCAGTTGTTAACGCTCACTGCAGGGAAGGGTAGTAGAAGTAGTAGTAAATATCTTTATTTTTAAACAGGATAAAATGCTTAGGACCCGAGGGCCCTATTTACAAGGTGGTCCTGTAGGGTTACTTAGTTAACAATGGACATTAACATAAAAACCAATAATGTAATATAACAATACATAGTGAATAATCATACCAAACAATTTCACATACAAATCACAAATTTCAACAGTGACAGTCATTATACAGGATTTCATTAATCATCTTTTTAAAATCATTCAGTTTAGTTCAGTTTCTAACTCCTTGGCACCAAGTTTTAGGAACTAGTAATTAAGAGTAGGCCTGTGCAAAAAATTTTATACCGCCTGAGGAATTTATATGAACCATGGAATTCCTCTTCCATGAAATTCTGTGAATATTTCTTGCAATGTTTATGAAATTTCACCTTTAATGTACTGCAGATTTCTCTGTTTGGCATACTTAAATTGTGTAATAAATTTCCATGGAACAGTATAACTGTTCCACGGAAATATATTCCGCAATTGAAGTACGCCAAACAGAGAAATTTGCAGATCAAACGTCAGGAGACTGGAGAATTAGTCATGGAATTCTTGTTGTAGTACAACCACTGTAGTGGTGTGACATCTACAATTCCACAATTAATGTGTTCTGCCCCCCCTTGCACTTAACGTGGCTGCTGCTGCTGCATCCTCATTAGCATTACCAATTATCAAGTGAGATTCCAGTTCCCAATGTGAACCCCTTCACCGTGATGCCTCAGCCAACCTAGCTGCATGTTAGGGCTGGGGCAACCCTCTGGGCACTGTTCTGCCACATCCTCTACACCGGTAGCCACACGGATACATGGTAGTAGTAAACATTGTAAGACCTACCTTCCAATGTGGTAACTGGCTGACATGTCACCTATCATAATGTGCTGGCATTCTGTATGGCAGGGTCTCATGGCTCTGTTCTGTAGCCAGCCATACTGTGATATTCATATCTATTATCTGTTAGGGGTCCCACCCATCATTTCCATATCCCCGGGACCTTTGGTACTTGGGTAATTTGGTAGTTTAGGAGTAGAAGTGCATTGTTGGTGCTTCGGGTCTACTTCCCCACTTAACAGTGGTGGTCCAAATATATTTCCAGCTGTTTATGAGAACATCAAGATTTTTCTTAAAGTTGTCTAAGTTAGGGGAATTGATAATACGATATGACAAGTTGTTCCAGTATGTAACAACTCTCTGTGTAAAAAAAGCACCCCTTTTTTTCAGTTTTAAAAGATTTACCCCCATAGTTGTTTGGTGTGGCTACTTGAATTGAATGGTAAATCCCTAAATTCCAATCCCATAGTAGACATTAATTCTTTCTTTTTAATTACGTTGAAAACTAAAATTAAATCACGCCTCACTCCTCTTCTTTCCAAACTGTGTAATTCCATTCTGTGCATCTTTTCCTCATAAGGGAGATTTTTTTTAAACATATATAATTTAGTAAGCTTCCTTTGCACCCTCTCCACTTTTATTTTGTCACATTTGTAGTAGAGAGACCAGAACTGGGAGCAGTAGTTGAGGTGAGGGAGCACCAAACTTCTGTTCAGTGGAACGAGAGCATTTCTGCGCCTACTTATAAAGTTTATTTTTATGCACCCCATGATTTTATATGCCTTAGCGATAGCAGAAGAGCTGTTATTTTTTCATTTTTATTTTAGTCTTTGTTAATCAGGTAAGACCCACTAGGCACAAGTGCCTGTTTTCAGGGGCGACCTGGGAGCACTGGGCGGTTATGTGACTTGCTCAGAGTCACACAGCATGCAAGTGGAGGTTGTGAGAATCAAACTCAGGTCTGGTCTGCTGGATATACCAAACTTGTTCACACCTCATTCCTCTACCCTCTAGGCTATACTGACAGCCAAAAAAGACAGGTTCTGCTGTATTAAGATCCCCAGCTCTCTTTCTTCTTTTACAGCTTTTAAGTAATATGTTGCACAGCTGTTGTTTTTTAACCAAATGAAGCACAACATGTTTGTTGGGGTTAAATTTCATTCCCCACTTCTTTGACCACATAAAAAGTGAGTTAATATCTGGCTGCATACTGTCCACATCCTCATTGTTAGTGACTTTGCTCCCGATTTTGGTATCATCTGTGAGTTTATTCACAAATCCATGTAAATCCTGGTGAAAGTTGCCGATGTATACATTGAAGAGAACTGGACCCAACACAGAACTCTGAGGTACCCTGCTTGTGACATCAATTCAGTTAGAGACAGTGCCTCTGACTCTGACCTTTTGTTTTCTATTTGTCAGCCAATTATGAACCTAGTGAATAATTTTACCATCTATGTTTACTTGGTTTACTTGGTAATGTAGGACAAAAGAACGCAAGAAGCCTGTCGAGATTGTCCCCACACATTATGTGTGCTATTGATCCCTGGTTAGGTTTGTTGTTAACCAGATGTCTAGATCCTTTTTAAAGGAACTAAAGTTCTCAGTATCAACTAATTCTTGGGGCAGGGTATTCTAAATTCTAGGTGCTGTTATGGAGAAAAAATGTTACCTTTTGTTTGTTTTCACCTGCATAACCTCAAGCTGTTTGTTGTGCAACCTAGGGACAATGCGTCTTCGAGAATAGGTAAGTCTGCACTGACGCATGCATTCTGGAGATTGTACTATTTTATGCAAGAAGAGAATATCACCCCTACACTTTCTGATGTATAGTGAGTGAAGGCCCATTTCCTATAATCTGCAAAGATAATCTTTGGATGCTAAATGTGGGACCATTTTCGTGGTATGCCTCTGTATCTGTTCGAGACGTGTAATATCGCCCTTAAGATATGGGTTCCAGAAGGGAGACCTGTAGTCTGTATAAGGTCTAATGTAAGCCATGTACAGGGGAATTAAACATTGATCCATCCTGGTTACAAAGCTTTGGTGAATTTAGGTAACCCCTTAGACATACGAGCGACTTTGGCACAATGATCTGTGGAAGATAGTCTATTGTTCACAAGGATGCCTAGATCTCACTCACTGCTTGATGCCTTGAGTGAGGTGTTATTAAGCTGGTAAATATTATTGGTTTTTTTTCCTCCCAAAGTGCAAATCAGCACACTTATCAACATTAAAGTAAATGCTGTTGCAATGGCCCAATGCTCAATAGATCTTAAGTCAGAAGCTAATATTGCAGTGCTACAAGAGCAATCCACCCTCCCTCCCTCCCATTTTAGTATCGTCAGCAAATTTAGAGAGCACATTTTGTGATCCTATTTACATGTCACTAATAAATATGTTAAACAGTGTGGGTCCCAGGACTGAGCCCTGGGGCACTCCACTAATGACCAATACTGAGTTAGATAGACTACCATTAATTCTTACTCTTTGAGATCTATTGGAGAACCATTTCTTAACCCAATTGACTAGGCAGGTGGAGAAACCTAGTGATGTTAATTTATTAATTAGCCTACCATGAGAACCTTTATCTAAAGCATGGCTATGATCCAATAGAATTACATCCATAGGGATGTTGTTGTTGTCAAGACCCTGACTTATATGACTATAGAAGGCTATGAGATTAGTTGTACATGAGTACCCTGGACTGAATCCATGTTGAGTAGGGCCTGAGATGTTAAGTGCTATCATTTCTTTTTTCCAAATATGATCTGATAATTCTTTCCATTAGTTTACACATGATGAAAGTTAAACTAATTGGGTGGTAGTTTTGGAAAGTAGATCTATTGCCCTTCTTGAATATAGGTATAACTGTCGCTTGAAGCCAATCTTGAGGAATTGTGTTCTCATTTAGAGATTTATTAAAGATTATTGATGAGGGAAGGGCTATTGATTCAGTAGTTTAAATTAGGAACCTAAAATTTATATCAGCTGGACCTGGACTAGTTGTCTTTTTTTAAGTTTTTAAAGCTGAGACAATATCAGAAGTTATAATAATATATGTGAGATTAGAGGTGTTATCTGGGGAATTGAAGGGACTAGGGGAATATTTTTCAGAAAAGACAGAACAGAAGTAATCATTGAAGTGGTTTGCTGTGTCCACATCTGTTTTTAAGATGATGCCATTATGGGCTAGAAGACCAATTTTCCTACAGTTACCCTTCTTGTTATTTAAGTGAGAAAATAGAGACCTATGACAGTCTTCTGAGCTTACCTAAATTCTAAGTTACTTTTAGAATGTTGATCACATGTTTCAAGGTTGTAACTGCTGTTTTATATTTTGTGTGAATTATGTTTCTATCCTTGGTACCACAGGATTTAAGCTTTGTGTATATTTTTTTCTTTAAGTTGATTTGGGATTTAATTGATTTATTTAACCAGATGGAGATCTTTCCCTTCTTGTTATATATTTTTTTTAACTGGTACATAGGGTTTTTCAAGTTTAAGAATAATTGTTTTGAGTTTGGTCCAAGCTTCTTCCATAGTAAGATAGGACGGTGTATTTTCCCAATGAATCCTGGAAAATAAAGTATTTATTTCATTAAAATTGGCTTTATCATAGTTTTCATATGTTGAATGATTTGTTGGGCATTTCTGTTCATACGCTATATTAAACAGAATGGAATTGTGGTCGCTATTGCCCAGTGGATCCATAATTTGGAGACTGGAAATGTTATTCTCTATGTTGGTAATGAGGAGATCTAGAATATTATTACCCCTAGTTGGCTGATTAATAAACTGATCAAGACCTGCATCAATGAGAGCTGAAACCAGGCATTTGTACTGCTTGTTACTACCAGTTAAGGTGTTCCAATTAATGTTAGGTATGTTGAAATCACCCAAAATAATAACGTCCCCCTTTGTCAGATAGGTTTGAAATATCAAGTAGAAGGTTAGATCTGTATTCTAAGTCAGTCGATGGAGGTCTGTAACAGTTTCCTATAGTAATCTGGGGCTGCCCTTTGAACTGTACATTCACCCATATGCTTTCTGTGGGAGTTAAGTGTTGAAGTTTGTAGGAAGGAATATCCTGGCTGACATATATACAAACCCTGCCCCCCAGTATGTCAGTTCTATCTTTATGATAGAGTTTATATCCTGGGATCTCCCTGATCCAGGATGAGGTTGAGTCCCACCATATTTCAGTGACACGGCTATTATACCAACATCTGAGCTTTTCCATTTTGCTTCAAGTTCTGCCATCTTAATGAGGTTTAATGATCTAGCATTTGATGCAAGTATTTTACAAGGAGTTGGATTATTTAACAGATCCAATTTTATTATCGGTTTACCATGATGCTTGTTATCAAATGTTTTGCTGAAATCTAAATAAATAATGTCATAAGGGATGTTATTATTGAGGTGTTCACTGATGGGCTCATAAAATGTTATTAAGTTCATATCATAACATAGATGACAATAATTATAGTACCCTCTAACTGTTCAGGGAATGGTCTTTTTTGGTTTTTGTGTTGTTATGATACAAAATTTTCAATGAAGTTTAGTAAATTGTGAAAATAAATGTTATTAAGTTGGTAACACATGAGTGCCCCTTTGTAAACCCTTGCTGTGTTTTGTCAAATGTACCTGAACCATTTATAGTATCCAGTATCATTTCTTTTAAGAATCCATCCATGCTTTTTCCCAAAATTGAAGTTAGACTTATAGGTTGATAGTTGTTTATGGATTGTTTGTTACCTTTTTTTAGTACTGACATAATGGCTGCATGTTTCCAATCATTGGGAACCAAACCTGTGTCAAAGGACTTAAAACAATGATACTGGGGGGCTGGATATTTAATGTGCAAGGTTAGCGGGTGCACATTGTCAGGTCCTGGTGCTTTGCCTGTTCTGATTTTTTCTAGTTCCCTGAGAATTTTGTCTTCATTAAACAAATGACTACTCAAAACATCATTTAATGCTGGACTGTTTATTTTTGACAGATTTTTTGGTTTCATTTGTACAGAAATTTCTGCAAAAAAGTTACTTAAATTTTACGTCATTAAGTACTGGGTCTTCAGTTAAAGATCCTTCAATGAGAAGTGGTCCAACATTTGATTCCCTACCTTTGATCAAGTTGATGTAACTGAAGAATGCTTTTGTATCTCTTTTATTTTTGGCTAGTGTAGATTCCATGTTTTGTTTACTTTTTCTTATTGTGTTTCTACAGTTTTTAAGATCTTTTTTATAATGTCTTAGTTGTCACTGCACAGGTCTTTCATGAATCTAATATGTGATCACGTCTGGGTTTGTTTGTTTTTTGTTAGCCTCTTTATACTCTGAGTGAACCATTTCAGCTTGATCTTATTTCTTGATATATTTTTCTTTTTGGGAAGCAATTTTGCCTACAGTTCTAACAGCTTTTCTTTCAGAATCACCCACATATCTGTTGCAGACTTGCCTGCAAATAAAGACTCCCAATCTCAGTTAGAGAGTTCACTAGCCATAGTTGTGAAGTTGACTTTGTTATAATTCTTTACTACCTGATTTTTTTGTAATGTTTTTTGAGATGTAATGAATCATTACAGCAATCATGCAGTGATCACTGTTGCCAAGAGGAAATAGCACATTGTATTCAACTACCCTGTTTTTGATATTTGTTAGGACTAGGTCTAAGTTGTTACTCCTCATAGGTTCCAAAACCAGTTGATCTAAGTTACACTTGTTGATAATGTCCATGAATTCAGTGGCCAATTGACCAGCTGTTGTATGATTGACCCAGTCAATATTATTAATGTTGAAGTCACCCAAAATGATAGCATCCTTGTTCGTCATACATTTACTGTACATGGTCTCAAATCACTTCTGACTATAGTCATAGTTACTGCTTGGTGACCTGTAACAAGTTCCAATTATAACAGGTTTTGATTTACAGCCTATTTCTATCCAAAGACTTTTGTTAGTGATGCCATCATCATCTGTTGTAGAAGGTAACAATCTGCTGTTTAAATTATTTGTGACATAGACTGCCACACAACCACCTATTCGACCTGTATGATTTAACTGGTGTAGATTGTAGCCCATAATGTGTCCGCAGTCATCTGAATCTTTCCACCATGTTTTGGTTATTGATATTACATTGTACTGATGTTGTTTATTTTGTTCTTTAACTCATCCATCATGTTATTTAGAATCCTAGCATTTAATGCCAAAATATTGAGTTTAGTTATGCCAGTCCTGTGATATCTTTTGGATTGATTTGCCTGTACTGTAATAATAGGATTTAATAGTGTTGAACCCCCCAGTACTTACAGTAGTTTAAATTATGTTGGATGGTGGTTTTAATCTTCTTCCCAGAGCTGCTGCCCCTCTTTTGTTTAAGTGTATACAATCTCTATTGTACAGATACATGCGGCTCTTAAAAGTATTTTTGTGTCATACAAATTTGAAGCCTTCTTTAGCTGAGTAGGCACAGAGTCAGTTGTTGTGCCCATACATTCCTCTCTGTGCCCACCTACTATCCCCTGGGTTTGGCAGGATTTTCAAACATATTGCAGGACATTTGATTTTTTACAGTATTTCACCTATAGCTTTGACATCTTGCACTATTGTGGACTCAGGGGTTCTACCAATGTTATTTGTCCCTGCTTGAATGACAACTGGGGACTTTGTTGTGTGTCTATTAGTTTGTTTAAATTTGGTTTAATATGCCTCAACCTGGCTCCAGGTAAACAATACACGTGAGTGTTTTCTTTGTCAAGATTACAGATAGTTGTATCTGTGTACTGCAAGGCGGAATCTCTTATTACAAACATCTGACTTTTATGGTTACCATTTGTCTTATTGGTATCTTGTCATTGAAATGCGCAGTCTGCCAAATTTGTGTTGCTCATGGGGGAAACAGCAGGATGTTGTCCTATGTCATTTGAGAAACTGACACATATGTCTATGAAGACCTCAGGATCTTTTACTGATTGCTTGGGCCCTTCATCAGATCTAAATTGATCACTGGCAGTATTCACATCTAATATAGTGTATCTGTTTGTTAAGGTCACACTGTCAAGAGGTGGTAATGTAGTGAAACCCATTTTCTTCCTTCTGTTTGTTTGCACCAAACACCAGTCATTGTCTAATTGCTCTTCTTCTCTTGTGCGCTCCCTTACTACCCATGTGAGTCTGTATTATTTTTATTTTTGTGGTGTACCCTTAATGCCATTTCATCCTGTGACAGCTCTAGTTTTGTCTAGCCATAGTCCAAGGATGTTTATTTGTTGCAAAAGATTTTTGTTTGAGTTTCATTTTCACACACAAATTCTCCTTTAATAATCTGGTTTGTTACCATAATATAAATGCAGCATTCAATGCACTTAAGCCCAATTTCTCCATCTAGGGTGACAATAATGTCTGCTATGTTAGTCTAAACAGTGAATCTCACAAATATAGGTGGTGATTGTAATAATCTTGTTGATATCCAGTTTGTGCAAATGATATCTGATATAATATTTTTACTCACTCACTTGTAAATACACTCCTGGATGAGACGTTAAACCGAGGTCCCATCTGCCTGGATTGGTGGTAGTTCAGGTGGATGTTAAAGATCCCATGGCACTTATCGAAAAGAGTAGGGGAATTTCCCCGGTGTCCTGGCCAAATTTCCCTCATTCACTAAAAAATACCACCAACAGCTTAATCTGGTTCAAGGTCAGTTGGCATTCATCTGTATCCCCCTCCCCCGGGTCGTGCCTGAAAATAGGCAGGATTTGTCTAGTGCACTTACCCGGTCAACAAAAGCTAAAATAAATTAAAAAAAAAAAAAAATAGAGTGGCAAGGTTTGCAAAGAATTTACATGGTACAAAACAGATTGAATAAATAAGGTAACATAACCTTGCACTTAAGAACCTATGAAGCGCCTGTAACCTTAAGCAGTACTATTTGATATTTATAAGACCTCAGTCTGACAGATCTGGTGGTAGAAGCATTGTTTTGTAACTGCAAACCAATTTTAAATTAAAATCAGTTTTGTGATCTGACTTGCTTAAGAACAGACAAGTACAATAAGGGTCAGAAACTCATAAAGTGCACAGTGGTACACTGGAACCTATATGTCTATGAATAGCCACAGCCATACATATAGAGCTATATGTGAGGTGTACAGGTATGAAGGGACCGTCCTTGGCAGATGCAGGTAGATGCAGCTTGCCTCTGCCAACGTTGTCTCTGCTTAGCACTCACTGACACTTTGTAGGAGCTGTGTTGAAATACCAGAAAACTGAAAGTGATTCACAATGCCACTTCCGGTCCAGTGATACCATAAACTGTTTAAAACAAATTTAAAAATCAGATAAAACCACCAGAAGGGTGGATTTGAGCCTGGGGACCTATGCCTGATCAGAATCCCCTGCTCGCACAGAACAGGGGATTCACTCTGGGATCCAGGACTTGCATCCATTTGAATGCCTTCCTGTATCCTATGCTTCACACCCATCTGCCCACACACTCCTATGCACCGGGGGGCAGGCCCACAGACAGGCAGCCAGTGATAGTGAATGCTAACTTGTACGTGCCTGTCTGGGGCTGCAGAGCAGCACACACTGGGTACATGCCTCTTGCCTGCACCCAGACCTGCTTCATGCATAGGACCCTATATGCTTATAAAATTTTAATGAGCTGTCTATTAAAACACTAAATACTTGTATTCTGTTACAGTAGCTATTTGTTCACTGGTTTGCAATTTAATATTCACCCAGTGTCCCTTTTCTTTTTACTGGACTGCATTGTGAGTAGCACAGATTGGGTCTTTTTCTGATTGAGAACCAGACCACAATCCTTAAATGAATTCACTAACTGATAGAAATCACCTTGTAGTTTAAGTTCCATTTAATTTTTATGTGGTGTAGATGTAATAAGAAGCATGTCATTTGCATAGAGTCTGGTTTCTGAGTTTTTTTATTACTTTTGTCAAATCATTAATATAAATTACGAATGTCTAAAGTACCATAATGAACCCCTGGGAAACACCGTTTGTTAATGAGCCCTTGTTTGATCTCAGATTTTCTAAGGCAACAAAATGTGACCTACCCAGCAGATAATATCACTTCAGTGTCTCATTTGACTCCTGCATGGTAGCCATCCGGTGGAACAAAATGGTATGATTTACCAGGTCAAAAGCTTTTGAGAAGTCAATGAACACTGTGTAAACAGCTCCCACTATTATCCAGAGTACCTGCTACAGTACTGACAATCTCCATGAGCCCAGTGTCCATTGACATCCCAGCCCTAAGACCAGACTGCTGGTCTGCCAACTGAGAATTGGACTCCAAATACTCTGTCAGTTGATTGCTGCTAGGGTTGGCCAAAGGTGTGAATTCTGGTTTTGCATAACTTCCATGAAATTTCAGAAATTTTGTGGACATTTTGAAACTTTCACCATTGGCAAAACAGGGATTTTCTGCAGATTTTCACATGGTTCCATGGACTTTTTTGTGAACTGCAGAATAATACATACAAACTGCAGAATTTGTTCTATCCACAGTTTAATGTATTATTTCACATTCACATCTGATTCCTAACAAGTAACACAACCCCCCAACCCTGGTCCAGTGGCTCACGCACCCGCCAATCATGGGTTCCAGTAAAGAAATAAAAAAAAAACTTTAAGCCAAACCCCTAATCCCTGGACCCTGGTGTCTAGTGGCCCCTCCACCTACCGATCGTGGGTCCCAAGTAAAAGAAACCCTGATCCCTGGTGTCTAGTGGTCCCCTCCCACTGCCCCCTGATCATGGGTCCTGGTAAAGAAGAAGAAGAAACAAAAACCTCTGATCCCTCCATGGTGTTTAGTGCCCCACCCCACCTGCTGATCATAGCACCCAAAAATGTTTTCTTTTCCTGGTGCCTAGCAGACCCCCCTCCCTATCCTGGATCTCCATAATCCATGAAAAAATAGCCGGTAGTCCACCTACTCATCTCCCTCTGTTCCCAGTATTCCCTGGTGTCTAGTGGACCCCCCACCCTGACAGTTTATCTGCCATCATCCCACTCCTCTCCATCCAGCCCCTGAGTCAGCCACTAGCACAGCACTCTTCTCTCCTCCTCGGCCAGTGGCCCACTGAACTGCCAGTGAATTATATTTTTAGGGCCACAGTCAGTTGGTAGAGGGGCCACTAGACACCAGGGAGGAATCAGAGTTTTTTTCTTCTTCACTGGGACCCACGATCTATGGGCAGGGGGATGGGAACCACTAGAATTAAGGGATCTTTTTTTTTTTACTTGGGCCCCCTGATTGGTGGGTGGAGGGCCGCTAGACACCAGGAGGGTCCGAGGGAGGGATCAGAGTTTGTTTTTTATTTGCTTATTTACTGGGGCCCCCCAATCAGCAGGGGGTGGATTAATGAATTAAACTGCAGGTAAAAAAGTCTCAGTACTGAACACTGGCAGTGATCAGCTCTGCAGATTTTTTTTCCACAGTTTTATAAATTAACCCACAGTCTGGATATTTATTCCACTGTTTTAAGGCAGAATTTCTGTGAAAGTTGCAAAAATGATTTCCGAACTTTCCCAGAAGTGAAAGTCACACTTTTGTGGAAATTCCACTGGCGGAATTTTTTTTTTCACACACCCCTAATTGCTGACCATCCTCTCTACTAATCTGGAGAGGACTGACAGCAAGGCATTCAACATATAATTGGATGGCTCATTTGTTTCCCCGGCTTTGAAAATTGGTACCACCCAGTACCACCATAGTACATTTCCACTGCTCTGGAAACCTGCTTTCCCTAAGGCTCCTGTTAAATAGTTTATTGGGTACAGGAGATATGATATGTGTTGACATCTTTAAGAATTTGCCCTCAATCTGATCTGGTCTAGGAAATTATTGCATTATAACTTTTTTAAGTTCCTCCATCAGGTCTTTAATAACTCTAAATCAAAATTTTGGGATATCTAAGTTTTTAGCAATAGCACTTACTGTAAATCTACCAGATCCAGTTTTCAGTTTGGAATTTCTATGTCTGGGAGCTGACAAAAGTAATTGATCGAAATATTTTCTGTGGCTTGGTATGATTGATTTAGACCTTCTTCAGATACAAATTTTGCTTTAGATTTGGGGTCCTTCATAGGGTCAAAACTTCTAATCAAATTCCAATAAGATGCTGGGTTGGTCGTAGTTTCTCTCTCTTCGGTATAATACATTTTTTTTTGGTTCTCTAAATAAGATTTTTTTTACATTATTTCCTTAATACTGTAAACCTAGAGCAGTCATCAGTATTTAAGGTTTGATTGGCTTTTTTCCACATTCGATCTTTTATTCTAATCAACTTTTTTCCCCCATAACCCATGGCATATGTTTTTTACAAACATTTTTAGTGTTTAATGGGGCAAATGTATTGCATGCACTCAATAACATTTCTGTTAATTTCAAAATTGTTAAGTCTAACTCACGTATCAACTATAATCTATCCCACCTTTCCTTATGCAGACTGTTAATAAATGCACTAAGAGTACCATTTTGAAACATCTCCATGAGTAATATTGTTAATATTGTTGATCCAGTAGTTTATATCTCTTCCATGCTATTTCACAATAGACAGGATTATGATCTCAAAGACTAAGTGGAAGCATTCTGTGTTCAACTTCTTTCAAGCCTGACATTAGAAACACTAGATCCAACAAATTTTCCTTACTGCATAATGAGCCCTTTCTGGTTGATTTGGTGATAATTTGTCGAAGATCCAAGGGGCTCAAACTAAGGTCAAATTTTTCCCCTCTTGGACCCATCCATGCTGCATTAAAATCTCCTAGGAGTATTAGTCATCTCCCCTTTAAACTAACATCAGTTACCTGGGACACATTTTCAAAACTAGCCTAACTTTAGGTGGGGAATAGACAACCCCTACACAGATTGTCAGATGGACAGCAAAAACTAATTCACATTCTATTCCATTAACTGACCCAGAGTATAACAACTCTGACTGCCCCAAATCCTGTCTCAAGTAAAGTAATAACCCTTTCCCAATTTAGGAAGATCTTATCTAAAATTATAGTATTCATCCATTGCCACCTCATTGTCTGAAATTTTATTAGACAGCCCAGTCTCTGTTAAATACATAATATCTAGCTTTTTATTACTGACCCATAATTAAAAAAAAATCCAATTTCAGAATTAGGCTCCTTCCATTATTATGGGCCACCCTTAGGGTCTGTTTCTCAATCTGATCTGCACTTGGATTTAGTTGGACATCTTCCCCCAGTGTCACCAATAAGGTCAGTGGAATATTATTTCATTCTAAATTTGAGGATTTGGCTTTGGGTAGGTTTAGTAAACTGGTATAATATCTGAGTAAATTAAATTGCCTCTGTCTCAAGTTAAAACAATTGCTTCTACTAACTACGTAGCTGATATATGCCTCCATCTCAAGGACCTTGATAAAACACACGTGACCAGTGCGAAATATTGGTACAGATTAATGGTGGGTGCCAGTATGTCTTTTCCTATTTTAAAATAATAGTTTTTAATGTTACCCAACATTGTATTTTTGTTTTCATTCCAGTTCTGTGTTTTACCTGACTCTGTTCTCACATGTTTGGTCAGTTATGTCATGGCACCAGTCAGTTTGTTAGCCAAGTTTGCCTACTCTGATTGTCAGTGCTGTGCCCACTGAACATATCTCCCTGGTACTGTGGTAATTATACCGACTGTCTGTAAGGTGGCATGTCACCTTCAAGATAGGTTTGTTATTACAAATCTCTACACAGTCTGGGCCCAGGCTTCCTGAAAGAGCTTGTGTATCCATATGCTCCCAGCTGCCCTCTCCACTCCCCCAAGGTGGGCTTCCTGGTAGTTGCAAAATCATAAGTAAACCAGTCTGGGGACCGGGCATTTGCCATCGCAGCAACACTTTTGTGGAATGCATTGCCTCATTATTTGAGGGAGGTTTCCTCGGTTGAGATTTTTAAGAAGGGTTTGAAACAGTATCTATTTGCACTGTTTTTTCTGAGTAGTTGGATCAATATCAGCATTCAGGCTCACCACTGGGTTATGTCTGAGAGCCTTTATAGTAAAGGGTTTTCAACCATGTGAACCATGTGAGAAGCTAGTGTATACTGCCAGCATGAGTAGTGAGTCACTTTTCTGCCTCCTGCCACATTGCTACATGAGCCCCCAGATTCCAAGTTGGCTGCTCACCTGGCTTGCCCCAACCACTGGCCCCAGACTGATACAAGTGCAGAGAGCAGCTCTGCCTCTGCTTAAAAAATGCTCAGTGCCATTTGTGCTTTTGTTGTCCAAAACTGTTACTAGATAGGATTGTGAGGCTGTATTATGGGAAGGTTGGGACTGCACTGCATTGTTAGGCCATCACAGGAGGGATCCTGAAGTGGGGACCTGGGTTGGTACTGCATTCCAGAGGGAGGTACCAAACTTTCAATCAGGCCCACTTTAATTCTCTGGCTGGATGTACCATGCTACTAGATTCAGGATGCAAGCCCCCATTACCCTAGCACTAAAGACCTAGCCCCTCTCAGCTTTTCTGAACCTTCAAGGCAGGGGTATGTCACTTGGTGACCCAACAACACTCATGAACGTGGCAACCCCAGGAGATATTTACTACTGCAAAGGTACCTATCACACTTTGGGAGGCACCACCAGAGGTTAAAGGAGTAAACCTGCTAGATGAGTGAGCAATAATACATGCCAGTGTATATTAAGGCATTTGTGATGCAAAAACCCTGGGGCTTTTTTCTTCGTGTTGTTGTCTGTTTTTATTTTTACAGTGTTGATTAATTGAAAGTGGTGGTTGTTTGAAAATGTCAGTGGCGTGCATTGATATCTTGTGTGGAGCTAAGTGGAAACTGATTTGAGATGCCTGACAGCCAGATGTTACATGTAGACCACTAAGGTTCGTGCTGAAAGAGGACGGCTTTGCTAATTGTTGTGTTGTTGTCATATTCTATATGAAACCTTTTTATGGAGTTATAGTTCCATTTAAGTAATTTCTGTAAAGCAGTGTGGTATTTTATGTGCAAATCTCTTTTAAATTGTTTTCAGTGGAACATCATAGTGTTTAGAAATATTTTCAAACTTGAACTCACAGTGTCATGAAGACTGATCTGTCCCTAAACATGTTGTTTGAAGAATGTATAGTAATTTAAGTACACTGTTTTAGTTATGTTTACTATTTTAACATAGCATATATAATGCTGTTATAAGATTTTTTTTTATTTCTGCTGCATTGTTCTTTTTCTGTAATCTTGTTTTTGGGCCTCTGGACTTCATTGTAAATAAGCTTTGCTAAATGAGTAGAGAAACAGAAAATTGTTTAACCTGGAAAAGCACAGTAAGCCAGAACTTGTTTCCAGGAGTGACCTGGGAGCACAAGGAAGTTAAGTGACTTGCTCAGGGTTGCATAGTATGCAAGTGGGAGCAGATGGGATTCAAACCCAGGTTTCCAGGATTGCAGCTCAATGCCCTTAACCAGTACGCTGTACTGCCTCGTATGCTATACTGATTATGAACTAGATGACAAATAAATTGACACTAAATACATTTTAAAGATTCTTTTGCAGTAATACCACATCCTAAAAAGATACAAATGTTAAAAATAGTTGCTAAAACTTTGCATGTGTGTTGTTAGAGGTTCAGGTGTAAATTCTAACAGTTCATATGTTTCAATACAATTCATACTGTATTTTTTCAGATGTAAAAACTATTGTAATATTTTATTTACTCCTGTGTATTTAAAAATATCTGAAACCAGTAAACATGTTTGTAAAGTAGTATAATATCTATTAAAATCCCAGGAGTTTTGGTTTCAAGGGAAATTATATTGTACAAACATAGAATCATAGGCAGTGACAGCAGAAAAAGACCAACGATCCATCCAGTCTGTCCAAGTTCCCAACTTAGCTCTGGGACCTACTGGCCCTCTTAGCCCTCCCCATCCTTCCACCCATTCTCCTCCCAACTTCTGCCACCCTGACAAACCACAATACCCTTCATTCTATCCCAACTGTACTTGAACCTATGACGGGGGATCCTGTCACTCTTGAGGACTGACCTTTTCTTAAATCTGTTGCAACAATTCTTCTATTTCTTTGCCTAATTTATCCTTTACAATTTCTAGTCCATAAGGTTGGACACCTATGGGTGCCCCCTCCCCTTTCTTGACTATGCTATAGTGTCCTCTTTAATTTTTATTTTCCCTCTCAGGTCCTCGTACAGGGAGGTTATTGTGGCGACCTCCGAGCTGATGTAAAACAACAGGCTGTGTTCCTCATTGTTGGATTTTGTATGCAATAGCACTATGTCATAACATACCTTGATGTACATGCCTTATGTGTATGAAACCTGTAAATGTTGAATACACCATGGCACTAGGTGTTTTTGATAAATGTAAAATGTTACTAGGGGACTGTACTATAAAAATTAAGTTACCAGGGTAGAGATATCAGAAACCCCCTGTTGTGTTATTTAAAATGCATGTAAATTACAGATTGTTTGAGAGGCCCTTTGACACCATGCATTTCTGCTTTAGGCTGAACCAGCCTAAAATGTCATGCTGACTTGCATGTACATCCCATGATGCTTTGCCTTATGGGCAGTATGTGTGATGTTGTGTTTCTTTGAAACTTGGCTTTATTGCCAGTGCCCTTTGGGGTAACCCTTGCTTCAGTGCTTCTGCACTGAGGTTCTTTGTCTTTAGTTTGCTTTTGGGTTTTTCTCTTTTGAGCTCCCTATCACCAAAACACACAAGACAAACATAGGGGAATAGCTGATTTTCACTAAAGAGATAGATCAGTAAATCAGTGGGTCAGTAGATGCTAAGTACAGAGGAAGGACATGCATAGTCTGTTGCTGCAAACTGATGTATGAAAGAAAGGATATGATATTGCTTAAGGTTATCCACTGAGTTTTAAATAAACTTCACAGAGATTGGGTATTGAACCTGAAGTTCTGTGTCTGGTCCATCTGTTATCCCACAACCCCTCCACTGAACCCAGCAACAGTTTTCACACCCACCACTTTGGCTGGCACACTATTCCATGGCTCCACCACCCTTTCTGTAAAACATTACTTCCTCATGTGCCTTCTGAGCCTCCCTCTTGTCACTTTCAACTCATGTCCACATGACCATGAACTAATATTCAAGCTAAATATTATCTGCAGCTTGCCTTATTAAGTCCTTTTTTGGAACTTGAAGGTGTCCATTATATCTCCCATCTCTGTGCTGGTCTCCAGTGAGCACATGTTCAGGGCATTGAGGTGCTTCTCAAAGGACCGGCCATGTTGCCTCCAAATCATTTCTGTTACACTACACTTCATCATCTCCAGCCTGTCTCTATCCTTCCAGAGATGAGTACTCCAAAACTGGGTGTAGTACTCCAGGTGTGGCCTCACTAAGGATCTGTATAGGGGAAATATTACCTCTTCCCTTCTGCTGTCAATACCCCTCCCAATACATTCCAGCATCCTACTTGCTTGGCTATATGCCTTGTTGCCTGGACTTGATTAGTCGAGGGAGTCATTGATGATAACTCCAAGGTCCTGTTCCTCAGCTGTAGTTCTAAGTCTCACCCCACTGATCTGGTACTCTGTCCCGGGGTTCTTGTTCCCTAGGTGCATTACCTTGCAATGTTTGGCATTGAATTTCAACTGCCAAACCTTAGACCACCCCTCTAGGTTTCATGCATCATTCAGCATTTCCTGATTCCCTCATCACTATCCACCCTCCTACAGAGCTTAGTGTCATCTGTGAAGAGACATAGCCTGCCATGGATACCCTCACCAATGTCGTTAATGAACATATCGAAGAGGACTGGTTCCAAAACAAATTCCTGTGATATCCCACTCTAACCTCCCTCTCTGCAAGCTTGACCCCTTTGACTACAACCCTCTGTGGCCTCCCCTTTAGCCAGTTACTTACACAGTTTATTATGACCTTATCTGCACCCAGATCCTCCATCTCCTTCAGCAAGCATCTGTGAAACACTGAGTCGAAAGTCTTGCTAAAGTCAAAGTACAGCAAATCCACAGCATGGCCCCCTATCCAATTCCTTCATTACCCAGTCAAAGAAAACTACCAGGTTAGTCTGACAAGACCTCCCTACTACAGATCCATGCTGTTTCCTATCCTGTAGCCCATTGCTCCCTAAGTAGTCTATGAGGTCCTCTTTGACCAATGACCCCATCAGCTTCCTAACAATAGAGGTAAGACTGACTGGTCCTTAGTTCCCCACGTGTTCATTGTCCCCCACCTATATGGAGTGGAACTACATCTGACACCCTCCAATCCCTCAGAACAATTCCATCCTAGACAGCTATTGAATAGACCTATGAGGGGTTCAGCCAGTTCAGCTGCCAGATCCCTGACTAACCTCAGAAGCAACCCATCTGGTCCCAGAGCCTTATCTATTTTTAGTACTGCCAGCTTGTTCCAGATCTTTTTGCTTGTAAATATTGGCTGCCTCAACTCGGGGACCCCCTTAGTGTCCACTTTGATTCCATTGGCAAGGGTCAATTGTTCTCTTTAGTGAAAACTGGGCTAAAATAATCATTAAGGGTGGTGGACTTTTGCCTGTCCTCTCTATCACCCTACCCCTTCTGCTAACCTTATGATTCTCCCTCCTTTCTTCCTTTTTTCCCTAATTTATCAGAAGAAATGTTTTTCTCCACTCTTCACCCCCTCTGCAGTATGCAGCTCTGTGTCTGCTTTTGCCTCCCTAACCACCCTTTTTGTCTCATTATTTTTCAGTATGTATTCTTCCCATTCCTCCTCCTCCCCTGCTTTTCTTTATGCTTGTAGAATGTCTTCTTCTTTGTCCTCACCACTTCCCTGACTCTTGCTGAGAACCATAATGGTCTCTTGAACCTGTTCTTTTTGGTTACCATGCTCATGCATAACTTAGATACCTCAAGAACAGCTTCCTTAATTGCCCCCATCTCTCTTCCACTCCCCCAATGTTGTCCACTTTAACTTTTCCCTGACCAGCTCCCTCAGCCTGTTGAAGTCAGCCCTTCTAAAATCCAGAACTTCAGATCTCAATCAGGGTTTTCCAGACCCAAGGACAAGTTCAAATCAACTGGAGTTATGGTTGATATTCCCAAGTGACTTCCCTATTCTCCCAGCTCCAATCATCTCCAAGCTGGTGAGCACCACATCAAGAATTGTGGTCTGCCTGGGAGGTTTCTTAACTAGCTGTACCAGTAGATAGTCCTGGAAGGCATCCAGCATTGCTTGACTTCTGGTGCGCCTTGCCACTGGAATATCCCAATCGATGTCAAGCAGATTCAGATAATGTACCACCAATACATCCCCCTTTGCACTCATTTTCAAGTTCTTCCCTGAGCTCTCTGTCTCTCTGTCTTTGCCTTACCCCTGAGGCCCATAGATCACCCACAAGTGCAGTTTCCTGTCTGAGGCTGCCATGAGTTGCACCCACAGTGACTCAGTATTGCCATTACTATCCCAGATGCACCCATCTTCCGCCACCTTGATGCCCTCCTTGACAAAAAGGGCTACTCCTCTACCTCTACCTGTTCCTCTATCCTTCCTAAACAATGAGTATCCAGGAATTGTCAGATCCCAGTCATTATTTTCAAAAGCCAGTGTTTCTATGATGGTCACTCGGTCAACCTCAGTGTCTGCCATCTGCACCTGGAGTTCACTGATTTTGTTACCCAGCCTCCTGGCATTAAGGCATATCACCATCCATCTGACCCTGATCCTCCATTGCTACTACCCTGTGCTTTCCTTGTCCTCTCATCCTCTTTTTTTTTGGTGTTTTCATACTTTGCATTACTCCTCTCTAATATCTCCTTACCTAGTCCAGTTGGAGCCACAAACCCCTTTGCACTCATTGTGTTGCAACAAGCCCCCAGATGTGGGAAAATACTAGTTAGGATTCCCTTCCTGTCACCTGCCACCATGGTTCCCTAGTTCTAGTCTCCACAACAGTCAGTTTAAATGTCTGATATAGATATCAAACTTCTGCCTCATCACACACCTCCTCACTTGTCAGGTGGCATCTGTTACCTTTAGAGCGTATCCTATCTCAGAAGTCCTCCCAGTCTCCCACAAAGTGGCACCCCTTCTGACACCATCCCTTAAGCCATCCATTAAACTCATTAAATATATCACTTCTTATGCTATCCTGCTTCCCCTTCCTGCTCCACACAGGGAAGATTTCAGAAAAGGCCAGGGAGGGTGACTGTGCGACTAATCTGTTCTCCAGTTTACGGATGTTCTGCTTCACCATCTCTATTAACTGGTTCACAGATCATTGGTAACCAAGTGTACCAGCACCCCCAGCCCCCCTGCTTCCTCTCTGCTATCCTTCTTATCTTGTTTAAATCCCTGATGGCTGATGCACCATGAAGGCACTGGACCACCCCACTCACACCCAATCCCCCATCACCACCCTCTCTACCCCTCTAAACACTGAGTCCCCAACCACCAAGACTCTCTTGGTAGACTTGCAGCCCCTCAGTACATCACATTCTCCAGCCCTTTCCCATTGACTGATGCATTAACTGACTTGGAATCCCCCCTTGCAGAGTCAGATGCCTGAGCCTCCTCTGGGATATGCAGTGGTGTGCCATCTGAATGGTACTGGGCTGACCAATCTCCTTATAGCTATGCCTGTCCCCTTCCCCCTCCTGCTCCCTACCAGTTTCCAAGCCCCTGGACCAGTGGGTCTCTGGAGGAGTAGGGATGTGGAAGTGGGATCTGGTTGAGCTGGTGAAGTAGCTGAGATATTTCTACCCTTGCTACCACCAGCTGAGCCTAGAGCTCTGCCATGGTCCTGCAGATGTGGATGAGCCCCCTCTTTGAGAGCATCACCCTAGAGAAGAGTTCCACAGAGGGGGGGCATGGCCAGCAGCCAGACAGGATAGACGCACTTTACAGGAGCTCCCCCAGATTATACCCAAAAAGGAATAAATAATTTAGAAATTCTAACTTTTTTGCCATTAAAGTGAAAGCTGGTATTAATGTTGTGAGTCAAAATGAACTTTTACTAACCAAAATGGGGAAAACTCACCAGACAATGCAGCAGAACTCTAACAAGGTGAGACAGCACGCAGAGACACCACATGGCAGTGGCCTAACTGTGGAGGGAAGCAGGATCTCTGAACCCTCCATCAATGAGGTGCTTCAAGTGATACGGGATCTCGACAGAGAGGTTGATAGTTTGGGCACCTGTTTCACTGCAATGAAGTCCTGCTTGGATGCTTTAGCTTCAGATGCCAAAACAGTGGTAGACTCAGTGAACACATTGGCGGCAGCTGCAGCCAGGATCTTAGCCGAGAACAAGACCACATGACTCAGGCTCGAAACCCTGGAGAACAATATGTGGGCTAGCAATCTTCGGCTCTTGGGGGTCCCGGAAGCCATGGAGGGTACTGCCCTACAAGAATTCATCCAGGATCTACTAAATAAGCAGCTCAATTTAGACCTACATGGGCAACTCATTAAGGCTTATCATTTGAATCCACAAAGAAAACTGACAGTTGAGACTCCCTGCACTATCATGATAGTTAGGGTGGGGGCACATATTCGGGACACTGTACTGGATGCAGCCAAATCTTTGGGTCCTCTAAAACTGGAGACTGGTGAGTGCATTTACTTCTTTCCAGACCTGAGCTAATCAATGAGGCAATGATGAAAAGGCTTCCATGCCATTCGTGCTGGTCTCCATGCGCTTGAGATCAATCATTCGTTGCAGCTGCCAGCGAGACTGAGGCTTTATTATGCCGGTAAGATTTATATTTTTTCAGACCCGGTAGAAGAGGGCAAATGACTGGAGTTAATCAAACAGGACTTTGTACACCCCCTTAGGTCCTCGGGTGAGGAAGATAATGGAGACTGAAGGGGCTTTGTGACTCTTTGCTATTCTTTTAAAATAATACTGTTTCACTCATTCCTCCTTAGCAGCTAGATTTTTTGCCACTTTTAAGTTTGTCTTGCAACTGCTGTACTTTACGAATACCTGATTCTCCTAGAGTTTAAAAGTCTAGCACTAGATAAAGTTCACCAGCTTTTACTGGTAAGGTTTAAGAGTAGTTAAGTTGTATATCCTACTACATAATATTGGATCAGAGGGGTTTATTCAAGTATAATAGTGATGCAGATGTTAATCATTACTTGGTATAAATATTTAAAGCCCTTTTATCTTGCTTATTAGACTTTAGCAAGGTAGTAGAATGGGATTAAATAATCTGAGGAAACAATGCCTTTTGAAACTGAATCAGAGCACCAGAAATACCAGGAGTTTGCTCTGTAATAGTGTAGTCATGTACTTTAATGTTATTTTCACTTATCGAATTTACATGGATTCATAAAACACTTGCTGTGTTAGTGAGTGCTGGCACCTAGGTGATTATTAGGACGATCTTATCAATTTTAATCCATGAGCATGCTGCAATTGCTCTCTTCTTGGACTCTACTGAATATTAACCTAAATATAGTGAACCGAGACCCCTCACTATGAGGTAACTAGTGACAGTACATAAATCCTGTATTTGCATTACTAATGCTAATGTGATTTATATTGCTATTACTCGAATGTAATTTCCTTGTGTGTTGTACACAGTGAAAAACTGAATAAAAATAAAGTACAAAAATAAAAAGAAGAGTTTCACAGAGCTGCCACAACTGACTGCCTCCCCTCTGAACCCCACCCCAACACAAGCTCACAGTTAACAAAATACTATGTCAACTCATAGTGTTCATCTGAATATATATAATCTTGGTTTATTGTTCAGAAAGTTATATTGCATTTCAGTTACATTACAATTTTTTGTGTATGGTGCAGAAGTTCCATGGGGAATGAGAGTGTCAGTCACAGAATTAAGGATGCTCCTAAAAGGCAAGATATCCCGGGTAACCTTTTTAAGATCCAATCAGATCAAGGGGCTATTGAAGCACTACAGTGGACCATTAGGTAGGCAAATGCTTATCTGAAGTCTGGTGCAAGAGGAAAAGTTTTTGATTTCTAGACAACTAAAGGGCCTGCTGGAGAACGGATGTCTGTATAGTGGGGAAAAGCTGCACTTACACCAGGAGACTGGCCAGCGGAATGTACAGGGCAATTTACATTGCAAGGTTGAAGGCACAGATTTGAGTATGGGTGGGTACACAATTTAGGAGTGGTATAATGCTATGTATAGATCTAAGGAGGTAGTGTATGTGAGAGAAGGGAAATTAGATGAATGATGCAAGGTACAGTTGGAAACTTGGAGAGCATGTGGACATGTGAACATAGGGGTAGAGAGTTTATTTTTGAGGGATCATACATTCAAGGATGAGTACAGAGCAAGTGGTAAATACTGAGATTGTGGTGGGGAACCACCACAGAGAGAATGAGTTTGAACAGAATAAATAAGGAGGGAGCTGTGGGGGTTGCATTCAAGGCTAGGAGAGAACAAAGGAAGTAAAACTGTATAGCCTGTCATTTGTGTGTGTGTTTGTGGAGGGGGGTGATAATGAGCACAAAGCACCTGTAATCAGCTTAGCAATTTTGCAAGATATATACTCATGGCATTTTACTGGAATAATTTAATTAATAAAGAAGGCCCTCATCAGAAAATTGGAAGCAAATGCACATTTTTGAATATTATAATCTGGTGTATAACCTGATGTACTCTGTGTACTGAGCTGCCAGTACTGATTGAAGCACATCAGGTGGTCAACACTGAGCCCTCCACAGCCTGGCCAAAGTGGCCCATCATCTGGAGCGAGTGCAGGGCTTTTTCCATTTTTGGTCCTCCCTAATCCCAAAGGACGATGGTATACTGGGAGGCCCAGGAGGTGGGACCTGTCGAGATGTACAACCACTCTGGACCTCAACCAACATCCTCCCCTCCCACTACATGTGGTCTGACTGCCCTGCCACCCATGGTCATTAGTTAGCAGTATAGCAGTAGAACCCACAGCCCACCATCCCTGGAGGAAGAGGAAAGCAGCCCAATAGGTGCTCAATCCTCCTCCCCCCAGCCAGCATTCTGAAGACACAGGTTCATTTCTGAACCCGGGTCACTGGTATCACAGGCGGTAGTGCTACTGCAGCACCGGTGGGCCAAATAGTACATTTTAAAAGCATTGTAATTGAGCTTTAAGACCCTGACAGAACTAGGGGCTATTGAGGAGCAACAGCAGACCATTAGGTAGGCAAATGCTTAGTTAAAGTCTGTTGCAAGAGGGAAAGCTTTCTTTTTCTAGCCAGCTGGAGGCCCTTCTGGAGCAAAGGATGCCTGTATGCTTGAAAGTGCTACACTTACACCAGGAGGGTGTACAGTAGGTGTACTGGTCAGGAGAATGTACAGGGCAGCTAGGTGGATATAAACTAGAGGATAGGGAAAGGGGGTTGGTGCAACAGTTCACCAAGGGCAGGATGCAGATAGAGCATCAGTGAGGGTAGGAAAATATAGGCAGGGGTGGCATCAAGAGAAGATACCTCCAAGTGGGGCAAGGAAGCACAGAGGGGGAAAATATCCTCCTTTGCACATTGGCCAATATGAGGAGCGCACCCATCAATATGGGCAAGCTTGATGGTCTGATGCACTTTGAAGGCTAGGACTTACTAGCACTCATAGAGACATGGTTGGGGAAAGAAAATGACTGGGAAAGCAGGATAACTGACTGCAAGCTATTCCTGTGGGATAAACATGAGAGGAAAGGGATGGGGTGGCTCTCTTCATAAGGGTGGGAACCAATATGTCGGACAAGGAGTATATATGTGGAAAACCATGCCACAGAGTTCATTTCGGTCAAATTAGGGGAAGGGGGGGTTACCTATGGGATATACTACAGGCCACTCAAATTGGACTTCAGTCTCCTAGGCATAGACTGGTATCCTGAGAAGACTAATTGCAGAGTTGAGACTGAATTCTGAGACTGAATTCTTGTCTACTTTCAAGGACCGTTTGCTAGAACAGCATGTCCCACAAGAGGCTATGTTTGAAGCCACCCTTGACTTTGTACTCAGCAGTGGGGGATAGGATCATCTCTCGTGTGAATTTTAAGGAACCAGTGGGAGGTAGTGACCATAACCAGATAATCTTCTTCCAGGTGACAGGCAAGACTAGTTGATGTGGCTGCTTGTCAGCATTTTGCACACCAACGCATTTCACTATTCACTAGTGAAGGTGCCTTCAGCAGTTCTTTATGTCCTCTGAGTTCCATTCTCTTATTTAGTACTTAATGTTGTAGGCTTACTGCTTAGAGCAACACCAGCAATGGAGTATCCAGAACAGGCTGTGTTCTTTGTTTCTTCAGGGAAGACTAGTTAGGTCTCAGCTCAGACCCAAAACTTCAAAATTGAGCCTTTGATAAGATATGGGATCTGGTGGCCAAGGGTCTGGAGAAGCTGCATGAGGATGGCAATGCAGAACACATGAATGGCTTTGTTGAAGAGCATGCTTGAAGCAGCTGCCAAGGTCTGCATCACTGTAATCAGTAAGTGAAAAAGGGCAAGAAGTGACCCCCTAGATCAACAGACTCAACAGGGACCTAAGGATGGCACATGAACAGACAGGTCCTGCACAGAAACTCACTGACACAACTCACACTGAGTTTCAGCTATAGAAGTGAAACCATTTATCTAAGTTCAGTTCAAACAAACCATGCAGTGACACAAAAAACATGAAACAGTTTGCTCCACATGGACGCACCTTATCAAGTGTGAGATAAACATCTCCTGGTGGTCCTTGAAGAACATTTTAAAGATACATGGTAACAATTTTTAAAGACGAGATTGCCCACAAAAAGTGCAAACGAGCAATACAGTAATACATAAAAGCCAGAATTATTCAAATTAAATAAAAAATGTGATCAGAAAAAAACTTTTATAACATATAATTTATAAGAACTTGATCACCGTGCAGGTAGGCAGGAAACCAAGAAGGGCTGGAAACTAGGATAGTAGTATGAGCTGCATATAACACTAAAGCTTTTTTCTATCACATACTATAAATGAAAAGAGGACTGTGAAGGAGCAAACTGGGCCCCTGAAAAATAAGAGGAGGAAGAGACCTGTGGGATATGCTGAATGAATACTTTCTTAAGGCTTCACCAAAGTACCCCCTGTGGGAGATGGCACTCACTGGGACAGCCCATGGCATCAAGCATAATCATGATGAGCCAGCATACATCAAGCCCTTCTTTGGTAGCTGATTACCTTGAAGTGATCAAGCCAGATAAATCCCAAGGAGTGGAGGTGATACAATCCAGGATCATAGGGGTACTAAAGGAACAAATACCAGGGCCTCTCGCAGCAATCTGTTACAAGTCTGTCTGCACAGGAGTGGCACTGGAGATCTAGAAAGTGACCAATATGGTCCCCGTCTTGAAGAAGGGGCAATATCAGACCCTGGCACCTACAGGCCAGTCAGCCTACCATCGATGCTGTGCAAGGTCCTGGAACCCATTATCATGGACTGAATAATGGATCACTTGATTTAGTCCAATGTTCTTGTTGCCTCTCAGTATGGCTTTTTTGCGAATTTTGGTTATTGAACATGCATGACAATGATACCAATACATACACCTATTGTCATTAGTTGGCTTTTGTTACAGAGTGAGAGTTGATGCACATCATACTGTATATTCACTTGCACAATACACTTTTACATACATGAGTCTAACAGTTCTAAAACCTTTTATAAGAACTTTAAACAATTAATTCAATCAACTCACAAATATGTTGTTCTCAAAGCAATCTCTAGGGGGTTCCATATATGCTCCTATTTGTTAGTGGTGTTCCGGATGTATTTATTTATTTATTTATTATTTATTACATTTTTGTTAACGGGGTAAGCCCACTGGGCCCTGAAGGTCCCTTTTTCAGGGGTGACCCGGAGTTAGTTACATATAATTTTGTACATACAGTCAGGTAGTACAGTGTCAGACATATTGTACAGGATTACAAGGACTGTATACAGTTTTACAGTTTTTGTGGAAGAGGGCAGGAGGTACATGACATTAGTGAATATAGCAGTACTATTGTGGTTTTTTTCCTAACCTTAGATAGTCTAGTAATGAGTTATGCCAATGGGCTATTTTAGGTTTGTGGTCTGAGAGCCAGTTGATGGCTCTGGTTTGCTTCCCTAAGGCTGGTCTCAGGAGCCACAGTGGGGGCCTATAGCAATCTGGGATTTCTGCATTGGGTGAGTAGCCCAGGATATCTGGGCTCACATCCATAGAGTACTTGTAGTTTAAGCATGTACGTCAGTGCTGTACTACTTATTCCCACAACTGAAGAACACTTGGGCATTCCCAGCTGAAGTGACAAAATGTGTTCACTACAGTCTTACACTTTGGGAAATTATCTGGTTAGGAATTGTTTATTTTATGTGCTAATTATGGAGTGAAATAGACCTTATGAACAAAATTGAACTGTAATTATCTTAATCTGTTATTTGTATAGGATATATGTATTGTCTGCACCACTTCTTTCCATTGGTGTCTCAGCATCCCCTTCTCAGCTATGTCTTCAGCTCATTTTTATGGCTGCATGGTGATGTCACGATGCTGACATACTGCTATGAGTAGGAGAGAGAGAGAGAAGGGACAGTGACAGAATGCATAGACTGTCTTCTTCCCCCGAGTGCTTCAGCTAGACATCACTCACAACTCTTCACATTGTCTCCATTTATGACTGTGGTATTTTTGTGTCTGGCCCCTCCTCCACTCCTGCCTGCACTAGATTGCACTATTTCATTTTTGGACTGTAAGTTCAGTTAGCTACTTTGACTATCACTTCCTTTTAAGCCATTTAAGAGCCCTTTTAATAACTGTGCCTAAGAGAGCTTTAGGCATTAATTGCTCTGATTCCTATTGAAACACATATTCATCATTTTAAGAGCATGTAAGATGAATAGCTTTGTGAACAGTGCTAACTGCACTCATTTTCACAATATAAGTATTTTTTTTAAAACTAGGGCTCTTTCATATAGTAATTTGATCTTGAAAAAGTGAAGCTGTGAAACAGAGCATGTACATTACAAAGCACTGAGGAAGGGATAGCTCTGGGACAGGCTAGCCCCATGACCCTTTGAACCAGAAAGAGTGTTCAACAGAGAACAAAGAGGGTCTAGCCTGCCAGAGTGTGAACACTAATAGTAAAAACAACAACAAAACACTCTGAGTTAATTTAAACTAATGCCTTTGCCCAGCCCCCACTCTCTCTCTCTCTTTCTTTCTCACACACATATGCACACACACTGAATCACATTATAGAGCACCTGGGGGAGTGTTCATTCCTACACAGAACACAGTTATTCACAGCAAGCTGCTACAGTGTTGATTTATTGAAACAATGTGTCTTTTAAACAAGATATTTATATTAATTATTTAAATCATTGAAGATGTGTGTCTCATACTTTCTTTTTTACTGTTGAAATCAATAGTGGGAGCTGTAGCTTCTCTTCAGTTGTTCAGTTTCTTTCTGAGTGTGTGTCTCTGTACATGATTGCTTTCATCAGCCACACTCCCTTCTCACTTCTTTAGGGACAGAACTGAGTTTTTCCCCTTGATTATCCTGGTAGTTTATCTTCAGCCTTTTTGCAACTTGTAATGGTATGCTTTTATTTGCTTGTTTAACTTACTATTTCTGCTCCCTAAATCTCAGGTGCAGTTCTTCTTAGGGCTACCCCAAAGTACCAGACATCTATCACCTCTGACTGCAATATACCACTTCTATCAAGCCATGGCACAGCACCACAGACAGGGACAGGAGTGGGCAGCAATCTCCCCAAATCTCTAATGTTGCATCAAGCAGCATGGAGGGAGTGGTGTGGAGTCCTACAGATATACTGGGGGATCATCTCTAACTGCTGCTAGTGCTATTTATTTCTTTTTTCTCCCCATCCCTAGGCCATCTACACATGAGGCTTAGAGCAGGAGTATGCTGTGAGCCCAGCAGATGCCCCCTACCATGCCTCTGCTCTGCTTCCACCTTTGTTCACTGAGGTAGCAGCACTGTGGTAGAGGAGGTGAGTGTCCTTTGAGACCCTCAGTCCTCCACTCCTTGACCAACTTCAAATGACTCTGGCTTATTCCAGAACTCAGGTTGCTGACTCTATGAATGGTAGCTCTACTACTGTACCAATGTCAGCCTTTGGCCATTGGAACTTTATTTCCTATGTACTGTACTATGTGGGAAAATAGATCAGTTGTATTAAGGGAATGGGATGAAAAATGTAAATAGAAAGGCCACCTGTAAGTTTTGATGGCTGCACCATGTGTCCTTTCAGATATGTGGCTTGAAAGCCACTGGTTTATTGTAGTATGCTTGTGTGTATCATATGAGTGTGCTTATTGGCCTCTGTATGTGTGCTGCACATAACTCTTTACTACATGTATGTAACTTGGTGCTTTGTAAAGCGCTTAGGATTACAGTGTGTATGAAATGCACTATATTATATAGTTAGGGTCTGTTCTGCATATCTTTCCATGCAAACTGCACAGCTTTGTTACCACAGGTCAAAGATCATAGAATGCTGTTGCACTTGTCTGTGGTGTAATAAAATTTTGATAAGAATGGAAATTCAGTGCCACCTGTGATTTGTTCTTCTCACAAATGTTGTCTCCCCTCACAACACATGCACACATAGACCCAAACACAGACACTTTCTATTTTTTAATTTTAACTAATAAACCCACCCTGCACCTAGCTGCTAATGCCCGACCCAGTGCCACTGATAGTGTTTTGCTTTCAAAATCATTTAAAAAGAAGCTTACAAAAATGAAAGGAACTGGGAAAGAAGCATGAGCATGATCTGCAGTATAACGTATTTTGTGAATCCATGTTGATTTAAATGGAAGCACATAAGTGCAGATCTTGCACTCACACATCACCCAGGTCTTCCTTTTTTATAAAGTACATGTTTTTTCAAATGATTTCAAAAGCAAATAAACTGTAAGTAGCATGGCAAGAAGTATTAGCAGTTGGGTGTCGGGTGGATTTATTAGTATAAAATTTCCCAAATTATGTGCCTTTTGTGTATGTGTGTGTGAGGGGGGACAATGTATTTTTTTAAGATAAAAAACATATCCAGTCTAGTAAGTGAAGCACTTTTCACCACCAAAATCGTGAAAAGTGCTTTACTTACTAGATTGGATCTGACTCCAATTGAAAACGTCTGATTAGCATATGGATGAAAAAACGAAGCTGCAAATAATTTTAACGCAGCAAACACCTCATTGACTGAATCCTAATTTGTTCAAGATGGCAAGCAGATTGACTTCAAGGATTTGCTCAAGATGGAAATCGGTAACCACCATATTGACAAAACTTCCGGGATTTGTTCAGGATTTTCAACTGCCGCAATTGAAAACTTCCAGGTACGCGTTGTGGGGGGGGGGGGGAACTTGCAGAAAAACCATGCTGCCAAGCATTAACTTCTAATTAACGGAAGAGACAATATAAAATAGTAATTAAGAAGTGAAGTGGACATATATTATACTGTTATAAGTAAGTTTACTGTGTGCTGAAGGTTAAAAACATTGTTTTAAAAATGACTACTTTTTATTGCGGACTTACACCAGGAAAATAAATAAAATTATATGAGATGTAATGAATTTCTGAGTTTTTTTTTTTATCAGGTGCTAAACAATGACAATTTATAAGTGCAATGACCCACTCCAGACTATGGGTATACCTGGCATTAATGCACTTCCCAGTTGGTTAGAGGATACTCAGGCTAGCGCCCTCATGCCTCATAATGTAACTGGGGTGAGCATTAATGCCTGGTATACCCACGGTCTGTCATGGGTTATAGCTTACATATACCAAATTCTAGTCTATTATGTTTATCTAAACTAAACCTGAAAATGCTTGCAGCATTTTGGGGCATTTTGGGGTACCACCACCTGAGTGGCTCGGTGTCTTCAAAGCTATTTCACTCCAAGGATGTTCTTATTGTTAAAGCAGACAGGGGACCACACTTCCAGGAGTAACACCAGTTTGTAGAGGTAAAAAAAAAAAAACAGACTGGATCAGTACCCTCAATTGTAGAAACATTTTATTATGTTATCGCCACACAGAGAGCACACATAGTCAGCACTGCCCTTACCTGGTGCTTTAGATTTAAACTCATTTTTTCAACAGGGGGCCCCCTGACAAAGAACATAACTGAGTTTATGTCTGAAGTGCTAGGTAAATATAGCGTTCTCTGTGTGGCTATAACCAGGGCAAACTGGAAAACTGCAGAAAAGGTTACCCAAAATTGTGGAGCATTTTGCAAAATTTGTGGGAAATTGTGGGGGTTCTACTATATCCCTGAGTGCTTCACAATAAATCTGTTAATGTTTTCTGCAGCATATATTATTCAGTATAAATTTCTAAATGAATACACTGACACCTGAATATGTTTAAAACATAAAGAAAAGTTTATGTTCCTAATAAGAATACTAAACTGATAAACTATCATAAGCATTGCCTATCTTCCAAAATTTAAAAGCATCTGCCTCATACAGTGCTAAATAGATTCTATAAAGTGAGCCACAGCAAATAAATATTGAATAAAGCCAGAAGAATATTTTTTTTTGTTTCTGGCTGTAGAATAATGAAGCCTAATCAACAACTGTTTACAGTGCTCTGCCAGCTATTCACCCACATTGGTACAAAGAAAAAATAAGCAGACAGAGTGGTGAATAATTGAGTTTTAGTAAAACGTTGTTAAAGTGTTTAATGGTCATAATTTGTACTGTTGGTACTTTACACTAGTTTTGAAATCACATATTTAAACATTAAATCTGGGGGTTATTGGAGCTGGCAGTATAATCTAGAGGTAAGAGTAACAAACTGTGAATGAGCTGATGACATCTAGCAGACCTGGGTTTGATTCCCACAACCTCCACTTGCATACCGTGTGATTCTGAGCAAGTCACTTAACCTCCTCAGTGTTCCTGGGTTGTACCTGAAAACAGGCACTTGTGTCTGGTGGGCCTTACATGGTTACCAAAAAGTGCAAAAAAAAAAATACCAATATATTTTTACTGCATCATACAGTAGTCAGGGTACCCTGTAATTTACCTTTGTTTTAATCTGGCTGCAATGATTTTGTTTAGTTAAAGATAAATGTTCAGATACATTTTGTGTTTTATAAGCTTGTTTTTAGACTTTAGTCAGGTTTTTATTGTAGTCTTTGCATGTGAACATCTAGGGGGTAGTTGCCAAGAGTGAGATCTCTGTTACCAACTAGTTTATTCAAGTTTAAAATCATCAGGGTCATCCAAAAAATCCTTATCTGTTTGAATCAAAACTAATCTGAATGAAAGTATGCTCATAAGGAATAACTTGCCCTGCCACTTACAAAAAGGCTTCATAGTTAGCACCCCATTTGAGTGAATGGGATAATTTGCACCTTTTCTCCCATCTTTTGTTTCAGTCTGTGTGTCAACAAAAAAATTTCTGATAGACTGCTTCAACACAAAACAAATGTTAAGTGTTTAAGTGTACTTATGCTTGGCCAGTGGATTTTGAAACCAAACAAGACAAAGATTCAAAAGAAATCAGTGTCACATAAAACCCTTGCTCTACCTTGCACTGCATTGTTTTGGCCAAACTTAAGTCTGCATGCAAAATTGTCAATATATTGAGAGTATTTTATTAAAAATGTTAATACTTTTTACACAGTTCAATATAAAAACTCAAAAATTGCAAGAAATTGCGGAACATGTCAGTTTTTGCGGAGAATGGTGAAAATTGTGGATTCCGTAAAAAAATTGCTGGCCCAATTTTCCAGTGGCCCTGGCTATAACTTAATAAAATATTCCTGCAATTGGAGGTACTGATCCAGTCTGGGTTTTTTACCTCTACAAATTGCTATTACTCCTGGACTGCAGTCTCATGCCTGTCATTCCTCTAGATTTGTTGAAATGGCACAAGTACACCATCAGCTGTGGCAGGAGCTTTGACTAGTTTTCACTCAGACTCGCCACTCTGAAGCAGCCATGTTGGCTCTGACCAGAGTTTGTTGTTTAAACTTTGGAAGTCCATCCTGTGGAATCTGTATTAAGCTCTCCTAAAATAACTTGATTGTTCTATCTTCCTTCTGACATTTCACTGCTATGTCTTCTACCAGGGATCTATCCGGGTTGGAGAAAGAATCTGCCTGGTTCCAGACCAATTGCTCAGTTGTAAATGGGCAAAATAATCTGCTGAGTTGAGATTGTACTGAGCCCTCAGTGACTGGAGCATTCTCAACCCCTCATCATGTAAATCAGAGATTTTGTACAGGCCCATAGACATCTATCTGCTTAATCCCTTAGTGGCTGATTTCTATGGGAGCTTGTATCCCCAGAGTCCTCTCTGGATTACAGCTAACGGGGAACTTCTTTGCTCATGCTGGACTAGCTTATGTGCTGAGAGCCAGGCTCTTGCCAGGGATTGATTGAAAGGGTTTGCTACCTGTTGTATAATGTCCACTTTCAGGGCCAATGCCAAGATTGTGGACATCACATGCATCTCCCTCCAGGGACACCCGTGCAAGCCTCTCTTCCCCCTCCATTTATATGTCCTTGAGGAGGCCAGCTGTGAAGCCAGGTAGTGACATTAAAAACTGGGCAAGTCCAGGTCACCTTCTTTACATGGCCTCTGCAGTGCCACCTGCCTGACCCTTGCATTCTTGCCTTGCCAGAGGAAATTACTGCTCTGAAAGAACTTAAGGGGTAGCTGGATGGACAGCAGCACCTGGAACATGCATAGGCATTTCAGGAGAAAGCACACTTGGATGGAGTTAATCCTGCCAGTTAATGTATAGGAGAGTGATACCCACCTTTCACATTCTATTTTCAGATTTTGCAGGATTGGTTTATAGTTAATGGACCTGATAGTGGAGAGTTTTTAGGGCAAGAGTACTCCCATGTACTTGATTTGTTTAGCGGGGGTCAGTTGTGCACCTGCCACCTGTAGTGGAAGTCTACTCCCACCCCCATCAGCATCCATTCACATCTAGCCCAGTTTATTTTATGGCCAGATACTAAGTCCTATATTGCAAAAATCTGTGTCAGGACCTCTAGTGCCTGCTCTGGGTGGACAAGGAATAGCAGGATGTCATCAGTGAACAGTGAGATAACATGATGAGATCCTTCAGTTTTCAGCCATTCTATCCTGCTGTGAGTCCTTATTTCTATGACTAAGGATTCTACCAAGAGAACATATAACAGTGGGGGACAGTGGGAAACCATGTTGGACACCTGTTGAGAGGAAGAACCTAACAAAGAGATAACCATTGGTCAGGATCTCTGCTCTTAGAAACTTGTATAGTGTTGCTGTTCAGGAATGTATGAGTGGTCCCAACCCAGACCTGGTCAGATCTGCAAAATGAAATGCCACTCTGTGGCCAAATGCTTTTTAAGAATCTAGAGAAAGAACACTAAGTCGAGGACCCTCCCCTAACCCATCACCACATGATATTTAAAGTTCTTCATATGTTAAATCCAGCTTGCTAGCCCTGATGAATCTCACCTGGTCACTACGTATCACTAGGAAAAGTGTCTCATCTAGTGTGGCAGCTATCACCTTAGCAAGCACTTTTTAGTAAAAGCATAGAAACATTTGTTGGCAGATAAGGACTGCTAGGCCCACCCAGTCTGCTTTTTTTGTCCCTGTCTATACTGTCACTGTAGACCCTAACTGATCTCCAGCTACTTCCAGTAATAGTTGTCTTCCTTACACAGAGATATTGGGTGGTAGGAGCCACGCAGTGTTGGGGGCTTCCCTACTTAAGTAACACTGTTATGGTGGCCATGTACTGTGATTGGGGGACTTGCCCATTGGTTAATGCATTATGGACCATGCTATTCATTGGGCTGTCTGTGCAGTCCCAGAAAGTTCTATAGAATTCTCCTGGGATCCCATCAGAGCCAAGGGCCTTACCTTTGGACTAGGAAAACACAGCACTCTTGAGCTTCTGCACTATTAATTCAGCTTTCCACACTCCCCTGTCAGTTGTGGAAATTTAGGTACTTCACCAAGGATCCAGAAGGGCCTCTGGGGTAGGAGCAGTGGTACTTATCTCAGAGGCGTAGAGCTGAGAATAAAACTGTCTGAAGGTATCCCCTATTATTTTCTGATTAACTATGCCATCTGGCTGTTTTATAGTGTTAATGGCCTTTTCAGCTTCCTTCATTCTGAGCTGGCATGCAGTTACCCCCCTTCCTATCCTCCTCGAAAAAGACTCTGGTGTGTGTCAGCAAAATGTCCCTTTCTGTTCTAGTTTAAGTGAGCTGATTGATCTCCCCCTTTTGTTTCTGCAGATTTCTCAGCACTGAAGGGGATCCAGTCTGCATGTGTATTTTTTTCTAATCCTGCTATCTCCTTTGTAAGGTCCTTTTCTTTTTGGATCTCCCCTTTAGTTTTATAAGAGGGACAGGAAATTGTCACCCTGTATGAAGGCCTTCAGAGCTTCCCACCTGGTGCTCTCAGTGATATCCACCAGCTTCTCACACTACAGGAATTCCAATATTGATTGAGTGATGTGGAGAAGAGAGGCTGGGTCAGTTAGTAGCCTGGGTTCTAGTCACCATATTTTTGAGTTGGGGCATCCCCCCTTGCTCCGGTTCCACCTTCACTGGGGCATGGTCAGAGGATATAATTAACTCCGCACTCTCTGGATCAGGAAAGAGGACATAAGGACCGGGTCTCATCTAGTCTACATGTGGTGGGCATGAGAGAAGAATGAACATTTCCTGTCAGTGGGGTCTACCAGGGCACTTTCTTCCACCAGTGAGTGTAATGCCGCTGAGCTTATTTATGCATTTATGAATGTACAATATGTATGTATGTATGCATTTATTTATGTATTTATTTGTTTAAAAGTTGATAACCGGGAAAGGCACACTGAGTCAGGGCTCATTTCAAGATGTGACCCAGGGGACAGGTAACAGGAGAAACATGTTACAAGTGTAGCACAATATACAAAAATACAAGTTAAAAGCCAACAAGTTTAACACAGGAGAGCTGGTACACTGAGGAAATAGCAAAAAAGTTGAGGACCAATTAAGGTACATCATTGTAGCGGCTGACGGTAAAGTAAGTAATCATAAAAGAAGGTCGGACACATATTACGCTTTGGAGAAAACAGGTGTGCAAGGAGGTAGTGGTAGGGGTGAAAATGCAGCCAATAAACTGCAGCAGCCACAGGAATGTTTCTGCAGTAGGTGAATGTGTGTAGTAACAAAAGGGCAACAGTTGAAGGACTGAACTGGGAAAAGGTGTACAGAGTTAGGGTGGAAAGCAGGAGCAGGAGGGTGCTGGTAGCTGCCTCAGGTGAAGTATAAAGGCATTGAGAGAGGAGGGATACTGTAGGTTGAGTTGAGATAGCAGGGAGGATAGATAGGAGGGCAGGCACCCAAACCAATATTTGGTGATGAAGGGGTTGCAGTGGGCCTGACATCATGACAGTGACGGGGGGGGATGGAGAGGGAAGTACAGAGGGTAAAGTGGTGGATACAAGGGGGAGAGTCAATGGTGAAGCAGTAGAAGGCATTGCATAGGGTATCCAGTCCGGTGAGGGAGGAGGAAGGGGCAACACCGCAGACTATATCAGCATAATCCAAAATTGGGAGCACCATTTTGGTTACCAGTTCCTTTTGGACCTGTAGGGGGAGGCATTCTGCGGTTCTGAACAAGGCACCTGTTTAGGGTAGAGTTTGGAGTGGATGGCATCTATATGGACAGAAATGTCAAGCTTGCTGTCCAACCAGACTCCTAGGCATTTGAACGTGGAGACCACTTCTAATAGGGTACCATTAAGAGTGGTGAAGATGGGGGAATGACAGCCTGACCAGTTTCTGGGAGCAGCAGAAGTTCATGGTCTCTGTCTTTTTGGTGTTGACCTTAAGTTGGTTATCATGGAATCACTGTAAAACACTGTGGAAGTCCTGCTGGACTGGACACAGCAGAAACTCTAGGACTGGATGTGTAGATACCTGTCATCCATGTACATATGGATGTTTGAAGAGACACACGCAGAGTGGAGGTAATTGAGGAAGATGGAGAAAAGAATTGGCCCTAGTACAGAGCCCTGTGGGAGTCCAGCAAGGATGGGGAAAGGGGAGAACAGAATGCCCCCCACCTGAACTGACTGTTGATGGCCTAAGAGATATGAATGTAACCAATCAACAACTTTGGTTGAGCGGCCGGCAGAGCACAGTTTGTTAAGAAGGAGAGGGTGAGACACCAAGTTGAAGGCTTTGGCCAGATCGCTGAAAACAGCTGAGGTGATGTGGCCCTGATTCATCCCTATAGGGATGGATTCAGTAACCTGCAGTAGGGAGGATGCGGTATAGTGGTGCTTTCTAAAGCCAGACTGGAAAGGTGAGAAGATGTCTGAGGAGTGTAAGAAGTTGGAAAGTCTGGAGTAGATGAGATACTCCTGGAGCTTAACAAGGGAGGGGAGACGAGAAGAGAGATAAGCCAGTAGTTGCCAGGGGAGGAGGGGTCTTTCCCTTTATGTAGGGGGAGTGCCTTAGCAATTTTCCAGGCTTGGGGAACCATGCAGTGGGAAAATGAGAGTTTAATGATGTGAGCTAGGGGGGAGACGCTGGCTGAGGTCAAGATGTATAGAAGCTCAGAGTCCAACCCATCAGTGCTGGACTTGGAGGGGTTGAGGTAGGTGAGGGCAAGTAACATTTTATGGGAAGTGATATCCATTTGGTGATGATAGAGGAGTAGGGTTAGGAGGGACTTGGGAAGGGGGACTAGAGTGGAAGGGTAAGGTGCAGATGGTAAAGAAATTATTGAGATGGCTAGCAACTGACGTGGGGACTGAGAATAAGAAGCCATTTATCAAGAGGGGATTCCTGGTTTGAGGGGACAAACCATCCATGACTAGGAGATATTGAAGTCAAGATTCACTATCAGTGGGGCAGGGAAGTCTGTTAATGTTACTGACAGCTGGTGGAAAAAGTCAGGGTTTTCATAGTTGGAAACTGCGTTAAATAAAGCAGCTCCAGTACTTGTCGTGCAAAGTTAGGAACAATAATGTTCATGCAAAAAAGGCGCACTGACTCCAAATACACCTTCAGTGGGTTTTTGTTTCAATCAATTGCAAGTCCAGCACATCTAGTTTGTTGTTAGAAGTGGAATCTCCAACTAAATGCACCCACCGGTTTCGTGCTTGCAAGCTTCCTCAGGATTGGGGCATTTAATTGGTGTTTTCACTTCTAACAACGGGCTAGATGTGCTGGACTTGCAATTGCTTGAAATAAAACCTCCACTGAAGGTTTATTTGGAGTCAGTGCTGCTTTCTTTGGATGAACATTTTCATAATTGGAGCCATATACTGAAGCCAAGTTATATGTATCTGTGCTCAGGTGTATCTCTGTCACCTCTAACCACACCTGCACATCCACCAATTTTCTGCTGACTTGTGCCCCAATCCTGGATGGTGATCAGCTGGTTTTACTATGTGAGTAAGCGCATGAGCAAGTCTCTTCATTTGGAAGAAGGCAGCTGGCCTTGGAGGAGGGCGGGCTGTGTCAGCTGCTTTCTCTTTCCATTTTAATTCAGGTGTTGGTGCAGGTGTGAGATGCAGGGTGCTGCTAACTATGAGGGGGGATGATCAGAGTTATGAAAACCTCGGTGGTCAGCCATGGGGGCTGGTGGGTAGTGCTGGTCGCACATCCTCGTACTTTTTCTTATTACTGGCAGCAATGGTATTTAAAAAATGTGTGTGTGTGCGCGTGTGTGTGGGGAGGGGACTCAGGAGGGTCGGAATTGGGTGCTAACTGAGGGTGGGGGTTAGGGACTTATGTACCTTACTGAAATTAGGTTAGGGAAGAGAATGGGGCTGCTTTTTTCATGTTTAAAGGTGTTTCCCGAATAGGGGACAAATAGTAAACTATTTGTTATTCGGCATCCGAATAACGAATAATCCATTATTCGTGGTATTCAGGAAATAATATTCGTGATATACACAGCCCTAATATAAGGGTGCACAGTGATACATACAAATAACAATATGTGAGAGAGGTACAGTATGATTATACAGAAACTCATTAAGGGTAGAGCCAGCAAAAGTTGTCAGTGCAAGTTTTGACAAGTACAGATATGGTAACAAGGAGTTCAGGTAATGGTGTTTTCAGTAATGAGTTAGTTCTTAACAGGGTACATTACTAACTTGATTCACTGGAGGCAGACAAGGCTACTAGACTCTGAGACCTGTCTTTCCAACTCACTAAAAAAAACATTTGCCCCGACCTCTAATGTTATATAATATGATTTTTGTGCACTTGAAACACATTCTATATAACTGAATGCTTCTTCAGTTTTGTCCCATTCTTAACACAGCATCGGGGTATACAACTGTAGAACAGCAGTATTATGCAAATGATTGGGGTCAACATGCAGATTTTTTTTTTATGCAAGGGCAACAAACAAGGCCGTGGTGTACATAACTGTGCACAAATGTTATTTTCCTAACTACTTTCCTGGGAGTAAGGACCCTTCATTAAGGGTCTGCTGAAGTGGGTGGAGTTAGGCATAAGTGGTCATGATTCACAAGCATAACATAGACAGTATAGGCAGTTTATACTGTCATGAATCTTTTTTTCCTAAATGTTTTGTTTTAATTTTTGGAGGCTCTGCCTCCACCCCGTCACCTTGTTTGCAACATAAAAAGGGGACAATCTCCCAAATAAAACATTTACAAAATGTTAAAAAAGGATATGCGCCTATATAAACTGTCTGAAGTCTGTGTTCATGAGCCAGTAAACTCCACCCACATTCTGCATAACTCTGTCCACTTTGATCTTCTGGGGGGTCCTTATTTCTCCACTAATACAGGTGTGCCTAGGATAACTTTAACATGTAAACTGATAATGCCTAGCAGTGTAAACCCCTGGAATGTATCATCTCTGTGTGATCCATAGCCTAAACAACAATAACTTTGGTAAAGGGTTAAAAACAAGCATTTGTTAATGCTGAATGTTTGCTTGCTGGTATTAGCATTGGAAATGCAGGAGTTAGTCAGATGCAGAGTAGGAATGTCAGTGAAGTATTGAACTTCATGCCAACCCCACCTCCAACCTGTAGAGACGGACAGGCATTGGGGTATGCGTTTGGGTTGTCGCCCATAACATTCATGCCATTTCACCTCACCCTATCCTGCAGACACCAAGTGTTGAGGTGTGCCTCAGAGTGTTCGACTTTACAGTCACCACACTCCATAAGGACATACGCTGAAATGGGTGCTATATAGGAGATTGGGGTGAACTCTGGGGCCAAAGAGTCCAAGGCACACCTCGATGCCTGTCACTGGCTGCAGGGTTGGGGGTGGGGGTGGAACGGCATGAGCATTACAGTTGGCAATCCAAAGGCACACCCCTGATGCCTGTCAGTCTGTACAGGGTGGGACGTTATGGTTAGAAACCCTAATGCCCCAGGTGCTTGTTGGTATTTGCACTAAACATTTTCAACATGGCCTTTTTGTGACCCCCACCTCATGAAAGCATTTGGGACCTCATCTCATGAACAGTGGCACTGTGAGTTATTCAATGTGTCCTGAATTTTGAGTCCCCACAGTGATCGTGCCATTGTGTGCCAGATGTACAAAAACACAGATCGGGCAAGATGGGAAGAATGACAGCTGCACCATTCATAGGGTGGTGTGAAGAGATGGCAATGTTGAAAATCAGTAGTGAAAATATTAAGAATGCTAGAACTTCCGAGCGTACGTGGAAACTGCAATGCATGCACGTAACACAGACATTTAGTGGAATTATTTCACCAAATTTTCAACATAGACATTTTGTGACCTCTGCTCATGAATACTGTCAGCATGATTTTCTTAATCTGTCCCGAACATTGATTTCCCACAGTAACCGCGCTATTCTGCGCCAGATGTGTAAATGCATATTTCAGGCAGGATGCAAAAAATGGCAGCTGTACTGTTCATAAGGAGGTCTGAAAAAATGCCAATGTTGAAAATCTGGAGTGAAAGTACTACAAATTTGCGAAGTTACGAGAGTGCGTGGAAGCTGCACAATGCATGCTTGTAAGACAGTTATTTTATGGACGTTTGTCACAAAATTTTCAACATAGGCATTTTATGACTTCTGCTCATGAAGAGTCACTGTGATTTTACATATGAACATACATACATATGAACATATGAATCTGCCAACAGAACAGACCAATTAGTGTATCTAAATCTGCTCGAGTGTGCAACTAGCACCCTAGATTGCAGCTGCCCCAGCCTTCTCCCCCTCAGTTCCTCCCCCGCTTGTCCCAGCCCCTGCCCCCCTCACTATTCCTCTTGCATTATCCCAGTCCTTTTTAAATCTATTGACTGTCCTACATGTTACCACTGCCTCTGGCAGCGCATTCCAACTAGACACCACCCTATCAGTGAAGTAGTGCCTCTTCATTTCTTTCTTGAAGCATCCCCCTTCCAGCCTTAGTCCATGCCTCCTTGTCTCTTTTCCACTCCTCAGTTTAAACACCCCCTTGGTGCTAGGTTTATTTACCCCCCTCAGGTATTTAAATGCTTCAATCATATTCCCCCATCCCTCCTCTCCTCCAGTGTGTACATGTTCAGCTAATTCAGGCTCACTTCATATTCCTTTCCTTCCATTCCCTTTAACATTTTTGTTGCCCTCCTTTGCCCCCCCTCCAGTAACTTTATATCTCTCCTCAATTATGGCCTCCAGTATTGCACACAGTACTCCAGGTGCTGTGTGACCAACAATGATCTGTAGAGAGATAGGATCACATCCCAGTCCCTCTTCTGGTTCTTAGGCCTGAAGTGCATCACCTTACACTTGTTTGCATTGAATCCTAGCTGCCACTTCACCAACCATGCCTCTAGTTTGGTTAGGTCCCCCTGCAGTTTTTCCCATCCATCCTCTTTGTCCATCGCTGCCCCAGTTTGGTATCATCTGCAAACAGATTAACCCTGCTCCCCAGTCCATGTGCTATATCAGAGAGAAAGAGCCCAAATAGCACTGGGCCCAGCACTGGCCCCTGCAGCATCCCACTTGTTACTGCTCTAGGTGCCGAGGGCTCCCCTCCAACCACCACCCTCTGCACCCTTCCCTGTAACCAGGTCTCTATCCATTTAGTCAGCTTTTTTCCCAACCCCACTGCCGTCACCTTCCCCCCAGTCTCCCATGAGGCACTGTATCAAAGGCCTTACTGAAGTCCAAGTATGGGACGTGTACAGCATGGTCCCTGTCCAACTCCCTTGTCACCCAGTCATAATACTCTATTAGGTTGGTTTGACAAGACCTCCCTGAGACGAACCCGTGTTGCCGCCCATCTTGGATGCCATTACAATCTAGGAATGCCACCAGCCTCTGCTTCAATATCGCCTCCATAAGCTTAACCACTATGGACGTGAGATTGACTGTCCAATAATTTCCTGGCTCCTCCCTAGGCCCACTCTTGAGTATGGGTACCACATGGGCCACCCTCCAGTCCTGGGGCACATACCCTGTTTCCAGGGAGGTGTTGAACAGATCTGCCAGTGACTCAGCCAACAGCTCCGCCATCTCCCTCAGCACCCTGGGGTGGATGCCATTGGGACCTGGTGCCTTGTTCACCCTTACTGCCCTCAGTCCCTCTAGCACCTAGTCTCTGTGATCACTTTGTCTGTCACCCCCCTTTCCCCACTCCAACCCATGCTGGCAGTGGACCATCCCTTTCCTTAGTGAAAACGGAGCAGAAGTACTCATTTAGAATTTCTGCTTGCTCCTCCCTCTTTTCCACCCAATCTGCTCCCTGCTTTATCCTCACAATATTTTCCTTGCACTTCCTCTTTTCCCTGACATACCTGAAAAAGTCCTTTCCCCCTCCCTTTATGCCCTGTGCTAACCTTAATTCCCTGGAGGCCTTAGCTTTTTTCACCCTCATGGCCACCTCCCTTGACTAATTCCTGTAAGCCTCCTTATCCTCTCCCTTCCCTGTTCTCCTGTACTTCCAGTATGCAGCCCTCTATGTCCTCACCCCTTGCAGCACTTCCTTGTTCAGCCACCATGGTTTCTTGGCTCTGCTTTTCTTACTCCTGGCCCTGGTGCAGGGTACTGTGGCTTCTGTTAGCCCAGTTTTTGTGACTCCCCACTTTTGTTCTGCATCCATCCCCGGCCTTATATCCTGGAGTCTCTCTCACAGTATTGCTCCCATCCTTCCAAAGTCCACCCTAGTAAAGTCCATCACCTTAGTGCCTTTGCCTCTTGCCTCCCTGCCCAGCATGAGAATGAGCCACACTGTTTGGTGGTCGCTGCCCGCTAGTGGGTCCTCCACCCTTACCTCCCTTACCGCCTCCCCATTTGCCAGTACTAGGTCCAGGGTGCTACCAAGCCTTGTAGGCCCACTTACCAATTGCACCAGAAGGCCATCCTGGAATGCATCAACAAGCACCTGATCCATGGTATTGCTAGTGGCCAGGGTGCTCCAGTCAAACCCTGGTAGGTTAAAATTCCCCAGTATCATCACACTCCCCCTTCTACAGACCCTCCTTATCTGCTCTGCCAACTCCCCATCCAGTTCCCCGGATTGGGCTGGTTGTCTGTATGCCACTTCCAGCCTCAGCTTTCTGCCCTTGGAGTCCAGGAGTTTCAATCAAAGTGCCTCTGTCCTCTCCTCTTCTCCCTCGTCCATTATGCATTTGATCCCTTCCCTCACATGGAGTGCAACCCCCCCCCAACCCCCCGGTCCCTGCTGTATATCCTGTATCCCAGGATTGCCAAGTCCCAATCATGGTACTCTGTGGCCCAAGTCTCTGTCACTGCAGCAGTGTCTACCTTCCCCTCTGACAGGAGCACCTGAAGTTCTGCAATTTTGTTCCCCAGTTTTCTTGCGTTGAGAGAGACCACCTTCCACCTGTACCCTCCTTCTCCTCACTCTTCTCCTTGGTCTGTGTCCCTTCTCCCAGTAGTCTGCACCCTTTCTCCTCGTTATTCTTACCGAGTGGTGGTGCCTTCTGTATTACACTCAGACCACTCTGACCACCCCCTCCCAGGGTTACTACGCCTCTGCCTTTACCTATATCTCGGGGGGTGAGCTCATTAGGCTCCCCTGCCCAAAACTTTCTACCAACCTCAGTCTTTTGGCAACCACCCCAACTAGTTTAAATCAACCTTATTGGAGATATACCCCTCTAATCCCACCTTTAATTTTCCCGTCTCCTCCCTGCTCAAGTGTAGCCTGTCCACCGTGTACAGGTCACTATTCCTCCAGACCCTACCCCAGTTAGTCACTAACTCATAATTTTTTGTGTGGCACCAATCCCTCAGCCACTCAAACTCCTCGATCCTACCCTTCCTCCCCATGCTTGCACAAAGTATAGGGAGTACCTCAGTGAATGCCACTGACTCCCCCACGCTCTCACACTGCCTGCCCAACTCCTAGAACCTCCCCCTCACTACTTCCAGTCTCCCCCGCTAAGTTGTTTGTACCCACATGCAACAGTAAATGAGGTTTCTTTCTCCCCCTTGCCGCACATTTGAGCAGTGCCTGTCCCTCCTGCAGTCAACCCAGGGATAGCTTCAACCCAAATATGGCTGTCCTTCTGCCCCATTTCGCCCCTTTCAGTATAGAATCCCCCAGGACAAATACACCCCTGTCCCTTACCCCCTTTCCCTTCTAATTCCACTTCCAATACCCCAGTAGTCATTCTTCCCTGCCCCTTACCCCTGCCAGATGCCCTCTCTGTGACTTCTGTATCTGCACACCCTACTTCTGCCTCATCCCTTTTCTGTGCCTTATTCCTCCCATCCCCCTTGAACCCCTTCCCAGCCTGACTACTTTCTACTGGGGTTCCAATGTTGACCTCCCCTCCTCCCCTGCTAATTTCCAACCCCTATCTTATCACTGTTGTTGTCGATTTAGAGCCCCCGTTCCCTTCAACCCCGATAGTGATGCCCCTCCCATCCTTACCCTTCCCATAGTCTTCTCTCCTCCAGTCACCCCCTTCCTTACTAGCCCCCTTCTACCCTTTCGTCCTGGCTATCTCTTCCCCTACCTGTTGCCATCCCTCTCATGCCCTGCTTGTTCTGCCCCCTTCAGCATGTTCCTGCTCCCCCCTTCCATAGCAGAGGCTCAAATCTATTCCTAGTCGATACCCTCCCACATCTCTTCCCCTATCAGTTCCCCCTCCTACTTGTTCCCTCCATGCCCCCATGTCCCACCCTTGGTCCCTCCCTACCCACAGCTATCTGCTCTCTCCCTTGGTACTCCTTGTGGTCTCTTCCTCCCCCATCAGGAGGCCACCTCCCTCACCTTGGGCATCCTCTCTTCTCCTCTCTTTTCTGCTAGTGTCTCTGATACTGGGGTCAGGTTCAGTCCCTAGTTGTTCTTCCCCCATCCCCCCTTGCCATCCCCTATTCCCCCCCTGCCAGGTTGCCTACCATACTCATCTGCCCTGCCACTTAGACTCCTTCCTAATCTCCACAGTTCCTCCCTCAAACTAGCCAGTTGTCTACACAGCATACACCCCCCATCCTCCAAGCCCAGTCCAGGATCATGGCGGACCCACACCCTGTACACCCAACCACCCTTCCAAAGATGCCTGCCCTATTGACATGCGGCACCTGCCCCATTTTGGCCCCCATCTTATGTTATGGGCTCTTACTCCTGGTTTCTGTACCCTACCACAACTGTTAGGGCCCTATTAACTCAAATTTCTATTTCCTCCCACACTAATCCCCCTACTGCCCCCTTGCCGACTGGGCTAATTCAGTCTCAAATCTTATCCATTAGATACTGTATTGCTGCAGCAATCCTAAAGCCTCCTTGTCCTTTTTACACCCCTCAGCTAACATACTTTTTGTTCTCAGCCCCCATAGTTTCACTTAGCCCAGTAAGAAATCGTATTGCACTCCAAGTATTATTCAGCTCAGTTAGAGAAATAAACAGAACAAGTAAATATGTATTATTATAGCAATCCTAACAGTATAGCACAGTACTTAGCTCAGTTAGAGAAATAAACAGAAAAACTAAATCTTTATTATTACAGCAATCGTTAAAGTATCCAATCACTGCTTTGTCTCCACCCCAGAGACCCTGCTGTAATATAGGACCACACAGGACCCTGGGCAGGTGGGTGGGCAACTCTAAAGTCCCAACAGAGCTCCATTGAGCTCGCTCACTTCCCCTCTCTCACTTGCTAGTTCTGTTTCTCCCTGCGCTGCAGGCTGCCCTTTTGTATTGGGTTCCTGCCTGCGTTGGCGCTTTTTCTGCCCACAAAGAAATCTGCAGTAGTCCCGACAGTGCTCCACTGAGCTCGCTCACTCCCTCTCTCTCACTCACTCGTTCTGTTTCTCCCAGTGCTGCAGGCTTCCCTTTTGTACCAGGCTCCTGCCTGCATTGGTGCCTTTTTCTGCCCACAAAGAAATCTGCAGCAGCCCAGACAGAGCTCTGTTGGGCTCACTCACTCCTCCTCTCTCACTCACTCATTCTGTTTCTCCTGGAGCTGCAGGCTGCCCTTTTGTACTGGGCTCCTGCCTGCATTAGTGCCTTTTTCTGCCCACAAAGAAATTTGCAGCAGTCCCGACAGAGCTCCATTGAGCTCGCTCAATCCCACTCTCTCACTCAATCATTCTATTTCTCCCTGTGCTGCAGGTTGCCCTTTTGTACTGGGCTCCTGCCTGTGTGGCGCCTTTTTCTGTCCACAAAGAAATCCGTAGCAGTCCTGACAGAGCTCCATTGAGCTTGCTCACTCCCCCTTTCTCACTCGCCCATTCTGTTTCTCCTGCACTGCAGGCTGCCCTTTTGTACTGGGCTCCTGCCTGCATTGGCGCTTTTTACTGCCCACAAAGAAATCCACAGCAGTCCCGACAAAGCTCCATTGAGCTCACCCACTCCCCTCTCTCACTCGCTCGTTCTGTTTCTCATGGTGCTGCAGGCTGCCCTTTTGTACTGGGATCTTTCTGCCCACAAAGAAATCTGCAGCAGTCCTGACAGAGCTCCGTTGAGCTCGCTCACTTCCCCTTTCTCACTAACTTGTTGTTAATCTGTCCCAAACACTGATTTCCCACTGCAACCTTTCTATTCTGTGCTGGAAGTGCGAAAACACATTTCTACCAGGATGTGAAAGATAACAGCTGTACCATTCAGAAGGAGGTGTGGAAAAAAGCCAATGCTGAAAATCTGGTGTGAAAATATTGTAAATTTGTAGTTACAAGGGTGCGTGGAAACTGCGTAATGCATGCTTGTAGCACAGTCATTTTATGGCCTTTTGTCACCAAATTTTCAACGTAGGCATTTTAGGGCATCTGCTCGTGAACAGTGTCAGTGCCATTTTCTTAATCTGTCCCTAAAACTCATTTCCCACAGCGACCGTGCTATTCCACGCCGGAAGTGCGAAAACACATTTTGGCCAGGATGTGTAAAATGACAGCTTACTGTTCATAAGGAGGTGAGGAAAAATGCCAATGTTGAAAATCTGGAGTGAACATATTACAAATTCACAAAGTTATGAGCGTGCTGGGAAACTGCGCAACGTACGCTTGTAAAACAGTCATTTTTTGGATTAGGCTTTTTGAGAGCCCACGTCATGAACACTGTTGTTTTATTAATTGGTCCCAAAAGGTGATTCTGCACAGTGACCATGAAATTCCCTTTCGGGACTGAATAGTGCCATGACAGTGACTGAATTCATGTGGAAGGGTCCCAATAACTTCATGTTGAAAATTTGGTGCCAAGATTCCCAAAAATGCCTGAGATATGCCCCAAAGTTGGAAAAACCCTATTTATGCCATTATACAGCTTACCGGCATTTCTTCAGTTCATGGTCAGCTTTGTAGAGTGCAGACATGTTCCCGGTCCACTGAAGATCATCGTGCTGGGCTCTGGAGGCAAATATGGTGTGAGGGAGTGTTGGGGTGTGGTGAGGCAGGGTGCGAAAAGGTTGGGAGCGGGTTGGTGGAGGGGGCAGGAGAGGCCGTGAGGGACCATTTTCTTATTTTACAGTTTTTCTTTTTTTGCAGGTGTTGTTTGGTACACTGGGGTGGGCTCCCAGTGTGCCGCCTACATTTGTGGGGAGGGAGACCAAAGCCGATGGGGATTGGGCCCCCTGTCAGCACAGAAATGGGTGGGGGGTGTATGATGGCGGATTGGGCACCTCGGGCACACAGCAGAAATCGAGGGTGGGAAACAATGCCGATGGGGAGTGGGCTTCACCGTCTGCAAATTGAACTGGGAAGGGATCAAGCCAATGGGGAGTGGCCCCATTGGCAAAGAAAGACTGTTGGGGGGTGCATGATACGAGGGGGATTAGGCACCCCCTTGGCACACAACACAAACTTGGGGGTGGGGACATTATGCCAATGGAGACTGGGCTCCCATTCAGCAAATGAAGGGGGTTGGGGGCATGCCAACAGAAGGATTGGGCACCCCCATCGGCTCTGAGGCAGTGCATAGAGCCGCCATGTTCCTGGTACTGTTACACCAGGTGAGGTACCACTCTGCAGTGATGGGTCGCTCCCTCATTGCAGCGGAATTGCTGACGCTACAATGATGAGGGAGCCCTTAATTGCTGCCGCCAAATTGTTTCAAGTTGGTGGCACTTCTGCAGAACCAGTGTCATCAGCACATTGGGCCTGCAATGGGTGCACACTGCCAAACCCACAAATGCAGTGCTGGCATTGGTCACCACACTGCCGCACCTCCACAACCTGCTTCTCTCCTAAGCTGCCGCATAATATTTCTTGTGCATGCACGCAAGCAAACATAAAAACAACTAAATTAAGTTGCAGAACTCAGCTTATGTGACCACCAATATTTCTTGACTATGCCAGGCATATGTGAAGGCCTTGACAAAGTGCCCAACATAGGTATGAAATGTTAGTGGTTGCATAGGGTGAGTGCTGTGTAATTTATGCATTAATAAATATTTTATAGCCATATACTAAAGTTTTGTTTTTTATACTAGTACACTGTGCAGCCCAGCTCCTTTCTGTTGGTTGGTTGGTTGGTTGGTTGCTTATTTTTGCTGTGGTTTTCAGTGGCTGTTCCTGTGGCCACCCCCTTGAACCTTTTTCCGTGTTCTGCATGCATTCAGGATATTTTATTATCACATTTGATTTCTCCCACAACCCTTTGAGATGCTGCTGGCAAGGACCCAAGGCTTGCACACACATGTGAAGCATGACTACTTGGGAGTCAACTGCATATTAGGGCACCAAGTTCAGTTCTGCAAAACAATCTAACACCTTGAACTTTGAGTGTTCGATTTGTTTGTACTATGAACTTTAAAGGGAAGTAGGTGGGCTTTTGGTTTGACTGATTTACCCTGGTCTGAGTGGTGCGGACCAGACAAACTAGTTGAACTGCAAACCACAGTTCGCACCTAAAACAGTGAACTAGGGCACAGTGTATGTCACAATTTGGAGATGGAGCTAGACTCAGCTCAACGATGTGAGGCAATGTGAAAGCTCACTCACATGTTCATTGTCGGGTTGTTAGAGAGGTCAGGCAGAGCTGTGATTCTTCTAGTTCAATTAGCCACACAATTATCTTCAAAAAGCAACACTAGCAGGGCTGCTGAAGGGATATTTAGGAGGGAAAAGAAGAGGAAAAACAAGCATTATTCAATGCTGTATGTTCACTGCTTGCATTGCTGTTGTACCAGGTCTTGTTTTTACACATTCGTATGATATATTTTCGTAGGACAGACCAAATGAGATGCAATATCTTATTTTCAGTGGTGTTCTGCCTTTACACATTTTTAGATTGTATTTTGCCAGGATATGGCAGCTGAGAGGCAGTATCTAATTTTCAGTGGGTTCCTAAATTTTGACCCCAAATTTCCAATAGTGTTTGTATGATCTGACATTATGATCAAGATAGGTGGAATTTTTAAAATATTATCCAAACGTTGATTTCACAGTGCAAATGTGAAAACAAGTTTCGGAAGGGATCTGAAAAATGGCACCTGCCAAGTTCAGGAGGTGGAGTAACATAATGGATATGTTGAACATTAGGGGCCAAAACCTGTAAAAATAAAGGAATAATTCAACATTTCCTCATAACTTAGATGTTTTTTAACATTTTGACCCCACATTTTCAACAGTCTTTTTATAACCACTTCTTCTGGACATGACAAGTGTCATTTATAAAATAGTGGCTGACATGTCATTTTGTGCCACTAGTGTGAAAACACATTTTGGCTAAGATCTGAAAAATTATATCTGTCGCATTCATGAGGCAGTGTAAATAAATGGCTATGTTGAAAACTTAGGGTCAAAACATTGAAAATTATCAAAGTTATGACCGTGCATTGAAAAATGTCAATGTACGCACATATCTTTGTTGTTCTAGTATTTTTACCTCAAATTTTCAACATAGCCTTCTTATGATGCAATGCAGTATTATTATTACCCTACCTCATGAACAAGGGCAGAGAAAATATTTCTGCCAAAAAGGTGATTTCATGCCATAACCATGAACGCATTCATTCACAAATTGGATCTGTATAGTACAGTATGGCCTGCACGCCCATTGGTCCATGCAGTGAACCAATAGGCGTACAGATCCTACTGTATGCTGTCAGTTAGCGGGTGGCCGGGAGGCATGCGGGCGGGGTGCTGCCACCTGCTGCTGACTGGGGGGTGCTGGGAGGCAGGGGACCTCAGTGAGCAGGTAGGGAGGTGGCCCACAGGACCATCATGGCTTCAGCTGCTATGTCCACCCACGATCAGGTGATGGGGGGATTCCACTGGACCACCAGGGATGTTGATTACACTTATGCCCGTGATCGGGTGATGGGGGACCTTCCACTGGACCACCAGGGTTTATATATACGTATGCCCTCATTTGGGCAATGAAGAGCGGTCCACTGGACCACCAGGGAGTTCTTTTACTTATGCCCATGATCGGGCGATGGAGAGCAGTCCACTGGACCACCAGGGCTTATTATTACAGATGCCCACGATCGGGCTACAGGGCAGGGGGGCACAATGCTCCCTGGGCAGGGGGCTTAGGGTCAGTGTTTTGGGAGGTCGGGTGGCCACCCACAGCAGGCGGCTGCTGTGTTGCACCCTTCAATACAGCAGCCCACCAGTGGGTGTCCCCAACTTGTTCTCTGTTTGTACAGGCACAATTTTGCACCACCCTGAGCGGTGCAAGGCAGGGTTGTGCCTGCATATGTGCCGCACATCCTGGGCTGAATATCGGGATGTGCCGCATATGCATGGGCAAGCCTCCTGCACTTGCATCGCATACATTACCAATGCGCCCCGGTGCATCGGGAGTTGAGCTGCACAACTTTCCCCTTTGAATATCATGCCGGGGCACATTGGTGGGTTGCACATGGTGCAAACCTTTTGAATATCCCACCCTTAGTCTTCACATTCCCCCAAGTTGCTGTGATTCCTTCCTCCTGAGTTCTGAAACAGCCTTTTGCAGTGTGATCTGGGCAGTGGGTAGGGTAGCAAGTGTGTACCAACTGGCACTGTGCAGTGCCTGGCACCTGATAGTTGGCACTTTGGTGGCATACCATAAGCAAATAAATATTTTTTTTTTCTTTTTGTGGCAAGTTTCAAATTGAAACTCTTACTCTTAGCATTCCCCTAAGTTGTTGCGGTTTCATTCTCCTGCATCTTGAAGAAGCCTTTTGCAGTGCGATCTGGGCAGTTGGAAGGGCAGTAAGTGTGTGCCACCTGGCAGCATGCCAGTGCCAAGCCCCTGGTAGTTGGCACCTTGGTGTCATCCCATTAGAAAAGTAAATAAATAAATAACAATCCTCCATATTCCCTCAAATTGCTGAAGTTCCTTCCCCTCTCTCTCTCCTATGTCCTGAAGTAGCCTGTTTGTGTGTCCTGAACTGTGCTGTTGCAGTGTGATGTGGACAGTGGGCAGGGCAGCAAGTCTGTGTCAGCTGGCAGTGCACAAGTGCTCAGCCTCTAGTACTTGACACCTTGGTGGCATCCCATAAAAATTAAAATTTCCATATTCCCTCAAGTTGCTGAAATTCCTTCATCCTCCTCTTGAGTCCTGAAGCAGCCTGTGAATGTATGTCCTGAGCTGTGCTGTTGCGTTGTGGTCTGGGCAGTGGGCAGGGTAGCAAGTGTGTGCCAGCTGGCAGCATGTCAGTGCCCAACCCCATCCCATAAAAAGGTGAAAAAATTAAAACCTTGTCTACATTCCATCAAGCTGCTGAAGTTCCTTCCTCCTTCTCCTCTTCCTGAGTTGTGAAGCAGTCTGTGAATGTTGTCCTGTGCTGTGCTGTTGCAGTGTAATCTGGGCAATGGGCAGCAAGTGTGTACCAGCTGGAAGTGTGCTGGTGCCTAGCCTCTGGTTATTTTTGGTGGCATTCCATTAATAAAATAAAAAATAAAAAAAAAATAGAAAAAATAAAAAAAATAAAAAAATAATAATAAAAATAAAAATAAAGAGCTAAAATAAAACATAAATAATAACATAAATAACAAGCATTTGTCTATGCCGAATGTTTGCTTGCTGGCATTGGCATTGGTAGTGTAAGAGTTAAAGAGCTGCATAATAGGAATGCAATGAAGTATTGAACTGAAGCCAACCCCACCACCACCCTGCACAGACTGACAGGCATTGGGGTGTGCCTTTGAGTCGTCAGGCATAACGGCCACGCCATTTCACCACACCCTACCCTGCAGACACTGACAAGTGTCGTGGTGTGCCTTGGGGTCTTTGGCTCTTATGCTCACCCCATTCCATCAGGAAATATGGTGAGATGGGTCCTGTATAGGAGAATGAGGTGAACTTTGGGACCGAAGAGTCCAAGGCACATCTCAATGCCTCTCGCTGGCTGCAGGGTGTGGAATGGTATGAGCATTACAGGTGAGAATCCCAAGTCACACCCCTGATGCCTGTCAATCTCTACAGGCTGGGGCGTTATGGTCAGAAATCTTAATGCCTCAGGTGTAAGTTGGCATTTTCACTCCAAATTTTCAACATGGGTTTTTTGTGACCCCCACCTTATGAACAGTGGCAATATCAGTTTGTTAGCCGAAGGCTGATTTAGCACAGTGACTCGCCATTTGGCACCTGGTAGCGAAAACACATTTAGAACAGGATGAAAAATGACAGCTGTACTGTTCATGGGGAGTGCAAAAATGGCAATGTTGAAATTCTGCAGTGAAAATATTTAAAAAAACTTGTGTGAAGTCACGGGCGTGCGTAGGAAATGCATAGCGCACACCCGTATTGCAATTAGTTTGTGATTTTACAGCAGATTGTCAACACAGGGATTTTGGAACCTCCGCCCATGAACAGTGTCACTGTGATTTTCTTAATTTGTCCCGAACAGTGATTTCCCACAACGACCATGCATTTCTGCGCTGGAAGTGCGAAAACACATTTTGGCCATGGTGTGAAAAATGACAGCTGTACTGTTCATAAGGAAGTGTGGAAAAATGCCAGTGGTGAAAATCTGGACTGAAAATATTAGAAATCCATGAAGTTACGAGGGTGTGTGGAAACTGAGCAATGGTCACTCGTAACACAGTCCTTTTATGGACTTTTTTCACCAAATTTTTAACATAGCCATTTTAACACCTCTGCTCATGAACAGTGTCACTGTGATTTTCTTAATCTGTCCTGAACATTGATATCGCACACCGACTGCGCCATTGTGTGTTACATGCGCGGAAACACATTTTGGGCGAGATGTGAGAAATGACAGCTGTACTGCTCATAAGGAGGTGTGGTAAAATGGCAATGTTGAAAATCTGGAGTGAACATATTGAAAATTCGCGAACTTACGAGCGTGCGTAGGAACAGCACAACGCATGCTTGTTAAAGTCATTTTTGTGAATTTTTTCAATAAATTTTCAACATATGGTTTTTGAGGGCCTACCTCATGAACTGTGACACTGTAGTTTTGTAAATCGGTCCCGAAAGGTGGTTCTGCGCAGTGACCGCAAAATCACCTTTTGGGGCTGAGTAACGCCATGACAGTGACAGAATTCATGAGGTGGGGTCCCAAAAACCCCATGTTGAAAATTTGGTGAAGAAATTCCCCAAAATGCCTGAGATATGCACTAAAGTTGAAAAAACCCTATTTATGCCATTATACAGCTTACCGGCATTTCCTCAGTTCGTGGTTGGCTTTGAAGAGTGCAGACTTGTTCCCTGTCCACCGAAGATTGTCAGGCCAGACTCCAGAGATAAGAATGGGGTGACATGGGGGTGTGGGGAGGTGGATGCACAGAGGGTGGGCGCGGGTGGGGGAGGGGGTCAGGACAGTCAGCGAGGAAGGTTTTTTCAGTTTTTTTTTTTTTACTTGACAACACGGGACTTGTGCCACTGGGGTGGGCTTCCAGCATGGCAGCTGAAAGACTGTTTGGGGGCGTGGAGCCGACGGGGATTGGGCACCCCCATCGCCCATAGACTGTTGCCACGCTTGGGGTCGGCTCCCAGCGTGGGATCCGATAGTCTTTGGAAAGGCAGTGAAGCCAACAGGGGATTGGGCACCAGTCAGCCACAGACTGCACCCAGCGTGGCACCTGAACTTTGTTGGGGGGAGCGAGCACAGCCGACTGGGGAATGGGCACCCACGTCGCCTATGCAGTGTGTACGCGGAGGGGGCTCAAGAGCACTCAATATGCGTACGTGTGCATGTGTGTGTGTGTGTGTGTGTGTGTGTGTGTGTGTGTGTGGCATGCATGAGCACATGATATCTTGTCGCTGCTCACTGAAGCATAGCTCTCCCTTTCAACTGTAAGGCACTGCATTTTCAACTGCCGTCATAGACAGCTGCAGCATTAATTGGTGAACGGTGGCCGTGCCTGCAAACAAACTGACTGAATTGGAAGATGGGTGCCACACCTCCAAAAACTCAGATGATGGCACTATGTTTCTTGCACATGCATGCAAGCAAACATAAAAATCATCACCCACGTGGCTGGGTCTTGCAGCAAGCATTAGAAAATGGAACAACAGAAAGGCCAAGGAGATGGTGTCATAGGATTATCTAGTCACATCAGAGAAAAACCAGAGTGGAGTGGCTTGATCATAAACCCTCTGCCTTAGTGGGAACTACAAGCATAGAGGAAGATGACAGTAGTGGTCAAACAGTCCATAACATATCACACATTGTAGGAATCACTTGCAGTGGCACTGCAAGGGTTCAGACACAAGCAATCATTGTAAAAAAAAAGAATTAGAAAGGAATGTGTCAGGTAGTGACATAGGCAGAAGAGGAGGAGGAGCAAAGTGATTTGGTGGAGCTTAGGGACAGAGATACAGTAAATATACCCAATTAAAGTGATAGCAATAGAAGTTCTAGGAAGGAGAAGGTGGAACAGATAGAAGCTTGACTTGGGCAGGTGCAAATAAGAGATTAAAAAAAACAAAAGTGATAGTAAAATAATAAGGAAGGCCACAAAACAACAAGGGGAGAACACAAAAAACAAGCATCTGAAATGACAGCAGATAAAGAAGACAAAGGCAAATACAGCAGATAAAGAAGACAAAGGCAAAACTGGTGGCCCATTACACATGGTAGAGGAAGAAGAACCATTCCATGACTCTAAAGAACTGGTGGAGGAAGAACAGAAGGGTAATGATGTGGAAGCAGCCAATAGTAGCCTGCCTATTGGGCAACGACCGAAAGTGCCAAGAAGAAATACCAAACTGGTGACACCAATGGTGTGGGATTTCTTTTGAGTAGACAAAGAATCATGGACACATGTAGATTGTCTTTTATGTAAAGACAGACTGAGTCAAGTTAAAGACAGAAGACAGCTAGAAACATCTACCATGAAGAGGCATTTACTGAAGGCCAACAGATCTCAGTATTAGAAGGCATGCCAACGCACATCATCAAGAGTAGCACAACCAGGCAGTGAAGCTGATGGAGATGCTGATAGTGATGATGGCCAGGGGGAGGAGAACATGAGAAGACCAGGTAGAGAGGAAGAGGAAGAGGAAAGAAGTCTTTCAAGTGGTAGCAGATGTACAAGTCAGACATCTTTCATTCATCAGTTCTTTAACACATTGGGTCCCACATTTCTGAGGGACTGAAAATCCCCAGCCACTTCCACCATCATGGGAAGCAAAAATAGGAGCTTCAGTCAACTCTCACATCCTTGGGGGGAAAAAGCACTCAACTCTCACTGATCTAGCCGGTATCACATTATTATAGTGACTCAAATTGAGCAACTCAAGTCTGAGTGACTCACTTTAAGTATTTGTGATTTGAGCTATCCTAAAAAGGTAGTGAGCACGGCTAGAGCAAGTAGTTAGGGGGAGAAAACAGTGAAGGAATTGGAAGGCAAAGGACAGGAAGAAGAGGGTCCAGGCAGGAGGCAGGGTTCAGGTAGGAAGCAGAGGTATGTGGGCTGTGGTTTGGGGCTGTGCTGCAGAGTTGGCATTCTGGTGTGGTGGTGAGGGTGGCTGCCTGCAGTGAGAGATCCAGGGTTCGGTGCTTGGTAGGGGTAGGACTTTTGCTTGTTTTCTGTGTGTGAGACTTTGTGTTTTTTGGGGGTATGTTTTGTGTTCTTGTTCCCCCCCTCCCCAACATGCACCCCCCCTGGAGTTGAGAATAGTAATTTAGGGGGAGTGCAGCCCGCCCCTCGCATAGATGTGTTTTTTCCCCTGGTCATTGTTGTTGGGTTGGCCTGGGAGTGTACATCGCCATTTTGCATTTTGGTGATGTACACTCACTGTAATAGTGATTGCTGTTTTGCAATCACTATTATGACATGGGACCGGTCTATCCCCTGGAAATTGGCCAGAAATAAAAAGCCAAGATAACAGAGGCAAAAAGGTTAACAAGTGCAATTGCAGAAATGTTAGCCACTGACTTGCTGACATTCTCCTTTGTGAGCAATGCAGGTTTTCTATTGCTAATGCAAGTTGCAGTGCCAATATATTAAGTGACCAGCTATATCTACTTTTCTACAGTGGCTCATCCTGTTTTGTATCAGAGTTTCTACAAGACTGTGTCACATGACATGAAAGCATCATTTATTCCAACCGGTCACATCACCTCTGGCATGTGAACCAGTGGCTAGTCTACTAATTACATGGCAGTGACTGCCCATTGGGTCAGTTTCCCTATTTTGTTCCCCATCTTTTCCTCCTCTTCCTCTAGGTTTAGTGCAAGCAGCAGCAGTAGCATTAGCTGCAAGTCACTGGGGCCCCCAATCTCCACAGGCATGCAGCTTTATATATTGCTGGCTTTGATAATGGCCATCATTCAGAAAACGTGCTACACTTCCTTCAACAGAAATTTGATGAGTGGCTGGCACCACACTCATTAACACCAGATTTTATAGTATAAAATAATGCAAAGAACATTGTAAAGGCAGTTGACAATGGGGATTATACACATTCCATGTCTTGCTCATTGTATAAATCTGGTAATTCGGAGATTCCTAGATGAGGAAGGCGCCACTGTACAGACACATGTAGGTCTGGTCAAAAAAGTCTGTGGTCATTTTAACCATTCTATAAAGGCATGGAAGTTGTTACACAACATTCAGCAATGGAACCACCTTCCTCTCCACCACCTGAAACAAGATGTGCAACAAGATGGAATTCCACCTATTACATGATGGAATGGCTGCTAGAATAACAGGGCTATCCACCAGTATGCCATGGAACATGGTATTGACAAGGAAGAGATAATCAACTCAAATCAATGGTGCCTTATGGGGACCCTCTGCCCTGTGCTGAAGCTGTTTGATGAGGCCACAAGAGTGGTAAGTGTTGATGCAGCTGGTCAAAGCCAGGTACTGCCCTCACTGCCCTCATTAACCTGCAACTTCCTCCTATGAAAACTCAGTATGAAGAAAAGGAGGATGCCGCTGCTCTCAATCTAGTAGAAAGGATAAGATCATGTTTCTGGAATGACACATGCAGTTTAGAAATGCATACCAATGAAGTCTACAGTGCATTGTGGCCACTCTCTTGAACCCTCAGTTCAAAGACACATTTGAGCCATTCTTTGCACAATAATGCAATAAGGATCAGTAGTCCTATAAAGCCTGGCTTGTCCATCTGGTCCCTGGTATGGCACAAAACAAGAACAGGAACACAAATAGAGCAGAACACTCATCATCATCCCTTGCAATTGCACTAATGAGCCAGATGGAGGAGAGAGAAGAAGGAGGATCCCAGTGTGTTTCCACTGCTACTATTGAACATCACAAGAGTTACTCATTTTTGTCTACAAGTCAATCTGCTAATACTGCTTCTGCTACTGTACCCCCCCCCAAAGAAAAAGACAGCCATTGACGACAAACTGCTATGGGAACTACTGTCTGACTATGGTTTGATGAAAAAGCATGGCAAGTCACTTTTTGACACAGTGGTGCCTGAGATGTTGGCAAGCAAAATAGTGCAGAATTGTCTGGATTAGAATGTGCTACTAGCAGAAGACAATCCTCTATTGTCCTTGTGCCAACAAAAGACCATCTGGCCTTCTTTGACACACATAGCTGTCGAACACCTCAGTTGCTCACCTGCAAGTACATACTCAGAGAGAATTTTCAGTGCTGCTGGCAATATTAGTGTCAACAGGAGAGCATGCTTTTCGATCCAAAATGTAGAGATGCTCACTTTTTAAAAAACTTAACCTGCCCCTTTTTCCAAAGTCCTGTTTGCCATAGTTTATGGGTGATGAATCTCTTACATGTCCAGCTGGGCTAAATACAGAGAAGGAAGAGGAGGAGGTAGCTGGGGAGGGCTTCTGTGTCCATTAGCTTTATTAGAATCAGTAGCCTACACACACTGTGGAATGCTGCACTGTTGTTGTCACTCAGTCTTCTTCAGATTAATGTTGTGTGAATTTTTCGGCAGGTCAGTGCAAGCTGAATAAATAATTTTGGGGACAATGTTGCCCATGAAACCAGTGTGTACAATACTTATCCATGGCATAATGGGAAGCCTTGTCCTTGTGTGGCACTGTCCCAGTGGGTGCGCAATTTTTGGAACAGGTAGCCCACACTGTGGGATGTTGCATTGTTGTCTTCAGTCTTCTTCAGGTTAATGTTTTTGAACTTTTTCACATCTACACAGGCAGAATAAATAATTTTGGGGGCTACGTTGCCCATGAAAATACAGCGTAAAACACTTCTCTATGGTATAATGGGAAGCCTTGTCCATGTGTGGCACTGTCCCAATGGGCACGCAATTTTTGAAACCAGTGGCCTACACTGTGGGATTCAGTACTGATATTTTGTGGGCATATATACAGTAGGCCTTACAAACCATTTTATTTTGAACATTGTTAGTCACGTACTCATGTTTGCTACTAGCATTACTTATTTTTTGCATTGACTTAACGGATACAACGGATTTTTGGAACTAGTACCCCTCAATGTGGCCCACTGCATCATCCAGCTATTTTGGGTGCTACATTATTACAGTGCATTGTGCTATTCCCTTTAATCCCATTTTCTAATGCTTTTTAATAGTCAAACCAATGCAGACCAGTTTGCCTTTAAGAAAACTCTGGTGAACATTAAGTGGTTTGATGATCAAAGTTTGCATGGTCAAACTTTGGGAAGTTCACACAGTCCTACCACATATCACCTACCACTTGCTACCCTGGAGACATTCTGTGTTTCCTTGGGGTCTTCTAGGTTGGCACCAGGAAAGTTATTTGCTCTGAGTCGGGCTTTCCCCTGTCAAAAACTAAAATTTAATACGTATTTGTGTCAGAGTTTTGCAAGAACAGTTTAATCCAATGCATTCTGATGAGATTTCAGAGATAAGACTGGCATGCCTTTTAGGGGATATGTAGCTCTCTTCAAATAGACTATCCTTTACTAATTACAATCACTGTTCTTTTTTTGTTTCAAAAAGAAATCGAACAGCAAACAAATGGTTAAAAGATACTAGGCCCCATATTTAAATGCTATTAATAGCACCATGCAAAGGACAGCGCAGCACTCTAATTAGCATGCTGCCTTTCCAGAGTTATGTTTGTGTGTGCATAGCATCCCTATCTAGCTCATGCTGCATGTATGTCTATAGGGCTCTGGTTGGTAGCATTGCTCAAAGTGCAAAGGCACAGTGCACTACTGTAGAGATGTGCAGAATTTTCAAATTCCACTTCAGCTGGAATTCCCCAGAATTTTAGAAATTCCGCCTAAATCTGCAGAATTCTGTCTGAAGTGGAATTTGGAAATTCTGAAAGCAGAATGTTAAACATGGGATTATATTCTATAGATAATTTACACCACAGATTAATTTTCCACAAACCACGGAACAATATTCTGCTCTTTACATAGAAATGCTTTTTGGAATCCCGTGGCATTAAAAATGAAATTCCAAAAAGCATTTCATAAATGGAATTGCAATTCTGCACATTACATTCATCTCAACTCAACAGCCCCGTACTAGCAACAAGACTAGCAGAAGCAAAGGGGATAGTGAGCCCAAGTCAGATGAATGCCTTTGTTCCTGGCTGCCATAGTGAAACACCAGCATGCTAATGACCACGTAAGGCATGCAAAGTGATAAGAAGACATTTTTATGACATTATGTGGCCCTAAGCTGCTCTGTACATTGCCTCTGTTCCTTTGTATGTGTGTAGGCATTGCTCAGAGAGGTACTGGTGCCCCATCCTTTCCCCAAAACCCCATGCTAGTCATAGTCAATCACTGATGCTAGTGATCCTCCATTCATCTAATTGGCTTTTAAGAGAGATCCCTAGTGCTAGTGGTATCCTTCTCACTTACTTGCTCCACATTTAAGAAATATCACTGATGCTAGTGGTACCCCCTCCCTCACTCAGTTACCTGTTGTTAAACAATCACTCCCTGGTAGTTCGGTGGCCCACAACTCTTCTGGAGCCATCTTCTGTTGCCCAACCCCTTCCCTAATTGTGGCCTTGAGTTAATGGCTGGTACTCATATTTGCGTAATTATAATTGGAAGGCTATGCCTGTAGTTTGATAGGGTGAGCAACCAGCCACACCCCCTTCCTGACCTATATAAGCAGTTCTTCCTGGCCTCCTTCAGAAGCACTTTTTCTTTGCCAACCGGAGGCTCTGTCCATCTCTGCCTTATCCCATGGGGCCTGCAGGGTCTTTGACCCCTCTCCCAGCATCTGCCTCCCTCCTTTCCTTCTGCTTTGGACTCTGCTTGGTTTGCACAGGACTTCTGCTTGTTGTGTTTCTCCTGCTTTTTGGTTAGTATTGCTTGCCTCCAGCTCCTGCGTGCTTCTTTGTGTTGATTGTTTTTTCTGTTCTCCTGGTTTGTATTTTCATTTTGTGTTTCCTTTTTGGGGGCTTTCTAGTTTTCCTAGCATCCTGTTACCCTTTGCTTGTATTGAGATAATCCCGTGCCTGTGCTCTCAGGCTCACATTTACTCAACTGATTTTGCTAACCCTCAGTTCACTGCATTGTTATCTGTATCCTTTAGCTCAGGCTCCTGCTTTCCTGCCTAGCAATCCTCAGTTTTTCTGCAATTGTTATTGTATACTTCAGTTCACATTGCTGTTTTTCTGCAGGCTCCTGTGCTTCCACCTTATCTGGACCTGGTCCAGGCTCATACTGCTCAGCTAGCTGCCACACCCTGTTCTACAGCTCTGCTCTTAATTCACTCAGTGCTAGCTCCACTCAGACAAATGCTGGGCTCCTACCCTACCAACATTACAGTTGCTTTTGGTCTAGTGGTGCTCAGCTTGTGGCTTCCTTGTTATTCCCACAGCGGGAGACTGTGATGTCACAGAGGGGCATCATAACTCCAAGTAGGGGAAGCATGCTATTATGTAAGCTATATTTTTGTCCTGCTTCTTTGCCTTCATGGCTTTCAGTTACCATGCTTCGATACATTTACCTCGTAGCCTACATGGCTTCAGATATTCATTGCATTTCATTACTGCATTGCAAATACTTAAAGCCTGTATATGCTTCCTACTGGAATAATCTAAATCTGCCCTATTGGCATTGAAGGTATTCATGCCAATCATATGAATTCACTATTCATGCTGAAACCATAGCAATCATATGCTAAACTGCATTGATTCAATTATGCTAATGCTCATTGATTCTATCACTGGCATCGCAGCCTCTCAGTACCTAAACACATACCTTGTATGTCACCATCAATTCAGCTTTCATAATGGACTTGGTTGGCTTATTTTCCACTGGGTGTTACTACTATCAAACCACCAAAGGCTGACTTGCACTGCAGCCTCCGACCTCACCAAAGCCCCACCTCGGTAGCTCTCATTGTTGTAGAGTTTGCACACAACCTTTCAAGCCCTGCCTTGTAGTTCTTGTTTTTGCAGAGTTTGTGCACAATCTTTCAAAGCAATCCTCCTCATCAATATCTACAGATGCTGGCTTTGCCTGGCCTCCTCATCAATAACCTGCTACCTAATCTATAGCTGCTGGCTTTGCAGGACTCCTTCTATCTAGCATATTAAAGCTGATTCATTCTCTCACTCATAAATAAGAGCATACAAACCATGACCATTACCTTTTCTGGCACAGGGCTTGCCCTGTAGCTGACAGTCTCACTCTGCACCCACGAAGTCCACATCTTGAGCATGTGAAACTCAGGGAGGGTTCCTTCTCATCTGGCCTTGCTCTGGGTGGAGCTTCAATTGTCTAACTAATTGGTGGTGCCTCTTGATATATAATTTCAGACTTTAGCTGCTGAGGGGTGGGGCCCTCAAGCCCAAGAGCACTCCTTTGACTATGGCTTTGCCATGACACCTTCGAAAGCTATTCTCCTTATGACCACCTACTGTTCACCTGGTCTCCTCAACCTCCCCTTCCCTGCCCAGATCAGTTCTCAGACAGTCCTCAGGGAAGCCTATCAGATGTCTACCTCCACTTTAGGTCTCCTGTGTGGAGACCAGGTGAGTGCCTTCTAGCAGTTGTTGTTCTCTTCCTCCCACCTTGGGTGAGGGCCTCCTGTATGGGAGTCTTCCTTAGCTGCAGCACTATCTTCACAGCCACACATGGCATTTCCTGTAGAGGGATAGAGCGAGAGTCCAATATATCCAAGACTTGCACTCCAATGGAAAAAATTACTGTCCACAATAAATTCAGTTTACATGCTTTAATGCAATTTTATGGAATCATGGACAAAAGAGCATACGGACGTCCACCTTGAATCATAGAATCATAGAGTCATGCCAGCAGAAAAGGACCATTCAGCCCATCAAGTCTGCAAAAAAGAGATTGCTCCCCTCCAACCCAGCTGCCCTCTATCACCTTCCCCTCCTAGTCCCATGTAGTTATCCCATGCTGTTTTGAATTTCTCCACCATATCCACCTCCACCACTCACTCTGGCAACCTGTTCCATGGTTGTACAACCCTCTCTGAGAAGTAACACCCCCCCTCATGTCCTCCCTAAATCTGCCCCTCCTCCAGCTTAAAAGCATGAGCTCTAGTGGTTTTGTTTTTGCTCAGTTTGAATATGCTATCTCCCTTAACCTTGAGTGGATGTCTGTATGTTCTTTTGTCCACAATTCCATAAAATTGCATTAAAGCACTTAAATTGAATTTATTGTGGACAGTAATTTTTTTCCATTGGAGTGCAAGTCTTTGGATATATTGGATTTTCACTTTGGCTTGCACTCCACCATGCCAAGTGTTTGTGGTCTGAACTTTGTTGGAATTTGGATAGAGCAAGAGCCTTCCTCCAAATTGAACCCCCCCCCAAAAAAAATGGGTTTCCAAACTGTAGTAGCTGAGCTGTCGTGAAATAAAATATCCCAAGCCTAGAGGTGACCTAGACCTTGGATCCCCCAAATGTTTCCTCCTTTAAAATGAGTTTTTCTTCTCCTCTGTGCCAAAGGTCATAATATCTAATTAATTGTTAAAATAGTATATTCCTTAGTTTCCTTAGATAGATCCGCTGTTGGTTGGAGATGGATGCTGGGATTACTTGCCATTCCCTCTCTCCTTAGGAAGCACCCTTATGTCATCAGTGCAATATATTTTATCAGAAGCACCAAGGGACCGTGATAGTGAAGATCCCGATGTCCCCAACTGGGACAGCACAATACCGACACCAGTATTGTGCCCTCACAACAAACTGTTTTTGCAGGGGGCTGTGCCCCCCATACCCCCTATTCAGGAGGCACTGCCCCCACACCAGGGTTTGACAAATCCCATAGCCCGACATCCTGGGCTACAAGAGCTGTCATTAGGACAAGTAGTTTTGCAGTCCTCACTTGTCCATGGACAACCAGCTCAGAGCTTTAATTTTTTTTCCCCCTTTTGTTTTCTTGCCTGCCTGGAGTGCCTGACTGCCTGTACACACAAGTGTCCACTAGGTACTGCTGCCCGTTGAGGAGTTCAGTCAGTGAGGGATGAGTCACATGTTAAACAATAACATAGTCATGTGGGAGACGGGAGCTGAGTGAGGGAGCCGCCAAGTGGAAGCGAGCGCAGTGCAGGAGAGCACAGTAGTGATGGAGTGGGATGACGTTGACCCTCCCTCTGAATCACTCACCATCCATTACAGACCAGAGCTTCTTTAGAGGAACCAGGACTGACAGTTGAGTGAGCGAGTTGAAACTGGGAGAGTACCCTGTCAGTCCTGGTGTTGGCACAGGCGGTGATAGGGGTAGGAGGTGGTATAGTACAGATGGGGGAGAGGAAGAGGAGGAGACACAGTGTGAGAGGCTGTGAGAGTGTCATTTGTGACAGAGCAGCAGAGCGTGAGAGTGGAGACTGAGAGAGACATACTCATCTCGTACTAGACTGTAGTCTGATTGATTGTTCAGGACTCACTCAAAGCAAACTAAACAGGAGACGAGCTGCTCCCATCTTTTTTCTACTACTGGTGGCAGAGAAAAAAAAATAGCAAGAAGCAGAGCAAAATAAATAGGAAGACCGTTTTTGTTTCCGGCTGCACACAGGTTTGGGGGAAGGGTTTGCTTTGTCAATGACCAGATAACTGAACAGCCAGGGCAAAGCAATTTGCAGGATATCTTTTCAGCAACCAGGGCAGATTAAAAAAAAACATAATATCATAAAATTAAACAACTAAAGAAAGATTTTGAAGAACATAAAAAATAGCCTTTGTGAAGGCTGCTGCCTGTTGGTGTTGGGAGACAAGGAGGAGTGAAGGGAGGTGTCACTGTCTACCAGTCCTGAAGCATCCTGTGGCTGGCTTGTATGAACTAAAAAGGTCAGCAGCTAGCCTAGTAGACAAGTACAGGACTACTAGTACAGACAGTACTAGCTTATAAAAAAGAACAGATTACTGTTGTTGGGAGAAAGATGAGGAGAGTGTTAAAGGATTGAAAAAAGGAGTTGATTAATTTGTTGCACACACAGTATCTATGCACTGTCCAGTCCACTCCTGACCACTCTGGTGGACTTGTGAAACACCACCCAAAAAAAAGAAAGCAAGGAGAAAAAAGAAAAGTAAAGAAAACAAAACAAAAGAAGCCCAACTGAGTGTGGGACTGCTGGGGAGCAGCAGTGGGAGCCTACGAGCAGATTGTGTGCTGGAGTGAGCTTCAAGCTGGGGTGGGGTCAGGGTGACCTGCCCAGGGTCCTGTGGCCAGCTGGCTTGTGATTTATCACACTTATAAATCAGTGATAAAGCTACTAAATGACAACAAAAAAAAGATTTTACAGAAAATAAGAGAGAAGCCTAACTCTGTTGTGACTGTGTGTGGTGGGCTCTTTTGCTAGAGATGTCATGTGGGAAAGGGGTGAACTGCCCAGTGTCCTATGGCCAGCTGGCTTGAAAAAGTCACATGAAAAAATATAAATAAGCTATAAAAAAATAAGATTTTACAGAAAATAAAATAAGACAGAATGAAGCCTAACTGTGTGTCTGTGGTGGGCTCTTGGGCTAGAGGTGTTGTGTTGGAAAGGGGTGAACTGCCCAGTGTCCTGTGGCTGGCTGACTTGAAAAAGTCACATAAAGAAATAAGCTATTAAAAAAAAAAGATTTGCGTATATAGTCGCGGATAAACCGATCCACGTATAAGCCGAATCCCCTAAATCCCTGATCAATTTTCAAGACAATGCCATGACTCATGGATAAACTGAGCAGAACGGCTGGCTTTTGTTGTCAATCAGTGTAGTCCCGATACTTGATGCACAATGTGGGACTGTCAGCTTCAGTAGTTTCACAATACCAGAACTGACTGATGTCTCACAAAACTCCCGTTCTGTCACACAGCTCCTGTTCAGTCACACAGCTCCCGTTCGGTCACACAGCCCCCATTCTCTCCCCACCATACTATATTTCAAATATATGCATGTCTTGTGTGCCTCTAAGTTGTGTGACTTAGCAAGTGTTCTGTGAAGCACCCCACTGTTTACATCTCATTGAGACTGAAACACTTTCCCTCATGTGTTGTTGTTATTTTATTTTGGTATGTGACAGAGAAGTGCCAGGCTGCAGTGGAGTTATTTGTAGTTTCCATGTATTCCACCATTCACAGCTAAAAGGCTGCATCGTAAGCATTACGTTTTGACAGCACTCATCTTGGCAAACATACCAGAGTTGTACAATTGGGGGTTACCGTTTATCATGAAAGGATAGTGCTGACCGGGGACATGATTAGTGACTGTGGGCTCATTGAGAAACTGGCGATGTCAGCGTGACCCACGTATAAGCCGAGAGCCCCAATTATGGGATCGGATTTTGGTACAAAAATCTCAGTTTATACGCAAGTATATACGGTAAGGCTAACTGTGTGTGTGGTGGGCTCTTGGGCTAGAAGTGTTGTGTGGGAAAGGGGTGAGCTGCCCAGTGTTCTGTCTGGCCGGCTGGCTTGAAAAAGTCATAAAAAAAAAATAAAACCTATAAAAAAAAAAGATTTTATAGAACATAAGTACAGAAGTGTACTCTACCAAACTCTGTGTGTGCTGCTGTGCTTGACGTGACCAGAAGTGTTCTTCCTCATCCTGCCATTGTCTACCACCAGTAGAAAACACACACACACACACACACACACACACACACACACACATCCCTCACAGTGACTTGAATAACATTTGATTATCATCACAAAAAAAGTAAGCACTAAGCAAAAAACACTACAGCAGAGCCAAACACTGAGGCATTTAATATGCAGAAAAGTAAGCAAGAAACTCTTTTATCTCTCTGGTCAGCAGCAGCATCCTCAACTTCTTCTAATACACAAACTACTAGTTCTTCCACAGAATCAGGTGAAAGTAATAAAAAGTCTGGAAGTGCATCTGTATCTGTGGTACTTGATAGAACAGCTGATTTAAGCAGTGAAGCCTTAGCTGAGCCTGTAGCCCCTGTATCACTTCCAAAGAAACATAGAAACATAGAATTTGACGGCGGATAAGGACCGCTTGGCCCACCCAGTCTGCCCATTTTCCTACCTAATGGATAAGCTGCAGATCCTAGTTAGCCAACAGCCTACTTCTTCCTACCCCCAACCCCTAGAATTGCCTTATGACTGTCCCATGCATGCTTGAATTCCACCACTGTTTTTGACTCCACAACCTCCTCCGGAAGGCCATTCCATGCATCCACAACCCTCTCTGTGAAAAAATACTTCCTTACATTACCTCTGAGCCGCCCCCATCTTCAAATTGTGCCCCCTTGTTTTTGCACACCTCTTTGTCTGAAAGATGCTACCCTCTTGTACTTTGTTGATTCCCTTGAGGTACTTGAAAGTTTCTATCATGTCCCCCCTCTCCCTCCCTCCTTTCCTCGAGGCTATATATATTAAGCTCCTTAGTCTTCCATTTTAGTTGCCCTCTTCTGGACTGCCTCCATCCTGTTTATGTCTTTGCGGAGACTGGGTCTCGAGAACTGCATGCAGTACTCCAGATGGGGTCTCACCAGCTGTCTGTACAAAGAGATAACAACTTCCTGTTTTCTACTGGTGATGCCTCTCCCTATGCATCCCAGTATCCGCCTAGCCCTCCTTACTGCCCTCTCGCATTGCTTGCCCAACTTTAGGTCATCTGATATGACTACCCCCAGGTCCCTTTCCATTTTTGTTGTTGTTAGTATCTCACCCCCCATTGTGTACTCTTCCCCTGGGTTTTTGTTTCCCAGGTGCATTACCTTGCACTTCTTAGCATTGAATCTAAGCTGCCATACATTTGACCATTCCTCTAACCTTGCCAAGTCCCTTCTCATTCTTTCCACCCCACCTTGTGCATCAACTCTGTTGCAGATCTTTGTGTCATCTGCAAAGAGGCATACCTTTCCTTCCAGTCCCTCTGCAATGTCGCTTATAAAGACATTGAAGAGGACCAGTCCTAGTACTGAACCCTGCGGTACCCCACTAGTAACCCCCCTTTCTTCAGAGTGGACTCCATTTACTATTACCCCCTGTGTCCTGTTCTCCAGCCAATTCTTTACCCAGGCTACCATCTTGGGACCCACTCCCAGGCTGGCTAATTTGTATATTAATCTTCTGTGTGGGACTGTGTCAAATGCCTTGCTAAAGTCTAGGTAGGCCATGCCCACAGCCCCTCCTTGATCTACTACTTTGGTCCCCCAGTCAAAGACATTGATTAGCTTTGTCTGAAATGACCTTCCCGCTGTGAATCCATGCTGCCTTGGGTCCTGTGCCCCTCTGGCCTCTAGGTACTCAACAATTCTTTCCTTCAGAAGTGATTCCATCATTTTCCCTATCACTGAGGTTAAACTAACAGGTCCGAAGTTGCCTGCTTCTGCCCGGCTCCCACTTTTGTGAAGTGGAATCACATCTGCTCTCCTCCAGTCCTCAGGTACCACCCCATCCTCCCATGATTTGTTAAAGAGGGTAGTCAGTGGTGTCACTAGTTCTACCCTTAGTTCTTTTAGAATTCTGGGATGAATCCCATCAGGCCCCATTGCTTTGTCCACCTTCAGTTTTAAGAGTTCTTTCAGAACCCTTTCTTCTGTAAATGGGCTGGTATCAACTTCTGTTTCCAGAGTGTTTCTATTGTTTGGTTTAGGTACCTCCCCCTCTTCATTTGTGAATACTGAGCAAAAATATTTATTTAGTATTTCTGCCTTTTCACAGTCACCCTCTGTCCACCCCCTTCCCTTTATTAAGCCTCACTATCCTTTCCTTAGTCTTCCTTCACTCCCTGATGTACCTATAAAAAGTTTTATCCCCCTTCTTAACTGTGTTGGCTATCTTTTCCTTGGTTTGGGCCTTTACTGTTCTGACTGCCTTCCCAGCTTCCTTTTGCTTTAATTGATACAATTCTCTGTCCTGTTCCTTCTGAGATTCCTTGCACTTCCTGAGTGCTTTCTTTTTCTCCCTAACCTTTCCTGCCACCTCCTTTGAGAACCATAGTGGTTTCTTGCATCGTTTTGTTTTGTTTATTTGCTTCACACAAAGGCTTGTTGCCTCTGTGATGGCTAAAATGCAGTTTAAAAAGAAATGCAGTTTAGTACCTGATGAGGTGGTGGTGCAAGAGAAAATAAGTGAAGACAGGAAATATGACCAAGAAAAGAGGGCCAGGCTGTTTCAGCCTCATTGGTTGACCACTTATAAATGGTTACGATACAATGAAAAAAAAGGATTGATGTACTGTACAGTGTGTGAAAAGTATCCCAGTATTGCAACACCAGCATTTTCAAAAAAAAAAACAAATGTGTTTGCCACAGGCTTTAACAATTTTAGAATTGAGTCACCACATGCACACGGCAAGTCCAATCCACATGTGCTATGCCAGAACCAGCATGTTCTAGAAAGTGGTCAGCATGCAGTTCAGTGTGATATCAGTGAGTCACCACTTTACCAAGCCTTTGCACAATTGGAAGAGGCCACAAAGGTGAAGATGAGACACCTGTTTAACACAGAGTACTCCATTGCAAAAAATCTGCACCCACTTTCCGACATGGATTGGCTATGTGAATTGCAAGAGAAAAGTGGTATTCAGCTTGGTGTGAATTATACCAATGATAAATGAGCCAGGGACTTTGCAGAGCTATATCTGCTGTTCTATTGAAGAGCCAGATGCAGACTCTTAAAAATGCAAACTATGTTACAGTTCTTGCTGACAGCAGCACCGATGCTGCTATAATTGAATGGGAAAATGTCTTCCTGCGTTTTGTAAATCCTAACACAAAGGATGTATGTACATATCTGATCCAGGCTGTGCCCTTGGAATCCTCACATGCTGTAGGTGTCTTTCATGCAATGACAACTGCATTAGATTCACTACATCTTCCTATCACTGGCCTATCAAATGTGAGCAATCCGGTATGGGAGCACTGTCCTCTGATCATTGCCATGCACTGTGTTGCACATAAGTTGGAGCTGCCAGTTCTTGACATGATGAAAACAAACCCTTTCATATCAAAGCTTGAAAACACTCTAAAGGGCATATTTAAATTCTACCACTGTAGTCCCCAAAAAAATGAGGGATCTTCAAGAAATTGCATCCGATAGATACTGATATGGTACACTTTAGTGCAGTTAAACAGGTGAGATGGCTTGCCAGCAGATCACATTCAATACAGGCAGTTCAGGTGAACCTACCTACAGTTGCTTAGCACCTACAACAAAGTGCACCTGGTACTGATGGGTCAAAAGCAAAGGTGCTGTTAAGAGAGGTACAGTCTGTACACTTTGTCAAATCTCTTTATATCCTGCAATATTTGTTGCCCATACTTAAAAATATGTCACTGCAGTTTCAAAGAGATGACTTAATAATTCTTGAAGAACCATATCTCATAGAGACCTGCCTCCTCCAGCTGATGAAACTGAAATCAAAGGCAGGGAAATACATGAAGGCTTTCCTACTGTAGATCATTACAAATCTCAGGACAGATTTATGGATGTTGTAGTTTCAAAGAAGGGAGTTGAGAAGACTGTCCCCTTCACATTTAGAGGCAACTGCCCTGAAATAAATTTTTGGGCAGATACACAACTGCATACTTTAGTTGATTCAGCAATAGATTATCTCGATGTAAGATTTCAAAATTTCTCAGAGGTGCCACTGAAATGGTTTACATGTCTAGATTTTAAACAGTTCGATCTACCAAGAGAACAACTTGCGGAGTTTGGGACTAATGAAGTGGCTAATTTAGCAGCCTACTTAAATTTTTTCATGGAAGAGCAGCAGGAAAATATTACTTTAGAATATGCTGCATTTAAGGCGCTGCTGAAATCTGCAGTTGGCATACCCTATCTGCAGGTGTATACAAGATTGCTGAAAGAAAAACCGTCCCAGATTGCTCACATTTTAGAGTTAGTGGAAATACTCCTGGCAATGAGTGTGTCAACTGCAAAGTGTGAACTAGTGTTCTCCACTCAAAACCTGATAAAGACAAAAGTAAGGACACATCTGGCAGATGACATAATACAGTCACTTCTTCAGATAGCAGTAGAGGGTCCTGAACTATGTGGCTTTGATCCAGATCCAACAATAAACCACTGGCTGCTGTCTGGTCCAGGCACTCGACATGTATATGGGCATGCTGCTGCTGTTGGTACAATTGATGCTGTATCTCATGCTAGTACTGCTGCTGCTCCAACTCCTTCACCAGCCTGTCCTAGCACTAGCACTACAACCAGTACACTTGATGTTGGTGACAGTTCTTCTGGTTCTGAATCTGAGTTCTCATTATCTTTGCCCTAATTATTCTCTGTTTCGTTCATTCTGGCATGTTGTGTGGGACTGGTGGACTCTGGGCTGGAGTTGACTCTGGCACCACTTGACTCAGACTTTAAATCAACCTAACAAAAAATGTAAACAACATATATCTTAATTTTTACTGTTTCATATAGCCTCTACATCTATTACTGTTAATAATACAATGCTGCAACCACTTACTTTGTTGCTACATACACCACATACTTTTTTATAAGTTCCCTTTAAAATATGTCCTTTTGACCATTGGACTACCACTCACAACAGTGGGACTACCATTTTTGGATAGGTCAGTTGTCCTGGACTACCATGTAAATTTGAAATTTGTTGATCCCTGCCCCGCATTCCCCACATTGATTGATTATCAACTCCAAGCTGGAGTTGATTCAGGGAAGGGGCAGGACACAGGGAGAGAGCATCACTGAAAACAGACCATTACAAAGAATGTCGCTGTAACGGTCTGTTTTTGAATTTCACCGTGAGGGTGTCAAGCTTGAGTGGGCCACCGTATTTTATCAATGCAATCCTGACAACCTGTGCATCTCATTCATACTCTTCAAGTTGTCTCACTGCTGTCAATCTGTTCTCAACCTCGTCATCAATGTTTACTGCTCAATACTCTTTTTGGGGCTCCTTTCTAAGGTACCTTTAGCCAAGGGAATCTTTCTTGTGGTACCTCTAGGAGTGGAACCCTCTTTGAGGGTCCCTTGCCTTTGGTACTCCTACAGGGTGATAATTCCCTGTGAAATAGAGAGTGCAAGCAGCCAAACAGTTATTACAGTTGCACAAGCATAACACTACTCTGGTTGAGTAGGCCCATTGAATTGGAAGGTTATGCCTGTAGTACAATGGGTGAGCAACCAGCTGCGCCCCCTTCCTGAGCTATGTAAGCAGTTCCTCCAAGTCTCCTTCTGAAACACTTTTTCTTTGCCCCACCATCCTCCCATCCTCCTTCAGTGGCATGCCTCTCTCCTTGGAGGGCTCCTTCCTAAGGTACCTTTAGTGAAGGGAATCTATCTCATGGCACCTCTGATGTTGGAACCCTCTTTGAGGGTTATTTTTGCCTTTGGTACTCCTACAGGGTGGTAATTCCCTGTGGAACAGAGGGTGCAAATAGCCAAACAGTTATCACAGTTGCACAAGCATAACACTACTCTTGGTGCCTAGGCCCATTGAATATTGATACAGTTACTTCTGTAATGCAATTTACTGATGTGCATGAATGAGATGGTAGTTGGCAGTGGAGATGAGGAGAGCATAACTACCACCCACCATATTGGGACTGGGGAGGGTGTGGGCAATACATGATGGCACCAAGAGTAGGAGGGTGGGCCACTAGACTACCAGGTAGGGATTGTTTAACAACAGGGGACTGAGTAATGGAAATTGACCACTAGCACCAGGGATATTTTTTAAATGTGGATCGAGGTGAGGGAGAGGGGTACAACTAGCACCAGGGATAGTTCTTAAAAGAGGATCAGGTGAGAGAGAGAGGTGGTATCACTAGACCAAGAATATTTCTTAGCAGTGGATTGGGTAAGGGAGGTTCCACTGGATATCCTGTTATATTACTAATAACAAACAGGGATCGGCTTTACTAAGTGTGGGTGGGGTCAAACATCTCTGAGCACATTGTAAAAAGTAGGGTGTTGGAAGTGTGAAACAGCCCTTGCATAGCAGCCTTTTGGTGCTTCCAGAGGCCTTTCAATATACCACTGCACCCAGTATGCAAGAGGTTTCTATCCTTTGCATGGGCACAGAGATATATTTAGCACAATAATTACTTATTGCCATGCTACAAGTCTCATTGAATATAACAGCAGCCAAACTAGGAGACTATTGGCTGTGCTATATCCACTTAGGGCAGCACTAATCCTTTTAGTGCCATGATAAGTGTTTAAGTATAGAGACCACTTGTCTTTGGCGGGAACCCCAAAACTGGGTTCAGAGACCTTATGCACTCATAGTTCCCACCCTACAGTTTACTAGTGTGACTAATATGAAGTAATGTCATATATTCAGGTGGTATGGATTCGTCGTTAAAGTGCAGAACTGTAAAACACGGGATTCCAGGTCTGAGTCCCACCACATTCCATGCCTGACCTTTAGCAAGTCATGTGACCTTTCAGTGGTTGGATTCCCCCTGGCTGCCAAGTGGAGTAGATATAGGATCTCAGCTAAAAAATGAGATGCTGCACACATCTCAGTTGGGCTGTCCTAAGCAAATAAATGGTAACAAAAAAAGACACTTAGACTGGACAGTGTAGATTGGCCAAACTTATTCTAAGGAGGAAAAAAATACTCGCTTTCAGCCTAGTTTAAAGTTTAGGTCTTCTACTGATGTGAACACTATATTGAAAGGGTTTATTAATTTAAAATACACATAGCATATTTGTCACTCTGTTGCAAGGGAGCTCCCTACTGTCATTTTAAGTAGCCCGACAGCAGTTGTTTGATTTTAAATTGATTTACGCCCTCTGCAAACAGACATGCCAGCCTGAAATCATCCTTCATAAGTTATTGCTCTCGCTTATCCGATCTTCCATATACAATAACTAATTTCATAAAGCGCTATAATAAATCAACCACATGCAAACATGATGTAAACTGATTAGCCACAAATTGCAGACGGTAGAGACTTGACAAACAAATTAACAGATCAATCTGTTTTTATTACTAATAACATGATTTTCCTTTTCAGATTTGTCTCTTTCTGTTGACTTGGTAGGTTGCCAATAATGCTTTGATAAAAGTATGCCCTTCAGGGCATGAGCAGGAAGGAAGGGGAGAAAGAATGATGGCAGTTCATATACTTGAGGGAAGGCAATCATACATTCCTTCTTTCCATGCAATGTTCAATTTGCAGTGAATAAAAGCAGCATAAAATGTAGCCTATTAAAGTTGCTGGCTCTAGTTGGTGTTTTTAACCCCTTCCCACATTACCACAGTGCTTCAAAGAGACTGGGTTAAAGGGGAACCTCCCATTCCAGAAGCACAGTGCTTGATTCTCAGTTTCCAAGGCTGAGGCAAAGTGGTACTTGTGGCCACTTAGCACCAGTGCTGACATTGTGACCCTCTGATTGCCATACCCAACCAGGCTTGCAACCCCTTTCTCGAGCACCCATCCACAAAGATTATTGCAGGTGGTTTGGAAAGGGTAATCCACTGATTCTGGCTTTGGGGAAGTTCAGAAGGGATGTCTGAAAGTACTTTTACAATGGAAAGAGTGGTGGACAGGTGGAACTGACTGCTGAGTAAGTTATTCTGTGCTAAAACAATGAGGGGGGTTCAAACAATGGCGGGACAGGCATAGAGGCTTGATATGATTGGAGGATGTTAGAACTGGAGAGGGTAATAAAGGGATGGATTGCCAATAGAGTCATCACACATATATTTGGCAGGGGTGGGCAGATTGGATGGGCCTATGGGCCTTCTTCTGCCATCGTATTCTATGGAAACATGGTGCAAATGGCTCACTCAGCCATATTTATACAACACTGGGTCCCTTGCAGTGCTGGGTGTACACAGCTGTGCTCCACCTGGTTACCAGCAGGACTAACGGGGTGCATCAGTGTGCCTGTGCAAAATGGCCACCCAATGAACCAGAAGTTGTATCATGTTGGAGAGGAGACCACAATGGACCATCAGATGCTGGAGTTCTGCAGGGTGGAACCAGAGGACCACCGGGACCAGAGACAGTAGTGGGAACAGTTGGGGGCATCTTGAAACATCATGAACAATAGAGGCAGCATGAAATAGTGGCTAGAGCACAGGCTTTGGAAAAAAAAGATAGATGAGGCTCAGATTCAAACCCACCAGGGACACTTGCACAAGTCACTTAACTTCTTAGTGCGTCTGTATCCCCAGCAGTAAAATTTGGGAAAGAGTTTTTTTTCCAGTCCCAGACCATTCTGAGACAATGCTAAAATGAGGTTTTGCATCTTGGGTGGGTTATCCAGAATAAATACATTCTAAAACATGTGTGGGCCAAGATGTGGAAACTTTTCCAGGTGGGGCACCCATTAGCCTGGCACCACAATCACTGCTCAACATGATATTGTGCCATGGATCAGGCGAAATGCAATACCGAGCCAGGATCACAAGCAATTGCTAGGGCTTTGGTGGATGTAAACTTGCACTGGGTGAAATTACAAAAAATCTGTTTCATGCACTTTTCACAAAATTGCACCATTTTCACAAAATATAGCACAATTTCACCAATTAGGCACAGCATACAGTACTCTGTAGCTTTTTGTTGCAAATGAGTGAAATTGCACAATTGCAGTTTAAGGTTTATAGAAATGTGAACTTTCAAAAGATTATGTTCTCCCTGTGGCTTGCTGAAATTGCACCTTCTTAAGAATTCCCATTTTTAAAAATATGTAGTTTGTGAAAAAAAGGTACTTTTTTTTGCTGCATGTGAGCAGTTTTTAGAACTCACATTTTTAAAAAAGTACAATTTGGGGAAAAAGGTACAATTTGCTGAAACTGTACATTTTTAGGAACTCACTTTTTAAAAATGTGCAATTTTGGGAAAAATGCACAAATTCAGAAAAAAGGAAGCAGAATTTTGCTGGATTTTGACACAGTTTAGCACAAAGTACACAAATGTGAAATTAGTGATTTTGCACATTTTCAGAAGAGTAACAGAAATGTCACCTAGCATTAGTGCAAACTCCATCTACACCCACTGACATCTGGAAGGCACATTTACATTACAACTACATGGTTGGGGTTCTTCCCTTCCCACAACATGTAATTGGGTTTGTGTATCACTCTTTTGGGGGGATGGCCCAGTGGTGGGGGTGCAAAACACTCATTTTATACTGTCCCAAATAGAAACTGAAAACCAGGCCTACTGTTTTGTAATGTTCCTGAAATGGTGAAGGACTGCCATTGGTAAATAATCTTTCTCACCACAGGTGTAGTACATACTTTTCTACACAATTTTCCCCCCTTTGTACAGCATTGATACTGACCCTCTGCATTTTGGTCAGCTCCCTGGCCTGACATCAGCTCTAAATCAGCAGAGGACCCTTCTGATATCATGCCATCCTCCAGTAAAAGACTGTGATCCCACCCCTGCAACACAGTAGGGCTTACCTCTAACCAGGATTCAGTAGGTGGGAGTAAGGGGGCAGATGTCCTGCATTTGTGGCAGCTGGAACAGAGAGAGGGGTTCTAGGAGGGCAACATCCTGCTTCACAGCCCACAGCCATGTTCCCCTGTTTTTCTCCCCACTCACCTCATTGCACTGATGTACACCTGCATACTAATAATGGATCAAGGGAAAATAGCTGACATCGTGTTTCAAGTTCAAGTTCAAGTTTATTGCAGGAAAGACTCCGTTGAGCAAGCTCATTCACAAGGAGGTCCTGAGGCACATACACATACAGTGTGGTCTCCTGCATCGTCTAGTCTCCCTGCTGGCCTCAGGAACAAGGCTTCTTCCCCTGGTGGGGGGTGAGCTGCAGTTTGAATCTGGGTCTCCTTCCTGGGAGTGCAAAACACTCCAGTGGCACCACCGACCTGTGCCTTTTCTATAATTTTTTAACCTGGCATGTCCTCTTTTTACCTTGCAGGAGCAGTACTTCTGCCTTCTTATGAGGCATAGGGAGTTTTAAAACATCAATAAATAGACTTATAGAAATGACACAAGCACTTCTTTATGCCAGAACCGAAAGAGTTTGCTTTACAGATTACAGGATTCGGTAACATGAGCCCAACTGGTGTCAATTACTGCATTCCAGTATTCTGCTGCACAGAAGCAATGGTGCAGGGTCAGTTTACAAATAAAATGGCCAGCATATACCTTAACTATGGTTGTTCAGTCCTCCTTCCATCAAGGTACCAAAGCTGTCTTCGAATTCAAACCCAGTTTACTTCAGTAATGAAAGGCTACCATGTTATTAGAAACAGAGAAACTTAGAATGGTATGAGCAGATAAAGACACGGGGCTCAATTCTCAAAGGTTGATGCAGGGCTTGCAGATGCCCTGTGTCAAACCTTGCACTGCACCAAACAGATAGATGCACCTTGAACCTGATTCTTGAAGGTCGCACACATTTGCGACACTGTACCCTTTTTAATGGCGGCATGCACCATACATCTGGTACAAACCCCGTAAAAAGTTCCCAGGAACAGTTCAAAGTTAGGCCAGCAAAAGCTGGTCTAACTCATGGCATACGGCACAAGGGATCAATAATCCAAATCGCCGGCCAGGGAATGCTACAAGTCCCATGCGACTTGTGTTCGACACACCTGAGGCTTGCAGCATTCTGACAGGCTTGAGAATCCAGCCCACAGAGTCCATCCAATCTTCTCTGAAGCCCAGCCCTGAAACAACAGCCCCTTTGTTCCCACTTTCTTCCCTTTAATAAGCCTTTTGAAACCATCACAGAAAGCTTTGAAACCAGCAATGGTACCCATGTTGACCACCATGCTAGACAGGCTATTCACTTATCCACCGCTCTCTCCATGAAAAAGAACTTCCTCATGACCTTTTTGGCTCCCCCCACCACCACCACCACCAAGTTAAGGTTGTGGCCCCTTGTGTTTGAAATCGTATACAATTGGTAACATTTGGAGTGGTCAACACTACTGTATCCATACAAAAACATGAAGGTCTCTATCATATCCCCCATCTTGCCTTATACACATTAATTGTCCCATTCCTGGAGGATTCAATTGATGGCACTGGTCAGGTCGGATGCACTCTGTTGAGCTCCAGTCTTACACCCCTTCTGCTTAAGTCTACCAGTCAGTATTATTATTGATTACACATTTTGTTTTTATGAGGCAATTCTGTCTTCTTTTTACCTTGCCGGGTGACTTTCATTTTGTTTTTCAAATTGGTGAAAGAAAGAAAAGGAAACTTATGCATCAAAGTAAAGTGCTGCTTTTTTCAAAATTCCAGTTAATTGATCATATAACCAACTAGCAGAGTGAGTATAAAACTTTCTTTTAGAGAAGAGAAGAATATAAATAAAATATGATGGAGGACACAGTAGTGGAAAGGGCTACCCCTCTACTTCTGGTTACGCAAACAAATTAAAAAGACCTAATTCTTATCCAAGCAATCCAGACCCTTAAAAGCTGTACTATGAAGCTTTACAGAGGCACATTTTGAGTTAATTATGAATGAAACTACTAGCTTAAAGAAAACTTTCACAGAAATGATATTTGGATTTAAAGGGAAACTCTAGCAAACCTACAAAGTGCAGCAGCTGCTACACAAATGCCCGGTTAGGGCTTTTAGCATAAAAGCAATGTTTTATTTACCTCCTGGGCTATGAGGTATACTTCTAAAATCCACACCTTCCATAATCTCTCCTAAGTGGCCCTTGGCCATCTTGTGCAGCCAGGTGGCTTCTGTCACATGGGTTATGCTAATGAGGGCTACCAACCAATGGCAGAGTTGGAAGCCGTCATTTAGCATAACCCACATGGCAGAAGCCACCCTGGCTGTGTGAGATAGTCACGGGTGGCTCTGGAAAGATTATGAACATGCAGATTTTGCAAAGTAAACCTCATAACCCAGGAGGTAAATAAAACATTGTTTAATACTAAAAGCCCCATCAGACCAGCAGCAGCTGCTGCACTTTGTGGTGATTACTGACTTTCTCCTTAAAGAAAGTAACAAGATGTGCTCATTCATAAAATGGGCTCACTCAGGTTCATTTGTAGAGCTCAGTCAGGCTGCAGGCCATGGAGGTGAGCGGAGGCTGTGGTGGAGCCCATGGGGGTGGGGGGTGTGCGGGCGGGGGTTACTAGTAGTACTACCAATTACTAGACAGGGGTGGGGTCCACTAGACACCAGGGAAAGTTTTTTTTTTTAAATTTAATTAACTCAACTCAGAGTGAGTCATGATGTCAGCATTTACGGACAACGGGGGAAGGGGACGGGTGTGAATCTCTGGGTGGGAGGGTCATTCTTCATTTGGCCAGTAATCGGTCAGGGGGGTGGAGCCACTAGACAACATGGAAAAGTATTTTTATTTTAAATTATGTGGATGGGGCTGTGGGCCAGGGCTGAATCTTGGCGTGGACTGGGGAATTCTGCCTATTGTGGGATGGGGGTGGGACCACTAGATACCAGGGGTGTGGAGTCTTCAGGAGGGAGGAAAACACTATTTTTTTTATCAAGCTGTTCCCCCTTGGCTCTCAAATACAGAATTTCATCTGCGGGTGCGAAATTCCATATTTCGCTAGTGGTGGTGCTGGTGGGGGGGGGGTTTGCATTTCACACTCGAGAAATATTTTGCATAATGTGGGGATTAGAAGAAATATTTTAATTTCGCACAACACCATCTGAGAAAGGACATAGACAGGGTAGAGACAGTTCAGAAAAGGGCACCTAAAATTGTGCAGGGCCTGCAGGAGAAGACGTATGAGAAAAGACTCAAATAATTAAATATGTATTCACTGGAGGTAAGGAGGGAGAGGGAGAACATGATAGAAACATACAAATACCTCACTGGCATAAACAGAGTACAAGAAGGGTGCATCTTCCAAAGCAGGAGATGTTCCAATACAAGGGGGCACAGTATGAAGTTGGAGGGGGGAGGGACAGCTCAGGGGTAACATAAGAAAATATTTTTTTCATGGAAAGGGTGGTGGATGTTTGGAATGGCCTACCAGAGGAGGTGGTAGGAGATAAAATGGTCACAGAATTCAAGAAGGAGTGGAACAGACACAAAGTGTATCCTGGAGGTAAGAGGGGTGCTCTGGAGTTCAGTTTGTGCATCAGACCTCATACTAGGTAGGGATAAATAGGGCAGACTGGGTGGGCCAAGAGGTCCTTATTTGCCGTCAACTTCTATGTATCTATGTAAGAAATGTATTTTTTTTCCAATTAAGAAAAAGTTTCAGGAAGCTGGCTTTAAATACAGTCTGATCTTTCTAACTCAACTGTGAATTTGGTCTTTGAATGGATTCGTTGCATATAACGGATAAGAAGCGGCTAAGAATGGACTTAAAAAAAGACTTTCCTCAGTTGTTTAATAACTTCATTTTTTAACAGTTTGGCATATTGGGACATCTCACTCTGACATCATGATTTTTTTTTTTTTTTTGACTTGCATAGTTTAAAGTGATTTATGGAAGTTCCACACATGCCTTTTTCACATAGTATGCCATTGCCAGCCATGCTTCAGATGCTGAAGCTGCAATATGTTTTGTAAACAAATCTGTCATAGAAATTTTTTTTATGTTTTATCAGTGCTTTGTTTCTGGCTGCCCTCCAGTTTTCTCTGTGCGGCCACACCCCCAGAATGATGTCATACAAGGGAGTTGTCAATATTTTGCATACAGCAACAAGAAATTCTGGGTAATTTATAAAGTTGACTTAAATGTTCCTTACTCAGAAATGCAGTCTCTTATGTTGGTAGTGGTGACTGCGGTATGGCATCTGATATGTAGATGTACATAGCAAGGCATTGTGGGTACAATAAGAAGTTGTTTTCCAATTTCCTTACTGTAAGGTGCAGTCTAATATTTCAGCAGTGGCTTCAACAATATAAGCTGTTGTTTGTTTATTTTCATAATAAGGCATTGTGTGTACAACATCTAGCTGACAAGACTTCTTTACTGAGAGATGCAGTCTCCTATTTCTGTAGAGATCACAGAAATATAATAGCCTATATACTAATTTGCATAGTGAGGCATTGTGGGTACAGTAAATAGCTGTTTTTTCTATCTCCCTAATCAAAGTGTAGTCTCCTATTTCGGTAGTGTTTACATAAGTACAATTTGTAGAAAAGGTTCTGGAAAAATGTTGTTGTAATGCAGAAAGACCAAAAAGCTTTTTTGCCGTTCTGTGTAGATGCTGTTTCACTTTTACTGTCTGCTGGTGAAGTGACAGGTCTGAAGCGATAGCTACTGTCCCAAAGTGGGAGTGTGATGATACTTTTCTATGTTTATGTTATAGGGCTTGAATTGCTGTAAATAGTTCTGGAGTATAATAGTTGGTCAATGATTACACAGATCTGAGCTGCTTTCAGCCAATCAAATCACTAGACTTTTTCTACATGTGTTATATTGTTAGATACAGCTACTTGCAAAAATGTAAAATGTCAGATAAAAACTGACAGTGTCCTTTTAAAAACATTTCCCTTGCATGATGTCATGGTTGGGGGTTGCAGCACTGAGAAAAAAGGGGCAGGGTTATGCAAATGAAGCAGGGCACAGAAATAAAAGGATTTTTGTTCATGGAAAACAGCACTTTTTGGCAGTTTGAATGGTAGGAGACTGATTCACAACTCTTACAGGTTACTACTCCCATTTGCTATGGCAAACTTGATAAATGACTTTAAGATAGTGTCTGGTAGTTGCTGGCATTTTCCCCTAAATTCCATCCCTCAGTAATGCAGATGAACTGATATAAAAAAAAAAAAAGAAGTGCTACCTAAAATGGACACAGGGTGCTTTTCCAGACCTTTGACTCAGGAAGCTATTTTAATGTTACCCCACTGGATCCAAAATGACAGGAGGAGACAGGGGGCTGCATCACTTTATCCTGCCTTGAAGGGGAAGGGTCACTCACTTTCTCCACGACAGCGTTGGAGTCATGCTGCTAACATAATAGATGATAACAAAAAGAATACATTTTTTTTTTTAATAAATGGCATCTTAAAATGTCCTGTCTCCCCTGCATAGCTGGATTAATGGAGTCTATGAAATATTAACAAAATGATGGATTGCTGTGTGCCTGGTATTAATTTAAATAACTTTCAATTGGTATCTATGAGAGTGGGAGGGGAGCACTCTGCTAATGGTTCAGTTTTGTTAACATTTTTATTTTCATTTTTCAAAAGAATTGCTATGCTACTGGCAATATATTACACTGCCCCCTTCTCTTCCTTTATTTACAAATGTATGTTGATGGGCTGTGGTGTTCTATTTATGCCAGTGACTGATCAGATTACACCAAATGTACAGTGGACCAGGAATGTAACCGCCTTGAAGTTGAGATTGTAAATAATGAAATTAAAGAGGATAACTTGAGCTTATCAGATCGATCAGTTCAAAATGTTTTAGTTTACACCATTTTGGATTTTGGGACAGTCATACTGCTGATATGGAGCTTTTGTACTTCAAAATTGACAGTTCTAGTCTTGTGGCAGTTTAAAACTCGTGCATCTATTAGGTTTGTACATGTGTGAAAAGTCTGTGGATCCAAATGGAAATAGATGTATTTCTCATAATGCAGCATAATGGAGGACACAAATGAATGAATTTAATTAAAGCTGCATATCAACATTGATATTATTGTCATTATGCATTACAAGGATTACAAAAGTCATTGGGAAATCCACAAGAAGGAACTGTCTTTTTATGTAGTAATTGAGAGGAGTTAGTTATATGAAATGCTTAATCATTTACGCCTTTTTTTTAAGATGGCCTATGCTGCTCTTCATAACTCAATACCCAGTGATATCAAATAAGATGGCAATATAAGTAAGGTCTTTTTAGTTTATATTAGAGCTACATTGGATGGAACAGTTAATATTAGAATATGTAAATATCTGTTATTTCTGAATATCTTAATTTAGGTTAATATAAGGTATCTACACTTTAGAACAGATGGAGAAAGGAAAAAGAGGGAATGAAAAAAGACAGAGAGGAGAAAGAAAATGTAAGTATTGTCTAATTCCGACATTAACACTTTAGCATATTTGTATGAGTCCTCTATCTTTTTATATGGCAGATGCATAGTTGAACTAATGCCTGGGGATGGGGGTTCCCACAATACTGTAATTTGATTTACATAGAGAATTGCACAGAATGTTGTCTGTGTTTAAGTAGAGGAAATATGCTTAGACACTCAAAGTTTTATTTGTTTTAATGTTTTGTTTTGCACATTGCCTGTTAAAGGAATTAATACAAACATGATGAGAAGATAATCTCTAACTAAATTTTGCTGTAAATATTCTTCACACACTCTAAATCATTTTCTCTCTCTTCACTGCTTTGTTCTTTTTTTCTTTATTTCTATCTCCTATTTCTATATTCTTTATGTTGGTACAACTGCTCAGACCTGCAAAGAGGTAGAAAAGAAAGACATTAATAATTTTAATACATTGCAGTCATAAATGACAACCTTAAAGGATTTTAATTTCATTACCTGGAATATTCATGGTCTCAATTATAAACTCAAAAGGTATTCTGTAGGGCATTTAAAGAAGCTCAGTGCTACCATTGTATTTCTCCAAGAAACACATCTTAAAAAAGGAGCATATACTGTAGGTTTAATGAAGAAAGAATGGGTAGAGCAAGTAATAGGTGCAGGCAATAGCTCAAGAAGAGTGGGCTTAATTACACTTGTAAAAAGAAGGCATTATCTTTAAGATCGATACAGTAATAGATTACAAGAATGGCCACTTTCTGGTAGTAAATGGCCATCTAGGGGAAGAAAATATCACCTTTGTTCACATTTATGGCCCTATCTCATCTAACCACAGTGTTTTCAGGCAGATTCAAGATAGACTACAAGCCTATTTACACACCTATTATAATGGAAGGAGATATGAACAGTACGTTAGACCCTATATTAGACAGGTCAAGACAGAAACTTGGAACCAAATTTTCAAAAAATCTACAAATGCTGCAAGCCCATGGTGCACCGATCATACGGTGCAGGAGGCTTGAGGCATTCTCTTGACATTGATCAGGATTTTCATCCTTGTGCAGCAAATGCTGCAAGTTAGATCAGCTCTCCCCAGTCTAACTTGTGCCATTTGTGGGACCCTTTTTAACGGGCTTGTGTCAAATCTTTGATGCAAGCTGCCGTAAGGTCAGGAAACTGTCACTTCTGCACCCAATGTATTAAAATTGGGTGCAATTTCATCAAAGGAGTTTGTTGCAGCTGCACAAAACTATGGGGTAGATGCAGGGCTTGATACAAGCTCTGAGTTGACCTTTGAAAATTAGGCCTTTAGTCTAACCCAATTGGAAAATGTTTTAAAAGGATTAGTGGACAATTTGGATTTGATTGAAGCCATTTGCAAAAGAAAAATATTTTACATTTTGTTCCCAATGCCATACATCTGGTTTCAGAACAGATTGCATTTATATATCTAGGAGCATGGTTCATAGAATTAATGAAGTTAAAATGAATGAACTAGTCATATCTGATCACACACTAGTTAAGTTAACACTAAAGGAAGCAAATAAACATGACAGAACTAAAAGATGGACAATGAAACATTTCCTTCTAAACAAAGAAGAATTAAATAATCTTATTAAAGAAACTATTGCAGAATACAAGGACCCCAATATTCAGAACTGTACCAGGCAATGGCACATGTGGTGGCGCAGTGCAGCTGAGTTGCTCTGGTGCAACTCAGGGATATATTCAAAAGAGATGAGCCATGCCGCATCTCCTCTGAATATATCAGTTAATGTGCACTGCAGAAATAAGATGTGCTGGTGCATCCCCCCAGACAGGGCTGAATACCAAGAATGAGAACTGTGCCAGCACAACAGAGTTAGGCTGTGTGCATATTCCTGCTATTCAGCCAGCACTATGCAAATGGAGACATAATACATGCAAGGCACAAATGGAGCCATTTGCATGTCATTATGGCCCCATTTGCCTACGTTATACAGGGCAGGTCAGTGAAATGTGCATGGCACCCTGGCACAGCATGCGGTGCTGCCAGAGGGGGTCTCATGGCACCCCCCACCCTCCCCATAGCTCTGTTCCCTGAAACATAACAGTTTCATACTTTCCTGGTAGTCTAGTGTTCCCCCAACCCTTCCAAAGCTCCAATCCCCATAGAATAATAATGTAATAATTTCTTGGTAGTCTAGTGGTCCCCCACCCCTCCCGTAGCTTCTATCCTTGTAAAATAACAATGTAATAATTCCCTGGTAGTCTAGTGGCCCCCACCCTTCAGTAGCTCCAATCAACTGTAATAAGTATAATAAATGCCCTGGTGGTCCAGTGGATCCCCCACCCTATCCCAGAACACCCGATCACCCATAAGTGTGGAAAATAAGTCCCTGGCAGTCTAGTGGTAACCCCACCCCACCAGTAACCCCGATCACCCATAAAATCAATGTAAATAATTCCCTGGTGGTCCAGTGGCACCCCCCCACCCACACAGGTACTAAAGCTCAAGTGCACAAGCAGGCCAGCTTAATTGATTCCTGCTTGACCTAATATACATACACATTCCCTGGTAGGGTGCAGTGGGGAAAGTGAGTGACCTTCTCATGGAAGCAGTGGCAGCAGAAAGTCATCAGGAGCCAGTCTTTGAGGTGAGTTTTGAATTGGCAGTGGGTGTCAAGGGAGCAGAGCTCAGCAGGCAGTTTATTCCATAGTGTAGGGGCTGTCACAGACAAGGCTCTGCCACCCATGTAGGTAGATTCCCTGGGGATATTCAGAAGGGAAATGCTATATGAGCGGAGGCTATGGTATGAGGTTTCTACAGTAAAGAGGGTGCAAGGGGAGATACCTGGCCAATATGCATGGTGGAATCCACCATGCAGCACAGGGAAGGGTCAAAATAGCTTGCAGCGGGAGCCATCCTAGTAAATTGTAGAGGACACAGTGGTGTTTGGCAATAGAGGCCAGCAAGGCAAAATGACAGGCATTGTTATAGGCAGAGGAGAGCTTGCCCATGAGGGGGGTGGATGTCTTGGCATAGATAGGGGAGCAGTAGTCCAGGATAGGGAGTAGATTTTCCTGTATGATGGCAAGTCAGGCTTCTGGTGAGAAGTATTGCCAGAATCTGTAGGCAGCACCTAATTTTTGGTGAAAGCTTCAAACTAGTGAATAGATGTGTTCGGAAAAGGAGAAGGAGAGGTCAAGTATAACTCCTAGGTATTTGAAAGTACACATGTCTTCAAGGGTTTGGACATCAGGGGGCATGATGTTGAGAGGGGGGTGAGTTTTGTATTTAGCTAGGAAGGTCCTTGATCCAAACAGCATAGATTTTGTTTTTTGGGCATTAACCGGAAGGAGGTTATTTGTGAACTAGTTATGGGCTGCAGCATAGTTTCGGTAGAGAACTGAGGACATATTGTCTGGGAATTTATCACTGTGGAAGAGCATGAGGTCATCAGCATGGAGGAGAGAGTAATAACTGAGACAGTTTGTGGGGAGGGAGTTTATAAATAAAGAGAATAGCAGAGGGCCCAGTATGGAGCCCTCAGGGACACCTGTAGAGATGGGCAGGGTGGGGGAGTGGGCAGGGCAAATACACACAAATTGGGAGATGGCAGTGAGGTAGCTCTTGAACCAGGTAGTAACCTCTTGAGAGCAGCCAAGGCATTCTAGTTTGTAGAGGAGAAGGGCATGGTTTACCATGTCAAATGCCTTGGAGAGGTCAACAAAGACTGCTTCAGTGGCATTACCACGGTCCATATTAATGAGGATGTGGTTGGTCAGAAGTTGATGGTGGACAGCTTTCTCAAGTAGTTTACTTAGGTGGGGGAAGATGGAGATTGGACGACGGTTGTCCATAGATAGAGGGTTCCTGGCTTTAAAAATGGTAATCACCTTTGCAGTCTTCCAGGGGTCAGGCATGGAGGAGGAAGAGGAGAGGGCGAGGTTAAAGATACAAGTGAGTGGTTCAATGATGGTTAGGGAGATGAGCCTAAGGAAGACTGGGGTTAGACCATCAGCACCAAGGGAGCCGTGTTTTGGAAGGCTTTTGAGGAGCTCAGTTGTGTCAGCTCTCGACAGAGATTTGAAGAAGAAAGTGGAAATCTGGGGTTGGGTGGTCGGTAGTGCTGTGCAGAATGCGGAAATCTGCTGGTGGAATAGGTGCAGAATGACCATGCTGCCGGCTGAATTTTTGCTGGAATTTCACTGTTTTTTCTGCAGAATTCCGCCTACTGTGATCAGCAGAATAATATTCCATGGCACAGCAATTATTTCCACAGAAAATTATTCCACAACAATTTCCACAGAAAATATTAAGATCTGCTGCGTAATACTCTGCAGAACAGCATTTTTTCTGCGGAAAATCATCCTGCAACTATTTTCTGCCATGGAATTCCACTATTCCATTTCTTGTGAAATTTGGCAGAATTTAGAAAATTCTGCAGAATTTCACTCCACCAGAATTTGAAAATTTTGCACAGCACTAGTATTCGGCCCATCGGTGGTAGGCGGTGGGGTTGGATGGTGGACAAAGTTATTTGTTTGGCCCTTAGGGAGTTTACTTAGATGCATGTATAGGTCAGAGAACTTGTCGTTAAGAGCCCTAGCCACTTCCAGAGGATCCATAATAAGGCCATTTGGGGAGTTCAGTTGCAGGGCACCCTTGTTGGAGAGGGAGTTAAGTAGGGAGTTCCATAGCTTACACCCTCTGATAGTGAAGAAGTTTCCTCTTTTATTAGTTTTAACCTTCCACACTTTAAGTTGTTTGTTGTGGCATCTTAGACCTTCAGGTTTTGTCACCCATTCTATTTTACACTCCTTAGTAAGGTGTGGGTCTTTTAGGATATTAAAAAGCATTTCATATATCACCCCTGATTCTGCGGGTCTTAAGATCATAAAGGTATAAGGTATTTAACCTGTCAGGATATGATAGTGTTTATGGATGACACTGGTTTAGTGTTCTTTCTTTGAACTGATTCTGCAATCTGTATGTCTTTTTCAAGGTAGGGTGCCCAAAATGAGGTGGCATAATCTACATGAGGTCTAACACACATAGTGTAGAGTGGAAGAATGCAAGCCCTGCTCCTGTTGACAAATGCTTTTCTAATTGATGTTAGGATTCTATTTGCTCTGAGGGCAACCAGTCTAAACTGATCTGCATGAATAAAATCTTTGTTTATAACAATACCTAGGTCGCTCTCAGATTCTACTACTTTAATAGGGCACATACTTATTATATACGAGTCATTTGGATTTTTTTCCCCAAAATGAATAACTAAGCATTTTTCAATACTGACATCCATTTTATTGTCCTTTGCCCACTTATCTATTTTCACGAGCTCCTGTTGGAAAGTTTCTATTTTAAGTGGTGTATCAACCTCTGAGCTCAGCTTGGTGTCATCTGCAAATTTTACCATTTTGCATTTCAAGTCTTCATTGATATCCCTTATAAAAATATCAGATAATACAGTGCCTAAAACAGAGCCTTGAGGAACTCCACAGGTAACCTTAATTTCTTTAGACAATGTTCCAGAAATTCAAACTAGTTGAGTTCTGTTGGACAACCAAATGGACACCCATTTGACAATAAAGGAGTTTAGATCAAGTTGGGCCATTTTAATTACGAGCTGTGTAAGTGGGACCTTATCAAAAGCCTTCTTAAAGTCAAGCAGTACCATATCGACTGGTGTTCCCTTATTTAGACTATTACTGATGTTCTCATAAAAGGATGTCAACTTAGTAGTACAAGATCTACCCCTTACAAAACCGTGTTGTGTTAAGTCTTCCAGATTTCTATCCCCTAATTCTTTTCTAATCTATATTTAAGGAGTTTTTCTAAGCACTTGCACACAATTGAGATAAGGCTTATAGGCCTATAGTTACTGGCTTTGTTCCTGTTACATTTTTTAAGTATAGGGACAACTGTAGCCATCCTCCACTCCATTGATATCTCTCCCGATCTGTAAGATTTATTAATCAGAATGGCAAGAGGTATTGATAATTAGCTGTTTCTTTCAAGAATTTACTATTGATAAGATCAGGTCCTGGAGATGATTTATCTTTTTTTTTTTTTTTTGCAATTCACTTTTTATTAACTTTTATATACACAGAAAACCACAAGGAGTGCAGAGGCGCACAACATCAGAAAGTACAAATTTTGAAGAGATGATTTATCTTTTAATTCCTTTAAGGCTTTCTTTACTTCTTCTTCAGTGATAGCATTAAATCTATCACTATCCAGTACTATTTGTACTGGTATATCATCTGCTTTGGAGAATACTGTAGCAAAAATACTGTTGAATGCATTTGCAATGTCACAAGGATCATTTAGTTCTTTATTATTTTCCATTAGTGGCCCGATTTTATTATCTTGTCTTGAGTTGTTTCTAATGTAAGCAAAAATGATTTTTGGGTCTTTGTTAATGGTTAGTTTGAATTTAATTTTTTTATGTCTTCCCTGATCACCTGTTTGGATTTTTTTAATTCAGTTTTGTATATATGTTTATTATGTTCACGTGGATCTTTTTTATATTTAGTAAATGCCTTTTCTTTTGCTCGTATTTGTTTTTGAACCTTTCTTGTCAGCCATAATGGAATTATTCCCCTTGAGCTGGAGACTCTTTTTTTGGGGGATAAATGTTTCTTCCATATCATATATATTGATAATTGCCCAGCATTCTTCTGTAGTATTTCTTCCAACACAAATTTCCAATCTATAGACTTTAATACATTGTGTATATTGCTGCAGTTCCCTTTATTATATTGATATTGATATTGGCAGCAATTTGGAACTAGATGTTGTTGGTTAATGCAAAAAGTTATGCTGTTATGATCACCGTTGGATAATGGTGAAGAAATATTCACATTCAATACTTCCATCAGTATATTAGTTAAAATTGCATCTAAAATGTTATTGCCCCTTGTCAGTTCAGATATTAACTGTTCAAGCCCTGTTTCAACTGTAGCATCTAGTATAATAGTTTTGTTATGTGTTGTTGCTTTGAGCGAATCCCATTTAATACCTGGGAGGTTTAGATCCCCTAAAATAACCAAGTTGTAATTTTCTGACAGATCTGACATAACAGGACACAATTCCAGGTCATAAGTACTATCGGTGGAAGGAGGTCTGTAAAATGTTCCTATAACTAGGTGTTTACCATTTGAAGATTTAATTCGAGCACAAACCCCTTCCACTGTGTCTAAACATAATGCATGTTCAGTTGACTCCAGTGAGTTTTTAATATACATGAACACTCCCCCTCCCTTTTTGCTAATCCTATTTCTTTTGTAAAGTGAAAAATCTGAGATGGTATCCTATCAATCAGATGTATTATCCCACCGGGTTTCACATTTGGCTGTTATGTCTATGTCATGTTGATGAATGATTGTTTGGAGTCCATTGCTCTTTACTAGGTTAAAGCTTCTTGCATTTGTGGTATAAATCTTCAGACCCTTTTTCATATTCTTATGTACTGGATCAGAGAAAGAATTCCCTCGTTGCCCCCAACTTGTTAGTTTAAATGGTTGTTTATGAACTTGTTGATAGATTTACCCAATACAGCATTACCCCTTTTACTAAGATGGAGCCTGTCTCAACAATACAGACTGCAATTATCAGTAAACTGCTCCCAATGAGTTAGACAAGTCATAGATTCCTTTAGAGTCCATTTCCTTATCCATTCATTCATAGTTTTTATCTTGGTGGTTTTTGATCTATTAGCCCTAGGAACAGGGAGAATTTCAGAAACACACATCTGAGACCCAAACTGTTTTAAAAGTATTTATGTCTTCAATGCTTGAGAAATTGATATTATTCATACCCACATGTACCACTACCAGTGGGTTTGGTCCTGCATTTTTTTAAATATTTTGGTCATATTTTCTATATCATTAATTTTGGCCCCCCAAAAATTGAGCAGGTCTGATTTGCCTTGTCCTCATGACATATTATGCCATCTGTACATTTCAGAATGGAATCACTGAAGGCTAGTACCTGTCTTGGGGAATCTACTGGAGAGGAGGTGACTGCATGGGTTGGGGCTAGGGGCTCAGCCTCACTTTGTTCAATAATCTGCTGTTCATTACTAGGGTTTATATGATTAACTGGGACTTGGGTCTGGTGGGAGTCACTTTGCTCAATATTCGGAGGTTCATTAATAGGGTTTACATGATTTTCTGGGACTTGAGCCTGGTGTGAATCAGTTTGCTCAATACTCTGATGTTCATTAATAATGTTAAAATTATTGACTGGAACTTGGGCCTGATGAGAATTATTGCCATTAATACCCTTCGAAGATGAGGGCGGTTCATTAATAAAAGTCCCATTTGAACATCCCTCTTGTGCAGGAAAATTGGTAACTGGGTTCAGATTACTTAATATTTGAAATTTAATTTTGTTGTGAGATTGTGAAGTTCATGACTCTCCTTCCTTTTTTCAGTGTACTTTTTTTCACAATAGGGGACCAGTCTGAATCATCCTCAGTGTCGGTTTCTCTGTTCCTCTTCAATGAGAGGTCACTAGGATTTTAGGCTGTGAGACAATTTCTGAATTACGTGCTTGAATATACACATGTTTAGTTTCTTTGTGTTTACAGAAAGTGCATTCAACTGTGACTCAAGTTTATAAATATGAGAATTCAGTGTTTTGATTTCTAGGCATTGTTTACACTTGATACCTTCATGATTTTTATTTTCAGCATCAGTAATTGAGAAACTATTACAAAGGATGCACGTCATAGCAACTTCCCATGAACTTAAAGGTGACACATCCTTCATTTATGTTCATTCTTAATAGAAATAACTTCAGTGGGAAAGTACACATTTTAAATATAATAGTCTGCCAGCAAGAATCAAGCTTCACTATTGTTTACAGTACCTCTAAGGAGATGTATAGTCTCAGGCCCCTTTCCACCCTTTCCACTCCTGATACAATAGACACGCACTGAGACGTGCGTGTCTCTGCGCACATCTCTGTGCGTGGTGACCACGCGCTTGCCCCGTTCGAGCTCGGCCCGCTTGCTCGGGGCTACTGAATTTATCTGTCATGACCCAGAAGTCACTTCCTGAATTATGTGACCCCTCAGACCCTAGCGCTGCACCAGATAGGGAATTCGAACATTAAAATTATCTCAAAAAGCCTTCCTTATTGCCTAAGGATATTAGGCTTTTTCAATAAAAACAGTTCCCTACCATTTTGGAGCAAAGTAACTTCTTTATGCACCAGCTGTAGTTTGGGTCAGACACCTCCCAAACTACAATTCCCACATCACTTCCTGTTTAGCCTAGTAATTGTCTTCCCAATTGAAGCAAGCAAAGTAGGTGAACCAAAAAGCAAGTTTTAACAGCCTCTATCTATACCAGTACAGTCTCACTACAAAGGTTGTCTCACTACTGGTGGAGAGAGTGTTTAAACACCTTGCTCACTTAGGGCTCCTGAATTTATCTATCATGACTCGGAAGTGCCTTTTCTGAGTCACGGGACCACTCAAGCCTTAGCGCTGTACCAGATAGGGAAATTGAATATTAAAATTAGCTTAAAAGCCCTCCTTGCAGCCTACAGATATTAGGCTTTCTCAATAAAAACTGTTCTCTGCCATTGGAGCACCCCAACAACCAGGAACAGAAGGGAGCAGGTACTGCTTGGAGCCTTCCAGGACAGCTTCCTGCTGCAAATGGTCAGTGAACCAACCAGGTTAGGAAAAACCCTTGACCTTGTGCTGGCAAATGGGGACTTTGTGAGAGAACTTACAGTGGAGGAACCGCTGTCAGGGAGTGACCTCCGCTCAGTATGGCTCACATTGAATATGGGCAAGGAAGGGGTGGAATCTGGCACAATAGTGCTGGACTTCAGGAGGGCCGACTTTGGGAGGATGGGGGAAGTGGCAAAAGGGTACCTGGCCAGAATTCAATCTAGTATGGACACTAACCAGAGGTGAGAGCTCATAAAGTTGGGGATAGTGGAGGCAACCAAAACCTGCTGCAAAGCCCAGAGCAAGAAGGCTAGGGCTAAGAAACCAATCTGGTTGAGCAAGGAGGTCATGGAAAAGGTAAGGAGGAAAAGAGCTGCCTTTAGGAAGTACAAGAAAACAAGGAGGGGGGAGGACAGGAGGAGTACTTGACAGAATCGAAGGAGATGACAAGGGCAGTAAGGGGAGCCAAAGCATATACGGAACTCAGGCTGGCACAAGGCATTAAGAAGGGGGAGAAGGACTTCTTTAAGTACATCAGGGAGAAAAGGAGCTGTAAGGACCACATAGTAAGGATTAGGAAGGAGGGGGGTTGGGTGGAAGCAGGGTGCGATAGGGCGGAAGCACTAAATGAGTACTTCTGCTCAGTATTTACTAAAGAGAAGAGGGGGGTGACACCCAAGGTGGGAGAAATGGCAGAAGTGGGGGAAGTGTTGACAGATGGGAAATCATGGAGAGCAGTTCGAGAGGGTTTGAAGGCACTGAGGGTGGACAAGGCACCAGGCCCAGATGGCATCCACCCAGGGTACTGAAGGCTGGCAGAGGTCCTTGCAGGACCTTTGCAGCACCTGTTTAATGCCTCACCACATCTGGGTGTGTGCCCAGGACTGGAGGATGGCTCATGTGGTGCCCCTCCACAAGAGTGGCCCCAAGGATGAACCGGGAAACTACAGACCAGTGAGCCTCACATCCATCGTGGGTAAGCTAATGGAGACTATCCTGAAGGAGAGGCTGGTGGCCCTCCTAGAGGCCAAAGGACTACAGGACAGCAGACAGCATGGCTTCATACATGGCAGATCCTGCCAAACCAACCTGGTTGAGTTCTATGACTGGGTAACTAGGCAACTGGACAGGGGCCATGCAGTGGATGTCCTGTATCTGGACTTCAGTAAGGCATTCAACTCAGTGCCACATGGAAGGCTGGGAAGGAAGTTAGTAGGCATAGGGGTGGGTGCAAAGCTGGTGAGATGGGTAGGAAGCTGGCTGCAGGGAAGGCAACAGAGGGTGGTGGTGGGTGGGGAGCTCTCACACCCAAGGGCAGTGACGAGCGGTGTTCCACAGGGCTCAGTGTTGGGACCAGTGTTGTTTGGGCTATTCATTGCAGACATATCATGGGACATCAAGAGCAAGATCAGTCTGTTTGCTGATGTTACCAAGGTAGGCGCGGTGGTGGATGACCTAGGGGGATGGCAGGGGTTGCAGGATGATCTGGCAAAGCTTGAAACCTGGTCAGACACCTGGCACCTGGCTTTAATGCCAAAAGTGCAAGGTGCTGCATTTTGGGATGAAGAACCCAAGGAGGAGTTACCAGCTAGGGGAGTGCAGCTAGCCCAGACAGAGGAGGAGAAGGATCTGGGTGTGCTCATTACAGGGTCAATGAACAACTCGGCACAATGTAGGAAGGCAGCTGCAAGGCCAACAAAATGCTGGGTTGTATTGCAAGGGTATATCCTCGAGGAGAGGAGGTGATTCTGCCACTGTATAGGTCATTAGTTAGACCACACCTGGAGTACTGTGTGCAGTACTGGCATCCATATCTGAAGAGGGACATTAAGTTACTGGAGGAAGTGCAGCGCAGAGCAACAAAGATGATCAAGGGGCTGGGGGACTTATCATATGAGAGGAGGTTGAAGGAGTTGAACATGTGCTTACTGGAGGAGAGGAGAGACAGGGGTGACATGATTGAAACCTTTAAATACATGAAAGGAATAAACAAGACGGGTACAGAGGGGCTGTTCAAAGTAAGGGAGGGGAGGGCTACGGCCATGATATGAGACTGGAGCGAGGAAGGTTCAGGAGGGAGATGAGGAGACACTTTTTTACAGAGAGGGTGGTGGCTGGGTGGAATGCGTTACCTGCTGAAGTGGTATGCAGTAGAACAGTGGACTGCTTCAAATGAGGATGGGACAGGACAAGGGGGAAGGTTAATGAAGGGGAAGGGTGGAAGGGAGGGGCAGCTGCAGAATAAGGGGTGCTAGCTGCACATTTGAGCAGACTTGTTAGGCCTCTAGGCCTTTATCTGCTGGCAAATTTCGTATGTTCGTATTTTGGAGCAAAACAACTTCTTTTTGCACCAGCTATAGTTCAGGTCAGACAGCTCCTGAACTATAATTCCCACAGCACTTCCTGTTTAACCTAGTAATCGTCCTCCCAAATAAAGCAAGCAAAATAGGTGAACCAAAAAGCAAGTTTTAAAACCCTCCATCTCTGCCAGTACAGTCTCACTATATAGGGAAGTCTCACTTCTTGTGGACAGAGTGTTTAAACACCTCACTTCCTCGGTGCTACTGAATTTATCTATCATGGCCCGGAAGTGCCTTTCCAAGTCAAGTAACCCCTCAGACCCTAGCACTGTACCAGATAGGGAATTCAAATATTAAAATTAGCTTAAAAGGCCTCCTTCCTGCCTAAGGATATTAGGCATTTTCAATAAAAATGGTTCCCTACCATTTTGGAGCAAAACACTTTCTTTTTGCACCAGCTGTAGTTTGGGTCAGACACCTCCTAAGCTACAATTCTTACAGCACTTCCTGTTTAGCCTAGTAATCGTCCTTCCCAGTGAAGCAAGCAAAGTAGGTGAATCAAAAAGCAAGTTATAACAGCCCTCTGTCTATGCCAGTACAGTCTTACTACACAGGGAAGTATTGCTGCTTGTGGACAGGGTGTTTAAATACTGCTCACTTGGGGCTATTGAATTTATCGATCGTGACCCATAAGTGCCTTTCTGAGTCATGTGACCCCTCAGACCCTAGCGCTGTGCCTGATAGGGAATTTGAATATTAAAATTAGCTTAAAAGCCCTCCTTACTGCGCAAGAATATTAGACTTTTTCAATAAAAACAATTCCTTGCCATTTGGGAGCGAAACAACTTCTTTTTGCACCAGCTGTAGTTCAGGTCAGGCATCTCCCAAACTACAATTTCCACATCACTTCCTGTTTAGCCTAGTAATTGTCCTCCCCATTGAAGCAAGCAAAGTAGGTGAACCAAAAAGCAAGTTTTAACAGCCTCCATCTCTACCAGTACAGTCTCACTACACAGGGTAATCTCACTGCTTGTGGACAGAGTGTTTAAACACCAAATAAGGAGCTTCTGTCTTAAAGCCATTAATGTAGTAAACCTTAAGGGGGCATATTCAAAGCCAGAGAAATGTGCCTCACAAAGAGATGTGCCGTGCAAACATTTGTGCAATCGAAAAAAACATGCAATATTCAGCAGGGGTGCATCGAAATGTGATGATGCAAAACCAGCTGAATATGGCATTGAAGCACAGTCACACAAATGGAACAGCGTGGAGCAACAGGCCAGAACTGAATATGGGGTCCCAGGCACAGAGGTGCACAAAGGACAGCCACACAAAGTGTGAGCGGAGTCGCCCACATATGTCCATGTGATTTTACCAGTGCCTGCAAAGTCACAGCGGAATGACCCTGGGGAGGCGGAGCCAAACTCCAGACAGGGCAGACACATCATGCCACTCAGCCATAGGTCTAGTTGCCCACACATGTGCAGTGTGCACACATGGACAGGATGGTGCACACCCCACCACCAGCATACAAGGACATGCCATGGACCCAGACACAGCACATGCACAGCCAGTGAAAGAACAGGCAGGAGGCAACAAACGTAGTAACAAAAATTATTTATGATAAAATGTAAAGTGAAACAATATAAACTATGCAACAGTATTGGTTTGAAAAACCACAAGAACAAGAACAGCAACAGCAACAACAACAACAACAGGAAAGGATAATTAGAAAACAATGAACAGCCAAACTAAATCTACTGCAACTGCAGGAACACAGGAAACAAAGGGGTGAAAGGGGGTTGGGAGGCAGGCCATGAAGAAAGCAATGGGAACTGTGTACAGTCTCAAATGTCCACTGGGCAGGAGTGGGGGAAGGGGCAAAGGAAAGTCCAAGTGCAGGCCTACTGCCTGGCCCACTGTTCCCTCACATGGTGGCCCTCCACATGCCATGCCTGAACAGCCTGCACAATGGCCCCAGTTCCAGCCTGCACAGCCCTTGTATTTGCCTGCATTGCCCTAAGTAGTGCCGCCAAATACAGCACAATGGTCTGTAGCAGCGGTGTAGATCTGCATCCTGGTCTATATCCGAGTCACCTAGCAACCATCGATCATGAAGCTGAGGCACAAGTCCGCTGTGAGCCTGCAAAGCAAAACACACAATCAGAAAAGCAGCACAGGGACATGCACAACACCTAGGTACAACTCCACCACAAACAACAATGCCGGCACATATGGGCATACACAGCATGGTGCCAGGAATGACTGCACAGAGCACCATCGGCCTCGCATGAGGGGGCACAAGTGCACATGGTGCACACCCACGGTGTCTGCACATCCCAGCATGGTGGTGTCACAATGTGCCCCCACCATGCCTGATCCCATGGTGACTGAAACATGGACACTCATGGACCACCGTGGCAGGCAGTGCAAGCATGAGCCATGTGCAGCACCAGCATGAGCACAGTGTGCCCCAGGTACTGATGGCACACCGCATTGCATGCCACATGTGCAGTGTGCAGGCCATGGCTGAGTATGCATGCCTGCCACAATGTGGACACATCAGGGCACTTTCCCTACAAGGGCAAGTGTGAGCATAGTGGACCCACAGGCATGCCCATGGCCAGAGAGCCATGGCACACACATTGACTGGAGTGGGATGCACAGTTGCTGGACCCTGCCACAGAGGCAGACATGCATAGCGTGCTCAGCACAACCGTGGTGCCACACACAAAGGGCAGAACTTGGGTACAGCCCAATGCACCACCCAGTGCAGGCCAGACAGAGTGCACAAGCAGCACACATGGAGCCCACTGCACACACAGGGGAAAAACATGGCAAGGCGGACAACACAGTACAACGGATGCCCACAGGGCCCTTCCCAGAATGCAAACTGCAAGGATGTCATGGAAGGGTTCTACAGGGTGCTGCATGACCGGCTATGCAGATGCAGTGGTGAGCAAGGTGGATGGGACATGTACCCGTGGGATGCACAACCCAGTGTACAGACCACTGGAGAGGTGTAGGACTGTGCGCAAGGCACACAGATAGAGCCACTGGCCCTGGCAGTGCACCCCAAAGCATATGTGTGTGTGTGTGTGTGTGTGTGTGTGTGTGTGTGTTTGCCACCTGTGTTAAGTGTGCCACTGTGCTGCTGTTATGCTGCACTCATGCACTAGATGGCCTCCAGTCAGCTCCTTGGACTCGAAGCGGTGGCACAGGTCTGAACGGTCTCATATGTAGGCATCATGTGCACTCTCAGGATAGCTGGAATACACATACATGATGTGCCCTGTGGCATTGCACACCACTTGGCTGTTGATGGAATGGTAGCCCTTGTGGTTGCGATATTGTTCACTACCAATGCCAGGTGGTGTGTGGAGCGTCACGTGGGTGCAGTCTATTGCCCAAAGTACACTGGGTAGATGTGCCACCCTGTTGAAGTCCTGCTTTGCTTCTGTCTGCTCCACTGCTGTGCTGGGGAATCTTATGTACTCACCAGAGTGGAGCAGCAGAGCATTGAAGAACTGTGTGAGGAGCCTGACATGGCCGACTGGGTTATGCCTGTGGTGTCCCCCACCTGCATCTGGAAGGTACCCATGGTGAGCAAGCACATGGCTGCTGTGACCTTTGTCTCCACCTCCATGGCATGGCTTCTGTGTGTGGGTGCCTGCAGCTCATCAGGGACCAGTTCACAGAGCTGTCTCAGCAATGCCCTGTCAAGTCAGTACTGGCCCAGGATCTCTGTGTCTGTCAGCAATTCGAATGTTATGAGGGTCCAGTACCATCTGTGCCGGGCATACCACCTACAGGCCCCCACTCATCCAGCCTGTTGTTCCCTCAGTCTCCTCACATCAGCCATTACTTCAACCATGGTAAACACTAGGCCTGTCATTCCAAATTAAATATATTTTATTTGTAGGAAGAGTTAACACATCTTCTATTTCAGACACTTGACAGAGACAAGTACATAATCCCTTTGCATAACAAGTATTGTATAATAAGGTCTTGTTACAATATAATGACATAAAGAATATCCATTGTAAGCATAATCTTAGTTCTATTCACGTACTATAATCTCATCTGTCTACAGAGACCTTTCCATATCCCTCCTCCTACCCCCTCCCTCCACAAGAACCCCCCATCCCTCTCAGGTATGAAGCAGCAGTATCCAGCATTACCATTAGCCCAGATAAAGTAGCCGGAGAGGGCCATACTTAAAGTAGCCATGCCCCTAATATGGTTCTACCCTCTCCTCACCATACCTTCTTATTTAATGTCCTATGATCTGCTAAATGGTCAGTAGAATATGTAAAGGTGCCCATGTTTTCTGATAGTACTGTGGTCTCCGTGTCATGTGAGCAATCGTACCCTCGGCCTGTAGAGCAAACAGTATCTCCTTTAGCCATTCCGTGTATGTAGGGATGTTCTGATCTAACCAGTGACGCATAACCACTTTTTTGGCACATACTGATATTAGTGTCATATATTTTCGTTGGGTGCCACTTAGAACCTCCCCATAATCTCCTATTATGCAAATTTCCAGTCTGAATGCCTCGGATAGCCCTAAGAGTGGATCTAAATTAGACTTAATACTATCCCAGAAGGGCGTGACCTTGTTGCATTCCCACAATATATGCAACAGAGTGCCAGGCCTCTGCTTACAGCGAGAACATACATTTGAGGAAATCTTCCCCATTTGATAAAGTCTGGCTGGAGTATAGTATAAGTCATTTATTACATAAAACTGCTAAATATGATACCTGATCCATTTCACATCTTGATATAGTTGTGACCAGATTTTAGACCATGGTCGGGGAGCTGAAGTGTTTGAAGGTAGTACTTGGTCCCAGACATAGTGCAGCACACCTTACTTTTCCTCTGTAGCCTCCCTTAGGAGGCGATAAAAGTGGGAAATGATATGAGAGGAAGGTAAGTTAGGGATAGCCGGTAGGAAGGGGCCAGCTAAATACTATGTCCAGCACCCCATTCCAAAGTGTCATAGGAGCATATGCTGCAGTTGGAGGTATTTAAAACAAAAGGATTTAGGGAGATTAAACAGTGAACTGGCCGTCTGAAAAGATATCAGTGTATGTTCATGAAGTAGATCCACGACTCTCAGTTGGGTGTTACCAGGCCAGAAATTATTCGAAAGGGGCAATCCCCCAATTTTGAAATTGAGATTCACACTTATAGGCTGGGACACATCCTTTACCAGAAATACTTGGAAAAAGTTGCACATTTGGGAATGTATTCGAAGTGTTATTCCTATGGGAATGGTCCTGAGGGTCTTAGGCAAATTTTTGAGAGGGAGAAAATGAAAGTATTGAGAGAAGTATTGTGCAGAGAGTAAACCCTGCTCGATTTGATACCACAAGGGAATATATTGAACACGCCCCTGACATGAATTATCCCTCATCCAGTATGCAAGAACCGAGCAGACAATAGAAAACTGATAAAGAAGCAGGTCTGGGAGTTGTAGATCTCCATTACTCCTACTCCTCTGCAGCTTAAATAAGGCTCGCCGGGGTGTCTTCCCTCCCCACAAAAAATTGGGCATAAGCTTATTAACCTGAGTGAACCATGCTTTGGGTAAAAAAGGTTGTATCATCTGTAAGGGATACAGGATTTGTGGCAGAACGTTCATTTTCAGAACATTTACCCGTCCCCAAAGAGTAAGTGGTAACATGGCCCAGCTGGAAAGATCCATTTTAATCTGTGTAAGAATTTTATCTAGGTTGTATTTAGGCCTACCATTCCAATACAGCCTGGTGGTTCTGTAGCTGTGTGCCTGTCTCTATGTCTGCCTTTCTCTGCATGTGGTTCACTGTCTCCCTCTCTCCGAGTACAGTTCCTGTGCCTGTCACTGGGTGGTTTGCTGATTTAGGGCTGCCTTTTATAGTCCTAGCTTTGTGCGATCGCGCACACGTGTCCCACATTGGCCCGCTTGTGCAGTTCCGTTCAATACGCGGTTACGTGGCATATTCATGTACATGCCCCCATTTACTGTGCTGTTCCACTTCACTGTGCACAGCAGCACAGCCCCATTTGTGCGGCGCACTGCAGTCTGCTGAATATGACTCTGTCTTGCATTTCCTCAGGTGCACTGCGCTGCTTAGGCCTGCACCACGCAGTTGCTCTCAATATGGGGGCCCAATTGAATACAGTATAAAACAATTCATAATCTATATTACACACCAGTTCACCTTCATAAAATGGGTATGGAAGCTGGTGACAAGTGCCAAAAATGTAAAGAGGAATCAGTAAATTTGCTACATATGTTCTGGACTTGCAAATTATTAATAATCTTTTGGAAGGAGTCGAAAATATTTGTAATAATGTTACTATCATTAAAGATCACATAAACATTGAAACTTGTATACTGGGTCATTTTGATGAAGCAAAAATACGGACTAAGGAGCAGAAATACACATTAGTCTTAATAGGTGTAACAGTTAAAAACACTGGGCCCAATTTTCAAAGGACTTAGATTGATGCAAGGAACTTGAAACATAACAGTTTGACACAAGAGGTGTCTTGTGTCACAACTTGCATCAAATGCAGTATCGCATCCTGTGTCAAATCCAGATGCAGCTGCACCAAAGCCCCTTTGCACCAGGGTTGCGTTAAACAACCCAGCGCACCAGGTCACAAGGGGCTTGCACCACAATGGGGCTGCAACATCCTCTTTTTCAGGATTTTGCAAGCCCTGCCATGGATGCAGTAAGGGGCATCACTTAGACCAGCCAGGAGGTGGTCTAAGTGGCTTGCATCAGTGGGAAGGGGTGGACAGTGGTCTGCCAAGGCATAAGAGACACAGATGGTGACAGAGGGGGAGTTGGGAGGGCAACTGGATTGAATGTTAGTGATGTGGCACCTGTCAGGGTTCGTGTACAGCAGTATAAATATTGTAAATGCCAGCATGTAATCATACTGTACTACAGTGTACAGTAACTAGTACCCATACTGTAAATATAGAACCAGTCCTGAAGAAACACAACAAAGGAGGGACCAGGGATAAATCCACAGAATACAGCATCATATTGCACCATACCAAAGCAGACCTCACAACTGTACAGTGATGTCTATATCACTGTACAGTTGTGAGGTCTGCTGTGGTATGGTGCAAATTGATGCTGTATTCAGCAGCTTTATCACTGGTACCTCCTTCTTTGTGTTTCTTTAGGGCTGGTTCTGTATTTACAGTATAGGTAATAGTTACTGTATGTTGTAGTACAGTATGAGGGCATGGGGGCATAATGTCATGGTCAAAACCGCGCACATCAGAAATGCTGCACGTGGATGGTCACGTGATGGCAGCCTGAGAAGCAGCAACAGCCCTCCATTGCTCTGTGCCTCTGCTACTTATTTCAGTCCTTCCGTGCAGTATTCGTGTTTATTAGAGAGCCACAAACTACATTATCTTAGCTGTTGAGAGACTGGGACTTCAGGGAGCTCATTCAATTATGGAGGTTTACATGAAAAAAGCACCACCAAGACATTCAACACCGCCAACTCCAGAGAAAGACAAGGCTGCGAAGCGCCATAAGCACCAGCCGGCAGGCTCGAGCAAATCCACTACCGCAGCAGCCACACTCTCGGAGGAGAGATTTCTAGAGATAATGCAACCCTTACAAGATAAAATAGCTGAAATCTCTGACGACTTACAGCAAATCACGACCTCAGTACATTCCTTAAATATCCGAGTGGGAGACTCAGAAGCCAAATTGGTCTCTTTGGAGAAAAAACAAGAAAAGACAGAGCTGTCTGTGATACGGTGTGGTCGGAGACTTAAAAAGCTTGAAGAGAAAATTGAGGACTTGGAGGGTAGAAGTCGAAGAAACAATCTTCTTGTCATCGGGATACCAGAAAAGGAAGAGGGAGCAACACCTATTCTTTTCCTTCAGAAATTGTGCGAAAAAATTGCAGGACCCTCCCCTAATGGCATCACTTATATAATTGAAAAGGCCCATCGTGCCCTCCGTCCTTCTCCACCACCTAATTCTCCATCCAGGCCTCTGGTTTTTAAATTGCTAAACTTCCTGGACAAGCAGCATATACTCGCAAAGGTACAGAATTTACAGGATGTCCTATGGGAAGGGCACAGAATCAGGATCATCCAAGATCTTCCACAATCAGTATGAGTGAAATGGCAAGAAATGCACCCGATTGTATCGAAGCTTATCGCCGAGGAGAAACCATTTCGATTGAGATACCCAGCGGTGCTTCAGGTGAAATCTGGTGATCAGTGGGTCTCTTTTGAATCGCATGAGCAGGCTATGAATGAGCTTAAAGGCTTTTCCATGATCTCTTTAAGTGAGGAGACCTCCGAGGGTATGTAGAAGTGCTCCTGTTTTTTTTTTCGCAAAGCATAATTGTGTGCAACGTTTGCTGGACTTGCTCCGAGTTCTAGGATGATGGCCTATAGTTCCAATGATGAATATCTGACTTAATAATAATAATAATAATTTTATTTATATGGTGCCTTTCCATTGCCAAGGTGCCTAACAATGTAAAAATCATAACACATCAAACAACAGAACAATACAATTAAAATCATATGCCAATACAATAATAAACACTTCAATTATGTAAAAAAGCTTTTTGCCACAGATAGGTTTTTAAGCCCTTCTTAAATTCCTCCACAGCTGTACACTTCCGTAACCGACTGGGTAGAGAAGGGTGGGGGCTGCATAAGCAAAAGCTCTTGAACCAGATGACTTCAAATTCACCCTTGGAATCTCTAACAACCCCTCGTTGGCCAATCAGAGTGATTGACCAGGGCAGTAAGGAACCAGAAGCTCTTTCAGATAGTCCAGGCCCTGTCCATGTAGGGCTTTAAAAGTCAGTAAACTGACTTTAAAGGTGATCCGCCACTGTTTTGGCAGCCAGTGTAGCTCGCGCAGCACCGAAGTAATATGGCAGGATCGAGTAGAACCTGTCAAAGCCCAGCTGCCGCGTTCTGCACCAGCTGCAGGTGACAGATTTCAACCTCAGAAAGCCCTAGATAAAGGGAGTTGCAGTAATCCAAGCGTGAGGACACAGAAGTGTGGACCAGGGTGGGAAGGTCATCAGATGGAACTAGATGCCTAACCCTGGTGGTATGCCTAAGATGATAAAAGGAAGTTTTGATGACAGCCAACACCTGAGAATGTATTGTCAGTCCATCATCAAAAACTACCCCCAGGTTACGCACCCGTTCAGAGGTCGGGAGTGAGACGCCGCCAAGAAAAATTCCAGAGGGCGCACCAACACCTGACCCCCCTATCTGATGACCCGGGTCCACAACCAGTACCTCAGTCTTTTCCAAGTTCAACTTCAGCCAACTGGAATCCATCCACTCCTGGATTTCTTTCAGGCAGTTGTTAAAGACAGAGAGAGCTCTATCCTGGTTAGGTGCAAAAGAAAGGTAGAGCTGGGTATCATCTGCATAACAGTGAAACCTCAGCCCATACCTTCTTACAATGTCTCCGAGGGGTAGCATATACACTGCGAACAGCATGGGTGACAGTGCTGAACCCTGAGGCACCCCACAAGACAAAGCAGTTGGGCCTGAAGAAAAAAACCCAGACACAACTCTCTGTGTTCCACCCATGAGAAACGATGTAAACCATCTGAGGACTGTCCCCAAAAATCCACAGATATGCATCAGGTGTCCTATGAACACCATGTGGTCCACGGTGTCAAAAGCTGAAGAAAGATCCAGAAGAACCAAGATGGAGTGGCTTTTCCGATCTCTCGCCATCAGGAGATCATTGAGCACCCGAACCAGAGCTGTCTCGGTACTATGTCTCTTACAAAAACCAGACTGGAACGGTTCATAGATGTCATGGGTGGTCAAATGGTCTTCCAGTTGTGCTGCCACTACTTTCTCAATCACCTTTCCAATAAAGGGAAGGTTAGAGATAGGTCTGTAGTTTGTGAGACAGTCTGGGTCCAAGGTAGCTTTCTTCAAGAGTGGTATCACCACTGTCTCTTTCAGGGAGCTGGGGAACTCTCCCGATTCCAAGGAGCACCAGACTATCCACATAAGGACCAGACTGATGATGTCAATACAACCCAAAATTAGGGAAGTCGGTCCAGGGTCCAAACTACAGCACGTAGGGCGCACACTCTGGATAATCCTCATGACATTTATGAACTCCGGTTGACTGAAGGTACTCCAGAAAAACTGATGTATGATGACCCCTTACTGATGATGAACAACCCCTATAGGGTGTGTTGGCTGTAGTACCTCCCTGATGTCTGCTAGCTTATTTGCTAAGAATCAAGCAAGCTCATCATTCTCTAATTGCGAAAACGCTTTCTGAACATGCAGACAGGCTGGGTTGCACAGTCTGTCCACAGTTCGAAATAGCTGAGCTTGTCAATTCTGAACAGCCACAATCTCCCCGGACAGGAATTCTGCCTTCTTATGGGTGATTGCAGATTGATAGACTAAATAATGGTCCATCAATCTAAGGTAGTCGGCATCTCACCAGCAACACTCTAACCTTCACCCTAGTCTCTGCATCTCCCTCAAAGTCCCATCAAACCAAGGGGACCTGGGGTGAAGGGAGAGAGGGTGAACATAGACTGGAGCAATAGAATCCAGAGGGCTCTATTATAGGCCAACACGAGGGTCTCTGGATCATTGCTTGCCAACATGGGGGACAAGAGGTCAAGGACCTCCGCAAGGCCATGGGAACTTATATCCCATAAAGAGCGGTACCTAACCATCTCCACAGGGGTAGGCCTTCGGGGGGGGTGCTAACACTAAACTCCACAGTGTAATGATCAGACCACCCAACTGGTTCCACCCCCAAGTCAGATGTTTCAATCCCTAGAAGGAAGATTAAGTCTAGAGAGTGTTCATGTTTATGAGTAGCAGTGGAAACCACCTGTGTAAGGCCCAGAGATATCATTAACTGGAGGAAGTGTTGACCAAATTGTGAGAGTTCGTCATCGACCCAAGCATTGAAGTCACCCAGAACCATCAATCTGGGTGACTCAAATGTCATATTGAAGATGAAGCCCACCACTTCCTGAAGGAATCGCTTCTCATCACCAGGTGGACGGTAGATGAGAGCGATTCGAAAGCCTACACCTGCTACTACTGTACACTCAAAATACTCAGCCTCCTCAACTAGTACCCTCATGAGGTTCAGTTCGGTCTTAAAACAGACCGCAACCCCCCCCCCCGTGGTCCAATCTTGGGCGGTGTATCACCGAGTAGCCAGCTGGAGTCATAGCCTCCAAAATGGGGCCAGAAGTTTCATCCAGCCAGGTCTTGGTGATGCATGCCAGGTCCACTGTTTCAACAAGATCTGCAATAATTGCAGTCTTGTTCTTAATGGACCTGGCATTGCACAACACCGCCCGAGTTGGATGAACCTTGCAGGTCGTCTGGGCCATTTGCCTACCACAATCCATAGTGCCCTTGGGTATGGGCACCAGACATGACGAACCATGATCTGAATTCCATTTCACTCCAGGGCTTCTTCTGGATCCAACCACCCCAATTCGATGACCCCTCCTCGTTCATCCTCCACTGTTCGTAACCCCCCGCCCTCCTCCTTCTCCTACATATAATACCCAGCACTCTACAGTGCTGGTAGGTTACAAACTGGAGAGCAGGAGTGTAAAAAGGGTGAAGGGCACAAAGGGCAGAGGATGAGTAGCGCACAACTGTGGGGGCTGGCATCCAACACATTTTGCAGCTCTAAATAAAATAACACTCAACTCTATAATTTATACTTTATAAAACAATAAACAAAATAAATTAAAATAAAAATACCCCCACCCAACACTAGACACTAAAACAAAAAGAAAATAAAGAAAAATAAAAATGAAATAGACCCCCTTTGAAGCTGCATAAATGTTTTTAATCCAACACTCAAAAAGTCTTGGATAAGCACAATCAGTCTGAGATAAAATTATGCAAAAAGCCGAGGGGAGTCACGTGATGCTGTTTCCTTGCTAGCTGCACTCGCTGTACGCTGTGCCTAACCCCTGCCTAATTTAAAATTATTCATTTTTTTTTTCGTAAACCGGTATCTGGTCCGTTTGCTGAGGTTGCGGATATCAGGAAGCAGCTACTGGGTCGCTGATGGAGGAGGAGATGCCGAAGCGCACACCACCCGCAACACCCGAGAAGGCCGTGAAGAAGTCACGGGTCCTGCCGTTACAACCTTCCCAGTCCTGCAGCCCAGGCGACGGAGGGGATGAACAGCTGACGGTCTCACGATTTCTCGACGAATCCCGTCCATTTAGAGCAGAAATGGCGGAATTGGCTTCAGAGCTCAAAAGTATTGCCAGTGCCTTAAACAATCTTACAATAAGAACGGCAGATAATGAGGCCGGGTAAAGTCGCTGGAAAGCAAAGCAGGCAAGGTCGGGGGCTTACAATATTAATCAGCGCATTACCAAGCTGGATAGGAAGACAGAGGACTTAGAGGGTTGAAGCCGGCACAATAACATCGTACTAATGGGCCTACCTGAGAGAGAGAGGAAGGAGGGGACCCAGTCAAATTTTTCCAGCGGTTTGTGGAGAAGGTGGCAGGCCCCTCGCCCTTCAGTGCCTGTTACAACATTGAGAGGGCACATCGCGCGTTGCGACCTATTCCGCCTCCAGGCGCACCCCCCTGTATTTTTTTGGCCAAGTTCCTGAGCTATCAAGAGAGGGAACTGTTCCTTCAGAAGGTTAAAGAAGTCAAGTCGCTGCAATGGGAGGGTGCGAATCTTAGGGTGACACAAGATTTGCCATTATCTGTTCGGCAACGGAGAGCGACCTTTCACCCGCTGGTCTCAAAGTTAATTGCGGCGGGTATTAAGTTTAAGGTGACTTATCCTGCAAGGCTACACGTCCTGGTGGATGATATTTGGAAGGTCTTTGAGGATGTGGAGTCAGCTTTGGATGTGCTTCAGAAGCTCCTTCCTAATCTGTTTAAAAGCTAAATGACTGGGATATTTGGCTCCCCAGAGTAAGAAGCTACCAGTTGAGAGTTTGTAAGAAAGCTGGTGTTCTTTATCTAAGGGAGTTGGAACCCTTGATATCACCTGTTTAATTTTGTGGAGTTTAGCAGTTGGAATACGGATCGTTTGCCATTCGTTTGCTGGTTGATGTTGTATCCCAGGAGATTCCATGCCTAAGGACTTACTGGATGCTTCTGAGGCGGAGGCAGGCTGCAGATTGTTCAAGGGCGAAGGAAGCTGCAATTCCCTGTATGGAATTTGAAGGTGTCTGGGGACATGAAGGAGATGCTCTCGGAGATGTTGGACATTTTGAGCAGGTCTGCTCGTGGGACTTATGCTTCGGGAACTGGAACAGGCCATACGGTATTCAGTGGCCAATATGAGTGGCTTTTTCAAAGGTTTTTCAGCTGAGAGGGGACCTTGAGGTGTTTTCCTCCCCCCCCTTTTTTTTTTTTCTCTCCTCTACCTGCATTTGAATTAATTAAACAGGGCTACGGGGAAGGGGGAGAGGAAATACCGGGATAGTTGTGGCTACGTGAAATTTTGCAAGTTTTCCCTTTTTGAGTGTTGTGGGTGAGTCAATGTAATGGTTTCAGGTTAGTTTTTGGGAGCGGGGGCTGGTTATGATGGCATGATGTGTAAGGCTGGATGATTTATAATGGGGTATAATGTGGTTAGGTGTAGGTTGGGCTCACCCAGGTAGTCGGTTTGGAATGTTGCTGGGGTTGGTTTATGGACATAGGTCAGTTTGATATTGGGCTTGGGGGATGGCAGGGCAGTGGATGAGGCAGCGGAGTGAGCTGTCATCATGGGCCGCGATGCTGTGGGAGGGTTTAATGGGGTTTTTGGGGGGTATGGGGGTTTAGCTTTTGATACTGGGTTGTTTGGTGGGAGGGTGGGGTGGTTTATACAAGGCTCTGAGGTAATAGATGGGGAATGAGTTTGAAGCATGTTATGGTTGAGTTCTGGTTTATTGGTTTGGGTCTATGGTATCTCATAAAGTTTTAAGTGTTTAAGTTGGAATGTTAAGGTGGCAAGACAAAATCCAAACAATACAAAATTTTGAAACATTTAAATGCTTTAGGAGCAGATATAGTTTTTGCAAGAGACACATCTATTAGATGCGAGATTAATACTATAGGCGTCTCCAGGTTGGACAAGTTTTCTCTTCACAGGGTAGCTCCCAGAGTAGAGGGTTATGGTCTTAGTTCACAGGGCTGTGCCTTCACTCCCTTCAGATACTACAGGATAAAGCAGGTAGATATATATTGGTTCTGGGAGAATTGCAGACTTTAGATATTGATTGGCTCAGTTTATGGTCCCAATTTGGATCATAGGATTTTTTAGTGCAGTTAGTGGAAGTTCTGGCACCTTTTGTTAATGTTCCTATTATTATTGGTGGGGATTTTAATGTGGTGGTGGACCCTTTATTGGACAGGTTCAAGAGTATAAATTCAGGTCTTTCACCTGCTCAAAGAGCCATGAGGATTGGGTGGATCAATTTGGTTTTATCGGATGTGTGGAGGGTCTTCCACCCCAGGATCAGGGAGTATCTTTTATTTCCTCCGCTCATGAGTGCGGCCTCTCATTGATTACATTTGGCTTTCTCGTACCCTCCTTCCCGGGGTATTAGGCTCTGAAATACAATCTGGGCCTCCCTCAGCCATGCAGCAATATCAGTGATTGCTTACATTCACTTCCTTCCCAGAGGTAGTAACAGATGGAAACTCAACAACCAAATCTTGAGAAACCAGAATATAGCTAAATGTTTCCTCTCAAATAGATGAGTTTGTTCAAAACAATGTGAAAGAGGGCTCGTCCAGACATGGTTTAGAGGCGTTAAAGCGTTCATTAGGGGGTTCTGATAGGGCAGACAGTTAAGAGGAAGAAAAAGAGAAACTCATGATGGATGTACTGGCTCGGATATGATCTAGGAGATCAGCCTGTCCCACAGTTTTTCAGAGGAAGATAGGCAGGAATTAATTAAATTAAAGTTTCTATCTCACATTATTAGGGAACAAGCTGAATTGGCGTTAATCAAAACTAAAGCTAGCTACCAGGATCAGGGAGAAAGGCGGGTAAATTGCTGGCAAGGCGTATTAAACAACTTGAGGCCTCCCGGATAATTCAGAGCGGTTCAGTCTGAAAAGATGGTCAGATTAAGACTTCTCCTTGATAGTAGAGGAATTTAGAAGTTATTTTGAGTCCCTTTATAGTCCAATGGCAAACCCCCTCAGAGGAGGAAATATGGGCCTCCTTGAGGATTTAAACCTTCCTTCTCTGGCGGAACATCAATAGTGACCCTTACCTCTGGTATTTCCCGGGAGGAGGTGGAGAAGGTTATTAAAGGGCTCCCTTTGGACAAAACACGGGGCGGATGGCTTTTAGCCTAACTTTACAGGTATTCTCAAATAACTGACACCACTCCTGGTGTCCTTGTTCCATATATTCTTAGTGGTCAGGCTTCAGATCAATCCTTGGCTGAGGCACTCATTGTCTAATCCGAAACCTGATTAACGCTCGAGCAACTGGCTAGTTATAGGCCCATTTCCTGCTCAATTATGATATAAAAATTTTGGCGAAGGTGTTAGCAGATCGTTTAAATAGGGTTTTACCTGATCTGATTGGTGTGGAACAGGTTGGTTTATGCAGGAAGGTCGATAAATGACCATTTAAGAACAGTGGTACATGTCTTCTCAGCGTCCGAGGAATGCAATGACCCCATGGTTTTGGTCTCGTTGGGCGGAGAAGGCATTCGATAGGAATCCTGGCGGTATTTAATAACTACAGTGAGAAAATTTTGGTTTCCCGGAATTATTTCTACAGTGGATTAGATCTCTTTACCTTAATCCCACAGCAAGGATTTCGTGTAACGGGGTGACATCGGACCCTTTCAGGTTATATGTGGGTACTCGTCAGGGATGTCCCTTGTCCCCCCTTCCTTTTAATTTATATCTTGAACCTCTGATTAAGAGGATACTTTATAATCACGAAATAAATGGGATTAAGGTTCAGGGAAGCATTATAAAGGTGACAGCCTATGCGGATGATCTCTTGGTATATATCTCGTATCCGAATGATTCTATTCCTGCCCTATTGAAAACGATACAAAACTACAGCTTTTTGGCTAACTATAAATTAAACTTGGGTAAAACGGTAGTTTATCCTTTTAATGGAAAGAGTATTCAGGTGGGAGATAACGGAGTTGGGTTTGTTGTGGAATTGGACGCCATTAGATATTTGGGCCTTACTTTAACTAGAAATCGACGCGTATACGGCAGCTAAATCTGGATTCTTTGGTCCATACAATTGACCTAGATTTAAAAATGTGGGCCAAACTTCCGATCTCGTTGTGGGGGAGGATAAACTTGGTCAAAATGAATGTGTTTCCTAGGCTGCTTTATCCCCTTAATGCTCTGAATATTTTGCTCCCGCTTACATGGTTCAAAAAGATTCATGGACTCATCGCTAACTTTGTGTGGGGATACAAGAAAGCGAGAATGGCCTATCACAAGCTGGCTGCCCCCAAATTATTAGGTGGGCTTAGATTACCGCATCTGGGACTTTATTTTTGGGCGGGCCAGGCCAACAAGTATCTGAGGTGGGTGCAGGGCACGGAGGTTTTGTATACTCCTTTATGGCTACAGATTGAATTAGCCCTCATTAAAGGAGCTGGTCTGGTTCCTGAGGCTCGGTTGTATATTAATCCCAAGTTTTTGCCAGAGGCTCTCAGGAAATCCCCGATTGGGGTCTCTGTAAGGGCTCATACGCAGCTTTGTGGTTTCCTGAAATATTCTCATGCTACTGATCCGTCTCAGCCCATAAGGGGTAATCCTAGGTTTTGTATTGAAGGTAGATTTATGAAGGCTGCCTGGTTGGCACAGGGGGGTGAGTGCTGTATAAGGGATTTAATCTCAGTAGATGGATATGTGATTCCTGCATCCGAGATTATGAGCAAGTTTAGGTTACCAACCTCGGCGATTTTTCAGGTTTACCAGCTCCGTCATCTCATAGTTAGTAAGCTGGGTCATAAGGAAATACAGATTCCGAAATTTGAGTTTTCCCAGACTTTACGGCCTTTGGCAGGGTTACCACATGCCATCTCAAAGCTCTATTCTACGTTATTTAATTGGGCCTATTCTCAGAATTTAGCCCGTCGACAGCTAGGCTTCCTGTTTCCTAGTAGGGAACTGGATTGGACAGGATTGTGGCATAGTTGTCATAAATTGATTTCCCAAGATCAGTTGAGATTGATCAGTTCAAAATACTTCACAATATTTACTATTCCCTCAGAAATTGGCGAAGTTGAAGATAACTTCAGCCGCGTCCTGTTGTGAGGTGCCAGCAGGGGTGGGAGATTTGTTACATATATTTTGGAACTGCCCCAAGATAGTGCCACTCTGGACAAGTATCAAGAATGGGGCAGATCCGCTATTAGGACTGGGTGACCTTTTCACTCCGAAATCTGTCTGTTGGGAGATGTAGCTTCTATTCCTTCTAAAAATAGGAGGTTTCATATGTTATTAATCTCAGCATCCCTCAAAAGTAGTACTCAGACACTGGAAGGATTCTACTGTGATTAGTTATCTGGGACTGGTTGGAGGATCTTCTTGCCAATCTCTGAATTGAGAGAATGATTGCCATTCTTCAAAATAAACTCTCTAGGTTTAACAAGATATGGAGCACTTACACCTGTTATACAATATAGAGATGTTTTTCCTTTCTTCCTTGTTCAGCTTACAGAGTTGGGTAGGTACCTCAGAGCCTTGTGGGGGGTGGGGAAGGGGTGGTTTGGGGGCAGAGGATGTATCATATCTTATATGTTTTGTGCATGTATGTACATTCCACACGGAGGTTCTGTGTGTCAATGGATACATTCTCTGTATAAAAACTGTTAATAAAATCTTAATTGAAAAAAAAAAATTATGCAAAAAGTCAACAATTGGAAATTCAGTCAGCATAAGTACTTCCACTAATGAAGTTCAAATCTCCAGGCCCTCTCACCACCTGGAGATATGAGCAGACAGGGCACTCTCACTGCCCACAATGCAAATCCAGTAATCCCGTCTACTTAGACATTTGAAGCAGTAAATTAAATAAAGAAATAAGGACACCCGGGCCCTCTCACTGCTAGGGAGTACCAAACAACAGGACACTCTCATTGCCCAAAGAGAAAAAATTCAAACTCTGACCATGATTTCCAAGACAAGTGGAGGATTTCCTGAGGAGACAATAGTTCAGCACAGTAGATAATCACAGCAGGAAACCCTACCTGTGAGGGCCGGCCACCGAAAAATAACTGCACGGCAACTACGGCTTTCTGCACAAGTCAGCCCACCAGCTGGCTTCGCAGAAGGCCTAGGCAGTCTGAATGCCCATTAGCCAGTTCCCCGACCCACCAGACCCCAGCCCACCAAAGCAGAGCAGAATCCAGTAGCCCAGCACCTACAAAATGCAGGGTCCACAATCCGAAACAGATGGAATCCAATTTAGCTGTTAGCTAAACAAGCCAACAGACAAGAATACAGTCTCCACAAGCTCCACACACCATCAAAGCAGGTCCACTCTATTAAAAACTCCCTCTTCTTAATTCTTAAGAATTTGTCCACCTTCTTACTGTTCACATTCTTACTGTTCACTCAGTTCCTCAGAGCCAAATTCTCTCTCCCACGGTCTTCCTTCTTTCAGTGCACGAAAACGAATAGGCAAATCTGTATTCAGTGTTCCCCTAATACTCAAAGCTGCAGTAAGATCCCAAGGGCTTCTGCTGACATTCAGAGTGGTAACAGGCTAGCTAGACAACCTTAGTGCATACATTGGGGTCATTGATAGTGGCCCCGGCCACACCCAGCAGTAACACAGGGATCCTCCACACCACCAACTCTGTCCAGCCCAAAATGAACAAACCCAGGTGGCCGAACGAAAAACAGTGAAGCAAACAGGAACACAGGCAAAAACGTCAGGGGAGATGAACAAGCAAGTCCCGGTGCAGGTAAAAACAAGCAATCCACAACGAATCCACAAATGAAAACCTGGGGTAAGTGGGAAGCAAACGAAAAACAAACTGGCAATTCAACACTTCACAGCACGCCCAGCTCAGCAGCCATCTTCATTCTTGTAAATACTGATTCAATGCAGACAGGAGACTTATCTGGTAGCATTTGAGGAACTCAGTTTGACAGAGCCTGTGCGGATCCCGCTGAAAGAGTTTTTGATTTTATGCTAGAGCCCACCTTCATTTGAGCTCAGCTATTCTCTCTACGCGTATGCGCAGAGGCTAGAACAATGTTCTTTGACTGAGGGGGTCATTTTGATGTCGCTTTAACAGCTTGCTGACATGTAATTAAGGTGACAATTAGACATTGCTATAACTTTATATTTACTTTTAACCGACGAAAGAATGTGGACTGCCAAAATTTCTAGGTTGGTGATAGAAGCCATGTGATCCCCTCACTACAATATTGAAGGACTGTTGTGGGACTTTCCTGTTGGCACTCTGCACTACCCATAATTGGTAGAATTTTAGAACATATACGGGACAATTTTCTGGGTTCTGGCCTCAAGCCCCTCTGGAGATAGTCAGGGGGCCACATGTTTGTTTTGGAACCCTTTGTTTTTTTTTTTAACAGTTTCGAACACACTATGAGGCCTTGAACAATAAGGTTTATTGTTAAAGATTGCTCTCATTAGCTAGAACTTAACCTCATAGAGCTTTATAGATTTATTATGGTACCTGCTTAATACTGGAAGCATCTAATATCTTGATAATTACTATGTAGCGGAGGTAGGTGGGAGCGGGGGGCTTTTAACTGGTGCAACTCAGTCATTGCACAAAGACATCACTCGCCAGGGCTTAAACAGTGGTGCAGTTAATTTGAACTGGGGTTAAGGGAATTTAGTGCAAAATAAGATCTTTGATTGGTTTAAAATAAGGGTAAGGTTGTAGGATACAAGGGAGAATAAGTTTTATTTCATAACAAAAAATTTTTTTCTTTATGGATATTTGGGGTAATAAGTCAAGTGTGCTAATTCAAACTTCTTATGTAGAACTTTTACTAGTTCTCAGTTTGGTAAATCTTAAGAGTTATTTCACTCTGGGTATTTCAGACTTACACGCCAACACCTCTGCAAATTACAATAATGAGAGGCCTGGTTAAATAAAATCGATTGATTGATTGATTGATTGATATAAGATAATAAGTTGGAATATTAAAGGTGCACAGGATAGGTGCAAGAGACAAGTTATTCTTCAACATCTCTGTCAGCTAAAAACTGGGATTGCCTGTCTCCAGAAGATGCATTTTCGGCGAGAAGATGTCAGTCTATTTTCCAAAACCTGGGTAGGACAAACATATGGTGCAGGGAAGTCCACGTGAAGTGGGGGAATAGCAATACTAATAAGTAAAAAAATCCCTTTCAAGGTTAATAGGGAAATTTGGGACCCTAATGGTAGATATATTATTCTTTATGGAATATTAGAAATGCAGCAAATTATTTTAGGGGCTGTGTATGGCCCAAATTGTGAGTCTCCTCAGTTTTTCACACACCTGTTGAGCCTATTGACTGTTAATCTGCCTGTCCTGACCATACTGGGGGTGACTGGAACATTGTACCATACTCACACATAGATAGATCTGACTCCCGAAAGCAAGATCCATCCCCTTCACAAAGGGCTCTACATGACCTTGTGACAGGAGTGAATCTTTTGGATATGTGGAGGGTACTAAACCCTGGAGAATGCCAATACACCTTTTTTCACCCCCATATAAATCTTTTTCCCGTATTGACTTCCTTCTGTTGAGCTCCTTCTCCCTTCCTGGAGTAATAAATGCAGATATACATACGAGGGTCATATCAGACCACTCTCCTATTTCTCTTACATTTCTCCTTGGGCCAGGTATTAGAAGGGATGCTCTCTGGAGATTGTACAATCAGCTGCTCCAAAAACCCAACTGCCTGCAGTGCATCACAGATTTCCTTTCTGCTTTCCTACTTAACAATAGAAACTCAGTCCCTAGAATAGATATGATCTGGGCAGCCCTGAAATGCTCCCTTAGGGGGGAGTGTCTCCGGTTGTCTGCTACAAAATCTCAACAATTCCAATCTCAGCAGGAAACTTTGCGTCATGCTATTCACCGACTAGAGCATACTCTTAATTGGCAATCCCCAGATGCTGATTGGGCAGATTTACATAATTTGCAAGCCCAATACTCGGCCCTCATGTATCAAAAAGCCAAACTTGCATTGAGATGCACCAAAATGAAGTATCTCAATACAGGGGAGAAAGCTGGCAAATTACTTGCCATTTGACTCCAGCAATCTATGGCTTCCCGTGTTATCCCATGATTCAAATTTGGTATAGATGGCCAATTGGTCACTGCACCTAGAAAAATTGTTGAGGTTTTAAGAATATATTACCAGAAACTCTACTCTGAAAACCAAACTGATAGTTCTGCAGCTGCAGCTATTTCTAATTATCTTAATTCTATTGATCTCCCCTAATTATCACTTCAACAAGCAGCTTCACTAAGTAACTTGATTAGCACAAATTAAGTCATTGCTGCAGTTAAACAGATTTCCCTAGATAAATCCCCTGGGCCAGATGGGCTCTCTAATAACTTATTTAAAGCATGTATACAGGAACTTGCTCCCCTTCTAGTGGATGTATATAACTATTGGTTTTATGAGGGTATGTCAGAATCAAATTTCCTTAATGCATTAATCACCCTTATTCCCCAACCTGGTAAGGATCCCACATATCTGGAAAGCTACTGACCCATTTCATTGGTTAACACTTATGTTAAGATTCTAGCCAAGATCCTGGCCACTAGATTGGGATCTGTGCTACCCAATCTCATTGGAAGGGAGCAAATTGCTTTTATGACTGGTAAGTCATCAGTGGACCATAGGAGTAAATTAATGTATATTCTTTCGGCATCCAGGGATTCAGACCTCCCCACAGCACTGATATCCCTGGATGCCAAGAAAGCTTTCGATATGGTCTCTTGGGATTTCCTTTTTGCAACTCTGACCCATGTTGGTCTCCCTTCGAGTTTCCTCAGATGGGTTAGATTACTATATTCCTCCCTGTCCATCCAGATCTGGTACAATGGCATACTGTTAGAGTTCCTTTCACTTCAGAGAGGGACCAGACAGGGTTGCCCCCTTTCCCCACTATTGTTTAACCTCTACATAAAACCCCTGATCTGGAGATTGATAGCCTCCCTGAAACTTCAGGGAATTAGGTTAGGGGACCAACATTACACCCTATCTGCTTATGCAGATGACCTTCTCTTACATCTCCAAAATCCCTCAACAGGTATTCCCGCCCTTATTGATGAGATTGACTGCTTTTCAGCAGTCTCTCATTATAAGCTTAACAAGTCTAAAGCTAAAGTTTTTCCCTTGAATAATAAACCCCTCGGTCGGTGCTGAACAATACAAATTTTCTGTGGGAATCCAAGTCTCTCACTTATCTTGGGATTCATGTGGCCAGAGAGATGCCTACCATGCTTAAATTTAATCTTACAGATTTAGTGACCACAATCAAAGCTGACCTGGACAGATGGGGAGACCTTCTTCTTTCTTTATGGGAAAGAATAAATATGGTAAAGATGTATGTTTTGCCCCATGTATTGTACCCCCTTGGGATGATGGGATTGTTTCTTCTTAAAAAATAGTTCTCTAAGCTGTAAGCCATGCCAACAACATTCCTATGGAAGGGCACGAGTGTTAGACACTCTTACTTGAAACTATCTGTGCTTAAACTGCAGGGGGGGTTATCTTTGCCCTATTTTTTCTCTTAGTATTGTGCCCACCATCTCAGTAAATTGTCATATTGGTCAAAGGAGATGTTAGATAGCGATTTCCAGACTTATTCTCCCTTGTGGCTAGATATTGAAAGATTCCTAGTGGCTTAACATCACTGTTCCCTCCCTGCCCTCCTATATGTTATTCCTAGGGTGCTTCCCAGGACCCTTCGGAATACTCCATTGGACTGATCAATTAGAGCCTTACAACAATTGCAAACACATCTTTCACATAACTAGCACCTTTCATTGGATCAACCTATCATGGGAAATCCCCATTTAGAAATAGGGCATAAGCCCATCCCTTCGAACTTTTATCCTCCTTTGACCAATAAGAAGGTCTTTGACCTATATTCTGTAGGTAAAATACTCCACTTTTCCCTCTTTAGACTTAGATTTAAAGTGCCTGTGACAGCTTTTTTCAAATATAAGCAGCTTAGAGAAACCGTTTTAGCCCATATGGGTAGTAGAGATACACTTAGAGTCCCCTGATACTTTTAACAGACTCCTGCAGGTGGCTAGGGAACCCCATGCATTGTCTGCAATTTATAAAGCAATCCAATCAGTGGATCCTGCCCTACCTTGGGGGGTTTGTTACTGTTGGTCTCAAGTGCTCTCTCTTAATACTGAACCTGAACTCTGAAGGGAATTATGGCAAACACTATATAAATTTGTAAAACAAGACAGACTGCACTTGATGCATTTTAACATTATGCACAATTTATATTTTACGCCACTTAAACTTTTCAGATTGGGTCATCTGTCTTCCCCTGATTGTGCTCGATGTATCAATTCCACAGGAACTTTATATCACATGTTATGGGCCTGTTCATTGGTCCAGACCTTTTGGCAATCCATTAGACAAATACAAGACCCTTTTCTGGGATTTGACTCCTTTTTCACTCCAGAGATCTGCTTATTATATATCTTTACAATGGGTACTCCCAACTTCAGGAAAGCATACTTGGCTCTGATTTCTGCAACAGCAAGGTTAGTTATCATGAGACACTGGACAGATGATGCAGCTTTGTCAGTGATGGAATGACATAAAGAAGTGTTATTTGCTCTCCAATTAGAGAGGCATATACTAGCTATGAATAATCGGTCGCATATGTATCGTCTTTGGTGAGGTCCATTAGATGCCCTACTTACTGCCTGGAAACCATAACCGATCAATTCATAATACGTTCTGGATATGTCTATTTAACTGATTAAAGAGATACACAGTTGATTAGGGGATGAGTGAGGGAGGTTGTAAGGGGTTAAAGAGGGTGGTGCGGGAGGGAGGGGAGGGAGGTTACCTTGGATCTGTATATTATTCCACTATTGTACTTCTTGAGTGACATTTACTTTGTATTTGGGGTACTCCTCCTGAGTGTCCTACTGTTATCCACATATGTGTCAATGATTGTTATAATAATCAAAAGAAAAGAAGATAAATAAAGCTTACTGAATTATAAAAAAAAAGAAATGCTGCACACAATACCGTGAGCGGCGATATATCAGTGGCACAACATGCTGACCAAACAACAATAGTGCCCACAGAAGGAATATCTTTGTTTTTGTGGGAGCTTCCCCACCACACCCCCAAGAATTAATATAATCAACTCCGGCTGGGGGGGCATGAGCTTCAGGGAAACAGAAAACTCTAACGGGGCAAAACTGTTTTAAAAAAACCTGCATATCGGTGGGACAGGGTGACCGAACCACAGCCCCAGGTCCCTGACACCGCCAGAGGAAGGTGCTCTAGTCAATCCACCATAGAAGTGGTTCAGCTAAGCACTACCCCAGCAGCATCCTTCATGTTCCTGAAAGGCAGCTTACAGCAACAGGGGTAGCGGTTCTTACTGCATGCTAAAATAACCCCTGTTATTGTAGAGCCATTTGCGCCACTCCATACACATTAGTTCATGCATGGTTTTATACATGCTATATTAACCCAATACCCAGTGTGAGTACATTCTGGCATTTACAGTATTTATACAGCTGTACACGTACCCCAGTGGGTGCCACATCACTAACATTCAGTCACATCTGTCCCCTCTGACTCCTCCTTTGCACCTCCCATGTTGCCTATGCCCCCTGCCTCCCCTCCTGGCATGCAGTTTCACCCCCCTAACCATCCTGGTTCCTTCAGTATAGCACTGAGTGGTGGGGGGGGGCAGATCCCTGTAGCAATTCTCACAGGTGCACCAACTGTTTGGTGCAGCTGTCTGCTTGCAGCAAACCCATGTAGTTTGGCACCGGAACCCTGTTTCTTCTAAAATCAGGTGCAGGTTCCCTGGCACACCCAGAGTTTGCCACAGCCCTTATAGCAACACAGCTTGCATTGCTCTAAGGGCTGTTTAAAAATGGGGCCCATTATATTAAAAGTATGCAGTGAGGAGAGAGTTCCAAGCATATCTAAGTAGAAAAGTTAACTAATGGAAATTGTGAAACTAGAAAGATTAGCACACAAACTATTTGTCCTCGGAGGGAACTTATATTCAAAATGGGGAACTATATATAGAGTACTAGAGAAGGGCAAAAGAAAGATATAAAGATCATTCCACAAGACTTTATTTCCACAAATTCTGATACATTCTACATAAGATATCCCACAATGTGATCTGAGCAGTCCGCAAACACTTCGTCGTTCCACCCCCCCCCCATTTCCTATTTTTCCCGTTCTCTTTATCCTATCTAGTTTTCTTCAGGTAGACATAGATACTTTAGCTTTAGTTTTAGTTATTTCATATATTTACAGTATATATTATTTCTTATAGTAAATGCTTATAAATTTTAGTCTGTAAGAATAGTAGAAAATTGTAAGTATCAGTTAAATATGTTGGACTGATAAATAGTTTTTTTTATTATACATGTTGGTTATTATGATTATTTCATTTGTTGTTGACAAAATGAAAACTCAATAAAACTTAATTGACAAAAAAAAAAAAATTGTCCCATTCTTTTCTCATATAATTTTACCTTTTGTGCCTGGATCATTTTAGTGGCATTCTGCTGGATGGTCTCTGCGCTATACAAGTTATTTTGCGGTGCAGACTCTAGAACTTAACACAGTGAACACAATGTTTGAAGTGAAGCCTCACCTAAGACCTATAAAGTGGCAAAATCTCCTCGCTCCCTCCCTCCCTCCTGCAGCTGGTAGAGAACCATGTTATACACCCAAATATTCTTCTGGCTTTCCCATATGTCTTGTTGCGTTGGAAGGAGGCCTTGGTTTGTCCCTGATGATTATCACCAAGTCCCTTTCTTCTTCTGATTGCTCCACTTTCCTGACATTGACATGGTACTCCATTTCTGGAGTCCTGTTGCCAATCTGCATGACCTTGCACTTCATGGATTTGCATATTAATTGCCATATGCTAGACCATTTTTCCAACTACTTCAGTCTACATCTCCTTTTATATTCCTTACACCCATCATACTCTCCACCCTTCTGCAAAGTTTAGTGCTATATGCTAAAAGACGCGCTTTGCCCTATAACTCTTCACCTACTGAATGTCACTTATGTGCATGCTGAGAGGGTGGAGCCTAGGATAGAATACTGTGGTATGCCACTGATCACCTCCTTGTACCCCAGAAATATTGCTGTTATGACCTTTTTCAAGGCCCTGTCCTCTAACCAGATTCCTATCCACCTATTTGATTTCTCGCTTCGCCCCAAAATGTTCCACCTTTTTTGTCAACTTCTTGTATGGAACAGAATCAAAGGCTTCACTGAAATCCAGATAAAGTACATTTAACACTTGGCCACTGTCAGCTGTTTGGGTCACTATATTGAAGAAATCAATCAGATTCACCTGCTGTCTGCTAATCCAATTGCTTCTAGGAAATTTAGTACTGTATATGCTACAAGTTTCCAGTACCTTCCCCACTACTGTATGTATGTTAGATTCACTGATCTGCAGCTCTTCAGGTCTTTGCTATACCCCCCTTCTGAAGTGGCACCACATCTGCTACCCTCCAGTCTCTTAGCACTTCTCCCTGTTTCCAAGGAACTGTTGAAAGTTCTGCTTGGTGTGCTGCCAAAACCCAACTATTCTCTTCCAGCATTCTTGGGTGAATTCCGTCTGATCTAGGGGATTTGTTTATTTTTTCAGTACAGATTGCCCACAATTGTGCCTATGCACCAACAACTAGGTAATCTGATTTAAGCAGGTGTTTGTTTCTGTAAGGAATAGCACATGACAAAGGGGGGGGGGGTGTTGGTGAAGGAGAATAAACCCACTATGGCACTAGGGTAAGGGAGTAAAAACAATGGGCAGACATGATGGGCAAATAGTCTCCTTCTTCCATCAGCTTCTTTGTTTCTATATTTCCAAGACAGGTATAGTAATATACCAACAGGTATAACCACTTAGGAGGTATGTTATGTTTCTATATACCATAATTCCCTGTCTGGAATGTGTTATTACACTTATACTATGGTTTTAAATGAATCAAGGGGCCCTATTCCAAAACACATGGTGCAACATATGGGCATATGTGAGTTGCACCATGTGCTACTACACCAGGGACCCTGCTCCCTATTCCAGGACAGGCAGGGTCCCCAGCACCTATGACTGTGACTTGTGGCAGCTGCAGGGTTGTGCCATGGGAATGGCTCAATGGACCTGGGTGCTGCAAGCCAAAGACTATGAGAAACAGCTCCCCTCAAGCCCCCCACCCTGAAACAAGCACACAATCCCATGGGGGCAATAGGGGTAGACAGTATGGCACAGGTGCATGGAGGCATCCTGAAAAATGACCCAAGTGGCACCCAGACTTGCCGGGGGAGGGGGCTGCACAGTGTTGAGGGGGTCCGTGGGGCACTGCTGTCTGTGTGTTGTGCTGGGCGAGGTTTAAACCTGAACCCCAGCTTGCCTTCTTGGGTCTACTCCATGTACATGGGATGACCTTTCGGCCTCACAACGACCTTCGGGAGCAACCACTCCACTCAGAAATTTTGCTTGAATAGGGAAGTCTAACCGGGTGTGCATGTTAGCATGCACTTGACATGTTCAGTTAAAACCACACTACCTCAATCATGGTCTAGTCTATTTGTCTGATTAAAATTACTTAATCCTAAGTCATTATAGTTTTTTTTTAATATTCTTGTACCACTTATATATACCAATAGTCACAATTAAGATTTACCCCTGTATTGTAAGTCTACAACTTTATAAGTAAAAATATTTAACTGAAAAGAAATACCAGGAAATGTCATATTGTCTTAATTCTTTACTTAAAACTGGTTTGCAGAATTAACATCATTTGGATCAGCTTAATTGGAGATGAAGTTTCTCCTACTTTTAGATACAATCATACAATAAAGTAAAAATAAAATAACATAAAATGCAAGTATCATCCTTCCCTGCTCCATATCAGGGGTGATAGTAGTTCATAATACACAGTGCCATACCTTGATGTCTCAAAATGAAGTCCTAGGCAGTAGGACATGCTGTCACAGCTCCTTCCTCTCTTCTGCTCTCCTTTGCTTAAATGAGTCTAAATTTGTATGTTTTTTCAGATGTACCTCATGTTACACTTCTTGTAGAAGTGCATCTCTTTATGCACTTCTTGTAGAAGTATACCCCGTGACACACTTCTTGTAGAAGTATGCCCCATGACACATTTCTTGTAGAAGTGTGTTAATCATGCAAGGTGGCAACAAAAATATCTTATTTTAAAAGTGGAATGTCATGTCAGATTCTTGCTTTACTGGAACATTGTTTTGTTAGTCCTAACTCTTTTTTGCTACTGAGGAAACTGGTTTAGCTAGCATTCTTTCTAGCATGAAATGTGTTCTCTTTCACTTCCTCAAATAAAATCTCCCCATTTTACAGTTAATTTCAAACAAGACATGCAGATATATTTGTTTCTTTTAAAGCTGTAAATTGTTAACATCACAAAAAAAGCTATAATCATTCTTGTTTTAAATGTATCTTCAAACTGTTTATAAGGCACACTTAATAATAATAATAATAATGTTTGCAACTTACAAATGCTAATGATGTAACTTATGTGCTATAGAGGAAACTGGTTTAGCCTGCTGCTTTCTTGAAGTGTTCTTTTTCACTTCCTCAAATGCATTTTCCCCATTCTACAGCTAGTTTTAAAACAAGACATTTCCTTTAACCTGTAAAATGTTAATGTTACAACCAAATATTGCAAAGAAGCTATAATCATTTTTGATTTAAATGTATCTTTTAACTATTTTACAGTAGGACACACTCAATTTATTGGCTAAAAAGAATTATGCTTGGCAATAAGGATGTATTTCAATCAATCAATCAATCAAAATCTTTATTTAATCAGACGAACATCATTGAGCATAGCTCATTTACAAGATGGACCTGAGTGGTCAAGAAGTGCAAGTGTTATTACATTGACAAGGGTAGCATAAACAGTAATACAATGACAGGGGTAACATAAACAGTAATACAATGACATAAGTGCTAATATATAACAATATACATATGTACAAGGCACATTAAAACTTTTAATCTGTGAGACAGAAGGCAATGGGCACAAAGGGGAAATTAGGTAGGGCAGGGGTTTAGGCCTTGTGGAAGCAGTTGCAGAGTTCTAGGAATAGAATTAGTGAATAATCTTTTGAAGGATATTAAGGGTAGGAGGTTATTTAGCTTCATGTTTTTTGAGTGAATTCAAACAATTGCTAGTGAGTAGCTGATAGCAGCCCTCCCAAACTGGGTGCAGACATTGGGACCTTAAGAATGATAATTTTGCTGATCCTTAGGTTGTATGGCCTAGAAGTAATTTGAGTAAAACAGTCTGAGATATAGGTAGGTAGCTTGCCTGATAAGGCTTTGAATATCCAAATTGCAGCATTCCTATTTCTTCTGTGTTGTAATGAAGTCCAGTTAACTGCCTTATAAAAGGGAGCAATGATGGGTGCTGAAGGAAGGTCAGTAATGAATCTGATGGACCTGTGGTATAGGGTGTCAGTTTATTTAAGAGGAGTGAACAATGTCCGTACAGAAAGTCAGCATAGTCAATGAGGATAGGAATGAAGCCTGGATTAATCTTTTTTTGGAGTCTCTGTTGAGGTAGTGCTTTATTCTAAAAAATAAACCAAGCCTTTGTCTCAGTTTCTTTAGTAGCTCCTCAATATGGACAGAATAGTCAAGCTTGTTATCAATCCAGACTCCAAGGTATTTGAAGTTATCAATGAATTCCAGCTTCTCTCCAAGTAAGGTGGTTAGTTGTAGGGTGGTGGATGGTGGGGTAGTGGCAGAGCAACTCTTTGAGGTAAAGAACATAGCTTTTGTTTTTTTGGCATTTAGAAGTAGTTTTTTATCCAGTAGGTTGTGTTGTAGGATGGAAAATTCAGATTGTAGCAGTTCACAGGCTTTAGATAATGAAGGATTGCTAACATATAATACAGTATCATCAGCAAACAGATGGATGTTGGATTGAGTGAGGTTAACATCAATATTATTAATATAGATGGCAAAGAGGATGGGGCCAAGAATAGAGCCTTGCGGTACACCTCTTAACAGTGGTTTAAAGGTGGATAGGTAGTTTCCATTTTTACCAGTTGTGACCTATCTGATAGATAGCACTTGAACCAATTGAGTGAAGGGGAATCCAACCCTAGTGAGCCAAGGAGGTGATTAATGATTCATTATCCACTGTGTCAAATGCTTTGCTCAAATCCAGGAACACAGCACAGGTACTGTTCTTCTTATCCATAGCAATCTGCCAGTCATTGGTTACTTTGGCTAGGGCCGAAATGGTGCTATGCCTTGATCTAAATCCTGATTGTGCTGTATTTAGGAGGTTATTGTTATCCAGGTAGTCCCTTAATTGTGAGTTTACTAACTTTTCGAGCATCTTGGATAGAACTGATAGGATGGAAATGGGCCTGTAATTATTGAGGACCATGGGATCACCAGATTTGAGTAAAGGAACTACTTGAGCTGTTTTCCAAGTGGAGGGAATGGATCCAGTGGTGAGGGAAAGATTGAAGAGATGAGTGAGGGGGGCAGCTAAGACTTGAGATGCAATCTTGAGGAAGTAGGGGTCCAGGGAGTCTGTACCTGCACTTTTTGAAGTATCTAAATTGGAGAGGACATCTTCCACTTCTTTCAAGGATATTGGGTTGAAGGAGAAGGTTGATGTAGCCTTTTGACCCACGGTGGATTGAAGGTTCAAGGAAGATCTCGGGAGATTTGCAGGTGAAGAGTCAAATGCTAGTCAGCTGTGGTGAAGTGGTCATTGAAGGTATTTAGGATTTCTTGTTTGTCTGTAATTTCTGTGTTATTTAGTAGCAGTTTGCAGGTTAAGGCAGGAGTAGAGTTTTGACCCAAGATACCCTTTATAGTTCCCCAGAGCCTGGTTGGGTTATTATAGGAGGCATCCAATTCAGCTCTAGCTCTCTGGCAGATCTTATTTGTGTTGTACATGAATTTCTTGCTTTTCTGAAATTTCGCCAGTCTCTGGAATCCTTAGTTTTTCTTGCCTTTTTCCACAGTTTGTCTCTGGCTAGCAAGGCTGTTTTAAGATTAGTGGTGAACCAGGGGCAGGACCTTGCTTTAGTTCTGATATTGGTGAATGGTGCATGAATATTGAGAGCATTAGTGATAATGTCCTTTAAGATCTGGAGAGCTGTTTCCACTGAGGTTGTAAGGTAGAAATCTTGCCAATATATTGTGTTACTTAGGTCATGGAGGTATCCTGGTATGTTGAACTTCTTTTGACCTTTTGAGGACAAATTCAGCAGGGTTGGTGGTTTGGTGAAGATCTTATGCCAGCTATGGGACAATGGTCACTTACATCATTCGTAGTACTCCTGCATGCGTATATAAGTGAGGCTTGTTTACCAACATAATATCCAGGAGTGAGTTGTTGCTAGAATTTTTAGATTAACCCTGGTTGGGTCTTTAATTAGCTGTAAAGCCATAGGTGTCACAAAGGTTACCAATGGCGCAGATGCATTAGATAGCCAGTTTAAATTCAAATCACCAAGGATGATGGTATCTTCAGGGCCTAGGTTGATTTATTGACCCCAGGTGAGATAGTAATTTGAGAGGCCTGCTGAGGGCCTATAGCAGCCAATCAATTTAAATAGAAGACAAGTTAGGAAGGATATTTTGATTGACAAACATTCAAATTCCTTTGGTTCGGATGTGTTGATGAGGCAGGTAGCAGAGATGGTGTCCTTAATGTATGCCTACCCACCACCCCTGGAAGGGCGATCTGCTCTGAAGAGCTGATAGTTGGTAAGGTTTACAACACTGTCTTTGGTTGAAGGTCTGAGCCAAGATTCAGAGATGACCAGAAAGTCAGGCAGGGTATGTGCCACCCAGGCCTGTATTACGGAGAATTTTTTTAAGAGGCTGCAGGCATTGACGTGTAGGAAGCTTAGGCCATTTATAGAGGATAGATCAGCAGGGGAAAATAAACTTTCAATGGGGCCAGGATTTATTTCAATGGTACCAAAACAGATCAGAAGGTAGAAGATTAATTTGAGGAGGGCACCAAGGGACAGGGATAGTGAGTGGTCAGAGTGTTTCCTCCTAATCCTGGGTGCCTGCTGTGAGATGAGTGATGGTCCTGGTATATAGGTGCGAATTTTATCATAGCATAATAATTTAATGGACAGGCATAGTGGGTTAATAAAAAGCCATGATACAAGTAAGGTGCCAGGGCTGTGCTGAATTGTTAGGGTGGTCTTATGTGGGATATCCCAGAGGTTGCATTGTAAGCGTGGTTCGGGGTGAATAAGGAATCCGTGGTTGGCCATTGTGGATGGCAGAGGTGGGCAGGTCGTATTAACTGAGTTATTTATCTTGACACTGGGCATAACATTAATATCATAAAGGGATTGGGTGAGATGTGAGGCTCAGGAGCAAAGGAAGCAAAGTAGCATTGTGAAGGTTAGAGTATAGGTTAAGGGAGGAAGGAAAGGGATGTGGCGTGGATTAAGAAGTGGCGGAAAAAGTGTATAAAGGAATCAACCAGGAGGGAGGGGTGGGCAAAATTTTGCGGCTTTGCCCGTACCTTTCTGCCTGCTTCTCCCAGCCTCCTGGAACCCTTGGTTGGCTGCACAGGTGCTGCCAACCCGCTGGCGGCTCGGAGCCCCTCCGCTCCCTGGACCTCGAGGGCTGCGCCTTCTACAAGGTGGGGGACAGAGGAGAAGGCAGTCAGCAAGGTACCTTTATTGCAGTAATCTGCAATAAGGTGCTAAAACTTAAGATTTGCACAACAATAGACTTGGAGGGTATGGGGGGTTAAGTACTAAGCGTCTAGCCACACAACATTCAAAGACTGTAACACTTATTTTAAAATACAGAAAAACAGCCCATAAATCAGGCACAAAGTAAGAGAAACAGCACTTTTTGAGGAATTCAAAATAATTTAAAGAAAAGCAGAAATCCGGCCAGAATAGTGCAGCAAACCCCAGTTTAAGTCTATGGGAAGAGGCGCACCATCGGAAGCAAGGCACAGACTGCGGTCGCTTTCGATTGGTTTGCGGCTGCCATACCTTTCTGCCTACTTCTCCGGCCTCCAGGACCCTTGGTGGCTGCACAGGTGCCGCCCGACCCGCTGGACTTTCGGCCCTCCGCTCCCTGGACCTCGGGGGCTCGCCTTCTACAAGGTGGGGACAGAGGAGAAGGTAGTCAGCAAGGTACCTTTATTGTTGCAGTAATCTGCAATAAAGGTGCTAAAACTTAAGATTTGCACAACAATAGACTGGGAGGGTATGGGGGGTTAGGCGCCTAGCGTCTAGCCACACAACATTCAAAAGACTACAACACTTATTTTAAAATACAGAAAAACAGCCCATAAATCAGGCACAAAGTAAGAAAACAGCACTTTTATAGAGAATTCAAAATAATTTAAAGAACAGCAGAAATCCTGGCCAGAATAGTGCAGCAAACCCCAGTTTAAGTCTATGGGGAAGGCGCACCAATCGGAAGCAAGGCACAGACTGCGGTCGCTTTCCGATTGGTTTGCAGCTATGCCCGTACCTTTCTGCCTACTTCTCCTGGCCTCCTGGAACCCTTGGTCGGCTGCACAGGCGCCGCCGACCCGCTGGTGGCTTGGAGCCCCTCTGCTCCCTGGACATCGAGGGCTGTGCCTTCTTTCTGCCTGCTTCTCCCGGCCTCCAGGAACCCTTGGTCGGCTGCACAGGCGCCGCCGACCCGCTGGCGGATCGAAGCCCCTCCACTCCCTGGACCTCGAGGGCTGCGCCTTCTTTCTGCCTGCTTCTTCTGGCCTCCTGGAACCCTTGGTTGGCTGCATAGGCGCCGCCGACCCGCTGGCGGCTCGGAGCCCCTCCGCTCCCTGGACCGCGAGGCTGCGCCTTCTTTCTGCCTGCTTCTCCGGCCTCCTAGAACCCTTAGTGGCTGCTGAAGGCCGCCGACCGCTGGCGTCTCGAACCCCTCCGCTCCCCTGGACCTCGAGGGCTCGCCTTCTTTCTGCCTGCTTCTCCGGCCTCCTGGAACCCTAGGTCGGCTGCACAGGCACCGCCCGACCCGCTGGCGTCTCGGGCCCCTCTGCTCCCTGGACCTCGAGGCTGCGCCCGTTCTGCCTGCTTCTCCCGGCCTCCTGGAACCCTTGGTCTGCTGCACAGGCGCCGCCCGACCCACTGGCAGCTCGGGCTCCTCCGCTCCCTGGACCTCGAGGGCTCGCCTTCTTTCTGCCTGCTTCTCCTGGCCTCCCTGGAACCCTTGAGTCGGCTGCACAGGCGCCCGCCCGACCTGCTGGCGGCTCAGAGCCCCTCCACTCCCTGGACCTCGAGGCTCGCCTTCTTTCTGCCTGCTTCTCCGGCCTCCTGGAACCCTTGGTTGGCTGCACAGGAACCGCCGACCCGCTGGCAGCTCGGAGCCCCTCTGCTCCCTGGACCTCGAGGGCTGCGCCTTCTTTCTGCATGCTTCTCCCGGCCTCCTGGAACCCTTGGTCAGCTGCACAGGCGCCACCGACCGCTGGCGTCTCGGGCCCCTCTGCTCCCTGGACCTCGAGGGCTGCGCCTTCTTTCTGCCTGCTTCTCCCGGCCTCCTGGAACCCTTGGTCGGCTGCATGGCTTCGCCCGACCCGCTATGGCGGCTCCCGGAGCTCCCTCCGCTCCCTGGACCTCTAGGGCTGTGCCTTTTCTGCCTGCTTCTCCTCACCTCCTGGAGACCCTTGGTGGCTGCACAGGTGCGCCCGACCCGCTGCTGACTTGGAGCCCCTCCACTCCCTGGACCTGGGGCTGCGCCTTCTTTCTGCTGTTTCTCCCGGCCTCCTGGAACCCCTTGAGTCGGCTGCACAGGAACGCTCCGACCGCTGGCGGCTCAGAGCCCTCCGCTCCCTGGACCTCGAGGCTGGCCTTCTTTCTGCCTGCTTCTCCCAGCCTCCTGGAACCCTTGGTAGGCTGCACAGGTGCCGCACGACCCCTGGCGTTCGGAGCCCTCCGCTCCCTGGACCTCGAGGCTGCGGCTGCTTTCTGCCTGCTTCTCCCGGCCTCCTGGAACCCTTGGTCGGCTGCTGGGTGCCGCCGACCCGCTGGCGGCTTGGAGCCCCTCTGCTCCCTGGACCTCGAGGGCTGCGCCTTCTTTCTGCCTGCTTCTCCCGGCCTCCTGGAACCCTTGGTCGGCTGCACAGGCGCCGCCGACCCGCTGGCGTCTCGGAGCCCCTCTGCTCCCTGGACCTCGAGGGCTGCGCCTTCTTTCTGCCTGCTTCTCCTGGCCTCCTGGAACCCTTGGTCGGCTGCACAGGCGCCGCTGACCCACTGGCGGCTCGGAGCTCCTCCGCTCCCTGGACCTCGAGGGCTGCGCCTTCTTTCTGCCTGTTTCTCCCGGCCTCCTGGAACCCTTGGTCGGCTGCACAGCGCGCCGCTGACCCGCTGGCGGCTTGAGCCCTCCGCTCCCTGGACCTCGAGGGCTGCGCCTTGTTTCTGCCTGCTTCTCCCGGCCTCCTGGAACCATGGTGGCTGCACAGGCCCTTGCTGACCAGCTGGCCAGCTCAGGCCTCCGCTCCCTGGACCTCGAGGCTGCGCCTTCTTTCTGCCTGCTTCTCCCTGCCTCCTGGAACCCTTGGTCGGCTGCACAGGCGCCGCCGACCCGCTGGCGGCTCGGAGCCCCTCCGCTCGCTGGACCTCTAGGGCTGCGCCTTCTTTCTGCCTGCTTCTTCTGGCCTCCTGGAACCCTTGGTCGGCTGCACATTCGCCGCCGACCCGCTGGCGGCTCGGAGCCCCTCCGCTCGCTGGACCTCTAGGGCTGCGCCTTCTTTCTGCCTGCTTCTCCTGGCCTCCTGGAACCCTTGGTCGGCTGCACAGTCGCCGCCGACCCGCTGGCGGCTTGGAGCCCCTCCGCTCCCTGGACCTTAAGGGCTGCGTCTTCTTTCTGCTTCTCCGGCCTCCTGGAACCCTTGGTCGGCTGCACAGGCGCCGCCCGACCGCTGGCGTCCCGAGCCCCTCTGCTCCCTGGACCTCGAGGCTGCGCCTTCTTTCTGCCTGCTTCTCCTGGCCTCCTGGAACCCTTGAGTCGGCTGCACAGGCGCGCCCGACCCACTGGCGGCTCGGGCTCCTCCGCTCCCTGGACCTCGGGGCTCGCCTTCTTTCTGCCTGTTTCTCCCGGCCTCCTGGAACCCTTGGTCAGCTGCACAGGCGCCGCTGACCCGCTGGCGGCTCGGAGCCCCTCCGCTCCCTGGACCTCGAGGGCTGCGCCTTCTTTCTGCCTGCTTCTCCCGGCCTCCTGGAACCCTTGGTCGGCTGCACAGGAACCGCCGACCCGCTGGTGGCTCGGTGACCCTCCGCTCCCTGGACCTCGAGGGCTGCGCCTTCTTTCTGCCTGCTTCTCCCAGCCTCCTGGAACCCTTGGTCGGCTGCACAGGCGCCGCCGACCCGCTGGCGGCTCGGAGCTCCTCCACTCCCTGGACCTCTAGGGCTGCGCCTTCTTTCTGCCTGCTTCTCCTGGCCTCCTGGAACCCTTGGTTGGCTGCACAGGCGCCGCCGACCCGCTGGCGGCTGGGGCCCCTCCGCTCCCTGGACCTCGAGGGCTGCGTCTTCTTTCTGCCTGCTTCTCCCAGCGTACTGGAACCCTTGGTCGGCTGCACAGGAACCGCAGACCCGCTGGCGGCTCGGAGCCCCTCCGCTCCCTGGACCTCGAGGGCTGCGCCTTCTTTCTGCCTGCTTCTCCCAGCCTCCTGGAACCCTTGGTCGGCTGCACAGGCGCCGCCGACCCGCTGGCGGCTCGGAGCTCCTCCACTCCCTGGACCTCTAGGGCTGCGCCTTCTTTCTGCCTGCTTCTCCTGGCCTCCTGGAACCCTTGGTCGGCTGCACAGGCGCCGCCGACCCGCTGGCGGCTTGGAGCCCCTCTGCTCCCTGGACCTCGAGGGCTGCGTCTTCTTTCTGCCTGCTTCTCCCAGCCTCCTGGAACCCTTGGTCGGCTGCACAGGAACCGCAGACCCGCTGGCGGCTCGGAGCCCCTCCGCTCCCTGGACCTCGAGGGCTGCGCCTTCTTTCTGCCTGCTTCTCCCGGCCTCCTGGAACCCCTGGTCGGCTGCACAGGTGCCGCTGACCCACTGGCGGCTCGGAGCCCCTCCGCTCCCTGGACCTCGAGGGCTGCGCCTTCTTTCTGCCTGCTTCTCCTGGCCTCCTGGAACCCTTGGTCGGCTGCACAGGTGCCGCCGACCCGCTGGCGGCTTGGAGCCCCTCTGCTCCCTGGACCTCGAGGGCTGCGCCTTCTTTCTGCCTGCTTCTCCCGGCCTCCTGGAACCCTTGGTCGGCTGCATAGGTGCCGCCAACCCGCTGGCGCTCGGAGCCCCTCCGGCCCCTGGACCTCCCGAGGGCTGCGCCTTCTTTCTGCCTGCTTCTTCAAGCCTCCTGGGACCTTGGTCAGCTGCACAGGCACACGCCCGACCCGCTGGCCGGCTCAGAACCCCTCAGCTCCCTGGACCTCGAGGCTCGCCTTCTCTGCCTGCTACTCCCGGCCTCCTGGAACCCTTGGTCAGCTGCACAGGTGCCGCCGACCCGCTGGCGGCTTGGAGCCCCTCCGCTCCCTGGACCTCGAGGGCTGTGCCTTCTTTCAGCCTGCTTCTCCCGGCCTCCTGGAACCCTTGGTCGGCTGCACAGGAACCGCCCGACCGCTGGCTGGAGCCCCTCCTCTCCCTGGACCTCGAGGGCTGCGCCTTCTTTCTGCCTGCTTCTCCCGGCCTCCTGGAACCCTTGGTCAGCTGCACAGGCGTCGCCAACCCGCTGGTGGCTCGGAGCCCCTCCGCTCCCTGGACCTCGAGGGCCGCGCCTTCTTTCTGCCTGCTTCTCCCGGCCTCCTGGAACCCTTGGTCGGCGGCACAGGCACCGCCGACCCGCTGGCGGCTTGGAGCCCCTCCACTCCCTGGACCTCGAGGGCTGTGCCTTCTTTCTGCCTCCTTCTCTAGCCTCCTGGGAACCCTTGGTCGGCTGCACAGGAACCGCCCGGCCAGCGTGGCATCGGGACCCCTCGCTCCCTGGACCTCGAGGGCTGCGCCTTCTTTCTACCTGCTTCTCCGGCCGCCTCCCGGAACCCTTGAGTCGGCTGCACAGGTGCCGCCGACTGCGTGGTGGCTCGGGCCCCTCCCTCCCTGGACCTCGAGGGCTGCGCCTTCTTTCTGCCTGCTTCTCCGGCCTCCTGGAACCCTTGGTTGGCTGCACAGGCGCCCGCCCGGGCCCGGCTAGGCTCCGGGCCCTCTGCTCCCTGGACCTTGAGGCTGCGCCTTCTTCTTTCTGCCTGCTTCTCCGCCATGGAACCCTTGGTTGGCTGCACAGGTGCCGCTGACCCACTGGCGCTCGGAGCCCCTCTGCTCCCTGGACCTCGAGGGCTGTGCCTTCTTTCTGCCTGCTTCTCCCGGCCTCCTGGAACCCTTGGTTGGCTGCACAGGCACCGCTGACCCACTGGCGGCTCGGAGCCCCTCTGCTCCCTGGACCTCAATTCAGGAAAAGCAGAAGTAAAGCATATTTTCAATTGTCATTTAATTTGGAGAAAAGTCAATAAGTCAGATCTATTTGTTGATTTGTCAATGGGAAACAGCGGGTTCTTGCTCCATCACGTCCTCTAGTTCTAGGGAAAAGCTGCTTCTTTGGAATATTTGGATCAGGAAGTCCAAATAGGGACTGAAGGGGATTGCAGGTTTTGCTTCTTTGGAATATTTGGATCAGGCAGTCCAAATAGGGACTCATGAGGTTTGCAGGTTCTGCAATTTCCATCACTGTCTCAAAAATATATTGGAGATTAAAATTCTGGATTTGCTAGTTGATGAGATCATAAGTGTTGATAATATTAACCATGACACAAGTTGCTCCATTACTGTATATTGGTGTGAGAAGCAGTGGTTATAGTCAAGATGTTGTGGTAGCAGAGGAACTTTAATGCTGTCACTCAGTTGATGTCAGGACACAGGATATAGTACATCTGATGTGAGAGCTGGTAAATGGTTGAAGGAACAGAGCAGTGACAGAGATAATTTTCTCCTCCTACCAATGGGGTTTGTTTACCCTTTGTGATGTCTCAACATAGCTATGGCTATATGGCTATATAAAAAATTGCACGTGGACCTTATTGTGCTGATGGACATTCTCTGAAAGGCAACAGAAACAGGACGACAGCAGAGGTGCCACTATCTTTGGCAGCTACAGAACAGTAAGATAACAATAGCGAAGCCAAGTACCACCAGTATTGTATGTAAGAGGGATAACAACCAGGAATACAAAGTTTTAATCTAATTTTGTGGATTTTAACTGTAATTAGGGAACTAAAGCTTCACTATGTGCTGCTGTAAAATGTGGTAAAATGAGACTTTGTGTATTGTGTGTGCATTGTATTGTGTATTGTGCGTAGTTGAGTGCTTGTTGAAATTGCATGTTTTTGTTTTTAAAGATAAGCTTGAAAATTAGCACAGTACCTAGAACAGTGCTGAATTTGGAGATAGTCTGGAATGAGGCCTTGTTGTGTGATAGTGACTATTGGAATTTGTAATATGAGGGTGACTTTTAACTATTTTACAGTGCAATTATAATAAATTTGTTCCAACAAGTTCTAAAGGAAAGACTCCATAGACATCTAGCTAAAGTGATGTTGTGTGGCAGAGGATCCCAAGCCTGGTTGGTGACCTCTGTGCCTGTTTACTCCACACTTGCTGTGTTGTGTACCTAAACTGGTGGCCCAAGTGATATCTACTAATATGATTCACTATCAGGAAACCCAGTACAGCCTATCTGACATTCCCTGTGCCACCAATTAAGATCGGATTGCAATTTTTGAAGTGCACTGGCTCCACTTAAAAAGAGAACATTTTGCAACTGACACTTTGAAATTAATTTGATCCACAGATACAACCACACAATTGAGACTATGTAAAAACTGTTACTTACCACTGGTATTAGCCTGGTAGAATTGTTGGAGTTATGAATGGTACTGAGTAGATGAAGTATCAATGTTTCTATGGGAGCTAGGCATAATTGAAGATGGAAAACATGGTAATGAAGAATACTGTAATAATAACTTTTTGCAACAGTTTACATAAGGAGCATTGCTGAGGTTTGTTCTTAACCTTACGTGATGCTGTGTGAGATATAGCAGATTCATCCAACATGGTATAAGCAGTATTTGTCTTCTTTAAGAAGGAGTTTGGACTTACTGTGCTGTGTCATACTGAAATAAAAACACTAGATGCATTAATAAAGGTAGGAATTGGTAAGCATGTGCTGTTTGTACTGGAAACCAAGCAGGGTAGCCAGAGGAAGTACTGAAAGGAATAAAAATAAAAACAGTAGAGCAAGCATTAGCTGGTACAATCTTAAAAGGTTTTATTACATTTTTTGTCTACTACCCTTGGTGGTAGTTTTTACCTTGGGAATTTTCCACTCTATAACAAACTTTAAACCTTTTAAACATGTAAATAAACAATTTGGATAGAGTAAACACTACAAAAAAATGAAAATTAAAAAAGCAAATCAAACAGTGACTGGTAGGACAATGATCTTAAAAGGTGTTATTGTTAGAAGTAAATTTACATGGGCTTGGAATATTTAAGACCCATGGATGTTTAGGATTTTTTTTAAGCAAACACATTTGCTAATATTATAAGGGTTTACTTAGAGACTGTACTTATTGCCCTATTTAAAGACAGTTGTGCCTGGTATTAGTATCCATGACTGTTTGTGTTTGCATTTTATGAAGTGAAAGACCATGTTTAGTAAGTAGTTTACTTTTGAGATACATAAATGCCATTGATATGCTTTTAGTTTAAAATGTATTGTACCCCATGTTCAAGGCCTGTTGTAAATGTTTGTAACAATTTGAACTAGAACTTGGAATTGAGGGTGGTACTGAGTACCTTAGTGCCAATTAATACCATACTGGTCTTTCATTTCAAAAACATGAACATTTTTTAAAAGGCAAACCTTGAAGTGAATGGATGTGAAAGGGGATTCCCCAATGAGGAAAAATCTCTTTGTCCATGTGTCCACAGGAAATTTGGCCGTGACCACCACTGCAGAGAATGCCTTCTCAAATTGTGTCAAATGATCTGTAATAGCAAAATATATATATATACATATAAATATATATACATATATTTCATCTTCTCTAAGGGATAATGGCCCCACTAAATACTCATGTATCCCCCAGGGCTTATGAAAACTTACTTGCAGGATAGGAGTGGGAACTAGCTGAGCCTGCCTGTATTTTTGGCAGGTTACACAACTATTGATGTAATTAGTAATGTTTGACATCATGGAAGGCCAGTTGAAGTTGCTTTGATACCCAGATCCAAATGGATAAACTTTTGCATGCAGGAATAATTTTTTACCAAATAAATATATCTTGCTAGTTTTTGTATTAGGCCTTCCAACTCCCATTCCTACAAGTTTTGAGAATACCTTACTGTCCAGGAGGTGGCCAACCTCCTGTTCAGTTTGGCGGACCTCCATCAAGGATTGGCTAACTGTGTGCTGCAATGACATGATATAATACACAAGTTTCGCTGCTGAATTGCTAGGATGATCACTTGCAATAATATAGTCTGTTCCATGCCCTCTGGATGTGGGAAACCTTGCAGCAGGAGTTCATACTTCACTTGCTTACAAAATTCTGTCCCAGTCTGATGGCAATGCCTCAGGCTGTGTTGGACACGAGTTGTAGGTTTGAACTACAGTAACTGCTGTCAATAAATGCCAATTTAGGCTTGTGGGTTAATACTTGTGTAAGTGCCAAGACTCCAGTAGGGTGACTGGACAGCTTTCACTGGTATGACTTCTTGGATAATAATGGAGTAAATGTTTGTTGCATTATCCTGTAACCTGTAATGATACCTATTGCTAACTTCTTTTATCTTGTGTATGTGGTACACTTGTCTTTGCCTACACTACAGTAGTACTGTTTGGTATATTTGCCCAATAAATGAATTCCAAATGTGGTGGGCTGCTTTAATTGCAAGTATAATGGGTATAATGCTGTTTCATTAGGGCAAAACAATTCATTCATTCATTCATTTATTTACTTTTTTTCGCTTAGTGTATTGAGATGCAAGGTGCAAGCCTTGGTTGGAGTTAATACTAGATTTTTGACAAGGACTAGGGATGTTGGATGTGTACTGAAATGTGAAATTTTTAGGGACTTACCACAAGTGTGGTGTTTGTTTAAGAATACTATAATTACCTTGATGTGTTTTAAAACCTGGAATAATGCCTATTTGGAATATAGTTTTTACATGTGATGTCTGTTGTACCTATTTGTTAGAATATATGATAGTGTAGTGTTACCATATGGTATAGTTGCCAGGGAAATATACTTGAAATTTAATTAATTTTACTGTCACAATGGTGAATATAGTGATGTTTACAAATGTTGGGGGTTATTAGGCTCTGTATTAAACATGCATATAGGTGAGAAGTAGTTAGTTAGGAAAAATACATTAATAAGAGATAACATACAATCCAGTAATGAACACCTATATTACGTTTGTGTATGCCAAAAGAATGCTGAACTACATTTGAGTTGAGAGTGAGATGTCTCTACATGCAGTTTTAAATGTTAAGGTTTTTGTCTTAAAACCATGAACAATGAAATAAGAAAACAAAAAAAAACAGAAAACTATAAGCACGTTTGTGCTACAGGTGTTGTGTGAGAAAGAAAAGACAGGCAATAGTATGTGCTTAAATGCACAAGAAGGTCAACTGATTTGTAAAAGGTCACACTGGGTGAAAGTGTTAACTGGGTTAGGTTTAAAAAGAGGAAGTAAAATCAAAAGATGTGCGCTAACAGTTATATTATTGTAACATTAGACATGCAGCAGTCAAACACAGGAAAATAAGAACATATTTCTATAACCTGGTTTTCAAAAACTAAAAGAAAATAAATAAATAGATTTTATGACTAATTAATATATATTTGTTTTAATACTTAGTAGTTTAAGGTACAAAACATATTCATTTGGACCCCCTTGGGAATAAATGGTTAAAGGAAAATAACTTTAAATTAATGTAATACCAGTTAACTGCATTATGAAATGATTAATCATGGAATGACAGTAAATGGTTACATTTAAAGTGAGTTGCATAAATCATGATATCACAGAAAAAAAGGAAGTAGACAGGCTACTGATGGTTCAGCAGAAGCCAAAGCAGCATTTAAAAAGTCAAAACTGGATTAAGACAAGAAAGTTATGTTACAAGTTGAGATTGCTTTGTAGGTAAGATGACATTTATATACTAATATTACAACCAATTTGTAATGAATAAACCAAACCAATAAAAATAACTTTATGAGAGTGTGTGTAGTATTTAGTATGAAGGTATTACCTAGTATTACTGTTTTACACAGACAGGAAAGAGAGGGGAAAAACAACAATTATGGCTGTGAAACTGGATACCATGATGCTAGCCCTCATTCAGAAGAACAGTTTAAAGTTGTTAATTTAATATGTGTGCTGCTTAAGAAGGGTTGCCATAAAGGGCAACCCCCTTTGTTCCAGGCCAAGGACCCAGAAGGAGCAAAGGAGACAGTTTGGGGGGCAGGGGCGGAGTATAGTGAGGTCAGAAAAGGGGGAGGAGTGTCCTGTGGGAAAAGGGGCATGACATAAAGAGAGGGAGGATGTGGGGAGTGAATAGGGCCAAGGTGGCAAGACCAGGGGAGGGGCCAAAAGGGTTTCAAAAGAGCTCGTACAGAGGAGCTCTTCCACTTTTTGCTAGGCTGGAAAATAATTTTTCATGTCTAGCACATCAGTCTGAGAGTTCCTGGAGCAAAACATAAGGTAATGAGGACGTTTGATTGAATTAGATAGTACTGATAAGATGTTTGTTGATTTAGCTATATAGTTGCAGAAAGAGCAATGCAATTGTTGGTAGAATAAGAATGTTTGTGAAGTGGATTGCAGTTTGTGGAAAAGATCCCATGTTCAAAATAAAAAAAAAATGGGTTGGTAGATAAGAATTTTTGTTGATAAGTAAAGAATTGTCTGATTTAGCAATGGTGGCTAAGGTGCACTGTGTATTGGTGAGCTTGTAATGGCAGTGAAGATTTGCACAGTTTGTGTGCACAGAACTAGGCCGGTAAGGTGTAGCGAGACCGTAATGGCTTGCAATGGCCTAGGGCCACGTGGTGATCATAGTGGAACAATACATGGCATCCAGAAAGAGATGAGCCATGCAGTGAGTGAGCATTGGTGGTGTGGTTTTCGGTAGGCCCTGGGTTTTGGTGTGGTTGCAATAGACTGCAAGGAAGGCCAGGTTGAATTGGAAGGTAGACTGCGTGGGAACCCAAGAAATGGACTGGGAGGACAGCCGGGAATGACTATGCCTGATAGGATAGGCAGGGTTCCATGAGGTGAATAGCACCAGAGTAGAAGCAAATTTGGAGCAGAGAGGAAAGTGGCTTTTGTTCGGGGGGGAGAGCAAAAAAGGATAAGATTGTGGCTTGTGTTTAAGGGGAAAAGAATCAGAACTGTAGGGTGAAGGGAGAGAATCTGCAGATTGCACAAAGAGTGGGCGGGAGTAATCCAATTTTCTTTGACCCAGCTGGCAGCAGAATTGTTGCATCAGAAAGCAGAGTGGGGGTGCACCATGATGAAAAGACAGCGAGTGGAGGGGCATGCCATGGACAAGAAAATGCAGAAGGCCTGGAAAGAGGGCGGTGTGAGGCTGCCGAGGGAAGCTAGGGGACAGTTTTTACAGCTTACAGCCATGAACAGATGCCATTAGCAGCGCACGCAGTGGCCACCATTTTGGGGAGGAGGATAAGCACGCAGGGTGGCCACCATTTTAGAATGCAAGGGGATGGGCAGTGTCAGCCGCCAGTTCCATTAGGAGCCCATGCAGTGGCCGCCATCTTGGGGAAGAGGATAAGCACGCAGGGCAGCTGCCATTTAGAAAGCAAGGGGATGCACATGTTGGCCGCTATTTACATGAGGAGCCTACGCAGTGGCCGCCATTTTGGGGATGAGATAAGCACGCATGGCAGCCGGCATTTTAGAATGCGATGGATTGCGCATGCGCCCACCATTTCAGAGCTGCCAGGTTTGAATGAAAGAGGCGGCAAGGAGAGAGGGGGGAAAGTTTGTGGGGCATTGTTTGCCGATAAAGGGAGCGGGTCACAGGCACAAAAAGTGAGTTTGATAAAGAAGTGTTTGAGGAAAAAGTGGTGAGGGTGGGGGGATGGGGAGGAGGAATAGGGATTTTCAAAAAAAATACATTTTTGTTCAATCCAAGATAAAGAAAAAATAGAGCGAGGTGATGATGTGACTCTCTTTCACTAGCAGGTACAGAATGGACACAAGAGGATCCAGGGCGATGTAGGCGGATGCCATGAAAGTGATTATGGATCTGGTGGACAGGGTCCACAAGGTTCTGGACACCATGGATGATGCAGAGAGGGGGGATGGGCCACCCCAGAAGGAGAGCAAAAAGAGAAAGGGTGGGGAGGTGCAGGATAGAAGGGGAAGGGACTTGGGGCCCTGGCTCCTAAAAATCCCAGAACAAGTTCTCCAGGGTGACAGCTTGCAACTGATTTGATCCCCGACCCAGTAGCTTCACAGGATCCAAGGGTGCTGACTCCTGGTCCAGAACCCAATTCAGGACAGGGGACTAAACCACACCCAGGACAGGTGCCCATCTTCCCCCCAGCAAACCCATCCCCACCCTTGGGACCACAACCAGGGAAAGAACCAGGTACGGTGTTGACACTGGAGAGCAGTATGAAAGAATACGTAGAGCAATTATTGTTGGGTATGGGGAAATGACGGTATTAAAAAGTTTCAGGATGTGTTGGGTGATTTGGAAAAAGGTAACAAGGAGGAGGAACGGATGGGAGAGAAGGAAAAGGAACAGGAAGAACAGAAAAAAGAGGGAGGGGGTATGAATAGGGGATCATGTGACAGTGGCAATGAAGGAAAAAATTTGGAAGGGAGAGTTTGTGGACATTTTCACCCTGATGGATAAAAAGGCAGTGGAACTGTATGAAGAGAAGGAGAGTTTTGCAAAAGGGAGCTAGCTGCAGCAGTGGTGTTGGTGAAAAAAGGGGAGGAACAGAAGGGACCTACATACAAAGGGAAAATGTGGGAGGCATGGACATTAGGTTTTACATATTACAGCACCATAGCACAGGAGAAAAAGCCAGAGTTAGGGATTTCATTGTTGGCATACTCCTTAATTATCAGAAATACGTACAAGATGATGGGGGGCACAAATTGGCTACAGTATGGCGAAAAGTTCAGGACCAGGATGGCTAGTTATGGGGAGGACTGCTGGTGGGATTCCAGGCACAATGATTTGTGGTGGGAAACCATGACAGTAGTGGGGGAGAGGGGAATGGCAAAGGGGTAGCACGATACCAAAAATGTTGTTGGGGATACAATAGGCCTGTTCCTTCCCATTGCAGATTTAGACATGCCATGTTCAAAATCTTGATGGCACACCTGACCCTCTAGTGTGGGTCGTACGGTGATGGTAACTGGGGGACAAGGAAATTATTCCTTTTGGGGGGGACAGAGAGGGATTCACTGGGACAGCGCTGGGAGGGGAAGGGGTACACCGGGAGGAGAGGTTAGCACCAGGGAGGAAAATGAAAGGGTCATAAGGCTCTTCGCTTTGGCCAAGACCCAAATCAAGGGAAAAATCTTAGAGCAATGAATGAGGGGGTACCAGGATGCAGAGGCTGGTTTAGACTTGATAGAAGGTTTTCAGAGGGGTTTTAATTTACATTATAAAGGAGGGAGATTTTGGACATGGGCCAAAAATTTGAAATCAATACAAGGAAAGGAAGAGCTCTAGAGAGAAAAGATTGGAAAAGAAAGGAGGCTGGGAGGGTCGAAGGACCTTTCAATGAGCCCCCATTCCCACACCTATTGGTGTCCCCACTGGGCTTAGTGCCTAAAAAACAAGAGGGGGAGTACCTGGTGATACACCACCTATCCTACCCGGAAAATGGATCGGTCGATGATTTTATAGTGGAGGAAGAGAACAAGGTTTCCTATGGGACCTTGGAGGACACGGTGGAAATCATCAGGGCAAGGGAAACAGCATGGTTGGCAAAGACTGACATCAAGTCCACCTTTCGACTGCTACCAGTCCGGAGAGAGGACTGGGAACTGTTTGGCTTCTAGATCAATGGGGATTATTATTTTGACAAAGCCATGCCAATGGGGTGTTTAGTGGTGTGCGTAACTTTTGAGAGGATTAGCACCTGGTTACAGTGGGTATTTCAAGTCAGGTATGGACACAGTACAGTAGTCCAGTACCTGGATGATTTCCTATTCATACGAGAGGGAAGAGAGGGGGTGCAGGCAATGTTGAAGGATTTCCAGGAATTGTGTGGGAGCTAGGGGTACCATTGGCTGAAGAGAAAACAGAAGGCCCTAGCAGATGTTTAGAATTCTTAGGGATGGAGGTAGATGCAGGGTGGGGGTGTTCTGCCTGCTGAGTCAGAAAGTTATCAAGCTGAGGAGTTTGTTGGCAAAGGTTGGGCAAAGGAAAAGAGTGCCCCTACACATAGTTCAGCAGTTGTTGGGTCACTTGAATTTCACATGCAGGGCAATAGGGCCAGGATGTGTGTTTACATGATGGCTGGTGAGGGCTATGTCATGGGGTTCAAAGTCACACCATTGGGTCAACCTTGGGGTGGAGATCAAGGATGACTTAAAGGTGTGGGAGGAATTTCTAAACACATACAATGGGATAGCCATTTGGCAGGAGGAATGATTTTTCAGTACTGATCTGGAACTTTTCACGGATGCATCGGGAGGTTACAGAGTGGGAGCCTACTTCCGGGGATGTGGGTGTTGGAACCATGGCCACAGGAATGGGTGCAGAGAGGGCTAACAAAAGATATTACATTTTTGGAGATATTCCCGATTTGGGCTGTGACAAAAATATGGGGAAAATGGCTGGAGAACCAACGGATTACATTCTGGTGTGACAACAAGGCAGTGGTCAACGTGCTGAACAACAAAGGGTCAAAATCATGGTTAGTGCTGCACATCTTGCATCAGTTGGTGTTGCAAGGGCTGAAGCTTAATATGAGTTTTTCAGGCTAGGCACATTGTGGGAGAGAGGAACACCATAGCTGACAGCCTCTCCCACCTACAGATGGAGAGGTTCTGGGCACTAGCACCTAGAGCAGCCCCGGTGGGACAGAAGATCCCAGAGGACTTGTGGGAGACTGGTTGGATGGAGTGGAATACCTCTTTCACAACTCATGGGTGGACAACACTTTAAAGACTTATGAGAGTTCATGGAAGGCATTCCAGGAGTTCAGAGCATGCCGCACAATGGAGATAAGTGGGGCAGTTACAGAGGAATAGGTGGGTAGGTTTGTGGTGGTAAGCTGGCAGGAAGGATTATCCCATGCCATCATGGGGGTACATCTGGCAGCCATTAGATGGGTGAGCCTGATGAAGGGCTGGGGTGAGCCATGCAAGAGCACCCTGGTAAAAAGAATGATGATGGGGTGGCAGAGGGTGAAGGGGGGTGAGATAAGAGAGAGCTGATATCAGAGCAGCTACTGGAAAAGCTAATGGCAACATTATCAGAAATTTGTTACACTCTGTATGAAGGGGTACTGTTTAAGACCTTGTTTGTGGTTCTGCATAAGGGAGTATTCTGAGTATCAGAGATGGTAGGGCCAGCAAAACCCACCGCAGGAAGGGGATTACAAGATGAAGACATACACTGGGAAGAGGAGACCCTTTTGCTGTGTATAGCAAGATGAAAGATTGACCAGATGGGAAGAGGGGGGCTGGGTCAACCTAGAACCCATTCCAAATGCACGCATCTGCCCATGCCGGTCTGACAAGGGAATACCAGAGGCTTAGACCAAAGCAAGGGAGCTTGTTTTTTATACATGAGAACGGGAGGGAGGTAAAAGGAAGTCGTCAGGAGTGCTAAAAACGGAGCATCAAGAAACTGGGGAGAACCTGGACAGATTCTCATCCCACTCATTTTGGATTGGGGCGGCTTCAGAAGTGGCAGCACGGGGGATACAAGGGGATGGCATAAAAGCTATAGGGTGATGGACATCCAATTGCTATGAGAAATACATCAGAAATACAATGCATTAACCCTGTCATTTTGCTTCTTTCCCCAACAGGAACTGTGGAAAAGAATGGGGTGGGGGAGGGGAAAGGTGGGGCTGGAGAGGAAGAAAGTCAGACCGCTAAAAGATTATCTCATTTATGTGTTTATAGATACAAGACACAGAAAGGACATTTGGATTGTTAGGCACTCATACATTTATTGGGTGGAAAGGGAGGTGGCACAGAAGCCAGGTGGAAAACAACTGGGCTTGGACCACAGCGTAATACGGATCATATGGAAAGGAATATGAGGGATGAAATGGGGGCAGCTTCTTCCGTTACTAACAGAAATGAGGAGGAACAATAAAGACCCTTACCTCCTCATAATACATCTAGTGGGAAATGACGTAGGGCACGGCTCGTGGTTGGACATCTTTAATAACATTCAAAGGGACATCAAGATTTTGAAGGCATGGTGGCCAAAGATCACGATAATGTGGTCTGAGATGGTACCACGGTGGGTGTGGAGGCAAGCCAGACAGCATAAAGCTATAGAAAAGGTCAGGAGGTGAATGAACAGTAGAGTGGGAAAGCATGTAGCATTTAATGGGGGGCAGAGTATACAGCATGGTGAAGTGGTAGAGAAGATACCAGGGCTGTACAGGTCAGGAGTGCATTTATCCACAATGGGCAACCACATATTTATTACTGAGCTAGGCAGAGGCATAGACCAGTGGTTAAAAAAGGTGACCTAAAAAATGGAAGAGAAAGAAAGGGGGGAAGCCTGCCATCCAATGCAATCTGGAGGTAGGCTAGTGGAAAAAGTGAAGGAAGTATTTACTAAGGGAAAGGGGGGATGGGGGAAACAAAAAGTTGAAAGAACAGAAGATGAAGGAGTATGGACACCCCAGTAAGTTGAAAAAGAAAGGGGGGGCAGGAATTGGACCTGCCCAGAAAAGAAGGACATTATAAGAACTACTCAGGTTTACACCCGGGAATAGAAGGAGTGGAACAAGACCCCCCCAGGTTTCGATGCCTGGGGGTGAGAAGCAAGTTAAGGAACGTGAACCATAAACAAGAATAACAAGAAGGACAAAACTGGTGAAAAAGAGTAAGATTTGAATCTGACCAAAAAGTATGGATATAAAAACAGGAATTAAAAGGAACTCAATATTGTGTATGTTTGTAAATGGCTGTACTTTATGTGATGGTATTAATAAAAGGTTTTGCCGACTGAGCAGCCAAAAATCTACAATATTGGGTGTGTGTCTCTTTCATGGGGGAATGGATCTGGAACACGATACATATTAGACAGATAAAAACATGGTATGAAGTTGGGCTTTGTAGAGTTAAGACTACTGACAAGGAAGCACTGCACAGTCAATGCATTGCTGAACAAACACTTGTGGTGGAATATGTGTGTGTGTGATTGTGGTGAGGGGATGCAACCAAGGCTATAGTGCATGGATTTGTTACATAGACTAAATAGATGGTGTATGCAATAAAGAAGGTGCTTGTTGAAGAGGTTGAGGAAGAGGAAACAAAGATTGAAGTGGTATAGAAAACATTACTTCTGCATGATATAATAAGTCACTACTTTGTTTTGTTGTTATACAGTGGCAGAATAACTATGATAGGGAATTTTAACTAGCTACAGTATTTATATATATATAGGGAAGATAGATAGGCATTAACTTATGATGTTGTAATATAGCCTGTGGTAATTGCTATGGAAATTTTAGTTAGTTACAGTATTGAGCAAATGATTTTTATCTTATTTTGGGATTTGGTTATAGTAACATAAGAAAATAATATTAATTTATCAAGTCATTAGGGGTCACCAACTGTGCTGGCTGAGGTTTAAACCTGAACCACAGCTTGCCTTCTTGGATTTTACTCTGTGTACATGGCATAACCTATCAGTCTCACCATGACCTTCAGGAGCAACCACCCCATTCAGAAATTTTGCTTGAATAGGGAAGTCTAACCTGGTGTGCATGTTAGCATGCACTTGGCTGCGTGTTAAGTTAAAACCACACTACCTCAGTCATGGTCTAGTCTATTTGTCTGATTAAAATTACCTTATCCTGAACCCTTATAGTTATTTTTTTAATATTCTTGTACCACTTATATATACCAACAGTCACAATTAAGGTTTACCTCTGTATTGTAAGTCTACAACTTTATAAGTAAAAATATTTAACCGAAAAGAAATACCAGGAAATGTCATATTGTCTTAACTCTTTACTTAAAACTGGTTTGCAGAATTAACATCATTTGGATCAGCAGTGCAAGCAAACAATATATGATTAATTGGAGATGAAGTCTATCCTACTTTTAGATACAATCATACAATAAAGTAAAAATTAAATAAAATAACATACAATACAAGTATCTTCCTTCCCTGCTCCATATCAGGGATAATAGAAGTTCATAACACACAGCGCCACACCTTGGTGTCTCAAATGAAGTCCTAGGCAGTAGGATGTGCTGTCACAGCTTCTTCCTCTCTTCTGCCCTCCTTTACTTAAATGAGTCTAAATTTATATGTTTTTTCGGATGTACCTCGTTACACTTCTTGTAGAAGTGCATCTCGTGATGCACTTCTTGTAGAAGTATACCCCGTGACACACTTCTTGTAGAAGTATGTCCCGTGACACATTTCTTGTAGAAGTGTGTTAATCATGCAAGGTGGCAACAAAAATATCTTATTTTAAAAGTGGAATGTCATGTCGACTCTTGCTTTACTGGAACATTGTTTTGTAAGCTCTAACTGTGGTTTAGCTAACATTTTGTCTGGCATGAAATGTATTCTCTTTCACTTCCTCAAACAAAATCTCCCCATTTTACAGTTAATTTCAAACAAGACATGCAGATATATTTTTTCTTTTAAAACTGTAAACTGTTAATATCACAAAAAAAGCTACAATCCTTCTTGTTTTAAATGTATCTTCAAACTGTTTATAAGGCACACTCAATACTAATAATAATAATAATGTTTGCAACTTACAAATGCTAATGATGTAACTTATGTGCTATAAAGGAAACTGGTTTAGCCTGCTGCTTTCTTGAAGTGTATTCTTTTTCACTTCCTCAAATACATTTTCCCCATTCTACAGCTAGTTTTAAAACAAGGCATTTTCTTTAACTTGTAAAATGTTAATGTTACAACCAAATATTGCAAAGAAGCTATAATCATTTTTGATTTAAATGTATCTTTTAACTATTTTACAGTAGGACACACTCAATGTATTGGCCAAACAGAATTATGCTTAGCATAAGGATGTATTTAATTCAATTCAGGAAAAGCAGAAGTAAAGCATTTTTTCAATTGTCATTATTTAATTTAGAGAAAAGTCAATAAGTCAGATCTATTTGTTGATTTGTCTCTGGGAAATAGCGCTTTCTTGCTCCATCATGTCCTCTAGTTCCAGGAAAAGCTGCTTCTTTGGAATATTTGGATCGGGCAGTCCAAATAGGGACTCAAGGGGATTACAGGTTTTACTTCTTTGGAATATTTGGATCAGGCAGTCCAAATTAGGACTTGAGGGGATTGCAGGTTCTGCAGTGTTGTGGTGCTGCGGGGTGGGCAACCATTGGTTTGCCAGGACAGATGCCCCTTAGACCAGCTAATTGCAGGTCTAACCCCACAGTGCAACAGTGGGACTTGGAATTGCATAAGGGGGTTACAGCAGCTACCCTTTCAGAATAGGGTGTAGTTGCTGCCACAACCCCCCTTCCGCCATGTCATAGGGGCTGCGGCCAGCAGAAGTCCTCTTGGGCACAGGCCATCCATGCCATGGTGCAGGCCACTTCCTGGAATATCAAATGGCATAACACATGTCACAAAGGGTGACTTGCACAGCTGGGTTTGGCGCAAGTAACCTTGCAGCAGGTGTAACCCGTTTTGGAATTGGGACCAAAGTGTCTTAAGGGCAGCTTTAATGAGTACATAAGCATTGCATGGTACTGTGGCATTGACAGCCAGAGTCACTCAGAATTTACTTAGCATGTCATGACATCACCACTTCCTGCTTGAAGCATAGTTTTCTAGAATGGAACCACGTGAACTGTGTTCGGTGAGTTTGTTTTCTGTTTAACACCTTCATTTCTGCTTTTTGCAGTTCTCTGCAAAGGTTTCTGTGAATGTTGGATTAGACACTGCTTTGGATATGTGTTTAAGATAGTGAGAGGAAGTTATGGATGAGGCATGTTTAGTGATTGTTTGTTTAGAATATTCTAGCTTTTAAAGTAGTGTTTTCTTGTTTTGCAGCATTTTATCTTTCTGGCTTTGAAGGCAGTTGCTCATCCCCTCTCTTGGCTGAAAGAAGGGTGCAGCTGTGGAGACCCTGATAGCCGGGATGGAGGATACAGGGAAGGGAATGCAGAAATAGAATAATAATAATAGAAAAGAAAGATCAATCAGAATGGGGTTATTTCAAGTTCAACTACAGGGAGAGGGAGTGCACTTACACCTTCTTCTCAGGTCTTGGAACAGTTGGCAGTCTGAAAAACATGCTGGTTGTCAATGCAATGACTGCTTATGTCTGTTACAGCTGTTCAAATAAACTGAACCAGATCAAAATGATGAGCTGAATCAGTTTGATGACTTAGTAAAAACACGGTGAAAGATTGTACTTACCTTAAGGATCCTGTCAATCCTGTTTTGGTGAAAATCGACTGCTGCTTTATTGTTTTATCACCTATAGAAAAAGTGTTATACTGCAATTTAACTATGTCAGTCACGTCAGCTCAGATCAAACAGACACCAACTGTCAAAACAACTGCAATCAAGGGAGGAGCCTCAAACTGCAATGCTGCCAGTAACAAATCAGAATTTGACTACTTAACATGCTCTCTGAGATAAGCATAGACATTAATGGTCTTAAGCTTTCCATTGAGGAGCTAAGTTTGAATCACTCTGAAATAACAGGCAGAGTGACAGAAACTGAGACACACGTAGCTACTGTTAAAAATAGTAATGCCTATTTAGAGGATGCTGTAGCACAACAAATATAAAGAATAGATTCTATTTTTAACAAGACTGATGACACTAGAAACAGAGTCAGAAGAAACAATCTGTGTATCATGGGAGTTCCTGAAGTGGAAGAGGGACACAGTACTATTAATTTCCTTCAAAACATTTTGCCAAGCTTGCTAGGATATCAGTGGCTCTGGCCTTTGGAGGAAGAATGGGCACACAGGACACTTGCTGAACAGCCAAAACAGGGAGTCGAACCCCTCCCTATAATAGCCTATTTCCTTATGTTGACAGTTAAAGAAGAGATCCTTATATTGGCCAGGAAAAGGAGAGTGCTAATGTGGGAGGGAAATCATATCCACATCTTTCAAGATTACTCCACAGATCAGGTCGAAAAACACAAAGCTTTGTCAGATCTCAGATAACACTTCCAAGCTATTAGAGTTGAATACAAAATAAAGTTCATGGCAGCTCTACAAATAAAGAGAAATATAACATTTCATTATTTTCTCTAATCTTGAAGATGCTTGGGACTTTACTGATAGATGTCTACCCGCCCCTCACATAGTTATCAGCATTTAGCATTTCAGAACATAACCACATTCTAGCTTGTGCTCTGGGGTTGCCACAGACAGTACTGCAGATCCTTTACCTATCTCACATGCCAGCAAGAACCTAGTTAATAAGTCTAAAGATAACTCCATCACTAGCAGTACTATTCCTAAACCAAAAACTGCAATAACATTCAAAAAGTTGTCTCAGGGTTAATGCCAAGCTTCTGCATCTCATTAAAGCACCCCTGAGAGATCTCTCCAGAAATATTAGAAAGAGGAACTGCAGTGGCTCAGAACACAGCCTCCCATTCTTCTGATAGACAAAATGATAAAGTATCTTTGGAAAGTAGAGCTATACCTAAAGATAATTCAGTGCTTGATATGAAAATGATAGCTGTTTCTCAGGATTTCACTATAAACATGCTCACTTGAATGTATGTTTATAAACCATGTGCATGAATTGTTGTGCAGACCACTTCTCTACAGTTGACTCGACTATGGTAAGCTCCACAATGTTGTACCTCTCAAGAATTGCTCCATTTTCCTTTATTTTAAGCAGCAAATACTAGTTATCCCACAATACTGGCATGCACCATTGCTATAAGAACTATTCCTTTACATAGTGGGACTAACTTTTTTAGCTGCACCACTCTCCTTAGGATCACCATGTAGAGGAGTACAGCTGCACTGTCATACAGGTTTGGCTGCAAGCAACTGTGTCATTGGTTAATATTGTAATTGGGCAGTCCTGGATACTATAATACAAATATAAATATTCATTTAGAAGGGACCCTACCAGCATACACCTCTGCTCCTGCATTTTAACTTTGTCATGATGTGGGGCTCCCCCTCAGGAATGAGGACCACCTTGTTATACTGTTAACAGTTTGCCTTTCTCAGCAGTTCACAGTTTTTCTAGTATAGTAATACACCTGCCATCCCTTAAAGTTGAATATGGTTTCAATGAATATGATTTCAATTAAACACAGTAGCATCCATCCATATAATAATAATTAAGTTGCACTTACTTTTAGATAGTTCTAATTATTGTTGCCTCACAAAATCACAGCCTATCTCTTTACCTTCCCCCTTCTCCCATGTTGACTCTTGTAAATCTCTGCTTCTTATTCATCTCTGTGAATATTCCTTGCTCATTTCAACTTCTGTCCTACATGAGGTAATCAAATACTCAGTTGGAGTGCTGAAGGCAGCCTTCATATTATGACATGCAGGGTATAACCTCTATCATGCTATTCATACTTTATAGAAACAAAACGCACATATCTTAGCATAACTACTTAAAGGTATACAAACATAGGTCCATTAAGAGTGCCCCTCATGGGAAACCTGTTCTCTGGGTTGGCCCCTTTGGACCATCTCCTTGTGATCCAGTCACCTGCATACACATTGAGCTGCTAAGTGGGGTCTGCATGTTGGTACCTCTTACATAGATAATCTAAGCCTTTTTTCTCAGTTTCTTGTTCCTAGTGTGTTTTATCTGAACAACATCATTTCTACTGGCTAATTGTTATATGCCAAAGCTGAGCAACTTTATGAATATTATTCTGTACCATAGTATGTTATCCTCCCAGTCCTACCTTTTCCATTTGCCTAATGTTAAATTACCCACCCTCTCATATTCTGTACAGTACAGTTAAGTGAAAGCAACATATGCCAGATGTTTACTGGAGCACCTTTACTGCAGCCACATTCAAGAGCAGGGCCATTCTCAATGCCCTACAGGGGCGTGCCTCAGACAGCTAGTGTTGGAACCCACTCGGGAGGGAGCAATGTTAGACCTGGTAGTCTCAAATGGGGACGGAGAGAGGATCTCAGATCCAGAAGTGGGTAGCCATCTGGGAATAAATGACTACCAAACAGTGTGGTTCTCGATAAACTCAGCTGTAGAGTCAAGCCGTACAAAAGTGAAGGTACTGGACTTCAGGAGGCCTGATTTTGTCAAAATGGGAGAGTGCCTCAGAAAAGCACTAGCAAACAGACAAGAAGGAGGGGTGGAGCAACAATGAGGAAACATCAAAACTGCAATCACAGAGGCAACAGGCTTTTGTGTGAAGCAAATAAACAAATCAAAATGAAAGAAAAAAACACAATGGTTCTCAAAAGAGGTGGTGGGGAAGATTAGGGAGAAAAAGACAGCATTCAGGAAGTATAAGGAAACACAGAAGGAGCAGGACAGAGAACTGTACCAGTTAAAGCAGAACAAAGCGGAGAAGGCAGTCAGAATAGCAAAGGCCCAAACTGAGGAAAAGATAGCCAACTTGGCTAAGAAGGGGGATAACAACTTTTATAGGTACATTAGGGAGTGAAGAAAGACAAAGGGAAGGATACTGAGGCTGAATAAAGAGGAGGGTGGGTGGGCAGAGAGGGACAGTGAAAAAGCAGGGATACTGAATGAATACTTCTGCTCAGTATTCACAAAGGAAGAGGAGGGGGAGGTACCTACTCCAGTCAATAGAAGCACTCTAGATAGGAGTCGATATCAACTTTTCACAGAAGAAAGGGTTCTGAAAGAACTCCTAAAACTGAAGGTGGACAGAGCAATGGGGCCTGATGGGATTCACCCCTGAATTCTAAAAGAATTAAGGGGAGAACTAGTAACATCATTGACTACCCTTTTTAACAAATCATGGGAGGATGGTTTGGTACCTGAGGACTAGAGGATGGCAGATGTGATTCCCCTTCACAAATGTGGGAGAAAGACAGAGGCAGGAAACTATAGACCTGTCAGTTTGACCTCAGTGGTAGGTAAAATTATGGAATCACTTCTGAAGGAAAGAATTGCTGAGTACCTAGAGACCACAGGGGCACAGGACCCAAGGCAGCATGGATTCACAGTGGGAAGGTCATGTCAGATAAATCTAATTGATTTCTTTGACTGGGTGACCAAAGTAGTAGACCAGGGAGGGGCTGTGGACATGGCCTACCTAGACTTTAGCAAGGCATTTGATACAGTCATGCACAAAAGATTAATAAACAAATTAGCCAGCCTGGAAGTGGATCCCAGGGTGGTAGCCTGGGTAAAACATTGTCTGGACAACAGGATGCAGAGGGTAATAGTAAACAGAGTTGACAGTGAAGAAGGGGGGTTACTAGTGGGGTACCTCAAGGTTCAGTACTGGGTCCTGTCCTTTTCAATGTCTTTGTAAGTGACATTGCAGAGGGACTGGAAGGAAAAGTATGTCTCTTTGCAGACGACACAAAGATCTGCAACAGGGTTGATACACAAGGTGGGGGGAAAGGATGAGAATGGACTTGGCAAGGCTGGAGGAATGGTCAAATGTATAGCAGCTTAGATTCAATGCAAAGAAGTGCAAAGTAATGCACCTGGGAAACAAAAACCCAGGAGAAGAGTACACAATGGGGGGTGAGATACTGACAACAACAAAAATGGAAAAGGGACCTGGGGGGAGTTACATCAGATGACCTAAAGGTGAGCAAGCAATGTGAGAAGGCAGTAAGGAGGGCTGGGGGTTACTGGGATGCATAGGTAGAGGCATCACAATTAGAAAACAGGAAGTTGTTATCCCTCTGTACAGACAGTTGGTGAGACCCCCTCTGGAGTACTGCATGCAGTTCTGGAGACCCCATCACCACAAAGACATAGACAGGGTGGAGGCTGTCCACAGGAGGGCAACCAAAATGGTGCAGGGTCCGCACCAGAAGACATGCAAAGACAGAATAAAGGAACTTAATATGTATACCCTCAAGGAAAGGAGTGGGGGGGGGACATTATAGAAACTTTCAAGTACCTCAAAGGAATCACCGAAGTCCAAGAGGGTAGTATCTTTCAGAAAAAGAGATGTGCAAGAACAAGGGGGCACAATTTGAAGATAGAGGGGGGATGGCTCAGAGGTAATGTGAGGAAGCATTTTCTCATGGAGAGGATTGTGGATGCATGGAACAGCCTTCCTGAGGAGGTCGTGGAGTCAAAAACAGTGGGGTACTCAGGAATGCATGGTACAAGCAGAAGGCAATTCTAGTGAGGGGTAGGAGGAAATAGGCTGTTGGTTAACTAGGATCTGCAGCTTATCCATTAGGTAGGAAAATGGGTAGAATAGGTTGACCAAGCAGTCCTTATCTGCCATTAAATTCTATGTTTCTATGTTTCTGTGTTTCAACACATTATTGTACTCAGCTGATCTTTCCCCTTCACACCAGGGCTCACAATGTTTGAGTAATAACAAGGCAGACATTTACTCTGTGAGACTTGTAGTTTAGCCTAGCTCAGTCGGTGGGTCAAAAGCTTAGTAGTGTCATTCTTGGGAATCTTACTTCCCAGTTCTACCATACTCTAAGTGACCATTTTTTTATGGTTCTTGTATATAGTATGTCTACTTACAGTTTATCTGTTTGTTTACCAGTTCTTACTAAACAATTTTTCTTACACATTTGGGTCTACCACCAAGTTGATCTCTCATACATATCACAGAACAACTGTAAATATGTCAGATTACTTAGTTAAAGCACTTTTAATAGTATAGTGTGAATTAGGCTTATTCCCCATTACAGAATGCAAACAATATTTTATTCTTTGTTGTTACAAATGTTATAAATATGAATCTCATCTATTTTGACTACAACAGGTCACAGGTAGTTATTTTACACATGTGGGCTTCTTTATCCATACCTTCTACTGTAGCTTATACATACATCTATGTGTTAGTGTTTTAGAAAGCTTATATATACATCTGTGTGTTAGTGGTCTAGATAGCTTATACATACATCTATGTGTTAGTGGTTTAGAAAGCTTATATACATACTGCATATGTGTTAATGGTTTAGATAGCTTATAGATATATTTATGTGTTAGTGGTTTAGAAAGCTTATACATACTGTACATCTAGGTGTTAGTGGTTTAGATAGATTATAGATACATTTATGTGTTAGTGGTTTAGAAAGCTTATATATACATCTATGTGTTAGTGGCTTAGAAAGCTTATACATACATCTATGTGTTAGTGGTTTTGATAGCTTATGCGTACATCTATGTGTTAGTGGTTTAGATAGTGTATACATACAACTATGTGTTAGTGATTTAGATAGCTTATATATACAATTATGTGTTAATGGTTTAGATAGCTTATATACATCTATGTGTTAATGGTTTTGATGGCTACAACAGGTAATCTTCATAAAGTTATTACTAGGAACATTCAAGACAGCCATAATCCGGTTAAAAAATTTAAAATCCTAGCCTCATTAAAAGCCTCCAAAATTCATATTGCTTTTCTACAGGAATAACACCTCTCAGACATGGAGATGGCTAAATTAAAAAAAAAAATTCTCAGTAGGTGAAGTGTATAGTAGTTCATTCAACTCAAAGGGTAGAGAGGTTTCACAAGAGGCGTAATGTCCTCATCCACTTTACACAGGCTGATCCAGAAGGGAGAGTCCTAATGTTAAATATTAGTAGGTCAGCCTATCCTCTTGGTTAATATCTATGCTCCGAATAAAAATGTATCAGATATTTTGCACGTCTTTAGATAACAATATCACTTTGGCTCTGGCCTCTAATATTATTATTGGCAGGAATATAAATGTGGTTATTGATGACTTAGCTGATAGAAGTGACAAGTTCACCACAGAACATGTGAAATCCTCCAGTGTTTTAAACAAGTTCTGCTAAGAATTTTATTTAATAGATGTATGGGGCCTAATACACTATAAATGCAAAGATTTTCCATTCATGTCTAACAGACATGGCTCATACAGTGGGCTTGTTATGTTTTTGTTTCCAAATGACTAGTGGCAGGTCTGGTGAATTACAACATAGCCAACATTGCCATCCCTGATCATGCTCAGGTAGTAATGGGACTACAGCTTGATGATGATGTCAGGCAAGAACAGACCTGAAGATTTAATTCTTGTTTACTCAGAGATCCTCAATTTCCCCAAGGAGTTTGTCAGTCTAAGGCTACCAAACTTTTTCATGTATTATTGCACCATGCATTGTAAAATAGTTTTTCACTGGGTAGCCTTCCAGCTACTCCAGCTGATCAGATGTATTGTCCTTTGTGTCCGATACTTGAAATGTACCTTTGTCAGCAAAATGGGCTTGCCTTCAGAATCCTATTATATCTTAAACATCAGGCCTTACCTAAGCCATTCTGCCTGAATCCTCTAGATTGGTCCCTTAAGGCCCTTTGGCAAATGTGTATTCACTTGAACCTAGATTGGTGTAGTGAACCCTCTCAGCCTATTACTGGCAATCCCAACCTTCTAGTCACTAACCGCACCGTACCCTTTAACTTCTGCCCCCCTCTTAATGCCTCATCCTCAGCTAACCTGATTGAGGAGGGTAAAATCCTCCTAGCTGGTACTCTCCAGTCTCATTTTGATATCCCCCTTTATCACCCCTTTAAACATCTGCAGCTCTCCACAGTGAAAGCTTCCTTCCTAGGCCCTCCAACTTGGTCTGGGCAACCCAATCTGGTCTTACAGGACTTTTTGGCTGCAGCAAAGCAGCCTCACCCTATTTCCCATTTGTATGCATTACTTCAGGGTGTAGATGAGAAGAACCCAAGAGGGATTTTTTTTAATGGGAGCATGAACGTGGGTTGGGATTGAACGAAAGGACTTGGCAATCGATCTGGAAAAGTCGATACAAGTTTATCAAATGAGATCAGTATACATTCTTACAATTTGGGGTCCTGAACAACCTGTATTTTACCCCCCCTTCATCTGTTTAGAATGGGCAGATCTAGCTCGCCATCCTGCTCCCACTGTGGGCAGACAGAGGGGAGTCTGAGTCATATATTGTGGGACTGCCCCAAAATAAGGCCTTTTTGGAATGCTATCCACAGTTCTGTCGACCCTTTTCTGGGATAGGATTACTTTTTCACTCTGCAAGTCTGCCTGGTGGGTTATTGTCCTGCTGTGCTATTTGATCCTCATTGGGCCTTTACTGTATGTCTTTGATTTCCATCATGGCCAAGTTGATCATAGCACACCACTGGTTGGATGACTCCATACCTTCCTTTAAGGAATGGCATGCAGAGATATTACAGGCCCTTGAAATTGAGCAACACATTGCTCAGCAGCAAGATAGGCTTGACAAGTTTATGTCACACTGGACTCTACGTCTTGCTCTGCTCCTCACTTCACTGCATTTCCAATTGCCCAGGGATGGGGATGATTAGTAGTTAAATCTGTCTATTCCTCCCTATTTCTGTTACATACCCTACTGTAATTTTCTTTTTCTATTAATGTATTTTTGAGAAGATGGTGATTTTCTCTCTTTTCTATTTTTCATTTGTAGTTTTTTACCTATAATGTGTGCTCTGGAGTTTTGGTATGGCTGTGGGTGTGTGGGGGTTAGCAGTGGGATATGGTTAGGAGGTTTGTTGTTTTTTCTGTTATGGTTTGTCCCTCTTTGTATTTTTTCTGGAATTTTCAATAAAGCATATTACATTGAAAAATCCTTAATTTGACAAATGGTTAGAGATAGATTCAAAGAACTTTTTCATAAATAAGGAAAATGACTCTGCATAAAGAATTAATTGACATGGAAGTATCACTTAAAGCTAAGGAGAAAATATATATGGGCTTTAAATACAAAAAACAACATCTGCTTAAAGAAATTATAGGGCTAAAATGCTCAGTTAACACCATACATAATCAACAAGCTGAATGTGTATTGATTAGAGTAAAACAGGCATACTGTTCAGTTTAGTTTATTTCAAGTTTGACATAGGTGGAGTCGAGCGTAGAGCAGAGGTGACACAGGCTGAGGCCAGCGGCATCTGACAGCATTAGACAGGGAAGAGGGGAGAGGGGCCAGGAATCATTTTAATTCATTCCCAGGAGATTTCAGTAGGTAAAACATAATAGTGGAATTCAGTTGCTATAAAGCTGGGCTACAGACAAAAATGTAAAACACTCTCTGGTGGGGACTTGTGTTAAAACAACATAAAGTAATTATGGACACTACATACAGTATGTAACTCTGTTTGATGGCCAGATAGAGGTGAAATGTGATAATTGTAGTAACTTTAGCATTTGAGTATCAGATAGTTTTGACTATACAACATGTGAACAATGTGTGGAAGTTAAAGAGTTAAGAATTAAAGTACTAGGTCTACAGTTAGAGATAAGGGGCCGGATATTCAAAAGGGTTGCGCCATGCGCAATAGGGTTGCGCATGTCGCATAAGTCCAAAAGAATCGCCATTCTGCAATATTCAGCAGAGGCAGTTGCGCCACCAAAACATGCTGAGCAACAGCGCTAATGCAAATGAAGGCATGCGAACCGAAGGTGGATCCATGTAAAGAGCGCAATGCGATATTCCAAAGACTGGCGCAATGCGCAAGAGCGAATAGCCGGAAGCGAGCTCAGCAGAAATGAGCCAAAATTAAAAGGCTCAAGGAAGAGGCACAAGAACGCTACAGGGATGCCAAGTGGGGAAGAGAGAGAGAGAGAGAGAGACAGACAGTGACAGGCCAGGGCAGGCAATGGAAGCAGTGTGGGCCATAGGCTACAGAGGCCAGTGGGGGGGTGCCCGGTGCAGTGGAAGTAGCAGTCAGGACAGCGGGGTAACAGAGCAACATCAGCCAGGGGTCACAAGCCAGGAGATGGACAGTGGCAGCTTCACGTGGAAGCTGTAATGAGGGGGTGAGAATGCAAGCTGCAGGGGCGTGGCATGGAAGGGCCCGTCGTGCACGCCCAACAGGCAGTACCGTGCCCGCATCAGCTTTGAGCTGTACACAGATGTAGAGATCGTGGGCCGGTACCGCCTGAACAGGGCAATACTGAGGTGGCTCTGTGAGCTGTGCAGTGATGTGATGCAGGCACCCTCACGACGGAGTCACGCTCTGTCAGTGGAGACCAAGGTGACAGCCTGCATGTGCCAGCTCACCATGGGCACCTTCAAGAGGCCGACAGGTGACACCACAGGCATCACACTGTCGGCCACGTCACGCATCCTCACCCAATTCCTCAGCGCACTGCTGCCACATGCTCCGGAGCACATCCATTTCCCCAGCACCGCGGCAGAGCGTACAGCAAACATGCAGGAGTTCCACAGGGTAGCACGTATGCCTGGCATGCTAGGGGCCATAGACTGCACCCATGTGGCCATTCGCACACCACCTGGCCCCGATGGGGCCACATATAGGAACAGAAAGGGCTTCTTCAGTGTCAACTGCCAGGTGGTGTGTGATGCCACTGGGCGTATAATCAATGTCTCTGCCACACACCCTGGTGGAGCACATGATGCCTTCATATGGCATCAGTCCACATTGTGCCATCAATTCGAGAGTGGGGACATCCCCACAGGCCATCTAGTGGGTGAGTACACATGTAGGAAATGCAAACTCGGGGCAAGGGTGGGAATGCCACAGGTGCCATGGTAGTGGCACACAGGGATATGGGCAATATGGACCTGAACATGATACTGATCTCCACTATCTCCACACAGGTGACAGCGGATACCCACTCTGTCCCTGGCTGCTCACACCGTACCGGTGCCCCATGACCCCATCGCAGCAACGCTATAATAAGGCACATGCCACCACATGCAACATCATTGAGCGGGTGTTTGGGATGCTCAAGGCACACTTCCGATGCCTAGATACCTCCGGCGGTGCCCTACAGTACAGCCCCTCAAAGGCCTGTGGCATATTCCTGGCCTGTTGTATCCTGCACAACATGGCCAAAGACTGTGGGATAGCCCTACAGGTTGAAGAGGGGGACAGTGATGAGGACACCAGCGGCGCCGGTGTTGATGGTGATGAGCAGCCCCCCCTAGGACGGCGGGACCCCCGACTGATCCGGCAGGCCCAGCTGCACTGGGACACCATCACAGAGGAGCATTATGCATGACACAGGTAAGTCAAGGGGCCATGTGCAACCAACACTGTCCAGGCGCAAACCACAGGCACACAGGGTAACACACCAGGGGTGCATGACGGCAAGGGGAGTGGAAGGGTCCAGGCACACAAACACACCATCAGGGAGGGGTGAACAGTCATATGGACACACACACACACCAGGCACAAAGCGTACATGGGCAGGTGCACAGCAGAGCAGAACAGACATGGCAAACACACAGATCCACCGACCACCCCCACCACCTGTACTGTCCAAGTACGTGTGTCAGATGCTGGGCACCCTTGCACCTTGGTGTACAGTACAATACAGGCATCATCATGCACACGCACCAGTGGACAGCAGTCAGGAGGGTGTGCAGGTGGTCCGTGTGTCCGCGTGTTGGGCAGAGCACCCACCAGTGCACTGCCCACCATGACACACATTGCACACAGGGCAGCACCAGACAGGGCCCGCACTGGGATACAGGTCAGTCATGTTGCACTGTTCCATGGCCACCACGGATGCGTGGGCGGCCCCGCCGTGACCCAACAGCACTGGCAGGCTGAGCAGGGGCCACATGGGGTGGCACTGATGGACCACCAGGGGTCCCACTGCGCGAACATGACCTTGTGTGCACAGGGGTCTGCAGCATGCCGAACATACCTGCACCAGGGGTGCTCGGGATGCCCACAGCAGAACCCGGCGTTGACAGGCTTGGTGTCGCACGACACCGGGAACGGGGAGTGGAGAGCATACTGTGTGGGGTGCGCGGTACAGGAGCACCTGCTTGTGTGCCCAATGCAGCCACGAGACCGACCAATGCCTGGGTCTGCTTGTCAATGGCGGCGTCACATCCATCCGTATGGACCATCTCTGCATGGTCCAGAGCACACTCCCTGCTGTGCCGCTCCACAGCCACACACAGTGCCTCCACAGACGTTGCAACCCAACTTTGCTGCTGTACTGATTCCCGCAGCAGGTGGGTGTGCTCTTCAAATGGATACTCTGCCACAACGGCATCCTGTCCCCCAGGGTATGGAAGGTCCTGATGCTCAACACCCCTTGAGCATGGGCGCTGTTCACCAGGACCAAGAATGGGCATATCAAAGGGCGGTGGGCATGTGCCACCGCTGGACACTGTACCCCCAGACCTGGTGGGTGACTGCTGCTGCTGCCCCTCCAACCGCTGTGCCCCAGGGACCACTCGTTCCACTGCTGTGGCCACAACAGTGCCAGACACCTGCACAGCCACCAGTGCTGCCCCACCGGTGCTGACAGGCACAGCCTGGGACTGTGCCGACATGCTGGCACACACACATTGGAACCAGCTAGGCCCAGGGCATGTGCTGGCTTGCTGTGTGTCCTGCATGGGACACACACATGTCACTGTCCATTGCAGTCCTTGCATCATCAATGGTGCAGGTACGTGCTACAGCCACAGTCACAGCGTCTGGCATGCTGCATGCCAGACTGCTGAGACACAGGCTGTGCACCCCCACACCCGACTCACCGACACTCAGTGGCAGCCCGGCGCGCATGCTGGTGCAGTGCATGCTGGCTGGTGACAGAGGTGGATGGACCCTCCTCCATGTCCAGCAGGTCTTCCTCACTGCCTGGACCCACCACCACCGTCCCCTGAAGACGAACAGGATCTGTAACAGAAAAGAGGACATGTGAGTGCATGTAACAACCTTCACCCCCCAACACCACCACCATGTCATACCGTGCAGTGATGGGCTTCCACCTGTCTGGAATCCACCTCCTGGTACGCCTCAGCACCTCCTGCATTGATGCAGCCAGTCAGTCCTCAGCTGGGGTCAGCTCCACCACCGCTGGCTGGCCCCCGCCAGTGCCAGCACGTGCCGCCCTGAAGGCTGCCACCTTCTCCTTCACCCTCCTGCGGTCTGTCCCCATCCTCTTTTTGCATTCCTGCATGGAGCACTGGTGGCTCGTGCAGGTTCACTGCCCGAGCTACCCCTCCCATGCAGCCACACGGGCCTGAGGGTGCCCTGCCTCCACTCAGTAGTGGCTCCTCCTCCAGGTAGGCCTGAAGAGGGCCCTGTCTCCGCTGTGGTGAAGTTGGGCCTCCGCCCACTCATCCTCTACCCTCACCTTGGCTCTGCTTGGTCATGGCGATCTGTATGGGTGGAAGTGGACACCTGTCACTGTGCAGTCTCCAGCATTATCCCGGACCATTGTCCAGAACATTACACAGCATGCAACCCACCTCTCACCTGCAGTAACTTGAATCTGGCAGTGCAGCCCAATGTTGCACATTTATAGCGCAATGCATGCAAATTAGAGTGGAGCAACTGTAATGAGATGCAACCGCGCACCTGCGCCTTTGAATGGCTGATCAGATGATTTGCATGTGTTGGCTGAATATCGCGCTGTTGCGCTTTGCGCAATACGGTTGAGCCAGCTGAGTCAATGGCGCAGATCTGTGACTGTGTGGTACACTGCATTGCGCATGCCCAGGTAGCTTACGCAGGCGTCTGCCACGCTGATGATGTGCTGTGCGTGATCGGCAATTCAGGCCATGGCCACCATTGTGCCAGTGGCACTACAGCACTGGGCACCATATGGCGCTGTGGCACTACTGCGCAATAGTCCACTGTGGCACTGGCACGCAGGTGATCGGTCACGCAGGATGCGTAGACATCAGATGGCGCTGTGCGCGGCCTTGCGTCATAGACCCCTGACCTGGTGTCCGACCTTTGGCCCCTGGCGCGGTTCAGCTGCCATGTGTACGACTCTATTACGCTGTTTGGTGACAGCGCTATGTGAACCAACGGCGCTATACGAATAGCGAGATTGGAACCTATGGTGGTCTATTGCGCAACATTTACGCGTGGGGTTGCAGCACTGTGGGGCGCCATATTGCCTGCTGTATGAGCACAATTATGGCACGCAGGAGAGCTCCCCAGTGGAGTCAGATGGAGATGGCCAACCTGGTGGCCCTGGTTGAGCCCCACTTTGGGGCAGTGTTTGGTGAGCAGCCCTCACCATGGCCCGCACTCCATGTGTGTGGCTGCAGGTGGCCACTGACCTGGTGAGGGTCACTGGGCAGTGCCGGTTCATGGAGCAGTGCAGGCACAGATTTAGTGACCTCCGAGGGAGGGAGCCGGACCTGCTGGAATGCCTCAGGTCACGTGTCAGGAGGGCCTTGTGCCTAGGGCCAGGTGGGTGTACCATCTATGCACATGTATTCTCCGTGGGGGTGTGACTGTGTTTGGTGGCAGTGCATGGGGGATGGCTCTGCCATGGTTGGCTGTGTCAGTGTGTGCAGGTGTGAGATGCATGAGTCTGGCTGTGTGGGCAGGCACACTCACTGGGGCAGAGGGCAGTCTGCTTTGGGGTCACACTGATGTTTTTCTCTACATTTGTCACCCACAGGCCTGGCGGAGAGGGTGCAGGCCCAAGCTGAGGAGGGCCGTGGCAGGGCCCAGGAGGTGGCCGGAGAAGGCATGAGGGGTGGGCCACAGCGGCAGCAGCAGCAGCAGCAGCCACAGCTGCTTGATGAGTGTGAGTGTCATTACATCATGGATGCTATTGCATGCTGGAGGGGGTGGGCATGACCACCAGCCATGGACAACACAACCATGCACAACACAGGCGACAGTCATCACTGTCCAGTGTCACTGCACGTCTGTGTGTGCATCACTGGTGGTCCATGCATGGTCTGGGCACATGCTGTGGAACTGGCATCCCACCACATTGCCACGTCACTTGACAGCCTTTTTTGTGCTGTGATGGACATGGGCAGTGTGTGTGTGCAGTAGTGCACATAGCTGGTGCTGCCTGGTTGGGCGTGTCATGTGCATGGTCACTGTGGGTGGGTGCATACCATCACAGGTGCGGGGCACTAGGCTATATGCCTTGCAGGATGGGTGGTGTTCAGGGTTGTGGACAGTCACAGCCATTGACTGTGTTCCCTTTTCCTAGGCCTCAGCATCCTACGCAGGATGGACCGTGCCCTCCAGTGGCTGACAATGCCCTCCAGCGGCTGACGGTGTCGATCGTGATGCATGACTTACTTAGGAACATTCAGCGCCATGGGGTCAGGCGACGGCAGAGGAGACAGGGACAGCAACAGGCAGCAGCAGACCAGCCTGCCAGGTGCTAAATGTGCTTCCCCTTCCCACTTCACCCATCCCTCCCACCCTCCTTCCCTCTCCCAGTTGTTCACCCCTACCCCTTACCCACCCCTACCTTGTACCCCTACCCCCTTGTCTTGTAAATATCTGTATATAGTTGTGTTCTTGATCTTGGTGTTGTAATTTCTGATTTCCAATATATATATATATTTTGTTATGAATACTGTGGTGGGCTCTGATTTGCAGCTGGCTATGGTTGCTCAGTTGCAGTGGTGTGCATGCCATCTGGGGTGGTATGGTCCTGGGTATGTGTGTGTGTGTGCGTGTGTGTGTGTGCATGGGGAGGTGTCTCCGGTGTGGGAGTGACTTTCAGTCGGTTTTGCTATCTGCTGCCGCCCACTGCTGGGTGCCCAGGGTGGGTCTGGCTTGTATGGTTCTGTGCTACATGAGGTTGCAGTGTGCCGGGGGGGGATGCATGGTGTTTACTGCAGTGACAGTCACTGCACATGGGTGGTGTCGTGGGGTCACAGTGCAGGGTGTGCTGTGCAGAAGGGGGGGCTGATGTGCACTGTGGTTGTCGACCCCCTGTGTGTGGCAGTCTCAGCCTGACAGTGGTTGTGCTGGGGCGTCATGGCCATGCTGTGCTTTGTTGGCTTGTCCCCATGGGCCAGTGGATCATCCATCCCTCCCCCAGTGATGCTGTGCTTGGGGTGTGCGGGTGTCTTGTTGGTTCTGCAGTGTGTTCCTATGCCCATGTGTGGCATGGCTGGTGGTGGGCCCCAGTCTGCCTCCCTGGTTGTGCAGTTCCATTGCTCTGCTGGGGGGCTCTGCTTGTGCTATGGCACCTCTGGACTGCTCAGCTGGCTAGCCTTGTTGCGCTATAGCGCATATTTCTCTCAGCTTTCCTTCCTGGTTGCGCTATGGCACAGTTTGTGCGATATTCAGATGTTGGTTACCAGCAGTTTGCCTTTTGCCCATGTTTGAATATCGCGTCTGTTGCGCCTATGCGCAATTGACTTGTGCTTGCTCCTGCTGTTGCGCACTTTTTCGGTGCAGTTTGAATATCCAGCCCAAAGTGTTTACAAACTATTATAAAGGAAAAAAACTGAAACGTGCGCTGAAAATCATGGGGAAACAGCATGGGACTATAGCTGTAGTGCATGCAGAAAGAGGACAAGGGAACAGGAGGGAGATGATTCAATGCAATTACCAAATTCATATAGAAATTCCAAGAAGGGTAGGAGAGCAATGGAATTGAAATGGCCCATGCATAACCAATATACCCCACTAAGCAAGCTTATAGACAATGTGGAAAATGAGGCCAATGATTTACTACCAATAGTTAATAGCACTCAGGAACAAGATGATGAGCAACAAGGGGATAGTACACAAACTAATGAGGTCAACTGTGAGGGTCAAACTAATAGAGAAACTACAAACAATTATAGTATGGAAGACATGGATATACAAAACGCAGAGGGCAAGAATAGAGACAGGAAAATATACATTTTGGGAGACTCAATCATAAGGTTTACAGATCATATCACAACTAAAAATAATAAGGAAAATATCATTAGCAGTTGTTTTCCAGGTACAGGAGTCAGAGACATTTTAACTATTTTATTGGACCTAACAAAAAAATAGCTGAACAATCAATCATACTGATACATATAGGTGCAAATGATGTCAGGGGTAGCACTGTAGAGGACAGTTTCAGTGCTATACAGGTCATGCATACAATAGTGTCCAAGGCAAAGTGTTATCTAATCATCTCAGAGGTACTTCTGATACCTAGAATGAACTGTGTTGTTGATAGAAAAATACTTAAATTAAACAACTGGATCTGACAGTGGAGCTTGACACATGGTATAAGAATTATTAAGACATGGGAGTTTTTTTGAGGGAAACTGTGCTTTTTTTAGTCATGACAAATTACACCTTAGTAGGAAAGGTAGTAATAAGATAGCTTTTCTATTTAAGGACATTATTACGCAGACTTTAAACTAAGTAAGCAGGGGAACAGGGTATACTTATTGGGAACTGAACTGTCAACTGGAAACAACAGAAAACTGATGGTGACAAGTCCCCAAAAGAAAAGAAATAAAATATCTAAACCATGAATGGTAAAAATCCTACTGACAAATGCCAGAAGCCTATAAAATATAAAGGATGAACTGGAGTACAACATGGTTAAAGATAACATATTAATATGTGCTGTTACTGAAACATGGTTCGCAGAAAGGGATCGGGACACCAAGATTAAGGGGTATAACAGTTTCAGAAAAGATCGTATGGGGAAAGTGTGGAGGTGGAATAATATTATACATCAAAGATGATTTAAAGACCAATGACTTCAACCCTGAAGGGAACACAGTACATAATAAGGAGTTCATATGGGTTAAAGTACAGTTACCCACTCAACAACTCACATTATGGTTAGGTTATCGAGCACCAAATTTACACATGACAGACAAGATTAACTTTATTGATGCCTTGAACAGGTAAACATTGAATGAGATTATATAGTGATGAGTGATTTCAACTTCCCAAATATTACTTGGACAAAGTTAGAAGGCACTACAGGAGTAGAAAATAGATTTATTGAGATGGCCATACAAAAAGAGCTGGACCAGCTAATTAGAGAAGGTACTAGGGGAGAAAACACCTCGGATGTGATACTGTGTAATTTTGAGGAAAAAACAAAAGACATAACTTTGGAGAGCCCTTTGGGCGACAGTGACCACAATGCGATCACGGTAGAAATCAATATAGAAATCCCAACAATTAAGGGTAAATCCACTGTAAGATGTTATAACAAAGCAGATTATGGGCAAATTAAGAAATATATTAAAGAATGGAAATGGGGGGAAGAAATAAAAGGCCTAGGAATCAATGCAATATGGACAAAAATAAAACAAAAATTGATCACTGTGTCAGCACATGGGTACCAGAATTACCAAAGTATAATAAAAAGGGGAGAATCCCAGAATTGTGGGGAAAAACAGTAAAGGCATCAATAAGGGAAAAAAGAGAAATTATATAATAAATACAAACATAATCCCAACATAAAGACTATCATGGGACAGCAGTCCAAATCCTCTCCTACTATAATGAATGTGGATGGAGCCACTACATTAGACCCAGAGATCATTGCAAACACTCTAAATGATACCTTCACGGACCTTAGTGGTGTCCTCTCATCTGATTTCTTCACTGATGCTGACCCTCCAATTTCTACTTCTACTACTGCCTCTCCAACCAAACCACCCTTCCATTTCAAACTAGTAAAGGCACATGAAGTCTATAAATATGTAAAGAAGGCCTATTTCTAAGTCCCAGCAAGCAGCGACACTATTGACCTTAAACTTCTGTCCCTCACTCTGGAGGAAGTACTGCTCCCTCACAAAAATTTTCAATCTCTCCTCTGCTACAGCCAATTCCCTAGGAAATGAAAGGCTGCAGTTGTCACTCCGGTGCAAAAAAGTGGTGATAAGTCACTGCCTGGTAACTATCGCCTGATATCAATACTACCACTCTCTAAGGCCCTCGAACGCTTGGTGGCGGACCAACTTTCAGACTACCTGGAAAAGCACAACATCCTATGTACTCAGCAGCATGGATTTAGGAAAGGGCACAGCACATCGACTGCCCTACTTGAATTCTCAGGAGTAATCCACAATGCCATGGACAAAGGAAACCTAACTGGAGCAGTCTACATTGACTTAACCAAGGCATTTGATACAGTACACCATGGCCTACTTATCAAACAACTACTATCCCTAGGGCTCTTGCAGGTCCTGCTGACTGGGTAAAAATTAACTTGCTCAGCCTCTCAATCTGTAAAAGTAGCTGGAGTTCTCTCAGACTCAAAACCGGTCGCTCAGGAGTTCCCCAGGGATCCATCCTGGGCCCCTCCTTTCAGCCTTTTCCTAAACTCCCTCCCCAAATCCTGCCCTGAACAAATAATCCTCTATGCCGACGATGCCGTGATTCTTGCCACTCATAAAGATCCGAACCTCTTACGCCTCAACCTTCAGCATGCTTTTTCCAAAGTTGAGATGTGGTTCCTTGAACATAAGCTGGTTCTAAACCACAAAAAAACTAAATCCATGCTCTTCTCTAACCCGCAAAACAAGAAACGGCAAGTCCCACTCACCATTAGTACATACCTGGGAAATATCCTTGAACAAGTGCCAATTTTCAAATATCTTGGAATCAACTTTGATCAAGGCCTAACCTTTGCAACTCACATTGATAGTACAGCAAAAACTATTAATCAGCGAATTGGGATTCTGTATCGAACCGACAGCCTTACCCATTCTGCACTGAGGATTGCCATCCAATCCTCATCATCTCAGTCGCTGACTATGGCTTAGTTATATATGGATCTGCCACTACTACAGCACTTAGTCACATTACAACATCCCTAAATAAGGCCTGCTGCTGCTCACTGGTGCACATCGATGTACCCACACATGTGAACTCTATGCTGACTCAGGTTGGTTGCAACTCTCAAACTGGATAAAGTACCTTACCTGCCTGATGGTGAAAAAATCCACTCTGGGCCTCACTCCACCTTGTGTCCAAGACCTGTTATGCCGAGCTAGCACCCGCTTTACCAGAAGATCAGAACACCAGCCTCCAAGTCCCTCAATGCCGGACTTCTCAGGGACAAAGATCATCGCCTATCGTGCCCCCAGCTGGCTAAATGCCCTCAGCACTCATATTACTGCCTCCATCTCTAGGTATTTTCAAATCAAGGCTGTTCTCTCACCTTGCCACCTCCAGCTCCTGTGACTGCCCTGATTAAACCTCCTATTTTCTCACTACCCACCCTGTTCCGTTATTTGACAAAGACATGTTTGGGAAACCTTTTCCTGCTATTGTCTGCTCCCCACACCTTTCACTTACCCCTCTGTTCTGGACTTTTCCCTATTTGTTTCTCCTAATCTGGCATGACCTCTTTCTTGTAATAATAATGTGATTATTGATATCTCATGTCCTTTGCACAAATGATTTGATATGTATTTGTATATGTTTTCTCGCTCTTGACACAGCACAAATTGTTGTGTTATCTATGTAACCTTTTTTGTACTGTACCTAATTGACGTGGAACCTTTGTAAAAGAGCCTCTGGCTCAAAGGTAGTAATTCCGTGAACAATAAACTAAACTAAACTAAACTAAACTAAACTAAACTAAACTAATTTGAACTGGGACAAGTATAAGAAAGCTTCAAATAAGAGCAAGAATATAATAAGAACATCAAAATCAAGGGCAGAAAAGAAAATGGCAACATCTGTTAAGGACAACAAAAAATGTTTTTATAGTTATGTGGCATCTGTAAAAGGCAATCAGAAGGAAACTGGGCCATTGGAAGTAGATGATACTTTACTTAACAAGGAACAGGATATGGCAAATTAATTAAATATGTACTTTCTAATGACATTTCAACCAAAAGAAATGCCAAACATCAGTCATCTAAATGAAAATAGACCAAATAAAATTTTATCATTCTCAAAAAATGAGATTTTGAATAAACTTAGGAAAATTAAACCAGAAAAATCAGTAGGACCTGATGGTTTGAGTCCAAGACTGCTGAAAGAACTGGCAGATAAATGTGCTAGACCAATTACAGAGCTCTTTAATGCATCAATCAAAGAAGGTAACACACTGGACAAATGGAGAGAAGCTAATGTGACTCCAATCTATAGGAAAGGAGACAGAGAACATGCCAGTAGTTATAGACCGATAAGTTTAACTTCAGTACTGGGTAAGGTAATGGAAGGGTTAATACACTGCTTGATTATGGAACATATCAAAATAGAAGGGCTAACTGACACAACACAGTGTGGTTTTGTATGGGGCAGATCCTGTTTCACTAATCTGTTACACTTCTTCGAGCGGGTTATTGCTGCCCTAGACACTGGACTCCCTGTGGACATTATATTTTTGGTGTACACAAAGGTTTTTGATTCTGTCTCACATAAAATCCTAATAGAACAGTTGGAAAAAATACAACTACACCCAAGTATAGTAAATGGGTTAGCAGCTGGCTGCAAAATTAAAAAGAAGAGAGTAGTACTTAGAGGCTACTATTCTGAGTGAGGAGAGGTGACCAGTGGGGTGCCCCAGGGATCCATTTTGGGCCCAGCACTGTTCAATAATCTTGTCTCTAAAATGCAAATATCAGATAGAGTTTGGATATGCATATATGCTTATGACAGCAAAATGGGGGGCCATAGTGAATAACGAGGCTGCAGCTGAAATATTACAGGAGGAACTGACCAGACTAGAACACTGGGCTAGTCAAAACAAGCTCAACTTTAATGCGGAAAAATGTAGCATGATGCATTTGGGACATCAAAATAAACATTTCACCTATAAGCTGAATAATACTACCTGACAAGTAACAGAAAGTGAGAAAGATTTAGGAGTAACAGTGACAAATACTCTATCCTTTGACATGCACGTTAGGGCTACAACTAAAAAATGCAATAAACTCATGGCATGCATTTTCAGGTGCTTTAAGAGTAGGGATTCTTTAGTAATAATTCAGCTGTACTCATCATTGATTAGGCCACAATTGGAGTACTGCTCGCCTTTCTGCATTCCACAGAGTATGGGTTGCATAAAATTAGTGGGGATGGTACAGAGGAGAACAACCAAGAGGATAAAAAATATGAAGGATAAAAATTACAGTGACAGAATGAGGCACCTAGATCTATACTCACTGCAGTAGAGGAGGCTACAGGGGGAGCTATGTTTGGTCTTCAGTACAACAAAAAGTGAGGAACCATGGGAAACATTAGCATTGGTCGAGCACCAAAATACCAGAAATACAAAATCACACAGAGATTTACATTAACAGGGGCAGTCAATAAAATTATCAAAAGACAAAAATGGTTCAGTCTGAGAGTCATTAGTCTCTGAAATTCATTACCTGAGGCTATAGTTAATAGTGAAACCATGAATATGTTTAAAATGGCTCTGGATAAGTACATGGGTTTTGAGAAATGTAAAGTGTCCTACTGAAAAGTGACGAGCTATACATAGGTTTTTGACCTCCAATGCTCGTACGATACCTATGAACCTATATTAGTCATTACAGATTTTAAAACATCAAATACAAAATCATTATACTAAAATGTATAGATCCCAGTAATACATATTTTAATACAATTGTAAAATACAGCATCATATAAATAAAACTACGTGGAGTACAGAAGAAAATCCAACATCTTTTGATTATTTAATGATGTAGCTCAAAATATGTCATGTCCCTATATTTTAATCTAAGTATACAATATATAGCAGGAGTGTATAAAGTACATACTACCTTAGCTAACCTTCATAACAAAGAAGGTGTAAACAAGGCACTTCGTGGTTCGGGTCTGTCTACTTACACACCATGAGCAGCATAATATAGCTTGCATTCTGAATTTCTAGAAGGAATGATGTCTAAAGATTTAAAAGGCAATACAATTTAACATACCCCCAGTGAACAAAACAGTAATTTAATTTTTATTATTCTAATTGACAATTCATCTAACTTTATTCCGGGGCCAATAAATGCTTTTTCCTCAATTTAGAGGCTAGGCCTAAAAAAAATTGCACGATTTCCCAAGATTTTTTTGTTATCTAAGTTGAAAAGAAGATCCAAGCGAAAGCTTTACAGGACATATAGAGATGCAAGAATATCTCCCAACCAATGGGATGCAAGAATATCTCCCAACCAATGTACTCTAAGGGCCAGATATTAAAAACTTTGCACTGGGCAAAAACCGTTTGCACAGGTTTAGCGTGGGATTAGAGCGGGTCTGCTATATTCAAAAGGCCAAATAGCACAGGCAAACTGTATTAGCGATGGGCACAATCATAATGTATGCAAGGGACAAACTGACATGAATACAGGAGCAATGCTATATTCAGTGACTAGTGCTGTGCAAAGTGGTTTTGCGCAACTTAGCGCGACACTTAGCGCGGGTGCACATTACTGCCCAGGAAAAGCTTGTCTTAACCCTGAGCAATCAGCTTTGCGCAACACTTTGGCTTTGCACAGTGTTTGCGCGGCTTTTGCACGGCATTTGTGCGACCCTAACAAATAAATATGACACATAGACAAAGCCAAACATAGAGGAAACATGCTACTAACTGATGGCATCACAATGATGCCATCATCTGCCACCAGTCCCAGCCATGCCAGGCAGCAAGTGGTGACCCTGCCGCCAGTGGACAGCATGGCAGTGTGGCCATAAAGCACACACCTGTGGACCACTCTTCTGTTCTTCTGTGGACACCAACAGATGCCAGCACACACATGCAGCACTGTGGGAATGGAGGATGTTGAGGGGAGAGTGTGTGGGTGGCCAGGCTGTGCCACAGACCAGGTGTGGCCACAAGGCTGGGACACATCATGTAGTGCACATGGGCCAGTATTGGGAATACCCCAACACCAGTGTGCCTTTCAGATAATATATGCCCCCCCGGCCACATACCGCACAGCTGTACAACTGCCACAGCACACAAAGCCGGACATGTATATGTCATTGTGAGCATCCCATGCCAGAGGTGCAGCATCTGTAGGTCACGCAACAGCGTAACAGTAATGTTCACTGTCAGTAAACACCTGCAGGTTGGGCCTCTCACTGTGTATAGTGCAGTCATCATCACTGCCCTACACATTATAGGAATTGCTGTGTCCACACACTACTGGCCCCCTTGCTACTGTAGTGTCTACTGTGCACTGTAGCATGACCTACAGTGTGACAGTTGCATGCAGCACCACCACCATCTGTGCCTATGCTGTGTTGTCCCAGTATAGCTGCAGGCAGCAGCACTTGTGAAAGTACAGTGTTCAAAACTGTATAATATTCCCCAAACTGTTTGTGCAGCACTAACACGTTTGCATGGGTTTAGCACAGGGCTAAACCGTTAGCCTGGTGCAAACTGCATGCAAATCAGGGCATAATGAGATGCTATCTGGATGTTTGCCCACAGACTACCTAAGTAGGCTCATTTGCATGTCACTTTTGAATATGGCAAAGTTTAGCGCCGGGCAAACGTGTTTGCACCGGGCTAACAGTTTGGCTCTGCGCTTAACCTGCGCAAACGTGTTAGCGCTGCGCAAACAGTTCAGGGAATATTTTACAGTTTTGTACACTGTACTTTCAGATACGCTGCTGCCTGCAGCTGTACTGGGTCCACGCATTTGTTGGCACACACATTGCCACATAGTTCACCTCTACCTACCTTCACATCACTGTGCACTGTGTTGCTGTTGTGGTTTGCAGGTCCTGGTTGCCATATTCAAAGCTGTCATATTCCAGGGCTAAGTTTGCCCTGCACTCCCAGCACAGTTTGCCCGGCCTCATTCCCATGCTATATTCAGAAGCTGTTTGCCCTGGGCTATTCCTTTTGAATATGGCTTGCTTTGTGCTCCGGGCTAAGTTTGCCTGCCAGACAGTGCTAATTTAGCCCCTGGGCAAAGTTTTGAATATCTGGCCCTAAGTTTGTTATACCACAAACAATGGAACAATTATATGTGGAGCAGATTCTCAGGTGCATTTAAGCCATAAAAGCAGTTAATAGTGTAACTACTGTTAGTCCCACTATAGTGGGCCACTATAACATTACTATCAAATATTTCAAGTCTATGCTTAGGATTTACCTATAATATGAACTTGATACAAAATTCAGGTATTCTTTTATTGTACTATTTAGTATTTTTACCAACCAATGTGATGCTTTCAATGATTGTATCTTAATAAAGTCTGGTTCTTTTGCTACAGGGGTAACATAGAAACATAGAAACATAGAATTTGACATCAAATAAGGATCGCTTGGCCCACCTTGTCTGCCCATTTCCCTACCTAATGGTGAAGCTGCAGATCTTGGTTAACTTACAGCCTATTTCTCCCTGCCCCCCACTAGAATTGCCTTATGTCTGTCCCATGTATTCTTGAATTCCCCCACTGTTTTTGACTCCACTACATCCTCAGGAAGGCTGTTCTATATATCCACAACCTTCTCCATGAAAAAATACTTCCTCACATTACCTATGAGCTGTCCCCCCTCTATCATCAAACTGTGCCCCCTTGTTCTTGCACATCTCTTTTTCTGAAAGATGCTACCCTCTTGGACTTTGTTGATCCCTTGAGGTGCTTAAAAGTTTCTATCATGTCCCCCTCTCCCCCCTCTCCCTCCTCTCCTCAAGGGTATCCATATTAAGCTCCTTTAATCTCTCTTCATATGTCTTCTGGTGTAGACCCTGCTCTATTTTAGTTGCCCTCCTCTGGACAGCCTCCATCCTGTCTATGTCGCTGTAGAGATGGGGTCTCCAGAACTGCACACAGTACTCCAGATGGGGTCTCACTAACTGTCTGTACAGAGGGATAACAACTTCCTGTTTTTTACTGGTGATGCCTCTCCCTATGCATCCCAGTATCCCACCAGCCCTCCTTACTGCCTTCTCACATTGCTTGCCCACCTTAAGGTCATCTGATATGACTACTCCCAGATCCCTTTCCATTTTTGTTGTTGTTAGTATCTCACCCTCCCCCATTGTGTACACTTCCCCTTGGTTTTTGTTTCCCAGGTGCATTACTTGCACTTCTTTCCATTGAATCTAAGCTGCCATACATTTGACCATTCCCCCATCCTTGCCAAGTCCCTTCTAATCCTTTCCACCCCACCTACTGTATCGACCCTGTTGTAGATCTTTTTGTCATCTGCAAAGAGACATACTTTTCCTTCCAGTCCATCTGCAATGTAACTTATAAAGACATTAAAGAGGACCAGTCCCAGTACTGAATCCTGTGGTACCCTGCTAGTAACCCCCCATTCTTCAGAGTGGACTCCGTTTTCTATTACCCTCTGCATCCTGTTTTCTAGCCAGTTATTTACCCAGTCTACCACCTTGGGACCCACTCCCAGGCTGGCTAATTTGTTTACTAATCTTTTGTGTCGGACTGTGTCAAATGCCTTGCTAAAGTCTAGGTAGGCCATGTCCACAGCTCCTCCCTGGTCTACTACTTTGGTCACCCAGTCAAAGAAATCTATCAGATTCATCTGACATGACCTTCCTGCTAGGAATCCATGCTGCCTTGGGTTCTGTGCCCCACTGGCCTCTAGGAACTCAACAATTCTTTCCTTCAGAAGTGATTCCATCATTTTCCCTACCACTGAGGTCAAACTAACATGTTTTGCTATGTATTTTACATATGAACTATGTAATGATATACCACTATCTATGATATTAGATAAAAAATCCAGATCAAAGACAGTGCCTTCTTAACATATGTGAGCCAAGTCTTGTGGTATTTCAATTGCTTCAACATTCTTACTTTCTCAGCCACGCATTCTGTTAATATAGAATTTTCTGTAGTTTTATTTAAGTTTTAGTCAAAACTTTAACATATAATAATAACTATGATGTATATTTATTTGTCCTAACTCTGCTCTCTCAAAGGCACAAGGAGTGCCTCTTGGTAGTTTCAATATAGATTTGCAATGATTATTTAGCATGGCCTCTAGAGACCTAGGCCCAGATATTCAAAACTTTGCGCAAGGCAAAAACCATTTGAGCAGGTTTAGTGCGGGATTAGCATGGGTCTGCTATATTCAAAAGGCCAAATGGTGCGGGCAAACTGCATTAGCGCTGGGTAAAATCATAATGTATGCAAGGGGCAAACTGACATGAATACAGACACAATGCTATATTCAGCGACTAGCACCGCACAAAGTGGTTTTGTGCAACTTAGCGCAACGCTTAGCGTGGTGCACATTACCGCCCAGGAAAAGCTTGTCTTAACCCTGGGCAATCCGCTTTGTGTGACACTTTGGCTTTGTGCGGTGTTTGCGCGGCTTTTATGTGGCTTTTGCATGACCCTAACAAATAAATATGACACATAGACAAAGCCAAACATTGAGGAAGCATGCTGCTAACTGATGGCATCACAATGATGCCATCATCTGCCACCAGTCCAAGCCATGCCAGGCAGTAAGTGGTGACCCTGCCACCAGTGGACAGCATGGTAGTGTGGCCATACAGCACACACCTGCAGACCACACTTCTGTGAACACCAACAGATGCCAGCACACACATGCAGCACTGTGGGCATGGAGGATGTTGAGGGGAGAGTGTGTGGGTGGCCAGGCTGTGCCACAGACCAGGTGTGGCCACAAGGCTGGGACACATCATGTAGTGCACATGGGCCAGTACTGGGAATACCACAACACCAGTGTGCCTTTCAGATAATATATGCCCCTCCAGCCACATACCGCACAGCTGTACAACTGCCACAGCACACAAAGCCGGATATGTACATGTCACTGTGAGCATCCCATGCCAGAGGTGCAGCATCTGTGGGTCACACAACAGCATAACGGTAATGTCCACTGTCAGTAAACACCTGCAGGTTGCGCCTCTCACTGTGTATAGTGCAGTCATCATCACTGCCCAACACACCATAGGCAGTGCTGTGTCCCTCACACTACTGGCCCCCCTTGCTACTGTAGTGTCTACTGTGCACTGTAGCATGACCTACAGTGTGACAGTTGCATGCAGCACCACCACCATCATTGCCTATGCTGTGTTGTCCCAGTATAGCTGCAGGCAGCAGCACTTGTGAAAGTACAGTGTTCAAAACTGTATAATATTCCCCAAGCTGTTTGCGCAGCGCTAACACGTTTGCGCGGGTTTAGCGCAGGGCTAAACAGTTTGCCCAGTGCAAACTGCATGTAAATCAGGGCATAATGAGATGCTAATCTGGATGTTTGCCCACAGACTACCTAAGTAGGCTCATTTGCATGTCACTTTTGAATATGGCAAAGTTTAGCACCGAGGCAAGCGGCGTTTGCACCGGGCTAATGGTTTAGCCTCTGTAAACCGCCGCAAAGCGGTTAGCGCCTGCACAAACAGTTCGGGAATATTTCAGTTTTGCACACTGTACTTTCACATACGCTGCTGCCTGCTTCTGTACTGGGTCCATGCATTTGCTGGCACACACATTGGCCACATAGTTCACCTCTACCTACCTTCATATCGCTGTGCACTGTGTTGCTGTTGTGGCTTGCACTTCCTGGTTGCCATATTCAGAGCTGTCTTATTCCAGGGCTAAGTTTGCCCTGTACTCCCAGCCCAGTTTGCCTGGCCTCATTCCCATGCTATATTCAGAAGCTGTTTGCCCTGGGCTATTACTTTTGAATATGGCTTGCTTTGTGCTCCGAGCTAAGTTTGCCCACCGGGCAGTGCTAATTTAGCCCCGGGGCAAAGTTTTAAATATCTGACCCCTAAAGTCTCCCCCCACTCAGAAAAAAAATCTCTGCACCGTGTAGTCCTTTCATCAACAGCTTCACATAGGTTGTTTAATAATAGGGAGAATCATTGAGCCATCATATATTCTGCTAAATATGAGTAATGCTTTGGCCATCACTTTAATGCTATTCTTGAAATAGGGTATATGTTTATTCCAAGTTAAATTATTGCTGAATTTATTTCCCAGATATCTGAAATCTTTAACATATCCTAATGGTTTTCCTAATAGAAAGACCTTCCTTGGTGTTTTTCTGGACCCAAAGATCATAACCTTTATTTTTTCTGTATTTGGTATTAAATTCAATTTTTCACAGAACATGCCAAGTCGGTCCAGCATTCTCTGGAGTCCCAGTCTACTTAGTGATATAAATGCCAGATCTTCAGAATGCACTAATACCAGTATACAGTCGTCTAAGATTTTTGGTGAATGAAAGTCATTCAAACACATTTTTTGAACAATTTTATTTAGATACTAATTGAACAGGGTATGTGAAAGGACACATCCCTGGCGCTACTGATTTTTAATTAAGTGTGCAAATCTATAATCAAGCCTAAAAGATTATCAATTCCTAAAGAACGTTCTGTAATTTTGATATACAAACATATGAACATATGATGAAGCCAGCAGATAAAGGCCTAATGGCCTATCAAGTCTGTTTGAGTGTGCAGCTCTCAGTGCTGTGCACTGATGCTGCTCCCTCCCCTCCCCCCTCACCACCAACTTATACCGCTTTTACCCTTTCCCCTTCCTCAATTTGATTTTGACCTAAAGTTTATCCTTCTCCCCTTAAATCTCCCCACTGCTGCCCTCAAAACCAGTTCCTCTGGCAGAGCATTCCATGTTGTCACCACCCTCTCAGTGAGAAAGTGCCTCCTCATCTTCCTTCTGGACCTCCCCCCCAACTTTAGACTATGCCCACTTGTAATGCCTTCCTTTCTAATTTTAAACAGACCCTCATGACTTACTCAATTAATGCCCTTCAAGTATTTAAATGTCTCAATCATATCCCCTGTCCCTTCTGTCCTCAGGAGAATATATACTGAACATCTGTAGCCTCTCCTCACAGGGCCTTTCCTTCATCTCACTTAACACCTTGGTTGTTCTCCTCTGTACCCCCTCCAATAGTCTGATGTCCTTTTTTAAGTATAGATGCCAGAACTGCATGCAGAACTCCAAGTGAGGCCACACCAATACCCTGTACAGTGGCAGGATCACATCCTCACTGCTTGAGGTGATTCCCCTTGCTATACACCCCAGCATCCTACTAGCCTTCACTGCCACTTTCCTACACTGTACAGAATGATTCCTATGGCCTGTGACTAGCACACCCAGATCTTTCTCCTCAACAGATACCAGTAACTACACACCTCATAGCTTATAGCCAAATCCAGGATTCCTGTTTCCAAAGTGCATAATTCTGCACTTCTTAGCATTAAATCTCAACTGCCAGGTACTTGACTACCTCTCCAAGGTTTCTAGGTCCCTTTGCAGCACCCCCCACCCACCCAGTCCACCACTGCACCCAATTTAGTATCATCAGCAAACATACTCATCTGACTCTGAACCCCAACTGACATATCAGCTACATAGATTTTAAATAACATTGGTAACAGCACCGAGCCCTGTGGGACCCACTGATGACCTCCTGTGGTGTTGATAATTTTCCCCCTTACCACCACCCTCTGCTTCCTCTTTTTCAGCCAGTTAGCAGTCCAGCTGGCCACTATATTGATAACACCCAGGTCCCCCAGCTTGCCTATCAGTCCCCTTTGTGGCATCGAGTCGAAGGCCTTGCTGAAATCCAAATACAGAACATCCACTGCTTTACCCTCATCCAGAGCCTTAGTCACCCAGTCATAAAAATCCACAAACCAAAGAACAGCAATTGATCAATTGACCAAAGAAGAGAACAAAAAATTGCATCAAAGGCAGCAATGAAATCTATGAAAGTCACATAAATTAGCTGTTTCTTCACTTTACAATATTTTTCAGTATTGTGTCTTAACAGAAAGCATTCTGTTACAGTCCCCATTCCAGATCTAAATCCTACCTGTAAAGGAGAGATGATTTTTCAGTTTATTTTAAATAAGCATGATATCAGAATATTTGCAAATATGTTTGCCGTATCATCAGTTTCAACTGATTGGGCTATAATTATTTGGTAAACTGATAACCCCTTTAAAAATATTAGTATTATATGGCTACTTTTCCAGGAAATTGGGATAAACAAAAACATAATGCATTTGTTAAAGAAATTAGTCAAAATATAACACCATCTAGAGACATCAGATTGGAATAAATCAGTTGCTATTTCATCAGGTTCAGGGGCTTTACCAGATTTTAACCCTTAGACTGCCAACAGAATTAGAATGCATAGTAATTCTGGACTGATGTATCAATCCAGAGCTGATCACATTATGTACTTCATAATCAGTTATCCAGTCAAATGGGGCTGTAATTTCTCAGCTATCACATTCAATATGTTCCTGTGAGCTATACAAGATTGCGGTATAACAAAATATCCAGGTGCCTGGTGGAATGTTTGCATCTAGTTGCATTTTACAAGTATTAGTTCCAGAAGTAACCAGTCTCCACAAACCTTTTGAGTCATTATTTAGAATTACTGTACGTTTAGCATTTTATTCCAATCTTCGTGTTGGAATGTTTGCTTTTGAATTTGTACATGTTCTCTGTACTTCTTTTTCTCTTCGTTTAACTCTGTAATATTGACTCATGTGGGATTTTCTTTGTATATCTTAATAATTAGGCTTTTCTTTCCTGTTTGCATATTTTGTTAAATCAGTCTCCATAATTTTATATATATATATATATACACACACACAGGGGACTGATAACTTGGATTTGAAGGGGAGTGCTGTGGTGATTGTGGTTCCTCTCAAGTGCAGGAGTCTTGTGGTCTTTTGTTGTGAATTTAGGTCTGGCTTTCTCCACTGCACTGGCTCAGCACCATGGGTTTCATGGTCCTGCTTGTCCTGTTGCTAGTTCCTGCATTCTTTTCCATTTTCCATCGCTTATGTTTTTTTTCTGTTGCTTGCAGACCATGAAAGCCTTTCCCCCTTTAGCCTCCTCCACTACTCCTTGTTGAACCTCACCCTTTTTTCTACACGCCTTACTGCTGGGGAGCACTGCCTAGCTTCCCCTCCCTTACTCCCTTTACTGTGGTTTCCCTAGTCTCAGTGTGCCCCACAGTCAGTTTAACTGTCCAATGTAGATATAAAATCTCTGCCAAACTGCACTGGTCCCCTTTCTTCTCAGGTGTAGGTCATCACATTGAAGCCTCTCATGACCCCGAAGTCCTCCCAATACCCTACAAACCCTTTGTTGAGACACCATTCCTTTAACCATCCATTTAATGCCTCATCCTTTTCTCTCCTTACTCTATGCTTCCTTCATACCTACTCCAAACAGGGAGGACTATGGACAGGCCAGGGCAGCTGAGTGTGCCTGAAGTCTGTCCTCATACCTCTAAAAGAAGAAAGGGCAAGGAAAGCACAAGGGTAGTAGCAAACTAGGATGGGGGGTAAGATGGAAGGAAGTATGCCTTAATGCCAGGAGCCTAGGTAGCAAAACCAGTGAGCTTCAGGTGCATTTAATGCAAAGAAATGTAAAATAATGCACATGGGGAACAAAAACCCTGGAACAACATATCTGCTTGGGACAGGGGAGGATACAGAATGCTCCAATCAGGAAAGGGTCCTAGGGGTCATCATCTCTGATTACCTCAAGGTAGGGACTCAGTGTGGCAAGGCGGGAGGTAAGGCAAACAGGATGCTTGGGTGCATAGGCAGGGGTATCACCAACAGGAAAAGGGAGGTCATAATTCCACTAGACAAGACATTAGTGAGCCCTCACCTTGAGTACAGTGTCCAGTTCAGGAGGCCTTACCTATGCAAGGACATAGACAGGATGGAGGCGGTTCAGAGGAGGGCAACCAACATGGTGCAAGGTATAATGTCGCAGAACCTATAAGCACAGGCTAAAGGACTTAAATATGTACTCCCTGGAGGAGAGGAGGAGGGAGAGGAGGAATATGATTGAAACATATAAGTACCTCACAGGGAGGAACAAGGTGGAGGAAAATACAATTTTTCATCAAAAAAGAGGTTCAAGGACTAGGGGATGTGGGATGACACTGGAGGGAGGGAGGTTCAGAGGAAATATGAGGAAGTATTTCTTCATGGAGAGGGTGGTGGACAAATGGAATGCCCTGATGGAGGTGGCAGTAGTGGCTGGAATAATTTCAGGATTTATGAATGCATGGTATAGGCATCGGGGAATCCTAGTACTTGGGGGAAGGGTGGGGGACAATCCAACACTAGATCAGCTTGAAGAGGCAAAGTTTAGTATGTAAATGGGCAGACTAGGTGGGCCAAAGGCCCTTATCTGCCATCACTTTCACTTTCTATTATGTATAAATTAGTCAGAGCTATTTTTGTTTTTCGGGAATAATGTCCCAATGAATATTTTTATTAATTAGTATTTCTATGTGTTCTTCATTATTCTTTCTAGGTTCATGATTAAATAATATATAGATAATTACTAGAAAATAGTCACTATATATTAGTTCCATAACTTTAAGATCAGTATAGTTTTTATAATGACATGGAGATCCAATAGTATGATCTATACTAGAAGAACCCTTCTGCTTAAGACACGTGAATTTGCCCACACGGTCAGATTTATTCTTCCATTATAAATGATCATATCCAGTTCTTCTAAAAGGTTATTAATATGGACTACCTGAAGCATCTATTTCATATAAATTAAGTCTAGAGGAGCAGGCAACATCTGCGTTGTTTGGGCTACTGCTAGCAACAGATTTAACTGCATCAATTCTTGCTACTGAACAAAAATTCCTCCATCACTGCACCCCTACTCTCAGCCTGCCCTACTTGGCCCTAAAAAAGGAAGCACCACTAGCGTCATTATATCTGTCATCCTTATCGAACAAAGAACAAAGACAACTAGGTTATCTGATTCACTCTGCCATGTCCAAGAAACAACACTGGCATCTTCCAACCTGCCGCCTCCTGTCTCTCTTTCTACTAGCCCTGCTAGCAGGTGACATTGAAACCAACCCAGGACCTACAAATGCTCACATTGACCACACTAATGCCACATGGGCTGGATGCCATGGTATCAAGATCTCTCACCTCAATGTATATAGCCTTCCTTCCAAGTTCACAGAGATAGAGGCCTGGGTGACCCTATATAAGCCCCATGTGCTCGGTCTCTCGAAGACCTTGATAAAACCATACCATAACAATGCCTCGTACCAACTTTGAGGCTATTTTTTACTGCAGCAAGATAGGCCCAGCAGGAAGAAAGGAGGAGGCATTGTACTGTATGTCCCGAACCAGATATCAGCTGCCACTGTTGCTTTCTCCACTGCCATCTCAATTAGTGAGTGGATTACTACTGAGCTAACCATTAGTGCCTCAAAAAAACTTTACGTTGGCTGTTGCTACAACCCACCCCCAGCTGCTAGCCAGGGACTTTCAAGCCTACTGTCTGGTCTAGCATGCACCACCCCATCTAGAGATGTCTTCCTACTGGGGGATTTCAATCTCAATTGGATGGCAAACTCAATACCAAACTACGCAGCCCTACTAAAGCCACAAAACCTAGAGCAAGTAATCTCAACCACAACAAGATTCAACCTACACATACCTAACCACTCTGTCCTTGATTGGATTCTAACAAACCAGTCTGACCTACTCCTTCAAACAGGCACCATGTCGGACGCAATTAGTGACCACTCCCTCATCTACATCATTGTGAACAACAAGTCAGTTCGCCCACCAGCAAATTACTGTCCTTTAGAAATTTCAGTAGCCAGAATCATGAACCTGTGACTAGAAAAGCAATGTCCTTAAACTGATCCTGCCTTTACCAGCTTGAAAATGTCTCCTCTGCTGTCCAATACTTCACCAGCACCCTTCAGAAACTACAGGACCAGTATTTTCCTATCAAAGCCAGAAGAGTTAGGGGAGACTGAACGAGCTGGACAACAAAAGAACTGTTACTGCAAATGAAGGTCAGAGACTCTAAATGGAGCGCTTTCAAAGAGTCTCCATCCCCCCAACTATGGAATGCCTACAGGCAACTGTGAAATGCCTGTAAGCAGCTGGCAAAGTCACTAAAAAAGAAATATTTCACGGAGCTACAAACAAAATACTCTGGGGAATCCTCGTAGCTTCTGGGCCTCTATTGGGTCCATCCTAAACCCAAAGTCCAGTAAGCAGATAACACAACTCACATCCCCATCAGGCACCATCAATGACCCTGCTCACATCACTGACCTCCTCAACACTATGTTTACTGACCTGACCCCTTACCTTAACAAGCTCCCTCCTCACCCTCCCACCAACCAAAACAGTAATGGTAGCCCCTCCATTGCCACAAACACTGAAGCCTCCACCCCTCCTTTCTATTTCAGGGCCATTGCTCCTAAGACCATTAGAAAACTCCTGGCAACCCTCCCTTCTAGCGGCAGCCCTGGAAGTGACAGGCTGTACCCTGCTTTCCTGAGGATTATCTTCCCAGCCCTTGTCAAACCACTAGCACACGTTTTTAACCTCGCCCTGTCTACATCAACAGTGCCTGACACCTGGAAACATGCAAGTTTGTTTCCCATTGTCAAGGCGGGAGACCCCAGTTGCCCAAAAAACTATAGGCCCATCTCCCTGTTACCACATCTCAGTAAAATACTTGAGAAAGTAGTCCATTCCCAACTAACTGAACATCTCAATAAATACAACCTCTTATGCCCCTTTCAACACAGCTTCTGTAAACACAACAGCACATCTCTGTCCTGGCTGTCTTCTCAAACCATGTCCTCAAAAATATGGACATAGGTAAGGCCATGGGTGCAGTCTTTGTTGATTTATCAAAGGCATTTGACCTTGTGGATCATCAACTTCTTCTCTCCACACTTCAACATCTTGGTTGTGCCCCTGGACCTGCAGCTTGGTTTCACAGCTATCTCTCAAACAGGACCCAGTCCATGCTTATAGGCAAAGTTGCCTCAGCCTCCCTTCCCACCAGTACGAGAGTTCCTCATGGATCTATCCTTGGCCCCCTTCTATTTTCCTTGTTTATCAATGCCCTACCAGAAGACAACCTAAACTGCAACACACTCCTCTATGCGGATGACCTAGTCCTATACCACAGCAATAAGTCCCTAGAAGCAATCTCCTCCACTCTCACTGACAGTTATGCAGTGGCTATTCATTGGCTCTCATCCAGAAAACTCCTTGTAAATGGGAAAAGATGAAGGCCATGCTCTTCAGATCAAGGTCTTTCCTAAACAAGTCAGCCAAGTTAAACTCCTCCCTCACTGTATATACATCTGCAGGATCTGAACAGGTCAACTCTTTCAATTATCTCAGCGTTACCCTAGACCCATCACTCACCTTTAATGATCACATAACCCTGATGATAAACAGGATAAACCAGAAGCTAGGAGCAGCGTACCATGCAAGTCACCTGCTATCACTTGAGCTTGTCTCGCTATTGCAAAGGGAAATCTCCTCCCTTTCCTTGACTAATGTTCCCCCATCTACTCACACATGTCCACAAAGCAACTCTCCCACCTCAACATGACTTACAATGCCATATGTTGCTTTGTTCTCAAAGCACCCTCCTTAACTCATCATTGAACACTCTACCAGTCCCTTGGATGGCTCCCTCTCCAGGCATGCTTTGACTATACCGCAGGCTGCCTAGTCGATAATGCCCTCAGAAGTAACCAGCTGTCCCCTTATGCCCCCCTACTCATGAATAGAGCATCCATGAGACCTCTTAGAGCATCCTCCTTTCAATCCCTAGAAGTCCCCCGCATCTCTACAGCAATGGGCATCAATGCCTTCTCTGTCTCTGCTCCCTTCTTCTGGAATTGTCTTCCTGCATCTGTTCCTATAACCACATCCCATGCATCTTTTAAGTCTAACCTAAAGACCTGGCTTTTGGAAGGCTCCACCTGTACATGCACACAGGGCAGCGCAGGAGACCGAAAGCCACCATAAGCCTACCACTGTCTGATGCCTTTCTACCCCCCCTCCTCTCCCCCCCACCACATCCCTAAAGCACAAACCCACATGCATGTCTCTCATACAGCCTCATAAATCATTCCTGGCAGACCTCCTCCCATTCTACTGTACCAGGTTTCAGGCCGTGGCTCAAGGATGCACCGGAACTTGGTAGGGCACATCACTAAATATCCTGCTCTCCAGTTTTCTCAGCCTATGCTCCCTCACTGTCTAACTCAGTGCACTGGCTGGTAGCCATGCTCTATTTTACCTCAAGCTCCTCAGGTCGGCCACCCCTCTCTTATCAGGTCATGCATGTTACCTTGACTAGATAGGGTAAGTTTGTTTATTTTCAGACTGCTCCTTGTCAGCCTGTGTAATATTCATAACTATCCCTCCATGTACTGCTGCTGGTATCCCTACACTACTTCACTCACCGTGTTTGTATACCTTAAGTATACATTGTCTGTTTGTTGCATATTGTTGCTTGTACTGTATAATTTCAAAGTGTAGATCATGTCTACTGCTTGTATGTATGTTACACCACCTTGTGGCCCAGGTCGTGACTGAAAATGGTCCTCTGGATCAGTGCACTTACCTGGTTACCAAAAAACGTAAATAAATAAATAAATGCCCAGCTTCATATTCCTCATCTAGGGACTTGCTATAACCAGTTCCCAATTTTGTATCACGTAAGATAAGAATTTCCCCATCAGGATATTCATTACTGATTTCTATGACTAACTATTAAATTTTTTTATCATATGGAGCTATCATATTGTTTCTAATTTTTGGTGGAATGTACCTATTAATTATTGTAAGAATTGTACTAAGAATTTTTAAGGTAATACTCGTAAATAGAGTATTTACTACATTGAATTAGACCACTTGTAAATGTTTTGTAACTCCAGCATAAGTTATTACACCACTCTCACAGCAGACCATCCTGTTAAACTTTACTCTTGTACTATGAAATAATTGAAATCCATTTATATTCAGTTGGTCTTAGGACTGATCTTGATGCTACATTTCTTGAAGATTAATTATGTCCATGTTTTTAATAAATCTGAAATGCTGAGGGTCGACCATTTTATTAAAATGTCCAGCTATGTTCCATGATAGTATTCCTATATTCTCATTATTTATTTCAAGGAGTTTCCTCTCATCTTTGTTCAGATCATCAGCTAAGAAACGTTCAGGGAGAGAAGCTAGTCAACCATCATCTTCTCTTAAAATCACAAATTAATTTGAAGTGAGAATAGCCACTGAAACAGACCTTACTTCAGACAATGTAGCATGTTGATTTTGAGCCCTTCCTTTTTCACTCCCTACTGTCAGTCATCAAAATTAATGACTAATATACCTAAGGCATCTAGTTTAGTAGTTTTGTTATACTGTACTTTGAGCTAAGTCAGATTTTTTTATTTTAATTTTTTATTTCTTGAGATCTAGGAGAAACACCTGTGAGCGGATATTTTTTTGTTGATTCCATGGCAGTTTACATAATATAGAGTAGCTACAAAAAATGCATTAAAGGTCATGGTACAAAGCAAAAGCAATGCATTTTAAGTGAAGGTACAGTTATTTGCAAGTGGTTTACGCATATAGATACAGCTAATACAATGTATAATGGATGCCTGCATCAGTGAGTTAGACACACTTGGGGGTGGGAAGAAACAGTGAGTATAACAGTCACAACTATAGCATTGTACAAAATATGCCTGTGTAAGTGGGTTAGTACAGACTTTAGGAGAGATTAGAGACAGTGAAGATAACAGACAACACTGAACATAGAGGAGTGCGGGGGAGAGAGAGTGGGAGGAGGGGAGTGCCCTGTGGGGAGGGGAGGAGGGCAGACGGGGGAACCATTGGAGTGCTGGGTAGGTAGGTGCCCCTTGGGACTAGAGGTACCACTAAGTGCTGCAGTTTGGGTGGCCCATTTGTAGGTAACTTGTGCATGCCATTAAGGTTGGCTGAAGCAGGTACAGTTGTCTTCAGTGGTGAGGTGCTGCCTGAGTTTACGCTTGAATGCACCAATGGTTGTGATACTGTAGATGGCAGATGGCAGAGCGTTGGTCCAGTGTGGTGTGCAGTAGTAGAATGCATGTTGAGCCTGTGCAGTGCGGCATCTTGGTTCACTGAATATTTGGCTGTGGGTGCTTCCGGTCAGTCTGGCACTCACATGGCATGTGAGGAGAATCTGGACTCCTAGTGGCATCAGATTTAGTGTGGATTTTTTGGCCAGTAGGCAGGTTTGGTACTTAATTCTGCCCTTCAGTTGGAGCCACCCTGCCTGGGCATAGAGCTCATAGGTGTGTGTGTGTCTTGCAGCACCTGTAAGGAGTCAGCAGGCCTTATTTAGGGCTAGGGAGATAGGGGAGATGCACTGAAGAGCAGAATCTATTGCTGATCCATATACAGCCAGGCCATAGTCAACAAGGGTGACAATTGAGCTGGTGATGGCCAAGTTCAGTGCTTCATACGTGAGGCTGTACTTGTGGTAGTAGAGTATCCCGATTCTGGAATTGATGGCCTTAGCTGTGTTATCTATGTACTGGGCATAGGACAGGGTGGAGTCAAGTGTGATTCCCAGGTACTTGAAGTGCTGCACGAGGTCCAGCATGTCGCCACTGTCATTCAAGATGGAAAGGGGGAAGGTCTTATGTTTGCTAAGGGTGCTAAAGTAGATCATAGTCTTCATTTTCTTATAGTAAAAAGGACAAGTCTGTACTCCTTAAACCATGTTTCGGCAGCGGTGAATCCTTGTTGGAGGTAATTTTGTAGTAGCTCAGGGTTTGAGTTGCAGGTGAAAATGACTGTGTCATCAGTGTACAATAGCATCTGACTGGTACAGGAGCCTGGAAGTTTATTTAGAAAGATACTGAACATGAGGGGCCCCAGTATTGACCCCTGGGGGACCCCCGAGCCGACTTGTCTGCTATCAGAGACGACGTTGTCAATCTTGACCCACTGTGAGCAATTGCTGAGATAGTTGTTGAACCATAGAACTGAATCAAGAGAGAGACCAGTGTCAGCTAGCTGTTCAAGGAGAAGTGTGTGGTGAACCATGTCAAAAGCTTTTGATAGGTCGATGAAAGTAGCCCCGACTAGCTGGCCTCGATCAAGGGCTTGGTGGATATATCTAGTGAATTCCAACAGGGCTGTGATGGTGCTGTGACTCTCTCGGAACCCATGCTGTTCCAGGCATAGGAGTTGATGCAGGTCCAGATAGTCCATGAGCTGATCTGCCACGATTAATTTAAGTGCTTTGAAGAGTGGTGGGAGTATGGAGATCAGTCTACAGTTGTTCTGTAGAGCACGGTCACCACTTTTGTGGACTGGTGTTACGGTAGCCAATTTCCAAAGTTGAGGGAATTGAGAGTGGTGGAGGGACAGGTTGATTATAGAGGTCAGGGGGCTTAGGATTTCCTCAAGTGCTAGTGCAACAAATTTAAGGTCCAGAGTGTCTCTGCTGTGCCTTGATTTGCCTAATACCTTCTCCAGGTATTTTCTTGCCTCGGCTGTGGTAACTTCTGTAAAGTGAATTTGCAGATGGATCCTGGCTTGGAATTGTTCCCCTTTAGGGTCTTCCTGTGCAGGAGGATTGAAGAAGTCTGCTGGGAGTACTCCACTTAGGTCTGTGAAAGCATTATTTAGAGTGTTTGGTATTTGGAGTGGTTCCATGGAGGGTACATCATCGACCAGGAGCATGGTGGGGGCTGTTTTAGGGACCTTGTCAGTTATATCACTTAGGTTGGCCCAGAAGGACTTACTGCAGTTCCAGGAGTTGAAGAGGGCTTCTTTATACTATGAGCATTTGATTGCACATTCATTTCTAGCTTTTTTGTATTGTTGGATATTGACAGCTGTACCATGTGTTCGTGTCTTCAGCCAGAGTTAGTCATGGGCACTGAGTGGAAGCTGGAGGACTGGCATTATCCAGGGGTTGCAAGGACCTTTGTTTTTTCTTGTTTTCAAGGGGGCATGTATATTACAGATGGTGTTGAATTTCATGATGAAGTGGTTGAGGGCAATGTCTGCATTGTCAGCCTCACGTAGGTCTGACCAGTCTAGGTGGTTTAGGTCTGCTTTCAGTTGAGGTAGGTGCCCTTTGAAAAGTACACGGCTGGTTATGGTTCTGGGTGGGAGCTTGCTAAAGTTGTTTTGCCAGGTGCAAATCACAGGGAAGTGATCGCTCAGGGAGTCAGTGAGGACAGTGGTGCTGGTGATATGAGTGGGTCGGTTGGAAAGAGATCCAGTCCAGTAGTGTGCTGAAACCTGTTTTGTAGTTGACCCTTGTTGGGGTTGCCACCATTTGGGAAAAGTAGATAGCAGCTAATGTGTCTCTCCAGCAAAAACAACAATGTTGGGAGCTAGTGACCTAATGGACTTTATCAGCATGCTGAGCCTAAACTCTGAGATTATACTGTTGTAGTCCCTGAGTAGTATAATCACAGAGTTTAGGCTCAGCATGCTGATAAAGTCCATTAGGTCATTAGTTCCAACAGTGTTGTTTTCGGTGTAATGTAGATTGTGAGTATCGTGAGTGCCTTGTGAGCACCCAGCAGGAGTCTGATGGGCAGTATTTACAGATTGGCACTGTGGCTGGAAAGGGGAAGGATATGCCCCTGGAGAGAGTCTTTTATGTAGACTATACAACCGCCACCTTTTTTTGATATTCGGTCCTGTCTGAAAATGGTGTAACCAGGCAGTGTGATGGCAGAGTCTGATATCTTAGGTGATAGCCAAGTTTCCACAAATGAAAGGATGTCGGGGTTGTGTTTGGTTACCCAAACTCTCAGGTTGTCCATTTTGGGTGGCAGACTGCAGATGTTTATAGCGGCCAGTGTGAGTCCTGCTGTTTTTTGACATGGTCTATTCTGAGTGCGAAGTGGACCAGGGTTGGGGTGAATATTTCCCAATAGCAGTAGTAATAATAGTAGCAGGTGAGTAATGTGGTTCTGTAGGAGTTTATATCTTCTTGATTGTTGTCTTTTGTTGGATACCCATAAATTAGAGGCACTGTAATGGGCAAAGAATCCAAAGATGTGCAGAACCAGGGAGGGTTCTTTAGTTGATAGTCCTTGGGGGCATGGCCTGGGGTGCCTATGGGAAGAGTATAAGCTTGTCCACAGGTTGGGAGAAGTGATTGAGCTATATACATTGAGGACTGACACCTGGGGGGGTTGTTTGGGAGGCAGGCAGCCACTTGCAGCTTGGGGGCACTGTTAGGGATATCAGTGTGATTAAGACAAGGCACAAGAGTATCCCTGGATTCCAGGACATCATTGCTGGTTCCAGTGCAGGTTAAACAGGCTAATAAATTAATTTGTTCACAGGCTAGTAAGAGAGGGCAGCCAAAGGAAAATATTGTCAGTAACTAAAAAGGTGGGTAGAGGTGATATCTAGTATTTTAGGATTAGCTTGAGTTGATCTCCCTCTATGGGACCAGGGAACAGCTAAAGACATCAACAATATCAACATCAACATCAACTATATCATCTTTCATAAAAGGTAGCCCAGGATGTTCCAAATGATTGAACAAATGATATTTTGCAGGTCTGGTTTTGTTTCATACCCAATCTTTTTAATACAAAAACTAGACAAAGTGGTTTTCCCCAATTAACATCCAGTCACCTCCACCAGCAGGGCCAGGCCCACAGCCAGAGCCCCACACTTCGGGTAATAAGGACATCATGCTGGAGGGCAGCTTAAAAGAGTATGTGGAGCACATGCTAAAATCTATGGGTGACAATGGCTTGGGGCAATTGGAGAAGGCTTTGGGTGAAATTAAGAAAAAAGGAAAAAGGCGAGAAGCAGGCACAGATACAGAGGGGGCGTTGACAGTGACATGGCTGCGGCAGTGATACGTTTGAGAAAAGGAGAAGAGGAGAAGTCCTTAAAGGGAAAGAACTGGGACACATGGTTGACAGGTTTCACGTACTACTCAGCCATAGTACTAGAAAAGAAGCCAGAATTGGCCACGCCTATGTTAACTTATTCCTTAATCATAAAGAATGCACACAAGTCTAAGGGGGGGGGGGTATAGCTGGTTAAAATATGAGAAATTTAGGAAGCAGATGGCACACTTTGGGGATGTGAAGTGGGACACCAGGCAGATAGATTTATGGCTGGAAATTTGCACCGGATCAACCAGCACAGAAGGAGATGGGGTGAAGAAGGCAGGTGCAGTGCAGAAGTGCTGCTGGGGTTATAATAGGGCTTTCTGTTCCTGGCCTCACTGCCATTTCCATCATGCATGCTCAAAATATGGGGGTGCCCACCCAACCTCTAAGTGTTGGACAAATTGGAACAAAGGGGCTTCCAATGTATATCACAGTCTGCTCTTTCAGGCCAGCCACTCAGGGTATAAGGGCCAGCAGTGAGGGAGGGGCAACAGGGAGGCAGGAGGCAGTCTTACTATGGTGGCCAGCAAGACTACTAAGGGAGCCAAGATGAGAATCTTTCAGTTAGCGGACATGCCCATACGAATAGGTATTCTAGAGGACTGGTTAAAGAATTATCCTGATAGAGAGGCAGTCAACAGGTTATTTGAAGGTTTCGGGGGAGAGTTTACATTTTCAAGGTACCAGGAAGGGGACAAAGGCAAAGAACCTAAAATCTGTAAAAGGGAATGAAGCACTGCTGGAGAAAAAGATTCAAAAGGAGATAGCAGCTGGCAGGGTGTAGGGGCCATTTACTTGACCCCCACTGCCTAACCTGAGTGTGTCACCCTTAGAATTCATACTGAAGAAGCATCTGGGGGAATTTAGGGTAATTCATCACTATCTTACCCAAACAGGGATTCAGTTAATTACCATATAAGTGAGGAGGACAGTAAGGTGATGTACTCAATGCTAGAGGAGGCAGTCAGGCTTATATGGGCAACCCAAGGGGCTTGGCTAGCAAAAACAGACATAGAGGTGGCATTTTGACAGTTACTGGTCTGCCCAGAGAACTGGGACCTGCTGGGTTTTTCAGGTAGGTGGTTTATATTATTTTGACAAGGCCATGCCCATGGGTTGCTTGGTGGCATGTTCTACATTTGAAATGTTCAGCACATGGCTACAATGGGTCTTTCAGAAGATGTACAGTTATAGGTCAGTGATTTATTACCTTGACAACTTCCTATTGATAGGTGAGGGACAAGCAGAGACCGAAAGGATGCTAAGGGATTTTGAGACCATGTGCGGAGAATTGGGTGTGCTGTTATCACCAGACAAGACTGAGGATCCCAGCCAGAGGCTGGAATTCTTGAGTATTGAGATAGATACAGAGGGGGAGTTGTTTAGGTTACCAGACTAAAAGGTGCAAAAACTTAAGTCACTTTTACAAGCAGTGAAAGCTCGGAGAAGGGTACAACTCCAACAGGTGCAACAACTGATGGACCACCTAAATTTCACATGTAGGCCTATAGTACCTGGCCACACATTTACATGGCACCTGACCAGGGCAACAAAGAGAGCAACAAGGCCTCACCACTGGGTGGACATCACAAAAGACAGCAAGGAAGATTTAGAGGTATGGGAGGTCTTCTTAAGGACATATAATGGTAAGACATTCTGGCAGAATGACTGGGTATTTAACTCCAACATCCAATTGTACACAGATGCAACCAGGGTTTTGGCATGGGGGCATACTTTAGAGGGAGATGGTTTGCAAAAGCATCACCCGTGGAATGGTTTAGTGTAGGCATCACCAGAGTCATCACCTTTTTGGAAATCTTCCCCATTTGGGTAGCGATAGTCGTTTGGGGGAAGGCACTGTGAAACCAGAGAGTCACATTTTGGAGCAACAATAGGGCTGTGGTGGATGTAGTAAACAAAAGGGGAGCCATGTCTGAGAGGGTGATGAAGGTCCTGAGGCAGTTGGTATTAAAGGGGTTATCTTTGAACATGTCATTTAGGGCAAAACATATAGATGGCATTGATAACATAATAGCTGACTGCCTCTCCCACCTGCAGATGCACAAGTTCCATACCATCACCCCAGGAGCAGAGCCCAGGCAGACAGTGGTTCCAGGTTACGTTTGGAAGATTGGATTGAAAGAGACAAACTGTTGTTTCGCAACTCCTGGTCCCCCTGGACACTGAAAGCTTATGAGGCTTTTTGGAGAGTGTTTCAAGCATTCCAAGAATTAAATGGCTTTGAGGTTAGAGGGGTGCTAACTGAGTACCAGGTCACAAAGTTTGTGATATCAGGATGGAGGAACAATGTAGCGCATGTGACCATGGGAGTACATCTAGCAGCCATAGGACAGGTATGAGGTTTAAATGGATAGGGGGACCCAACAAAAATCAACCTGGTAAGGCACATGATGCGAGGATGGTTAATGGTGGCTGACAAATCAAAAGACTGTAGGAGACCTATCACAGAAGTGCTACTGAGCAAACTAATAGAGGCACTGAATAAAATATGTAATTCCAGCAGCAAAGTCATTTTTTTTCAGGTGTTATATGCTGCCATGTACGGTGGGGCTTTCAGGATTAGCATGGTAGTGGGACATGGAAAAAGTGATATTCCAGTGGGAATAAGGTGGGATGATACAGTTTGGTCAAGAGGACGGGATTAAGGTGTTCATCAGAAGATCTAAGATGGACCAGGCAGGTAAGGGAATGAGGGTAACCTTACAGCGTCACTGAATTAGCACCATCTGTCCAGTGGATTCCCTGCAGCGTATGCTACAGTGCAGCCAAGGGATAAAAACTTGCTGTTATTTATACACGTCTCAGGTGACCTGCACACAAGCGACAGCTGTGCTCAAGAAAGTAATAACATATTGGGGGAGGACCTGAGCGGGTTTTCATCACATTCCTTCAGGATAGGAGCAGCATTCGAAGTGGCAGCACAAGGGGGCTCAATTGAAGAAATAAAGCAAAAAGGGTGGTGGATGTCAGGCTGTTTTAAAAGATATGTATGGAATAATATAAAGTGATGATACTAACCTTGTCTTCTTTTGTGTCCCATGTCAAGCAAGTTCACAAATTAAAAAAGGGGGGTAGCCATAGTGAAAAGGTACTAGGGAAGGGGAGAATACATATAGTTAATAAGAGTCAATGCAATCGGAAAATAACAATGTTTCTGTTTGTGGTTTTCGATAGGTCAGAAAAGGAGGCTGGAAGTTTGGATTTGTGAACACTCCTTTGCCCATTTGGTGGAGAAATGGGCATCCAGAGGGCTCAGGGCGCAGCTATACATGGGCATGAACCGAATCAAACTAACCTGGAGAGGCATGATGGGGATTAGATGGGCCCGGCTGCTACCATTGCTGTGTGAGATGAAAGGGGAACACAGACATCCAGACATGATTATAATCCATCTAGGAGGGAATGATTTGGGTACCAGATCATGGCTGGACATTTTCTTCCAAATAAAGTCAGAAATTGCAAAGATACAAGAATGGTGGCCAGAGGTTACTCTGGTGTGGCCCAACATAATACCTAGAAGAGTTTGGAGGCATGCGCAGAGTCATAAGGCAATAGAAAAGGCAGAAGGTGCATGAATGCTAGAGTAGGGAGGTTATTTTCAGCCATGGGGGGAGAATCATAACCAGGGGAATAGATGAGCACATTGATGCGTACTATAGGAGGGATGGTGTGCACCTCTCCGGTCTGGGCTTGGTCCTCTTTAATTTAGAAATAGCTGATGCAATTAAGCCCTGGTTGTGAGAGAAGCTATATTTAAGGGGGGGAGTGCAACATCCATTGCAAGCGGGAGGTGGATTAGTGGAAAATAGGGGAGGGTGAAGATAGGATGGGGAGGGGGTGAAGAAAGGGGAAAATAAGAAAAAGATCGCAGGACAACCAAAGAAGATTGAGGGGTAGGGGTGTACACTTACACCCGAGCTGAAAGTGGGAGAGAAAAAGCAGCCCCAGATGTACATCTGGAGGGAAAAGGAGAAAGATAAAACATGGAATGGAAAATTGTTAAAATGTAAATATAATAATGAGATTGTGGAATCTGTATTTATGGAATCTTTATCATATACATATGTAAATACTTGTAATATGGTTTTGAAATTATTGGACCTGAATTTAGTAAATTAATTGACAAACTGAATAACCACACATCATTTGTCCGTGTCTTCATTGGTGTGGATCTGAGGACAAAGTGGTTTGCCCCAATTAAGGGGCAGATCCCATTATCGACAGGCCAGGACCAATGGGTGTGGGTCTCAGCTTGTACTAGATAGATGGGAAGAAGGGAAGGGGGTTGGGAGGGGAAGGGCTAGGTGATGTCAACAGAGAGGAGGGATTATGAAGTCACAAAGAATGAGGTAGCAAGGACTGATTAGGTGGAAAATGAAGAGAGAGGGTTGAGCAAAGGGGATATATAACGAGCTGCTTGGAGTAAGGGAGCTCATAATTTTGCTTCATTGGGTCTTTTCCCACCCACCCAACAGAAAGAAAGGGAAGGAGAGGTTCTGCAGGAGGTGGAGCGCAGCCCCCCGTGGACTGCCAAAGGTGGACAGCAGAAGAATGTGAGTAATGAAACAAAATAGGAAAATTGGAAATAGAGGAAGGGGAGGATAGGATGGGGAGAAAGGGAAAATAAGAAAAGACTGCAGGACAACCCAAGAAGATTGATGAGTACATATGTACACTCATACCCGGCTGAAAGTGGAAGAGAAAAGCAGCCCCCAGATGTACATTTGGGGGGAGGAGAAGAAATATAAAACATGGAAGTGAAAATTGTTAAAATGTAAATATAATAATGAGATTGTGGAATCTGTATCATATACATATGTAAATACTTGCAATATGATTTTGGAATTTTTGGACAAGAATTTAGTAAATGAATTGCCGAACTGAGCACCCTCACATTATTTGTCTGTATCTTCATTGGTGGGGATCTGAGGACAATGTGGTGATGTCTGAGCACTGTTTTTCTCAGCGTTTAAGCCAAAATATCCCAGATCAGGAAAAATTGCAACTTATTTTATTAATTGGGCTTTGGACAACTTAATAACCTTGTTTCCTTTTTCTTTCTGGATCAATCAATACAAGATAATCTAAATAAAGCCCCAACTTCTGTAACGGCTCAGCATTATGCCAAATGTGCCACTCTTGAGTTTGCCATAAGTATCAACAGGTTGTCACTTTTTAGTATATCACTATAGCAAAGAACTTAACAATGTCATTGTGAATAACATCCAAACAGTTCTTTAGTGCAAATCATATACATCAGGTTTTTCAAAACCTCAACATTTTTATCTTGGGATCTATAAACACCCCTAAGCCATACAAAAGGCTTCAACCTCAAGCAGACTCATCCAATTCCTCCTGCTTTTGGTTTTGTGTTTGCTTGTTAATATCTTTATGGTCGCTATTGGACAAAAGTAATGAACCTTCTCCACCAACAGACTTGCATTACTTGTTTGATTCTGCATTTGAGGTCCAATGATATCTTCAGGTTTTTTGTTAGCTTGTTTTAATGCTTGATTTTCACGTCTTCTGTTCAGTGATTCATCTAACCTGTTTTTTATTCTTGTTTTGTCCTTTCCATTTTTGACATTGTTTCTTTGGCTGGTATTTCTATTTCAGAGTAATCCAAATGTGAACCAGCAGGGTCTCTTCTGTTATCTGTAATTTCTATCACTTGATCTAGTAGTATAGTTGTACTGTACTACTGTTACTTTACAGTTTTGTATTCTCTGTAAATCCAATAGTTCATCATGACCTTGCCCCACTTATTGCTACATCTTCCCTAAGTGAGGTAGTTTCATTTTTAATTATTACTAGCTGTTCCATTGAAGCAATACTTGCTATGTGTGGATTTTGTAGTACTTCTACAAACTCATCATCCCAAAAAAAGGTGAATATAATATCTGCTCTCAGGTTGAGTTTTATGTTTAATTATGGAGATATTTGTTTTCTCTTCAATTCCTTTTGTCAATGGGATTTTCCCTTATGAAATGACCACTCTATACACATGCTTTTGGGTGCTCACTTGGCTTATTATATTATTAAACATTCAATATTTGTACGTCCCATGTCTCATCAATCTGCTATTTCTTTCCAATTTATTTACACATCAATCATCATCATAACATCAAATCATCGCTTACATTCATTTATTTATACATTTCCATTTCCTAATAATTACTATCCCATTCCTTTTTTTATTAAGTCATCTTTATTGTGCATTTCTTCCATTAATCATTTGACAAACATACACATATACCCAGGACGTGCCTGGGCCCACACCCCAAAACTGGGTGTGACCACTATGTATAATCGATAACTATATACATACACAGCCGCACAGTATACCCTCTAATAATTTACTCATTCCTGGGTTTAGAATATAATAACTAGGACAACCCCAGCCAAGAAGATACTTATATGGATCAATATCTAAATCTCAATTGCCCTATAAAGCCTTTAAGGCCTTGCACAGCACATAAGGGTCCTCTGGGAAATACCTTGCAGCTGTGTCCCAAAGGAAAAGAGAGTCCCCCACCTTGATGTTTGGCAGATTCCGTGATCCAATAACTAGAAATACTTTGAAACCTGGCCTACCTGCTTCGGTTAGCTAGCTGCATTTAAGTAAGCCCACTATTACCGGAGTATCTACTCCCTACCCAGCTATTCTTGATTAGATACCCTCTGACAAACAGACCCCGGTTTAGGGTACTTTGGACTGGAGGGTGTATATACCACCTCCAAAGTCTTCCATCTCTTATCATAAGTTGCTTCTCATCCAGCTTGAAGCATTTGTTTTCTGAGCCTGGCCAAGATTGTCAATAAGACTTTCACCCATTGGTCATATGTATAAATCATATCATTTTTCCAGTGCTTTAAGACGAATGCTTTGACCAAGGAGGACATTAAAGAGATGTGGCCTTTAACCAGCATGCTAGGGATATCTGACATGTCCCCTAGAACACAGATCTTAGGCACAATGAATTCCTCATAATTTATCACTGGATCCATATTATGTTGAATTTGCTCCCAGATGGGAAGAATTTTGAAACAGTGACATAATACATGGAATAAGTCCCCTGTGTTCGCACTACACCTGAAACATTGGTCTGTCTGTCTAAGGCCCCTAGCACATAGCTTGGTAGGGGTATAATATAAGTTAGAAGCTATGAAAAATAGCATGATCTTGTATTTAGGAATAGGAATATATCTACTACATCTCCACACTTCTTTCCAGTCAGGTCTCTGAGGGCTAATGTCCTCTTGTTTATCCCAATATGGAATCTTTACATAAGAACCCCCACTTAAAAAGTCAAGTAATATCTTATAGATTTTGGACAGGGGATTTCTTGCACAGTTTACCTCCTTAAGAAGATTCCACGTAAATGACGTATCATGAAATCCATCCGTCTCCCTTTCCATTTTTTGGAGCAATTTAGTAATTTGAATTTTCTTAAAGAAGTTCCAATTCTTGCATTGGTCCGAGAGAACCACCTTATCCCCTTTAATAAAGTCTGCCCATTTTAAGTTGAGCAAATGAAAGGCCCATTGCCCTTTAATTGTTTGCCCTCCGATGCACATATTTGGATTACCCACAAGAGGTTGTTCTCTGACGCCTTTTTGGTTATTTCTTTGTTTTGGGGACAAGAAAGTCCACCAAGCCAATACTGTTTTATAAATTGGAGTTTGTTTCCCTCCACCCGATAGCCCTCCAGGAGTAATAAACAATACCGCTTCAGGGGAAACGCCCATATTCGAGAGAATTTGCTTTTCAACCTGGAGCCAGGTTGGGATATATCCCCCCTCCTTCACCTGCTCACGCTACCTACTCATTAACCCTAATTGACCCACAACATAGTAAATTTGGAAATCCGGGATTTTAATACCTCCCATGCTATAAGGTAGTCGTAGGATATTATACTTTCTTCTAGGGGGTTTATCATTCCACAAAAAGTTAGAGATGAGCTTTTGTATTTTAGTAAACCAGCATTTAGGGATGATATACGGGGATAAGTGTATTGGATATAGAAGTCTGGGTAGTAGGTTCATTTTAACCAGCCCCAATCTTGCTGTCCAGTTTAGTGGGAGTTTATTCCATCTAGTTATTTCGGTTCTAATTACCGATAGTATCTCTCCTAGATTTGCTTCAAGGCCTTCATCCTCCTTAATAGTGATCCAAATGCCAAGATATTTAAGCTTTTTTGGGGACCATTTCACCTGGAGCGGTTCAAAATCGGCTTTATAGGTAAATATAGTGAGAGGGAGAAGCTGCGTCTTACTCAAATTTAGCTTATAGTTGGACACCCTGGAAAATCTATCAACTATATCTAGAACCTGCCTGAAACTCTGCTGGATCCTGGAGGTGTAACAAAATATCATCAGCAAAAACAGATAACTTCATTTCTATCCCTCCAATAACAATCCCTTGTACTACCGGGTCTTTCTGAATCGCCCTTAGTAAGGGTTCCAAGTAAATATTAAATAATATTGGCGAGAGGGGGCATCCCTGCCTGGTCCCATTATCTAGAACAATTTCCTTCGATAAATAGCCATTACATAAAATCCTAGCCGTGGGGGCAGCGTATAAGTTTTTAATACCCGTAAGAAAGTCCTCTGGGAAACCCATGCATTCCATAGTTGCAAATAGAAAATCATGGGAGACCCTATCGAAGGCCTTCTCGGCGTCTAAAGCAATTATCGCCATAGGTAGCTTAGAGGCTGAGGCCTCATGCAGTATATGGTGGAGTTTCCGGAGTGCATCATGAGCTCCTCTACCCGGCATGAACCCTAGCTGCTCTTGGCTAATTAAACCAGGGGCAAGTGCCAGAATTCTATTGGCCAATATCTTCGTCAACAATTTCAAGTCTTGGTTCATCAGGGCAATAGGTCTATAGCTCTCAAGGAGTTCTTTAGGTTTCTCCGGTTTTGGAATGAGAGTTATGTAGGCCTGATACAACTGTGGGTGTGGGACTCCATCCTGCATAATGTTTTCAAATAATTCTTTCAATAGAGGCAATATAACTGCAGCATGAGATTTATAAAATTGGGCCGTTAGACCATCCGGTCCCGGTGTCTTACCATTCGGAAGTGATATAATCGCCTCTAGTATTTCTGACTCCGAAATAGGGGCCACTAGCCATTGGGCTTGAGCCTGGTCCAGCCTCGGGAGAGGAATATCTTCCAAGAACCCCATAATGTCTCCCTTGCTTACTGAGACTCCCCCTTGATAAATCCCTTCGAAGTAGGCCGCAAATGCATCAGCCAGGGGTTCTATTATTGTTTCTCCCTGATGGTTTATAAGCGAGATTACCCTAGCTGCCTCCCATTCTCTTATTCTATGGGCAAGAAGTCTACCTGGAACATCACCTTGCATCAAATAGTTTGCATGGACCTTTTCCGCCAACCGCTCCAACTTGCCATACAGTATACCTGCCATCTCTTCTCTAAGCTCCCTAAGCTCCAGGTCCAGCCCCTCTGCAGTGCCCTCCAGGGGGGCCAGTGAGTTAATAGCAACCAGAATAAACTCCTCCCTCGCCCTTCTCATATAAGTTCTCCTAGCTGCCAGTCTTTGAACCAAACCCGAATATAAAACTTTACAAGTGGGCCACCTTAATCTACTATCTGATAGCGTAGGAAGTTGGATCTGGATAATTTCCACCAATATCTGTTCTGACTTGGCTAGCATGTGCTTATCGAGCAATAGGGAATCCTCCAATCTCCATCGGTATGGTCTCATTGGGAGGGAATCTATCACCCAAGTTAGCTGGACTGGGGAGTGGTCAGATAAGATTCTAGTATGGGTAATCAACTCCCTTACCCCCTGAGTTGCCTCTTTATTAACCAAAAAGTAGTCAATTCTTGAGTGGGTTTTGTGCGCTCCAGAATAGAAAGTCATAGCATGCGCCTCTTTATTGCAGACCGTAATTGAGTCAATCAGCGCCACAGCCTCTAGAAGTTTGGCCAGTAATGCTTGCGCTATAGAGTGAGGTCACTTGGATGGGGGTTTTTATCCACCCTATTATTGAGACAGAGATTCCAATCTCCTGCTAAAATTAAAGGATAGGATGGGAGTAGTATGTCAACTTCTCATCGCATAGAAGTCAGGGTTGGGAGGTGTAGGAGCATATATAGAAGCAACCTATAACATTCTGCCCATAATAGTACCCATAACATAGATCCCTCTGCAATCTTCTCTAGTTTTGGTTTGTAAGACTATAAATGGACAATTTCTTCCAATCAAAACGGCAACTCCCCCTTAAGCTTTGGTGTTTCCATCACCGAGAACCTGCCCTACCCATAATTTTTTAAGGAGGCCCAGCTCCTCTTTAAGGAGATAAGTCTCATGTAGAGCTACAATCTGGGCTCCCAATTGGTGGATGTGCTTTAGTATCATCATCCTCTTCTTCTGCCCTCTGAGGCCTTTAACATTCCACGTGATAATTTTAATGTTGATCATGCAATTTTATTTACACCCCTGGATTCCATACCCACCGAATCTGCCTTAACAAATATAAAAGCCTTGTACTCTCTCTTTTCCCTTTTCCCACACTACCCCCCCAATCAGCCCCCGATCCTTGGATCGTCCTCCTAGCTCAAATGGACACGTAGATGAGCTAACTGGTGAGCTCGTCCCCGGACCCTCTAATGCACCCTAATAATTTCTTACCTTCCCCTAAACATAGGCCAATCTTCCCGATCACTCCCCTCGATTTACCCTCATAACTGCAAACAACCCCTACTATACTTAAAAAACTTAAACAGAAGGAACAGAAGTGATATCTTAAGCTGAGGCAATGCCTTCACCCCACCAAGTTGGAAAGAAGGAAAAAAAAAAAAGGGGGGTGTAAAGTGTCCCTTGCTGGGATCATAAATTCCTGCTCACAGAAGTTATAGGGTTCAAATCTAACCCCTCTAGACTTTAGTTAACATCCAGGACATATTATAAATCTACAATTTCCTTTAGACCCCCCTGTGGTCTAGGTGAGCCATCTGTCATGATTCATGAATTTTAACATGAAGTAAATAAATAGTCCCCCCCAACCTCAGTTAAAACGGAAAAAAAAAAACAGGGGGGATAGGGGATAGTGAGGGTAGGAAAGAAAAAAAAAATTAAGGATGGAAATGGGGGCTGGATAGGTACAGGGGAAGAGGAGAACATTTTCTTCCTTCCATTCTTTTTCTTTCTTGTCTTCCACTTAGTCTTCCTTTTAGTCTTCCTCTTCTCTTCTTACATTCATATCTCTTCTTCCCCTTTCCATATAGGAGTTCAAGCGAACGCTTCTTTACCATTCAACTATCATTGAAAATGTCCAAAGTCTTATAAAGAGCCACAACTGGTTAATGCTTTCCCTATGGAGTCTTCTCAGGTCTTTGATTTAAACAGATCTGGGAGCTCCTGCCTCAGTCCTTCTGTTGCCTCCTTCGCCATTAGGTACCTTTCGTCTCCAGATTGCAGTTTCACAACCAACGTGGCAGGGTGTTGGACTCTAAACTTCATGCCAGCCAAATAAAGTTTTTTCTTTATGTCCTGGTATTCCTTCTATTTCTCCCGAATTGCCGGGGTTTGGTCCTGGAACACTAACAAGGGCGCACCATTCCACTGCAGGTTTTTAAGTGCTCTAGCTCTGTTTAGGACGTGTAATTTCTCCTTAAAATTTAAGAATCGCATAATAATGACCCTCGGTCTAGCCCCTGGTGGAGGTACCTCTCTAAGAGAGCGGTGGGCCTTTCCAAGTTGTAAGAGCCGCCATAAGGTGTTGGGCCTAGGAGTTTCATTAGCATGTCTTGATGAAGGTAATGTTCTGGCCCTTCCGATCGCTCTGGCAAGTCAAGTAGAATTAGATTATTCCTTCTACTTCGAGATTCCTGATCTTGACACGTTCCTCTAATTTTTTTACTTGCCTACGTAGCCACCAGCTCCTGCTCTTGGGAGATAGATTTATGCTCCTTAGATGCCACACGCACTTCCACGTCTCCCATTCTTTGTGCCAAGGCTTGCAACGCAGGCTTTACTGATGAAAAGTCAGCGACTAGACTTCTAAGGAGATTTTTAATTTCGGAAATATCCTCGGATGATGTCTGGTCTCCTCCGACCTTCGCAGCGCTATGCCCTTGATCTTCCGGGACAGGTGATGGGGGTTTCGGGCGCTTTGTCACCGGGGCTCGTGAATCCAGACCCTCAGGGGTTTTGAAATCCATCCCTGATGCTGCGTCTGGTTTCGTACGCCGCTAGAACTCTGTAAGTACTGAACTGGGATTTAGAGAAAAAAAAAAAAAGGTTTTGGCAAAGGTAGAAGGAGATTCTAGGAGAGCAGTTCCTTTTCTTTTTCTGCCGTTACGACAGCGTATTGTATATTTTATAATGTAGTTAGGTCAGTAGGGCCCGGGAGCTCCGCTCAGCGTGTCTTGCCCCGATCAGCTCACCATGTGATCTCCATTACTATCCCATTCCTAATCCCACCACCAAAGTCCATCTCTTCATCTTCTTTCTTAGGCTTGGATGTATGCCTAACGCCCCTTTTAAGTCTGAGCAAGAAACCCAGCATCTCCATTATTCTTATCTGGGATCAGCTGTCTAACCCAGCCCCCCAGTTCCTGATTCCTGGAGTGACCACCCTACAAGGTGCCTGACATGGCAGGCTGTCAACCCAATCCATGCCTCACCTTTACCAAACCGTACCCCCTGTGCCCCCTAAGTCCTCTCCCAGAGCCTCTTCCCCCTCCCCGCTTCTTCTTCCTCCTTCCATTAGCCCATCTCCCACCCTCACAACAGATGATGGGCTTCCCCCCATCCTGCTTGCTATCTTCTCCCACTCTTCTATTGCTTCCTCTAGCCATAGATTGAATAGGGCAATGCTTACCTCTGATTAATGCACTCCATCCTATCTATAGCACTCTACACACTTGTAAAAAATATAATTATGGGACATGTATGTTTATACCCCCCACTTCTTTCATAAATGCCACCATTTTCCTTTTGTGTTTTTTCCTGGATTTCTCAATTGCTCTAATGGAACTAGCTTGTCTCCAAACCCTTCTTGCTATGACCTCCGACCAACCTGTTGTCACCCTTGGCCACCAAGATCTAGCTACCGCCACATCCCACCTAATTTCATGCAGCAACTCCACCCATGGCCATTCTCCTAAATCATTACCCTCCAAATGCAGCAATAAAACACCAGGCCTGGGTCACTTTATTTTAAGTTCCTCCATCAATGGCAAAAACTGCACCCTTCTCATCCCCGGCACCCCTTTTACAGTGGACTTTGACTTCATCCACTGGTCTCCAGGTCACTAGCACAGTTATCTCCCTCCAGGAGTCATTGCTGCTTGTCTCTCAGCCCAATATATGAATGAGTATTCTACAATCCACACATTCATCCTGTGTGCTGCATCTGAGGGAAAAACAGACAACATCATTACCTCATTTCCTGACATATTTTTTTTATAGCAGTTTAACCAACATCTACCAACTTCTTTAATTTCCGCCACTGATCCCCCTGGCTCATCCAGCTCTAAGGCTGCGCTGATTCAAAATGAATGTGAGGAAAACCTACCTGTGTGCTCCCCTAGAAATGCTGTCCCTTTTTTCAATACTGATGTCAACTGGTTGCAGGTGACTGGAGAGCTGTCTCTGTGCACAAACAATCCCCTTGCCATTGCCGGCCTAACCTCCTTGTATTTTTCCAGTGCCTCTGTCAAGCAGCTATCCCTGTTTTGTCCCCTCCTCAGCACCAACTTTGCCCCTTGGCCCACCTGGTGTGTTTTCGACCTTTGTAATTAAATTACTATGCCCCCTTTCCCCCATTTTATATCCCAGTACTTCAACCTGTCCCACTGTCCTCATCCTTCTTGTTCTGAACCACCACCTCCCTAACTCTGAAGGCTCCCTGGTGCATCACCAAAAACAATGACATGAATAGAAAACTTTATACACTGAGCTGCATATAGTTCTCAAACTCATTAGAAGTCTTTCCAGTAATTCCCCTGCTACCAGCCTCCTGTTGTCTGCTATACTACCCCATAATCTCTGCCACCCCTGAAACATTCTTCTGACCACCAGTGTTCTACTGCATTCTCCCCACCATTGTAAATTACGCAACAGACCTATCCCCACTAGATGTATCCCTATAGTTGAATGGGACATCCCCTCTTTCCACTTTTGCACCATGAATTTCATGACCTGGCTTTCCGTTACTGGCCCACTTACCTCCATCCCAGTGTGTAACCAAAACTCTTGGATGCTTTCCGTGCCCCTTCATACACCCCCAGTGTACTTGCCGACCAACTGCTTTGGAACAGCAGCTGGGGTTTTTCCAGTCAATCTCCCACAAATGCTGTAGGACAAACATTCTCCTGGCAGTTACCCTGGGGACCAATGACCTGAACCTGTCCAACTGAAGATGGGAAAGGCTGTCAGCCACCACATTTTTAACACCTTCTAGGTGTCTTGCTTTGAAAAATAGATTCAGCCCCAACCCTGTCAGTACCAATTGCTTCACCACCCTCATGACCATCTCTGTGGACCCCCTCTGTGTATTCAACACCTACACCACTGCCTGGTTATCGCACCAGAAAACTATTCTCAGATTTCTCAATCTTCACTCTAGATGACCACTGCTGCCCATATCAGGAAGATCACCAAAACAGTGATATCCCTCAGCAAATTCCTGCTTTCCCATTCTACCGGCCACCTCTCCAATATCCAGTCTCAACTAAAGTATGCCCCTATCCCCAGTGCCCCTGCTGAGCCCATATATAACTCCAAATCCATATTAAAAAACCAATCCTCCTACCAAAACATGACCCCATTGTACTGCTGCAGAAATTGTGCCCACACGTCCAGGTCCTGATGTATCCCCTGTGTAATATCCACCCAGTGATGTGGAAGTGTGGCTTTACCTGTAGCCCTGACCAACCTGCAGGTGAAAACTCTTCCTGGAGTGACTGTCCTGCATGTGAAATTTAAGTGCCCCAGCAACTGTTGTACTATTGACAATTGCACTCTGTGCCTGCTTTTCGCTATGGTGATTAATTCTTTTAGCTTTTCCAGTTTATTGAGTGGCAGCTGGAATACACCCTCTTCCACATCCACTTCTATTTCTAGGAATTTTAACTTGCGTGAGGGTCTCTCCGTCTTCTCCTTGGCCAGCAGTACCCTGAGAGTGCTACACATCTCCTGAAAATCCCACAGCATCTCTGCAGCTCCTTCCCTCCGTGGTCCTATCAGTAAAAAATCATCCAGATTGCAGACCAGCAACTTATGCCCATATCTGTCCCCAAAGACCCATAGAAGCCAGGTGCTAAATGCCCCAAAAGAGGTGCACACCACTGAACACCCCATTTGCATTGCCTTGTTAAAATAATACCCATCCTTAAACTTAAGTCCTAGGAGATCACAGTCATTTACCCTGATTGGCAATATCTGAAAAGTGGCTTCAATAATCGTTTTTGCCGACCATGCCCTTTCCACTGCTCCAATCATTTCCACTGCCTGGTCCAGTGTGGCATATGATACCACCCTTTGATCATCTGACACTGCATCATTAACCAACTCCACTTCCAGGTATGATAGGTGATAAATCAGCCTATACTCCCCTGGTTGTTTTTTGGCCACTAGCCCCAATGGTGACACTGAGCTCTGGGAAAGAGGGCACTGTGAAAGGGCCATCTACCATTCCTGCTTTTTCTCCTTCATTATCTCCCTCTGTACCACATCCTCCTTACCTTTGTTAAGCCAAGGTTGCCTGCATTCATAGCCTTCTTCTCTCCCCTTGTAGTGCATGCTAAACCCTTTTGTGAACCCTTCCCTCAGTACTCTCCTGGCCTCCCTGTTCATATGTTCCTCTGTCCACTCCATCAGGATTTCTCTCCTGATTGGCCTTTGGGCCATGCTAACCCCCTCTCATCTGCCCCCCCCGTTTCTCTATCTACCTCCTGTGCCTAAGCCAAAAGCTCCTTTTCCATTAAAACCTCTCCCCCTGCCCAGCTCCTTGCCCTGAACCTCCAGCCCTTGACCCCCCAAAGCTTCCCTGAAAGGGCTGCCCCTGTAGTGTTGTGACCCAATTCTGTCCCCATGGCCCTGCAACAAGACACTAGGTGCAGGCCCACACATTTCAAACAGACATGTCTGAACTTACAAATTGCCCAGCTGCGCATTGTTTTGTTGTACCCCTGAGTGCCTGATACTCCCTTTGTCCCCTCAAAAACCCCTACCACTGTGGCCCGTCATTGTTCTAAGCCACAAATCTGTGTGTGTGGTGTCCCAGAGGACATCTCCATGGGATGCTATCCTTTGCCTGAACTTCTCATCTTAATTCCTCCACCCATGTCCCCCTTTTATCTTGTATGCATCCCTTATGATTGCCGAGTATGTCAGCAATGGTATGGCCAACTTGGGTTGTTTTTGTAACAATATTGCACTAAAGTGCATGAAACCAGCCACACATGCGTCAAAATTTCTCCCTTTGTAGCTCTTTTCTTCTATAGTTTTTCCCACCACTGCCAATGCCCCAGCCATCTCCATTTGTTCATATTTTTAAGCTGTTTCCTTGTCCACCAAGGCAAACATATCCACATATTCCCTTTTTTAGATTTTCTCTCTTATAGATTGAGGCATGTGACCCCCTCGTATCATCCCCAGTGCCCCCTTCCCACTTCTACTCCCCCTCCCTGCCTTGACCCGCTGCCCCGTTGCCTCTCAATTCTTGGAGCGCCATCTCTGTCTCATCCAAATCATTATCTCCCCTTTCCTTGACGATACCCACTATGTGTTCTTTCAGACTGCCATCAACCATCAAATCAACCAGTGGGTCCTTAGCCTGGGCTTTTTTGCTCCCCAGTCCCGGGGTTGTTCAGGCTCTTTCCTCCCCTGCCAATACTCCCAGCATTCTCTGGTGTCTTCCTCTTTTTGCCTTTTTTCGCTTTGTCGTCTGACTTCCTTGCTTCATCAGGAAACACTTGCACCTGTGCCATGAGGTCTGTCACTTGATTCACCAGCTTCCTGCTGCTGGCTCCCTCCTTATTTGCATTCTTTCTCAGTGCCATTCTGTTAAAAACTCCAAGCAAAATAAATTAATTAAATGACCATTTCTCCTTTGTCTCCCCTTTTCATTCCCCTTTTTTTTTTGAGAGCCTTCTGTTCCATCCCCAAACCAGCTACCTCCTGTCCCCATTCCAGGGCCCCCCTGAGTGGTACTGCTTCTGCATGGTATTCCCTACAGCTCTGTATGCTGTTCACTGCTGCCCCCTGCTGATCATCCCTAATATCACCTTTGTGGTTCCACACTGCTGTCTTCTTTTCATTGCTGCCTACTGGAACCCTCCTGTTTCCTGTGTATGTTCCAATCACTCCTTATAGCTTAAACTTGAGCCTTTACTTCCCTTAAAATGAGCTCTCTAGCCAGCTTTTCAGTACCTTCCACCTTGCTTAGAGAGAAGGAGTATTAGTACCAGTGTGACTGCTCTTTTCTGATGTCTTGTTCCCCTATCACATCCTTTGGTTTACTGTGCAACAATCATTTTCCACCTTTGCAGAGTGCAGCACTCTCAGTATTCCTGGAGGCACCTGTCCCTCCACCCCAAACCACACCCATGGCTGCCATCTTGTGGGCCCCTTCCCAGCCACATGGCTTTTCTGACAAAATGGCCACCGTGCCCCCCCACTGCTGCCCAACCCCTGCCTTGTTCCTGTAAATGCCCCTGTCTGTTTTGTTCTTTTTTTTCAACAAAGAATCCTTCCCTCCAGTTGTGTTCCCTAATTATTCTCTCTTTATTTCATCCCCACAGACAAAGGAACTATCACTGCTGTCCTGCCACAGCCATGCCTTCGACCACTCAGGATGGCAGCCTTCAATGATGTCAGACGCCGACCCATGCTGTTCAGATCACAGGCTGGTGCCTGATACTTTGATCAGCACATGCTATATATTTTCTGGCACATTCCTAGCTTGACTACATACATCCTGCCACAAGTTGCTTTTGTATTTTATTTTTTGCAATTTCAGCCCCGTTTGTAGACCCTGCTGTTGAGCATGTTGCGTGCCTATCCTTCAGCTTGTGGCTGGGACACCAAGAAAAGCATATGAAGTTGTGCTAGATGACACAAGACATCTGCTGCAGGCTACTCATCCCTACTTCATTTTAAGGAGACCACTACACCTCTTAGCCATTGGAGTGGTAACCAAACCTTTGATACAGCTAAAAAAAATTCCTGCACTGTACAGCTTCCAATGTTATGCTACCATTACTTTAACTCACAAAATGAGACACTAAGGAACTACTGTCCTGTGTATCCCCACCTTCAACCCTGCACCTCACAGAGCCGACTGTAAGCCTCTATCTACCCTATGTTCAACCCAGGAGCTACCTCTCACTTTGTTCAAACCATTCACCTTGCCAGGCCCTCACCCTCGACATGCCCGAGTCACAGCACTGCCTGGCTTGAACAAGTGGCTTCCCACTCTTAGCAGCAGAGCTTCTCAGTGCTGTTGGTCTGATCACTGTACCACCACTCTGTGGCTCTTCATCCCTCTCCTGGGCTGGACTCTGCCCAACACTATGGTGCCCAGAAAACACTCCCAAGCCCCCAATACTTTTTTTTCTTATTTACTTGGTTTGCTGGCCAAGGCACCTAGCCTCATCTGAGCTCTTTCCTTCTAAGACTGCTTGAAAGGCAGAGTAGAGAAACTTACCAGAGCAAGGGAAAAAGGATTAAGACTTCTTTTGGCTAAGCAGATTTACTGTGTGGTGTTGTTTTTATTTTTTACTCACAGGGATTGCTACTGTTTGCTGCTAACATTTCATTGTTTTATTTTTCTCTGTAGCAAAGTGTTTCTTACAGCGTATATCTTCTCTGAAATTATTACAGGTGGTGCTTTACAGGTTTTACAGTTTTATCTAACATTAGGATAAGCCTTCAGGGTTACTGCATTTGTTGTTGACTGATTGTTTCTGCTCTTACCTCCTTGTTCTTTCATCCGTGGTTCTTCTTTTTCGGCAGGGGGAGGGCCCGGCCACCCACCCCCATCCCCAACCACCCCACACTACACTCCTTTTATAGGGTACCACAGTTGTGACATTTCCTGTGGCAGAGCAGGAAGGGGCGGATCAGTGGGGCATCCACAAGGTGAGCTCATTTACAGGGGCACTAGTAATTTAACTTGTTATAACAAGTAAAACAAAAACAAAACAGAATCAAACCATTACTTGCATTTTTTTTTTCCTCTTAATTACTCTGACTAGGTTATAAACCCAGCAACTTATCTGGAATGAATATCATTAACTGCAGGTACTGTGGAACAATTTTCAGAAGGACAGTCTTACAGGATTTAGGACACTGTCCTACATGCTGGGCCATTGGAGATCTTAGGGCTCAGCTCCGGGCAGCATAGGCAGAGATTGCACGCCTCAAATTTCATATTCAAGAGGAAATACATTATAAGAACCACCCGCCATTTCCCCAGCATCCAACAGAAAAACCTCGACCGCGAAGGTAGTTGGTCCAGGAGGTTGGCAGGTGGTTAGAGGGGCAAATCGAGTGCCCTATCACTCTCTGCTTTCCAACATATTACCTCTAAAAACCATATAAACACTACAAACAGGTATCTGCCTCTATCTCTGAAATCAAACAAAGAGGCAGAAGACACTGCAGAGCAGGACACTATGGCACAGGAGCTAACACAACAAAACTCACCCAAATCAGGAACCAAAACAAAAAAAGCAAAAAGGAAATCAAAAAAACTTCTGATCATAGGAGACTCCATGATTCGGGGAGTTGATACCCATCTCCAACTGGGGTAATGGTCAGATGTCTCCCAGGTACATCAGCATGGAGAGACACTGACCGCATTGCTAAGAATTGTTCAACAGGAGAAAACATTGATGTCCTAGTACACATAGGGACTAATGATCTCGCCAGCCGGTCAGTTGTGGAGACCAAGGGACACCTGACCAGGCTGGATGACAAACTATCATCCATTTCATCCAGCATCTCCTTCTCTGAGATCCTGCCAGTCTGGGAGAGGGGGGCAGATGGATGGAAGGTCAGAGAAGGTGAGATAGGGGAGCTAAACACGTGGCTCAAGGGCTGGTGCCAGGAAAAAGGACACAGATTTGTAGGGAACTGGCAACAGTTCTGGGAGCGAAAGTTCTTTAAATTTGATGGACTGCATCTGACTAAGGAGGGAGTCAGTGCATTGGGGCAGAAGTTTGACGTCTTTGCAGAATACTTAAATTAGCAAATGGGGAGAGGGGTGCAGCACCCCATACGTCGAATGGGAAGAACACCCCCCCCTCAGCTAGTGGTCAAACAGGGATTCAGCATGTTTGCAGTTCATTTGCATCACTAGGTAAGAAAAAAGGTTTGTCTCCCCATACGACGCACTGGGGTAATGCCAAACCCCACCCAACAACTAACACACCAAAATCTAGCCAATGGAAAATCATGTACATTCAATGCTCACAGCCTGGGAAATAAGATCCCAGACCTGCAGGCAATAATGTCAGAGGCTAAACTGGACATAGTAGCAATTAGTGAGACATGGTTTACCAGTAACCACACTTGGGAGACTTCAGTACCTGGCTATGTATTGTTCAGAAGAGACCGAGGTGCAAAAAAGGGGAGGAGGGGCCTGTATATCAATGAAAATATCAAAGCTACAGAAATTCAGAATACATATAAGGAGCCAGAAGAACTGTGGGTCACCCTGGAAACAGGAAATGGGACAGCCATAAGAACTGGGGTTGTCTACAGGCCCCAGACCAGGGGGAGGACATAGACACATTACTGTTAGAAGATATACAAAACATGACAGCTAAAGGGGAGGTTCTGATAATGGGAGACTTCAACATGCCAGATACAGACTGGTCAATACCAGCAGGAACATCTGCCAGAACTAGACACATAGTGGATTCCCTGCAGGGGGAGGGCCTCAAACAACTGGTACAACAACCCACAAGAGACAGGGCTATCCTAGATCTAATACTGACTAACAGGAAGGGATCACAGATCTCCAGGTAGAAGGTCACCTGGGGCCAGTGACCATCACATGGTATGGTTCAATTTGGCTACTACATCTAAATCATCCCATTCTAAGGCAAAAATATGGGACTTCAGAGGAGCTGACTTTGATAAGATAGCCAACAGAGTTAAGCTAGCCCTGGCAAAAAGAAACACAGGTGAGGGGTACAGGCAATGGGCAAGCATTAAGGATGCAATACTTGAATCAACATCCCATTGTGTTAGACAGAAAAGGAAGTGCAAAAGAAGAAGGAAACCACTTTGGTTCTCAAATACAGTAGCAGAAAAGGTCAGAACCAAAAGGCTGGCCTTCAGAAAATATAAAGGAACACAGCGGGATGAAGATAGGGAGGCATACCAAACTGCCCTAAGGGAAGCAAGGAAGGCAGTAAGGCAGGCAAAGTCCCAAACTGAGGAAACACTAGCACGAACAGTAAAAGAAGGTGACAAGACTTTCTATAGATACATTAGTGAAAGGAGAACGTCCAGAGGGGGTATTGCTAAGCTTAATGGAGAAAAGGGAGCATGTGAGGAGGAGGACCCTGTAAAAGCATCTATCCTAAATAGATACTTTTGCTCAGTATTTACTGAAGAGAAGGTAGGGCAGGGCCCACAGCTCAGCACCATGGGCACAGGGGGGAGGGAGGTGAGCACTACTCCCTTCACAAAAGAAAGGGTCCTACAAGAGCTTGCTAAGCTCAGGGTGGATAAGACAATGGGACCTGATGGCATACATCCCAGGGTACTTAAGGAGCTAAAGGTGGAACTAGCAGAGCCATTAGCAGAACTGTTTAGTGAGTCTCTGAGCACAAGAGAGGTCCCAGAAGACTGGAGAAGGGCTCATGTGATCCCACCCACAAGAGTGGTAGCAGGGATGAGGCAGGAACTATAGACCAGTCAGTCTTACCTCAGTAGTGGGCAAGATTATGGAGGCACTCCTTAAGGAAAGGATAGTGCAACACCTGGAATCCATAGGGCACAGGATCCAAGACAGCATGGGTTTACCAAAGGAAGGTCCTGTCAAACTAATCTCATAGATTTCTTTGACTGGGTAACCAGAATGGTGGACCAAGGGGGAGCAGTTGATGTCGCCTACCTTGACTTCAGCAAAGCTTTTGACACTGTTCCACATAGAAGATTGATAAATAAGCTGGGTAGGCTCGGGTGGGTAGAAGTTGGTCAACTGGTTGGCAAACTGGTTGACAGGCAGAAAAGAGAGTGGTGGTAAATGGTATACAGTCAGAAGAGATGCAAGTCACAAGTGGGTACCTCAGGGATCAGTCCTGGGGTCAGTCCTCTTCAACATCTTCATTAGTGACCTTGCAGATGGACTAGAGGTAAGGCTTGTCTGTTTGCAGATGACACCAAGATCTGCAACAGAGTAGATGATCCAGATGGGTGGGCAGAATGAGAAGAGAACTGGATAAACTAGCAAAATGGTCTGAAGAGTGGCACCTGGGATTTAATGCAAAGAAGTGCAAGATCATGCACATAGGGAAGAGAAACCCTGAAGCCATCTATAGGCTGGGAGGGGAGTTGCTAGCAGTCACAAAGGAAGAAAGAGACTTGGGCATCATCATCATCGCTGATGACCTGAAATCATCCAAACAGACCTCTAAAGCAGTAGGTAAGGCTAGGGGGGTGTTAGGGTGTATTTGTAGGGGTATCACAAGTCGTAAGAAGGAGGTAATAATCCTTCTTTACAAGACACTGGTTAGGCCCCATCTGGAGTACTGCATGCAGTATTGGAGGCCACACCTTCACAAGGACATTAACCAAATTGAGGCAGTCCAGAGAAGGGCAACCAAAATGGTGCAGGGACTGCATCAGAAGACATATGAGGACAGATTAACAGAGCTCAATATGTATACCCTTGAGCAAAGGAGGGAGAGAGGTGATATGATCGAGGCATTCAAACACCTTAAGGGCATTAACAAGGTGAAAAAGTCTAACGTTTAAATATAAGAAAAATAGCAGGACAAGAGGACACAGCATGAGATTAGAGGGGGCCGATTAAGGGGGAATGTGAGGAAATTCTTTTTCACAGAAAGGGTGGTGGATGCATGGAATGGCCTACCTCAAGAAGTGGTGGCTACGAATACAGTGCAGGGCTTCAAACAGGCATGGGATAGGCATAAGGGAGCAATACAAATGAGTATGAATAGATAGGCCACTGACAGAGCAAAGGCCGATGGCACATTTATAAGGTAGAAAAAGAAATGGGCAGACTGGATGGGCCTTGCGGTCCTTATCTGCCATCAACTTCTATGTTTATATGTTTCTATGTAAACACTTCCATGCTAGCCTGTAACAGCTGTACAACCTTGGAATTAGGTCACATCAAATCACCCACTCCTACCCCCACAGCCACTAATTTTTAATTACAACATGAGAGGTAAATGCCCAAGAATCCCAAATGCCTGGTATTTGCTACCTGCTTTCTAGGCTCTTAGCACCAGCCCCACATCAAGACCAGAACTTCACTACTTCTGAAAAAGCAACCAACAACTTTTACTAACTTATGAAAAAGCAACCAACAAACTTTTGCCAACTTCTGAAAAAGAAACCAACCTCCTACTTGTCCTGAATTATCTGCTCCATGCTTCTTTCCAATTAGCCAGACAATTGATGTGCAAGATCTCAAGTTCAAAACCTAGCAAAAGAAGGACTTTGCTCTGGCAAGCACCCCCTTAAATACCCCTTCTAAGCCTTCCCCTTCTCTTGCCCAGTAGCCAATCATTCTTCCCCTAACCACCTTTACCCATAACCCTCCCTGTCCCCTCCCCCAGCCCCTCTCCTTGTCTTCCATAGCTCTACCTCCACTCCCTGAATTTCAGTTCAGGAAACTTCAACAGTCAAGGTTTTCCTTTAAGGGGCAACCCCTTTTATGTCAGCAATTGGTGCTTTTAATCCCCTTATTATTTCTGATATATTGTCTGAGTTTTATGAGATGTATCCTTTTGTATGGAAGATCTATAGTTTACTGAAATCCCAGATCTCAATGGTAGTTCTTGAAAACTATCACTATACTCATTTAAATCAATTACCCTCCCTTATCCAATCATTTTGTTCTGATTTATTTTCACCTTGTTCAGAAATAACATTACAAGGAGATAATATGAAACAATGAAAGTTTTGTTTAGGGCTTTTGGAGAAAACAATATTCAGTGAACATCCTGATGGGTTTGATGCTAAATTTAGTTTGCCCCATTTAGCACCAGTCTCCACTGTATTAGGAGCTATAGGTTCAATTGCTTTTTTTTCCTTTAGGGTCCACATAGAGCTTATATTAGGGTTTGAGGTCATAATTTTCTTTTCAAGAGCTTGGTGCAAGTGTTTTGTTATTAATGATCACAACATTTCTTTTAAATTGTCACCCATATCTTTCTTCACAACATTAGCTTGTTTTATTATTTTTCCCTTGGTCCCTTTTCGGAGGTGTTACAATCATGTTTATAGTGATCTGAGTCTTTGATATGGTATTTTGTTTTTCATTTTCTTACCCATTTTCACTTGTTCAGTCTTCCTTTCTTTAGTCCCACTTCTCGTTTGCATAGTGATATTAATTTTACTTGGAAATACACTTAATATAAAACAATTATCCATTCTTAAAACTACTATAAACCATAGTTAATGTCAAAAGAAATCAATACTATACATATAAAAATATCTGCAGACTAATATAATTTATGTAACATAGCAGGTATCAGGTGGATACTATAAAATTCAGTGAGTCTCTGAAACATAGACCATTAAAATCATTGATTTCTTCACCTATAATAATATGCTCAGAAGAGAATTAACAATAAATAGAATGTAGAGTAACCACACACTTGATAATCAAAGATCTCACACATACAGCTCTCTTCTTCTTCTAGTCTTTGCTTTCCTTCCTTCCTTCCTTCCTTCCTTCCTTCCTTCCTTCTTTCCTTCCTTCCTTTGTTTCTTTCCTCTCTTCTATTTATTCTATATGTCAATTTTTTTATTCCAAAAAATCTTCTCTGCTCTTCAGTACAATTGCTGAAACAGTCACTGAGAAAGCTTGAAAACACCAGGGGCCCAATATTCAAAACTTTGCCCTGGTTCAAAACCATGTTTGCCCATGCAAACTCGGTTTGCATGGATAGGCAATATTGAAAAGCCCAGTTAGTGCCATCAAACTGGGTATGCACACAGGCAATAGTTAGAGGGGGCACAATGTAAATGAAGGGTTGGGGACCTGAATATTGGCACATTCTGATATTCAGAGTATATGCACCATGCTCCTTGTCAGCTGTCAATCAATAAGTGCATACTGTATACAGTATGTGCTCAATGACAGCTCAGTTAGTGGCTGGCCATGGTGGTGGGTGGAGGACTATGCCAGTCACTGGCTTGGGATTGGGATGGGGGAGTGGGGTGGTGGGGCACTACCTACTGGGTTGGGGATACTTTTGAACATTACAGGAAGGGTGCAGGTGGGGGGAGGAACCACTAGCCACCAAGGACTGATGATATATTACATTGAGATTTCAATCGGTGTGTGTGGGGAAGAGACCAATAGCCACCAGTGAATGGGTCATTTCCACAGCGGGCAGTCATTGGTGATCGGTGAGGAGGACACTAGACCCCAGAGAAACATATTCTTTATATTGGGCTGGAGATCAGCGTGTGGGCACCCCTAGCACCAGGACAATGTTACTTTTTCATGCAGGATGGTGATTGGTGGGAGGGGTGTCACTAGCATCAGGGATAGCTCTCAGGGAATGGGCAATTGCAGAACAGCCTCACTCCCTATGCAAATGAGCCCATGATGGGTATGCAAATAGCCTCTTAATGCCTTGCATGCCCAATAGGCTCATTTGCATAGGTCCAGTTGAGTATGGGATAAATAGCATCAGGGCAGGAAACACCTGGAATTAATATCAGAAACTAGAGATCTAACAAATACAATTTTAGTTACATGGGATGTAGTGGATTTATACATGTCTATTCCACACAGAGAAGGTGTTATTAATATGGGGAAAATATTGGATAAATGACATAATAACATGGAACCAAGAACTGAAATGTTGCAAGATTTAGTGTTGTTTGTTTTTGAAAACAACTATTTTGAATTTGATGGTGCTTTCTATCAGCAAGATAGAGGTACGACCATGGGCAGCACCATGGCTCTGGCCTATGCAAATGCTTATATGATTAATTTTAAAGAAGAAATTCTATTTAACAATCACAAAAATAAGTTTATGGATAAAATAATTTTATGGAAAAGATTTATTGATTATGTATTTTGCATATGGGGAGGAACACAACAAGAACTGCAGGAATTCAATATACAGTTAAATATGTGGGGCAGAAATTTAAAATTCACAATCAATCACAGTGTATCTAGTATTCCCTTTTTGGATCTTCTGGTTAAAAAAGGAAAAAATTGTTTGAGTACATCAATTTTTAAGAAACGGACAGAAATACTTTACTACACAGCACAAGTTATCATGAACCTAAATTAGAAAATAGCATACCATATGCGCAAATGGTAAGAGTGAAAAGAAATTGCAAGGAATTACAAGATTATCAAAAACACAAAGAAGATATAATAGGTAGATTCAGGACAAGGGGATATAAAACAACCATTTTAAAACAGGTAAGTTTTAAGATTGAAAATAAAACAAAAGAAGAGTTGTTGACTATCAAAGAAATGAAAAAGGAAACAAACAGGACAGTTTTAGCCATAAAATATAGTCATAATATGAACAACATAAGGAAGAGTATAAATAAACATTGGCATGTGGTAGCATCAGATAATCCACATAACAAAACATTACAGCAAAGGCCAATAGTTGTAGCAAAAAAGGTTAGTAACCTAAAAGATAAATTAGTTCACTCTCAGTTTAGAAAATCAAGTTTACAGGGAGCCTAGTTATCGGGCCCCATTACAGCCTGGAATGACAAGCTGTGGGAGATGTGCAGTCTGCAATAACACCAGTAAGAAAAGTATATTTAAACATCCACATTTTAATGCAGAGTTTAAAATTATGGAACATATAGACTGTAATACAGAAGGAGTAGTATATGTTATACAGTGCCCATGTGAGCAACTTTATGTGGGACAAACTAAGACAGCACTTAAAAAGAGAATACTAGAACACAAGGGTGATATAAGAAACAAAGATGAGCAGTCACCAGTAGCCTTACATTTCAATCAGGTAGGACACACAGGAGCCTCTTTGAGGTTCTTGGGGTTAAAGGTAGTCAAGCCACCATTGAGGGGTGGAAACTACATAAAACTGTTAGAAAAAACAGAAATGAAGTGGATTTCTTTATTTGAAAACATTAAATCCTGATATTGGAATGAATTTAGAAAGTAATTGGCAAGTGTGCATATGGGGGGCAGCATTTTTTGGTAACAATTGGAGTGATGTAGGGGAGGTAGAAAATAGTTAAACGATGGTTAAAAACAGACAATGAATCCAGTATTAGTAGAACTAATATAAAATTGTAAAGGTTGCAAGTGCAATGTATTTTAATTATAAGATTTTGTTGTGTCAAAAGTATGAGCATTGTGACATTTCAGTGAGCATAATCCTTAATGAAGTATTATTGGAATAAAAAGAAATTAAAGTGTCTTGAAACCTGGGAATTTCAATCCCAACTAGTCCTTAGAAACCTTATGTTTTTGAATTATTTGGTTAGCAGTTATGTGATACTGTTTGTAACCATATTTAAAATTAACAGATCTAAAGCAAAGATAAGAAGCATTGTATAGCGAATAGAAAAGTGTTTATAAATTTAGGTGTGGTTTTAGATATTTCTGCAGCCGTCTTTAGGCTCATAAAATCATTGTATGTGTGAAATTTAAAAAGTTAACTAGCACACACAGGCTATGGAAATTCATGCTACAAGCCTGCTTGGAGGAACCATTTTTTCTCCTGTCAGGTGAAAAGTGTACAGTTGTTTAGCAACACTCTCAGATTGTGAGAGGTACAGGGAGTGATACGTCACTCTGGAAGTTTTTCCAAGCAGGCTCAAGAGGAAGACACTCCTCGAGAGTCCTTCAGCGTCTTAGAAATGCCATTACGGCTTCACATAAAGAACTGTTAGATTCATCAGAGTTTTGACTAAGAGGGGCTTTCATTCTGAAAAATTAAGGTAAAAGCTAAATAGTTTCAGCAGTAAAAGTAAAAAGAAATTCAAATGGATGGATATTGTTTCAAATCGTTCCCTTTATGTTACAGGGACAGCACTATTGAGTTAAAAGGCAAGAGAGATGCCGTTTGGCTTTGAAACAGAAATTGAAGAGTTAAAACAGTATCATAAGGTCATGGCACCTGAGGTATGTGTGCCGAGATGTAACTCTAAGCTCTGACTAAATGTCTGATAGAACAAACAATTCAAAATTAAATTATAAGGTTTAAAAGAGCCCCTTTTGCATTTCAGAGGCATCATTATTCGGCTGGAACGCAAGAAAAAATGCTGTTGCACTTTGAGTAGAAATTTAAAAAGCAAATGTGTTAAAAATTATAGTGACTCTTGAGGTATGTGAGCGGCTATGTGGTTTTCAAGTTTAATACAGAAGTAACATGAAAAGCAAAATTTCTTAGCTTGTGTGAGCACTATGCTTAAAATTTTTTTATTTTATTTTTATAGAGAGCTTGGTTTGAGACTGGTAACATTTTAGCACAGTTGGAAAAAAGCAGCAACAGAAGTTATAATGGTAAATGCCGTATACAAGTTCCTGATAAAATAAGTGGTAAAATATTTGATTTAAAAAAAATGGATTTAAAGAGTGAGTTTTAATGAAAATGTTTTCTTTTTCAGTTGAAACAGCAATTAAAATTCCCTGTGAACAAGATCAGAGGAGCGAAACATAAGGGACAGTAAAAGAATAAAAGAAGTGACAAAACTACAAGTTGTCAAGAGAACTTTTACTTGGCTGCTTCTTTTAGCATTTGAAGAAACAAAACTGCCAGCGAAGTTTTTTTTTTCATAACCTGGACTCTGTTTCTCTGCTCAGTAATACAGGCATCATAATGTCAAATAAATTCAGAGACTTTTGGGCTCACTTTTACAAGGCATGCATGCAGAAATAATTCTGAGCTAAATGGTGGAAGTCTACTGCTTGTTTGCTGAATATCAAAGAAGATGAAGTGCAGACATCTACTGTCTTCTTGCAATTAATATGAGTATGGGGTCATCTCACCTAAAACAAAAACCACGCACCAATGAATGCCACAAGCAAAAGGGCATTTGCTGAAATAAGGTCGGGTTAAAACTGACCACCACACAGACAGCGCACACCCTAAGAAACAATGGGATTCCTTGTTTTTTGTGGGGGGCTTTACCCCTTGCATGCCATAACGTGGGAGACTTTTTCCCCCATTCACCCTGGAATTTACATACCAAACTCCAGGAGGGGGAGTTCGGACTTCAGGGATGAGAAAAAAACTTTGGGGGGGGGGTCTTTGTTTAAAAAACATGCAAATAGTAGTAGCATGGGGAGACCTGGAAGGAACTGAACCATGGTCCCAGGTCTCTGATTCTGCCATGTGCTGGTGTCTTAGCCAGTTCACCATGGGAGTGACTTAACCAGGCACCCCAGCACACAGCAACTTGATCCCTCCATATTTACAGTGTACAGCAACAGGGATAGCGCTAATTCCCTACTGCTGTTATAACCCTGTTGCTGTAAATCCAGGTGCACTCTATGCAACATAGTTAATACCGCACTGTCTTTCTTGCACGGTATTGACCCACTACCATTAAAATGCTATTTGCAGAATCTTACAGCAAATAGTGGCTTTTCAGCAAAATGGCTTTGACTAGTTGGCTCTATGAGCTCCACAAACAGCTATGCTATCAGCAGCATGGCTTCTTGCTTTATGACTGCCTTCACTTGTTGCAGCTGTGGACATGGGGCCTGCTTTAATAGTACACTAGCAACATGTCACTTGTTGCTGCAGAAACCAGGAGCTCCAGGTGATGTGTGTTTTACTAAATATGGAAAACATTGAGGGCTGGATATTCAGAAATGCATCAAAGGCATGCGCAACCCTGGCACAGCACAACTCAACTGTGCAATGGTGCAGTGAATGCAGTATTCAATGGTTGCACACTGCAACATGTGCCAGTAAAACACGGCTGAATATTGCAGGCACTGCACCATGGCACAGTCAGAGGTGCACCAGGGAGCAAACAAACATGTGCCATAGTGCAACCAGGGAAGCGCAAGGGGCAGAGGGTGATGCACCAAGGCACAGCAGGAACAGATAGGTGCACAGCAGAGAGAGAGAGAGAGAGGCAAGGGGGAAGGGAGAACAGTGCGGTTGGTGGGAGCACCAGGCCAGGTACATTGGCAGGGACACAGCCAGCACACAGCCCACCACTGCACATGGTGCGCATGCATGCAGCGGCACCTCCCCGGAGGATGCAGGGCACAGGCCGCACTGACGTACAGGGGCAGGTGCCCCTAGACCACCATGGACTGATGGGCACGTGGCCTCCCAGCCAATGACAGGCCACACCCCAACACATGGCACACACCACACAGACATTGTCACACAACCCGAACATCCATCCTAGGGTGGTGCCACAGCACAGCCACTGACCGAAGGGCATGCCAACACCATGCACCCACCACCCAGTGACACAGGCATACCACACAGCCACCCACCACACACCTACAGCATGGACCCACTCACTAGCTACAAAGCAGACATGGATACAGAAGGGTGAACAGGTAAAATATATATTGGAGGAAAACAACTCAGCTAAACATAACAGAGGTAACACAGGGGAGGAGAGGCGTAGGTGAGAAGGAGTCTGGGGACAGGGACTGTACAGGTGGAAGGGGAAAGGGAGGACAGTGACGGGATAGTGGCAGGTGCTCTTCATGGCCGGCCATGGCCTGCTGGCAGCTGGCACCTCCCCCTGTGCCAGTACTGGAGCATGAACCTCCTGGTCTGCCCTACAATCTCCATGGTATGGGACATGATGAGGAGGATCTCACAGAGGAGAAGCTGATACACTGGCAGGTGGGAGCCCCTCCGAACACCTACGGCAGAGGAAGGGGCAGGTGATCAGTGCACATCCAAAACCCCCTAGCCCCCCCATGAACAGTGGAAACACATGCCCCTGGAGTAGCACCCCTGCCACCCGCAGTGGGTGGGCCTACACCTGCCACCAACCCAGCAGGCCACAGCTGTGCACAGCACTGGACACCACCATCCAAGGACCACCCGACTGCACAGTGACAGGCAGGTGGCACAGTGCTGCAGTGAAACCACAGCGGCAGTGGTGGCAGTCGGATGCACACCCATCCCACCAGCAGCTGACACACATGTGCAATGACTGCCCCATGGCACCATGCACACTGTACCGTGTGTTGCACACAGCTGCCAAAGAGCAAGGCACAGGAGGTCAGAGGTCATGGCTGTACCCCCCCGCTGACCACCCTGCACTGCAACGAGGGAATGCACAGTGTCTACCTGCCCGCTGTGGTGCTGAGTGCGCTGGTTCTGCTGCACCCCTCTGCCACCACTAGGTCCTGCTCCCATGCCAAAGGGCCCATAGCAGCCTGCTGCAGCCCCACCAGGTGCCCCTGCTGCCCTGGCATACCACTGATCCTCAGGTCCTAGGACAGGAACACAGACAGGCACACATTCGAACACAGCCACAGCATGAGCCCACTGCACCCACCTCCAAGCACAGTGTGCACCCCAGCCAGGCAAGGCCTCAGGGCAGTGGTGCAGTACACCCAATAACAGGCAATGCCATGCCACAGGGCACACAATGACAGGCTCACCCAGCATGGCATGCAGTCCTGCCAACACCATGGTACAGTGATCATGCACAGATGCAGTATGTACCCACTTACCTGGCAATGGCACAGCCCTCCTGTGGACACATGCCTGCAGCGCCCTCAGCCACTACGGGTCCCTCCTCACCAGGTCACCATACCGGTGGTGGCACTGCTCCATGGTGTGCTGCACCCCTGTGGCCTGGACCAGCCCATTTACAATGGCCTGCCACACTTCTGTCCTGGGCAGTTGCAGGGGTTGCTGCCCGAACAGGCCGGCGGCATGGGGCTCCACCTCGGCCACCAGGATAACAAGCTCCACCTGGCTCCAGTTTCTTCACCATCTTACAGCATGGTGTACCATGGTGCTATTGCAAACTAGCGATACAAAATGGTGCCCAGTAGTTCACAACATGCACCAGATGCGTGCCTCGTAAGCAGTTGTGCTGCCACCGACAATCGCACAACTCCGGAGATGCACAGTGTGGGTGTTGCCACACCAGCACGTGGAGCAGGGGCCCCAAGAAGGTATACAGCAGGGTAGGGGTCAGAGGTCAGCATGCACAATGTGAGCATGGGTGCCATAGGGCCCATGATGCATGGTGCACAATAAGGTCAAGAAAACACCATGCCCCAGAGGCCCAATAGCGCCCAAGCACCATAGGCCCATTAGCGCCCGAGTGCCTTAGGCCCAATGGCACATGAGCACCTTAGGCCCAATAGCACCCGAGTGCCACAGGCCCAATAGCACTCCTAGCGCACAGTGCACAGTGGGTGGTTGCACATGCCACAGCACATGCGTGGTGTCGAGGTGCACTGCGCATGGCATGGCATTGCACCATGACATGCACAAGAGCAATTCCATTGTGCAAGGTGCAAGAGCACGATGTTTAGCTGTCATATGCAGATGAGCTCATCAGCCTATCCACGACACAATGGAGATATTTGCAGGTCATTACTGTTGCACGACAGGCCATTTGCATGCGATGCAGTAAAAAGGTGCTGTGCAACCACACAGACCATGGACCAGTATTGCAACCATCTGAGGTAAGTTGTGCCTGCTGAGGAGACAGACAGCAGAGCGGGATGGATGGCTGGGGTTGGAAGCTGCAGCTAGTAACCACATGCCCATGTCCACAGGTAGCAACATTTCTGAGCATGAGGAGGGTGAGGAGTGTGGTCCTGCCTGCAAGCACAGGCCCGACTTTACTAAGACAGAGGCAGATGCCCTGTTCGAGGCATACCTCAACAGGGAGCCATTGCTTAGTGGCACCACTGGCACACCCCAGGCCAGGGCCATGGCCTGGGTGGAGGTGGCAGTTGCCATGAACCAGCAGGGCAGCCACAAGCACTCTGCACAGGAGTGCAGGAAGAAGGTGGGCACTGACAAACGTCAGATCAAGGAGAAGGTGGTGGCCATACGGGCTGCCAGGTTGGCCACTGGTGGGGGTCAGGCTGCCGTGCCACAGCTCACAACACAGGAGGAGCTGGTGGTGGCCACCATGTAGCGCAGTGCAGTTGACGGTGCACCGGGTGGTGGCTTCCAGACTGGAGGGAGCCCATCACTGCATGGTAGGTATTCCGGGTCAGGGTGGGGGGGCAGCAGATGGTACAGCAGCACTAGCACATCTGTGTTCCCTTACAGCACTGACCCACCAGCATGCAGTGTCATGGGCACCTGCGGCTGCTGTGGGGGCATGCTCAGCCCCGGAGGACCAGCCATCCACCTCCACAGGTATCCGGGGGTCCGATCGGCTGCAGCACACCATCGCTATCCAGCCGGATATCCTGGGCATGGTGGCTGACGAGGCCCTGGCTGTGTTCCAGTGGGATGCCAGCCATGGCGTTCTCTGTGCAGAGACACAGATTGGGGCAGGGTCTGACACTGATGATGATGTGACAATAATTCTGGACAGCAGTGGTCTGGTCATAGGGGAGACACCCATACCATCCATCATCACTGGCAGCACGGCCAGTGGCCTGTTGCCAGTGGAACAACTGCCCACCACTGCCCCTGGTACCACTGTGTGCACAGGAACAGCGGCACTGGGTGGCGGTTGTGGTGCAACCGCCCAGCCGCTGGCCAGTGCACAGAGACCAGAGGGGTGGCAGTAGCAAATGGCTGGGGAAGTTGGGCAGCAGAGCGCAGCATCCACCGCCAGTGTGGTTGACATTGTCCAGTCCCATGAGGATCCCACTGTGCTGTGGCCACCTGAGTGGGGGGCCGTGCAGTGTGGTCGTATGCCACCGGTGGAAAGGCAACACACCCATGCATCCCTAGGCTCCGACCCCATGACTGAGCACACCCGATTTCTGTGGGCCTCCATGGAGCAACAGGTGCTGCTCATAGCTGGGGTGCTTGCACTCTGAGCAGAGGCGCACCAGGCAGCCAAGCAGTGCGAGAGGGGCACCGCGCTGGTCCTGGAGGCCATACAGTACCAGCGGGAGGACACGACCCCATCCCTGGACCGCATAGCAAATGTGATTATGGTCGGCCATGCACCACCTGCCACAGACACCACAGAATGCAATGTCCACCACACAGCCCTGGCATCGAGCGACCCCCTCAGTGTTGATGCCGGGTTCTGCTGTGGGCATCCCAGGCATGCCTGGGGTGGGCCTGTTTGGCAGCCTGCAGACCCCTGCAAGGACCCAATCATGTTCCCTCAGTCTGATCCCTGGGGGGCAGTTGCAGACCCCCCCCATGGCTGTTGCGCAGCCTGTGGCTGCCAAGCAGCCGAGGAGTGGCTGCCCCCATGTCTGTGGTGACCTTGTGTCCACGCAGTGGACCTGATGTGCATGCCACCCTGTCCACTGTCTCCCTCTATCCTGCTCTCCTCTGGCACAAGTGCTGTTCCCCTACTTGCTCCTTGTTTTTATGGGCTCAGGTCTGCTCTGCTTATCTGGCAGTTGCTTCACACTTGTGCCATTGGTCGGGGGTTGAATATCACACTGTGCTGCATATTCATGGGTACACCCCCTACCCTTGTGCATGCATTCATTACTATTGCACATTGGCACACTGCTACTTAGGCTGCGCAGTGGCTCCTGCTGAATATTGATCTATGGCACATCTCCACAGTTGCACATGCTCAACTCTTTTGTGCCTTGTGCAACTGTTTTGAATATCCAGGCCCGAGTGTCCATGGAATGTGGCAAGTGAACTTTCAAACAACAGCCATATATTAATTTTTCCACTTATAAATTTATAAAACTAAGTTCAAATGTGTATTAAGTTTTCTAAAACAGTTATGCTCCTTGGTTAGGTGATTTAAGCAAGCAATAACACACGACGGGGTGTGGGTTACATGCTGATAAGAGCACACCTAGGGGTGTACTAAGGCATGAGGTGCTTGCACTGAGTGCCTTATGCCCCCTGGGCGTGCTCTTATCAGCACGTAACCCACACTTCAGAGTGTGTTATTGTTCTTATAAAATGGGTCTTCACGTTAAAGACTTTGGTTGATAAAAAATGTACATACCAGTAAGTGTAAATAAAAAACAAAAAGAAATATGAGTATATAATTTGAAAAAATAAGAAAAAATAATCCCTGTTACTGCTTTGGAATGTTTTTTTTTTCAATAGAAGTTATTAGAGAAGACTGGTGTTCCTCTGTGTTTCTAATGCTCCCCCCGCACATACGCACACACACAGAAACACTGCATAGCATGTTTTTTTTCCTTTAATATTTTTTATCTTGATGATGAGTTTTATTTAAATGCAGGCAGTTGGAGTTTTACTAGTATGCAGCCATGGGGGGGGGGCTCCATTATGGGAAGATGTGTACACACACACACACACTTTTTGTTTTTAATTTTACTTTTTGCTGTGTTAATTTACTGTTCAGTACATTGATTGCACCATGTTCAGTGCAATCGAGCGTGTCCCTCAGCAGTCGCCATACACATTGACTTCCTAGTTTGCTAATCGCACGGTTCTGGTATTGTAATTGTGTGTGTCTTCGCATGACTCAAAATGAAGAGTTTTAGGGGGGCTTACTTTTTTAATAGTCATTCAGGACCAGTACGGGTGTGGGGAGTTGTGGAGGAGCGGGTGGTAATATTTTCTTCGAAAGCTGCATCTTGCCCGCACAAGCTTCACGAGTACCAGAGGTGAGAGAGACATTTTTAAATGAGGGAAAATATATTTAAAATGTGTTACTGTGCTGTTGTTCTGTTTCTTTGCTGAAGTAACGGACGTTCAGGAGGAGGCAGACAGATCGGCAGCTTGGACACGGAGATGTTGTAGTGTGCTAGGCAGGTTGTATGCCACTTGTAAAACAGCTTGAAGCTCAGTTAGGTTATTGATTTATAGTTGTTGTTAGGTTGCCCAGGGAAGAATAGTGCTGGTTTGCATAAATATCAGCTGATAAGGACACGGCTAGTAGGTCCTTTCAGCCAATCAGTTTGAGGCATTTTGTTGACCCATTTCATAAGTGCTTTTAAACCACATAAAAAGTTACTTTAATTGAAGACTTTTCCTGCAGACCTCCAAAGTTATCAGAAGTCATGTTTCCTATTTTATGCTTTAAAAAAGAGAGATACACCACAATATTCTCACCTGACATTCTCATTCAGTGCAAAGACCCTGTGTCAGGCTGAAATGGGAATGGAGCACAAAATTCAAGTACAGAAAGGAAAGTTGAGTGCTGAACCATAGCATCTCACTCCCTCTTGTGTAGCCTGCAGCTTGCATCTGCAACAAACCCCAAAACAGAAGCAGAAATAAAACAGTAAGTACTAAACAGTACAGTATGCACTAGTAAACAGTCCAAAAAGTAATCAAAGTTCACATAATATAATTGTGACAAGCTGGCCTATTGTGTGTGGAAAGGCAACATGCTGTGTTTAAGGTTCACAGAACAAAATGCACTTTTATTGCTTCAAATATAAGTTGTTACTCCAGAAAATCATAATCAGTCAGTTCAACTTCCCCAGCCTGGTCAGGTAACATAAGGTTAACATAAAACAGTTCTTTCAGGCTGACTTGACAAAGGAATCTTTGCACCACCTATGTGGGCCAGCAGTTTGTTCAAGATACAGTCTTAAATGAAGCACAAACAGTTTCCTCTTTAGCCTTCTCTGCAGGCAGTTCTCAGCAGTACATCCCATTCACTGTTATTGGCCCAGCTGGCTAAACTAGTCCTTTACCTCAGGATCCTCTGCTCCAGGCATGGTATGGTTCCAGTAGCAGGCTTCAGCTGTTTTTCCCCAAAGACTCTCTCTCTATGACTTAAACATTCTCTTTGGTTTTCAGCTGTGGTTCCCCTCTCACAGAACAGCAGTTTCCAGCCTCTCACTCCCTCCCTTGCTGGATCCCTCTGCTTTTTAGCAGTCTCTCTCTAATTAGCCACACCTGTGGAGGCATCCCCCCCTTTGCCTGTTGCAGTCACTACATATCCTCAGTCTTAACCAAGGGGTTAATCCCTTGTTCCCTGGTATTGTGTTTACCCTGTCACATACCACCCCCCCTTTCTGCGAAGGCACAGCTGGTTGACCTCTGACCACTCCCCTCCCGGGACAGGAAGTCCGCATTTCCATTCTGGGTCCCGGCCCGGTGGTGCTCTGTGAAGGAAAATGGCTGGAGGGTCAAGTACCACCTGGTGATGCGGGGGTTGTCATCCTTCATCACTTGGAGCCACCGCAGAGGGGTATGGTCTGTAACCAGGATGAACTGCCGGACATGCAGGTAGTAGCGGAGGGTGTCCACAGCTGCTTGACTGCAAGACACTCATTTTCTATCACTGCATAGTTCTTCTCCCGGGGAAAGAGTTTTCGACTGAGGTAGAGAATAGGATGTTCCTCCCTCTCAAACTCCTGGGATAGCATAGCTCCTAGCCTAACTTCAGATGTGTCAGTTTGCAGGATAAAGGTCCTGTTGAAGTCAGGACTGCGTAACACTGGCTTTCTGCACAGTGCTGCCTTAAGTTGTGTGAAGGCCTGGTCACACTCCTCTGACCAGTGGACCCTGTTAGGAGCAGATTTCCAGGTGAGGTCTGTAAGTGGGTTGGCAAGGGTAGAGAAGTGCGGTATGAACCAATGGTAATACCCTGCCAACCCTAAGAAGGCCTTCACCTGGGTTTTTGTGGTGGGTGCCAGGTACTCGGCTATGGCTTGGACCTTACTGATAAGGGTCTCACCTGTCCATTGCCTATACAGTACCCTAAGTACTTTGTTTTGGCTTTGGCCAAAGCACACTTTTGCTGGATTGACCTTCAGCCCTGCTTCTCGGAGGGACTGTAGTATAGCTGCCACCTTGGATACATGGGATTCCTAATCAGTGCTGCGCATCACCATGTCATCCAGGTAAGCAGCTGCATACTGGGCATGGGGTCACAGCAAGTGATTCATGAGCCTTTGAAAGGTTGCAGGGGCCCCATGTAAGCCGAAAGGCATGGTACAGAACTGGTATAGCCCAAAGGGGGTAGCAAATGCTGTTTTTTCCCAAGACTCTGGGGTCAGAGGGATTTGCCAGTACCCTTTTGTCAGGTACAATGTCATGATGTACTTGGCTTCCCCTAGTCTATCCAACAGTTTGTCTACCTGAGATATGGGGTAGGCATCAAACTTCGAGATGGCATTGACCCTGCGAAAATCAATACAGAAGCAGGTAGCCCCACCTTCTTTTGGCACTAACACTATGGGGCTACTCCAGTCACTGCTGGGTTCCTCAATCACTCCCAACTCTAGCATGTCCTGTAACTCCTTCTTAACTGTGTCTTGGACAGCTTCTGGCAAGAGATACAGTCACTGCCACACTTTCTCCCCGGCTCTGTTTCTATATGGTGAGCTATCATATGGGTTGTCCCCGGGATGAAGGCGAAAACATCTAAAAACTGGCTTACCAACTCTCCTAGTTGCTATTTCTGCTTGTGAGACAGCTGCTCTCCCATTGGGACTTGTATCCTCAGATTGTCATCTGGCACTTGAGGTCCCAGATCGACTATGTCTGGTTCAGGGGAAATCAATAGGCTATCCCTCTGGTTCCAGAATTTCAGCAAATTGACATGGTAGATCTGGGTCTCTTTTCACCTCTCTGGCTGGCAAACTTCATAGTCAACTGGGCCCACGCTCCAGGTAACTTCATAAGGCCCCTTTCATTTGGCTAGAAGCTTATTCTGGCTGCTTGACAACAACACTAGTACCTGGTCCCCTGGTTTATATTCCCTCAACTGGGCTCCCTTGTTATAGTAGTACTCTTGTCATTGTTGAGCCTTCACCAGATTCTCTCGGGCAAATTTCCCCAACCAATCTAATCTTTCCCTCAATTGCAAGACATATTGCACCACATTTTCAGTCTTGGGGTCAGGTTTCTACCACATCTCCTTTACTACATCAAGAACACCTTGTGGGCAGCACCCATAGATGAGTTTAAAAGGAGCAAACCCTGTACATGCTTGAAGGACCTCCCGCATTGCGAACAGCAGTAAGGGAAGTAACTTATCCCAGTCCCTGACCTCAGTGGTTATGAACTTTTGAAGCTTGGTTTTAAGGGTTTGGTTGAATTGCTGAACGAGACCATCCGCCTGGGGATGGTAGAGTGAGGTCCTTATGAAGATGATTCCCAACAAAGTACAAACCTCCTGAGTCAGGCGGGACATGAAGTTAGTTCCCTGGTCCATCAACATTTTCTTCTGTATTCCCATGTGACTAAAGACCTTTAACAGCTCCCCGGCTACAATTCTGGCCGAAATGCTTCATAATGGGTTGGCCTCAGGGTATGGGGTAGCATAGTCCACAATTACCAGAATGTATTGGTACCCCCTGCACTCTTTTCCAGAGCTCCCACTATATCAACCCTGATCTGGTCAAAAGGTGCCTCATAACAGGTAAAGGTACTAAAGGGGCCCTGGGAATGTTCTTTGGAGCTACTAACTGGCACTTGGGACAAGATGCACAATAATCTTTAACATGTTGATATATGCCCGGCCAAAAGAATCAGGGTAACAGTCAGGCTAGTGTATTCTCCACCCCACAGTGTTCAGCCACCAGAATAGAGAGGGCAAGGCATAGTAATTCCCCCTGAAATACTCGAGGGACTAGCAGCTGATGCCAGGTATCCCCATTTGGATCTGTTTATTATCTTGATACAGGATACCTCCTTGTAACTCAAAATGAGGATAGTGTGCTGCCCGATTCTCATCTACCACCTCTCCTTCCCTGACAGCCAACTGGATGTATACCCAGCTGAGTATGCTGTCAGCCCTTTGTTCTTTGGCAATGTCTGGACAGTGCTTTAATACATCTTGCTCTGATAAGGATGGCCTTCCTGAACTTTAGTTAAGTGAGTCAGTGTTAGGGTCATGCTGTGGGTCTGGACCCACTTTTGCCTTTGCTTCACCTCCCTGCAGTGCATCTTCCCCTTTGGGACCCCTTTTCTTTGCTGCCCTGTGTTCTCACTTAGATTTGTGGGTTCTGGTCTGGGAGTTAAAAATCCCTGGGTCCAGGAAAGGAAAAACTTCCCCCAGCTGCAGGTGGCAGGCCTCCCTCCCTTCACGACCCTGAGAATGGGTAGTTACCAAAGATAAGTCTTCTTTCCATAAGTCATCAAGCCATTTCCAATATCTCCCCAGTAACACCGGATAGGGTAACCCTGGGGCAACCCCCACATTTATAGTCTCTGTTTGGCACCCCAGATTAAGTGTAACCATAGCACCAGGGTAAGCCTTTACATCCCCATGCACACATCGGATAGGGACGGGGTTCTGGTCCTGGGGGCATTGGGGGTTCACAAGGGCCACCCTGACTAGGGTTTGGCAGCTTCCTGAGTCCACCAGAGTCTCCATCTCTATCCCTTCTACCTCAACAGGAATCACAAAATCTTGGGATTCTGGGCCCCTACCCCCACTGTACAGTGAATACCCATCTGTAAACATGCGATCTATGAAGGTACAGTCCATGTGGGGGCAGTTCTTCTCAAAGTGGCCCCTCTGTCCACATGAGAAACATGCCCTATGTCTCAGCTTTGGGGTGAGCCTCCAGGTTTAGACAGTGGGCCCTCAGGAAATGTCTCCCTGGGCTGCTGGGTTGCCATCTTTCCCAGAGTCTGACCCTTATTTGGCCTATAACCCCCTCCCTACATGCCCATGCTTCCTTCACAGTTCTAGCCAATATTCCTTTAGTCTGGCTCCTGGGATGATTTCCCTCTTCCCAGGTGGCCTTGTAAGCTGGGTCATGGGGTGGGAGGAGAGTTCAGCATCCAACACTTGTTCTGAGATCTGCATGGCCTCTGCTAGTGTGGTGATCCTCTGTTTGTGGACCCAGCTCTGAATTCCCAGGGGCATAATGTTCAAAAATTGTTCCAAGATGATTAACTCAGCCACTTCAGGGCCACTGTGTCCTTTGGGTTTTAGCCAACACCAACACAGGTCCCGCAGTTGTCATCCCACTGCTGTAGGTCATGCATCTGTTGCAAATTTGAAGCTCCAGAACCTCCATTGGTAACTTTCTGCATTGATGCCTAGGTGGTCCAGGATTGCTGCTTTCACCGCTGTGTACTCCCCAGCTGTGGTACTGTCCATAGCTTGATAGGCTGCTTGGGCTTCCCCAGTCAGACAGGGGGCAAGGTGGATAGCCCACTAGGGTCTGGGCCATCCAGCAGCTTCTGCCACTCACTCAGACATTACCAGGGAGGCCTCAGGATCATCCTCAGACACCATTTTGGTCATCAGGGCATTCATCCTAAGAACCCCTGACCCCATGATAGCCAGACCAGCCTCACCAGTAGGATCTTTTTGCGGATGTTGCATGAGGGACTGCAAGAGCTCCTGTTGTTGTTGCCTCAGCTGTATAAGAAGCTGCTGTTGCACCTCCTGCTTCTACTGAGCCAGCTGGGTGAGAATCTGTTGTTGCTGGGCCTGTTGTGCTTTTTGTGTCCGCTGTTGCACCTCCTGCTGTTGCTGAGCCAGCTGGGTGAGAACTTGTTGTTGCTGAGCCTGTTGTGCTTGTTGCTGTTCCATGAGAAACTTCAGCAAATTTCTCCACATCCATCTTTCCAGAATGTAACTAGTCCTGCTCTTTCCAGCAGGGGTTCAAATTTCACTTATGACACCACATGTGATAAACTGGCCTATGGTATATGGAAATGCAACACTCTGTGTTTAAGGTTCACAGAACAAAATGCACTTTTATTGCTTCAAATGTAAATTGTTACTCCAGAAATCATAATCAGTCAGTTCAACTTCCCCAGCCTGGTCAGGTAACATAAAGGTTAACATAAAAACATTCTTTCAGGCTGACTTGACAAATGAATCTTTGCACCACCTATGTGGGCTAGCAGTTTGTTCAAGATACAAAATACAGTCTTACATGAAACACAGTTTCACCTTTAGTCTTCTCTGCAGGCAGTCCTCAGCAGTATATTCCTCTCACTGTTATTGGCCCAGCTGGCTAAACTAGTGCTTTACCTCAGGACCCTCTGCTCCAGGCATGGTGTGGTTCTCAATAGCAGGCTTGAGCTGTTTTTTTCCCCCAAAGACTCTCTCTGTGACTTAAACATTCTCTTTGGTTTTCAGCTCTGGTTCCTCTCTCACAGAGCAGCAGTTTACAGCCTCTCACTCCCTCCCTTGCTGGATCCCTCTGCCTTTTAGCAATATCTCTCTCTCTCTCTCTCTCTCTCTCTTAGCCACACCTATGGAGGCATCCCCCCCCTTTGTCTGTTGCAGTCTCTACATTTCCTCAGTCTCAACCAAGGGGTTAACCCCTTGTTCCCCAGTGTTGTGTTTACCCTGTCACAACAATGTAAATAGATTTAGTAAAAAAAATAAGTGAATAAGTTGATTAAAGACACAAAACCACTCTGAATCAAACAAGCCTCTCCTCAATTGACCACTGCATATATTAATAGAATTCAGCTCCACAGCATACTGAGAATCAGGAGACTTGCAAGGGAAAGCACCAGCACATCAGCTGTGTAAAACGTCTGAAGCAAAAAGAATGCATCTCTAACCAATGCCAAAGGCAAGGAATTGTTAACTAACCATCAGATACTTAAATCTTCTGAGGTCAAATGCAATCTAGAGAAGTACAAAAACTTTTTAGATGGCATCACACTGAGTTCCTTACGAGAATCAGAAAAGAACTGTTAGGCAGACACATCACTAAAGAGGAAAATATCAAGGCAATGATGTCCATGCCTTCAGGTCAAGCACCTGACTCAGATGGATTTACCAATGAGTTCTTAAGAGCGTGGCTCCAATCCTCAAAAGAGTAATGATACATGCTCACAACTCTGACCTCCTGCCTGCCTTTATAAGAGAGGCCATTATTATTACAGTCTTGTCAAAAAAAGATAAAGATTTCTTTAAATGTGAGAAATACAGACCAATTTCTCTCATCAATGTAGACAGCAAAATATTGGTCAAAATTCTTGCCACTAGATTTAATAGAATTATCAAATTTATTAGTGACTTAGATCAAGTAGGCTTTGCTTGGGGCATCACAGTTCAGATCTGAAGCATATTCTGCACATAACTCACATGTCTAATAGGATGGATAACAGTCCATTTCTTTTTACCCTAGATGCCAACAAAGCCTTCAGTTGGGTTGAACAGGGATACTTATCCAACATACTTAGTTTCTATCATTTTGGCCCCCACCTTAGTAGATGGATTAACATGTTATATACAAACATCACAGCCAAAGTTAAAGCACACAGAGTAACATCTAGCTCCTTTAAACTTTTTAGAGGTATGTGTCAGGGTACCTTTACTTTCATACCAGATGAAAACAGTGTTTCCATAATAGCGCTGACAGAATCACACTTCCACATTAGTGTGTGCCTAAATAGCTACAGGGATAGCATAGTGCAAGGCAGTAACCACTACCCCTGTAGCTGTCTAGGCACACTGTGGAGGAGATGAGAAGTATCTGGCAGTGTGGTGCCCTGACAAGCTGCTCCTGTGGTTAAACTTTTGGGGGGCCCTTCACCCAATGTAAGCCCCCCAAAGTGTCTCCCCATCAACGAGTTCCACCCCCTTCCCCCACCATGGAGTTGGTTATAAAAATATTGAGGGGTGTGGGGGCCAAGTCCCCCACATCGAGGGATGCAGGGTCAGAGCCCCCTTAAAAACACTCATTACCCTTTTTTCAACTAGCCATGGTAGCAGTCAGTCTGTTTGTGGACCACTACAATTGGCATCATTTTTGTGGTCTCTATTTTCATTGGGTTCTGTTGATAATAGCATGATTTTGCGGTTACACTTTTGGGCCGCGCTGTTGTTATGTGCACAGTCCTGATCTAGTGCACCTTTACTTATTTTTTTGATAATAGCAAACTTTTTTGAGGTAATTTGGGAGATAAGCTCAAAAGCTCAAAGAAGGAACAATGACATATTTAGAAGACAAAAGACATGCACAAGTGGTTGGTGCTGCCCACCCCATCAACATTTGGGGGTAGGGCCTCACAGTGGTCCTTAAAACAGTCTGCATACAATATAAATCAAGATCTCCAAATAGCTTCACACCTTAGCATAGTTGAAGGATGAATGGTTGACCCTTGTTTATGGTAGGTCCATATACTTTAGACATTCATCAGGAGAGCCTTGAGCATCCCCCACCTTTTTGGGTACAGGTTCGGGGTGTGTGTCAGATGTGACATATGATCTTCTGTATATGTAAAGCCTCTAGGATAGAGTTGTGCCACTCCTGGTGGGTGGGAATAGTGTCATCCATCCAGTGCTTTAGGATCAATTTTTTGACCATGGCCGAGATTAGAAATGTGGTGTTTTCTGACCCCCGTGACGTCTTCCAGGTTGAGTCCTAGTAGGCAGATTTGAAGGGTGAAGGCACCTTTCAGCCCCAGCATGGGGTCCAGGTGTGACTTCACCTCTTCCCAAAGGGGTTTTGCCTTAGGGCAGTGCCACAGGATATGCTTGAGGAATCCCTAGTCTTGTTTACAGTGAGAGCAGAGGTTTGTACTTTTTCACATCTTGAATAGTTTGGTGTGTAGTATAGATTGTGATTGAATTTGAATTGCATGAGTTTGTTGGGCATCAAATGATAGCAGTTTGTACATACACCTCCATAGGGCAATCATGGTGGCTGGAGTCCCAAGTTCTTGGAATTTACCTAATCAGTAATTACAGTGGGCATTGATAGAGGCTGTGGTCAAGGATAGGAGGCATTTGTAGAGGAGGGATACAGTGTGTCTGTGACTTGCTAATGTGCACAGCTTATCCCATTTGCTGAAGGTCCCCATTTCCCATGATTTGGGGCTGAGGACTGAGGCAAGCATGTGTTTCAGCTGCTGGAAGAGGAAGGCCAAGATTAGGGCAGGGGGCTGATCGTTGTTAAAATTTGTGGTGTGAGATCAGTGAGTTGGCATCCAGGAAGGAGTTGAGTTTCTGGAGCTCTATGGTACTCCAATAATAGGTTGGGACCAGTTTGTTCTGTATTCTGATGACTGGATTCCCTGCCAGATGTTGCGCTGAGTCAGTTTGGGGTCAGGTGCTCAATAGGTGGTGGAGCTCTTTGCTGACAAGTACTGACATGCCTATGGGGGGTGTTTTTAGGGCTATAGGGAGGATTTTGTGTGGAGTGCTAGTTAGGGTTTGTATTTGGATTCCAGTTGCCTGGAAGAGGTTTAGTTCCATTAGTTTCCATTGTGGGATGTAGTCTGCCTGTTCAGTGAGGTCTATATGTGTCCTCCATCATAGGAACTAGGCAGCATGTGCCGCTAGGTAGTATAACCAGAAGTCTTGGGGCTGGAGTCTGCCCACTCTTCAAGGTGACTTGTCATTCCAGAGAAAAGAAGACAATATGGATTTCAGTTCTATAAACCAGGAGATTGGGAGGAGACATTCTGACATGCTGATGGGGTATAGCAACCTGTGTAGGATGTTCATTTTTATAACATTTATGTGTGCCCAGAGAGTCAAGGGGAGCATGGACCACTGGGCCAGGTCCTGCTTGATTCTGGCCCAGAGGGCATCCAGGTTTTTCCTTTGCTATAATCTGCCATTTTGTTAGATTATGATGCCAAGGTATTTGATGGAGGTTGTGCACCACGATCCTCCCCATTGCAGCATATGTGGTTGGAAAGTGTGATGGTTAAGTGGCATGGTGCATGTCTTGGAAAGATTTAGTTTGTACCCAGTTACACGCCCAAATTCTTGTAGGATAGTAAGGGTGGTCGGATTGAGTGAGCCGGGTCCTCTAAGTGTAGAAGTACATCATCTGCATAAGTGGAGACTTTATATCAGTGATCCCCACCTTGACACCCTTGATGGTGTCCTCCACTAATAACTGTCTCGTTAGAGGTTCTATGTACAGATTAAATAAATAGGAAGATAGGGGACAGCCTTGCCTAGTGCCTGTTTATAATTGGAATGGTGGAGAGAGTATTCCATTGGAGAGTACCCTGGAAGTGGTGAGTGAGTAGAGAAGTTTGATCCAGTCTATATAGGTTTGCAGAAGCCCAAATTCTCTCAGGGTTTCCAATAGGAACACCCAGGAAACTCTGCCAAAGGCCTTGTCTGTGTCAATGGATAGCAGTACTGCTGGGGTTGTTGAGACCCTGGATGCTGCCAGGATATGGCCATCTTCCCTAAATGGTCAGATGCCAGTCTGCCCTGTATAAACCCCACCTGTTGGGGGCCTATTAGACTACATATTACCACACTTAGCCATGTCACTAGTATTTTTGCAAGAATGTTTAGGTCTGTATTGAGGAGGGATATGGGTCTGTAGCTGGCCATATTGACTAGATCCTTATATGGTTTTGGGATAAGGGTTAATAGGGCTTCTTGTAGGCCTTGGTCAAAGTTAGCCCTCTCTTTGGCCTCATTAAAGAGGTGCACTAAGTGGCCAGTTATTTCCAGCCGTATCAATTTGTAAAAGTTGGTTGAGAAGCCCTCTGGACCCAGGGCTTTGTCTATTTTCAAGGATGAAATTGCTCTGTCACCCTCCTACTCTGAAATAAGAACACACAGTTGTTCAAGGGAAGTTTGTGCCACTTTGGGTAACTGTGTTTTTTCGAGGAACTGGAGTATATCCCTAATGGGGGCCTGTTCCTCCATTGCTTAGAGTTTGGCAAAGAATTCCCCAAAGGCCACTGTGATTTCTTTAGGGTGGGAGTGGGTGTGTCCTATTTTGGACCTGATCGAGGTGACCACTCTGTGTGCCTCCTGTTGTTTGAGTCCAAGTACCAGGAGTTTCCCAGCCTTTTCCCCCCTGATCTACATAGTGAGTTTTTGCTCTGAAAATGGTGAGCTCTGCTTGTTCCCTGAGGAGCTCTCTGTATTTTGCTCTGGCTGCATTGAGTTGCAAGCCTGCGACAGAGCTGGGTTTGCCAGTTGCTTTCCTTTCAAGATCTCTTATGGTATGTAGCAGCTGTGTACATTCTGCCTCCTCTTTTTTTTTCTTGGTGGACACCAGCTTGATAAGCTTGCCTCTGAGGGTGCATTTAAATGCACCCCAGAGAAGTGCTTGAGACTGTACTGAGTTGGTGTTTGTTTCAAAGAAGTGTTTAATGCAGTCTTTTATTCTGGTCAGAGATTGCAGGTCTTTTAATAGGTTGTTGTTTAGCCTCCAGATTTTATCTCTGTTAGACTGACCAATGGATAAGATGGTAAGGGAAACTGGTGCACGATCCGATATTACTTTGGGGTTGATTTCATAGGTGGTGGTAGTTTTTAATATTGGTTGGTTTACCAGGAAGAAGTCTAGCCTAGAGAAGGTGTCATGTGATACTGACCTGAATGTCTATTCCATGGAGTTGGGGTGGTGTGTTCACCACACATCCACCAGCCCCATGGAGTCTTGGAGCTCTATGAATGCCCTCTCAGTGGGCTATAGTTCAATTTTTCTAGGTCTGGACCAATCTAGAGAGTTGTCCTGGACCAAATTCCAGCCTCCTGCCATTATGATCAAGTTGGTTTGCATTGTGGGCAAGAAGGACATTAGACTGGTGAAGTAGCTTGTTTCTTCTTTATTTGGGCCATTTGCAGTCACTAGTATGACATCATGTCTGTGCAGGGTCCATCTGACCACCACATATCTTCTGAGCAGATCTAGGTGCTGTTCTAAGGGCTGAAAGGGAATATTTCTATGTAACAGGATGGCAACTTCCACTCTTGTATTGCTATCCCCAGCTGCGAATACCTGGCCACCCACTCCTGCCTCCACAACCAAGCCTATTGTGAAGGTGTGTGAGTTTCTTCTAGGATGGATATCTGGGTCTTCAGGGACTTCAGGTGCCTTAGAATTTGGTATCTCTTCTCTTTTATTTGAGCCCCTTTAACATTCCACGTGGTGCAATTGTATGAACTGGCCATCATTTCTGTTTAATTGCAGCTGTGTGAATAGTTAGGTTGGGACCCTCATTTGGGGTAGACTATGGAGAACATGGTGGTATAGAAAGGGATCTAGAAGCATGGGTGTTTGGCCTGTGTCCAAAATGGCAGGGGTGAGTTTAGTAAATATGTACAGACAGATACATTGTGAATTATTCAATTTAAGAGTTACACTGAGTGCATGCCAGACATACTGTAAGCTACATCTAAAGGAAAACATAGAGTACAAAAACTAACATCTTTAACTGCTAAAAACAATGGGTGAGACAGTGAGCGTGTGTGTGTGTGGGGGTGCTTATTGACTCCTGCGTCATGGTCTCAAAGGTACTGGGTGTGCCACAGGTTCAGGTAAACCCCTAACACAATCGGTCCGTGTATGGCTCCCATGATTGCAGTGATCCTCTGACCATGATCAATGAGCTTGTATAGAGTTGTGTTACATAGAAACTGTTTCAACTGTAGCATCATCCCACCCCCCAGTTTCCAGGCCTACTACAGCATGGAGTCCCTCTCTGCCCAAGACTGGACCCAAAGCTCATTTAGCATCCCCCCCAACCCCTGAATTGCAGTCAACCCCATTCATCTCCACTCCTCTCATCCATCTGGTACAGGGTTCTAGGATGTGGATTAAGCAGAGCTAGGTGTGACTTGACTGAGGCTTTGTTTCCCGGTATGTGGGGTTCCCCTTAGAAGACACCCTTTTGCATGTTTTTTGTAGTTTCCTTTAGAGTCTTCAGCTCCTAAGGTTGGCAGAGTGTATATGCCTACCTCTTTTAAGCTTGTGTAGGTGGCTAGCAGAGGTGGGGGAAACCTGATTATATGGTCGAGCTGGTAGAAGGGATTGCTCTGCACCTCAGGGATGTTTAAGAGAAGTGGAGGATTACTGGGATCCACGTTTGTCAGCAATGCATTCCCCAGAACAATTTTCGACTTCCCAGTAATGTTGCTCGGATAGTATCCTATGAATTAGGATACCACCAGATACTTGACGTTTGTCAAGATAGTGGATCCGATTGGATAGTAGCACTATTTGACTGTGGATCCAACCATTCTGGATCTAGAGCGGATCACCTGGATCCATAGTTGGATCCCTGAATCTGATGCTGGATCTGACATTGGATCCCTGGATCTTACGCTGGATCCGACTGCGGATCCCTAGATCTGACTGTGGATCCCTGGATCCGACCTTGGATAATGTGGGATCTGACCTCTGACTTAGGTCGGATTCCAGATCAGATATTGCCACTATCTGATGGATCACAATCGGATCCACAAAGGCACTATCCAAACATCATTACTTCCCACATGTCTGTTTGCTTAAATGGGGCTCCTAGAAAAAGGGCATACAGTTATGCTGTGCTTTCCCAGTTTTGTTTCATTCTGTACCTCTGTCTGTTTTGGCTGAGCGATTGTCATGGGACACAGGTGGTGACATGTGCCAGCCAATTGTTGGGGATGAGATTCCCCTTGTTCTTTGCACCTGAAAGAGGTCCCATTCTTGTAGTTCTGTGGTCTGTCCTTTTTTATATTATTTCCTAACATGTCCACTTATGCCATTCATTCCCCTATTCCCCCACCTTAAATTCTATTATCCACGGACCAGCACCCCTGACTGTACCCCCACCTAGTGGACAGCAGCACATATGTAGGTATATGTACTAATCTTAGGGCATAGATACTTATCGTATAAGCATAAGTGTCAGGCTTTGAGTTCTACTGTACTTTTGCAATGCATAATATGCTTCACTATATTCTCACAAAATATTGTACCACAGATGTCTTCCATTATATTTTTATTGTATAATTATTAGTTAGGCAACAGTGCCATCTTTAGAGCTTGTGCAAACTGTAACAGGAAGTGCCCTTGTAAGAATAGAGACCCCATTGATCATCTTATCTTCTGCCAAGCTAAGCAACTTTCTCATGCTAGTTAGGACAGTTAGTCTGGCCACCTGTTTTTGGCCGATTATATGTATTTTATGTATCTTCTTTAGCTGTAACCATAGCAATTATCAGAGTATAAGGCACTTTGCAGCATGTATTTTCTCTGAGAAGAGATGAGACTAGACTGCAATCTAATTAGGTAAGGAAACTGGATGCATTCTCCCGGTGATAATAACAGTTAGTTGTAAGCCTGCATTATTCTTATTTGCCAATAATAAATTACATTTATTATCTGGACACCACTTGTCTGTTATCTCTTCCTTTGTGCAGTTCCAACAAGAACCTGAGAAAGATAATTTTATTACCCTGTTACATTTGGTGACTGTGTGCAGGTTGGAATGTACAAAGTGAGGATTTCATTCAATTAACTTTGAATGTTGAGTAATGTAGTGCATTTTTCACCTACGTGGACCTACTTGTGCTTACAGTGGTTGTTCTGTGATGGACACACTCTGTCTTGGTCTCCAGCATGGCACTTCCACACCAGACCCTGATACACTCCCTCTGCGAGTGGCAGCATACTGCCTTGGCACCACCGTTTGCCCACAGGGGACTGGAAAGCCATTGGGTGACGGCACCAAGGATTTTATCCAGTTTTCCAACTGCTTCTTTGTTTGTTGACCCCTTGTTTGTCATGCCTGAACTTTGCACTGAACTGAGACTGGACGCCTCAAACTACCTCACATCCCATGGAGGATGGGCAGATTTCATGCTGGACGAGAAGTCTGCTGAAAACCCATTGCTGCTAATTTCAGAGCACTACCTCGAGTCCAAACTAAAAGCCAAGAAATACAACCTTTAAGGTCTCTTGGTTGTGGCTTTACTTACTGTTGTTGAGAGTCTCATGATGAAGTGTGCCTCCCTTGAACTGAAAAATGCATCTAAAAAAAAAGATAGGCTTGTGGGCATTGGAGTCACAGAAAAGGGAATAGAAACTAGCAGAGGAGACACAGTCACTCCGCGATGCCAATAACAGACTGCTGCATTGTACTGCTAAAGACTCTGAGCAAGAAATTCATATGTTGAGAGATGATTGTGAAAGGTTGAAATGTGATAACAAACAATAAGCATATTTGAACAATATTTTGAATGATACGAATAAAGGTTTGCGAGAGAATAATGCTGAGTTGAAAGAGGAGAATGAGAGTTAATCGTGAGCTAGATAAGGAATTTAGGGAGAACGTCGAATTGGGTGCCGTGTACAGAGTATTGCAGCATGAGGTTGAGAAGGGTATTTATCAGGGCACTGCAAGAGTTTGTCACAAATGGTGTAGAGCAAAGATGGTGAAAATGCACCATCAGCGAGAGGTTCTCGCTCGCCATATTAAAGCTATGAATGGGTTTCAATTTTCGACCATTGACATTGCATCATCCGGTGATGATGACTATGACTCTGATGATGAGGCTTGCCACGTCACTGCCAAGTCCACACTCCATAGGACTATCATATTTTCTAGCCATTCACAAGATGGCGCCTACGTGTTTACACCCTCTACATTGCCACGTCTTCACAAACATGGCCGAAGCAAAGTCATTCACCAAGATGGGGGCCCCCTTGATATGGGAGGCTGGCCTATACTTCGTGGTGTGCCACCACTTGCCCCCCATCACTAGGGAGGACAATGCGGAAGTGCGCTGCTTAATCCACGAGGCCCTCACCAATATGATTGCACCAGATGAATGAAGAAGAACCATCCAGGAGAAAACTGACAGAATGTTTAAGGACACTGTCAATCAGGACCATGCATTCAAAGCAGTCGCTGATGCAGCAGTGGAAGCTGCCCTCCGTGGTGCTATGCAATGTATTGATGCAAACGTAGTTCCTCGTGCATCCAACCCCTTGCAAATTGCTCATTCTGTCCAACAAATTGTTCAAAGCATTTCACAGATGGCTCCAACTGACAACCTCAGTTGCCATTTGGAGAAGATGCACTCCCTTTGTGAGAAGCTTTCTCTCCAACCCAAGTACCAGGTTCAAGTCTTGAGACACACAATCAAACCTACCCTCTGGGACAAACTCCCAGAAGCTGTCCGCAACTGCAAGATGCTTTCCTACAACAATATCACTCAGGCACTCCTTGCTCCCAATGCCCCAGGTATTGTTAGAGCCCGCTTGGCTGACAAGATTAAACAAAATGCAAAGGAAAGCCCTGCGGCTTACCACCAGTGGTTGTGGATCACCTACGAGGCCAGCAAAGGCCTAGCTGGCGAGATCGCACACAAAGACCAAGTTGAGTACAAGGATTTGTACATTCGGAACATGACTTTGGGCCTTCAGGAAAGGGCTGAACTCAACATTTACCCAGAGACCAACACCTTTGAGGAAATCCTTACCAAGATGGAGCATGCCTTTCAGGGATACCTCCACAACCTTGCTTCCGATAAAAACAACAAAGCTGCTGCTGCCATTCAAACCCCGGCAGCCCAGGCGCCTGCAGCCCAAGTCGCTGCAGTGGAGCCTACCTCTGACCCACCTACCCACTATACTGTGGAAGGTAACAACCAGAAGTCGGACACTCCTTCTGACGACAAGCAGTCAAGCAAGGGGAGGGAGAACCGGAACTATAAGAATAATAAAAACAGAGATCAGAGCAATTGGAAAAACCCCAATGCCCAATCTGATAACAAGTACCCATAATGGTCCCAGTTATCGGACCCTCAAAGATGAGAATGAGACCCTCCACATACTGTTGGAGGAGGTCCGTGCTGAGAGATAGGCGAAGCCTATGCATACCATAGCAGCCCTCGCCCCAGCTGCCAGACATGGAAATCCATTTCTGCCTTCGGCTACCGAGCAATCGAACAGCCGAGGAAAGAATCCTTTTGTAGCATCGACTACTGGCCGGGTCTATGCAATGACCAAGGAGGAAGCAACTGAACAGGCCGCTGTCACACCTGTGATGTCACAGGTACAACATCTGTACCCTGGGCAAGATATACAGGAGGCCCAGAAAGACCCTGCAGGCCTCAGATTTCAGGAACAGGATGATGACGATGATTCTGAAAATGCAGCTTGACAATTACAGGCCCCAGTCCGGACTGTGAGCGACCTTCGTGTTGACACAAATGGACAGCCTTGTGTAAAGGCCATGGTCAGAGGCAACCAACTAAACATGCTTCTGGATACAGGAGCAGCAATGTCTGTTCTCCATTATGAGAACCCAGCCACGTCTGACTAGTCTACCATCTGGAAGACCAGTGCACGGGGTGTAGATGGTAGTCAGCTACACACTTACTGATCTGTGTCCTTGCCTGTGGTGGTAGGCCACCTCAGCACTATTTGTCTTTGACCTCATGATATTACCTCATCATCCCAGCATACTGGGAATTGATTTCCTTGCACTGCACGGCTGTGTACTGGACCTAGCCAACTGGCTACTCCTACAGATCAAAGGACAATGTTATGCTGTCACTATCTCAGACTCACACGTGTTGGCCGCCATCTCCCACAACAACAAGGAGTAATACGTCATGGCATTGTTCAAAAGTCATGACTTGTTTTCTGAACTTGCACCCTTGCTGCAAAAACACCTTAATGTGTTTGCTACCAACAAGCATGATTGTGGTAGGATGCACACCACCACTTAGATTCCAGGACCTAACCCTCTGAGGCAGAAACAGTAGGGTCTGTTCACAAAAAGAGGTTACCAGGGCACCCATCACTTTGATTGAATTGTATTACAAAAAAAGATTTCCCTAATGCAAGTGCTGCTTTTTAAGGGTAGTTAGTAGTAGAGATAGGTAACATAATGTTTTTTTGTAATTGCATCCCTAACATTCTGTATGTATTTTTTTTAATTTAAACTAATTTACTGCTGATTTTCTTGCCTCAAAATGTGACATTAAAACCAACATGTTTGTTGTTTGTTGCTGTGAACTCATTTTACTTCACAGTATTCAAACTAAAGTACTGTGTTGCTCAAAACATCTTGTTTTAAGATATCTACACTGTCCTGGCCCTTTACTTTATTCCCGTTGGCTGCAGAGATGCTCAATAGTTTCCGTGATGGGTGTAATGTGTAGTGTCTTCCTTTGTTACACCCATCACAGTGAACCCCACACCAACTTCCAGTCAATTGTTTAAAATTTGTGCACTTTTCATTGCTCCCTGGATCTCTCAGCTTCTGAGAAAAAACATTGATTTGTCCATGACCCATAGCACAATGACGCTATGTGGCCATTTGATGCCCCACCTGACACGGTGTCCTAGATTTGCCTATGTTTGCACATCAACAATGGGGAGTCAGTCTGGTAGCCCAGCGTAATACTTGTCTCGTGTCTGTGCGGGAAAAGCAGTTCGAGTTGGTGGCAGTATAAAGGTCATGTTTGTGACTGGATCGTCCTTTTTTCCTTCACATCTAGTGAGAGTTAAAGAGTGGTGTGTTTGCCACTCCTCAGTGTTACAACCATCATGAGGTGAGTGACTAGTTACAACCATCATGGGGGACAAGTGACAATTAGCGAACTGGGCAACTGAGATCAGTCCTATAGGATTGATTGTTCACTGGTGACATTAGTATGCAAGTTCTCAGATTTTGGAGATGGGGGCTTTTCATTTCACTGACTGAACTTGCTGGAATTAGCGAAACACAACAAAACCTGTGGTGTGTCTGATCACCCATCACGTTCTCTCATGAGTCTCTTTAGTGAGGTTAGAAATGAAGTCAGTTAGTATACATTTTAAAAGGACTATGTCCATGTATTGTCAAGTATGTAAGCTCTGTGGTTTGGTCCCGGCCCATTTACATGCATTTTTGTTTGAACATGTTCCCCTTGAGAAAGATTAGTAGTGGAGATCTCCTTTGGACAGTTTTAACTCGGAGGCATAGGTTGCAGGGCAGCAACAATATTAAATGCTTGTTCAATCATCCTGGTGTTTTGTTCTGGATGTCAGAGCTCTAGTGCAATAAATTTCATTGTGATGCTAACTGTGTGAGCTCCAGCGCAGCAACACTGCACAGCCTAGAAGGTAGAAGCTGTGAATGAGCTTGGTACATCTAACAGACAGACCTGGGTCTGATTCCTTCAACCTCTACTTGCATGATGTATGACTCTGAGCAAATCCCTAAATCCCTAAACCTCCCCTTTGCTCCCTGGTCATCCCTGAAAATAGGCACCTATGCCTAGTGGGCCTTACCTGGTTACCATAGAATAAAATAATTTTTAAATGTGTTATTAATTTAGTTGATGTTCTATTTTACCAGGGTATGTTTGTGTTTTTTTGCTGCTAAATATTTTGATGTACCTTCTGTGTCCTGTTGTATTATTTTTATTTCAGTATTGTTTACAATCTCCTTACCAGGACCTCCTTGCAACTGAGCTGTGTAGGTGGTGAAGTCATTTTACTCGTGGTCTGGTGCAAGGGTTCATAAGATGACAGGCTAGGTCTCATTGTTTTGTCATTACAAGTACGTGTGAGGGGCAGTGAATGAAATAAAATTTTGGGCATTCTTTGTAATTGCTGTCCACACATTTTGTACAGGGGAGGGGTTGGGGCTTAATGTACTGTGAACTGTGAATGCTTTGTTTTTTTTATTTTTAATGTTGGAATAAATGTTATATAGTAATAATGTATACAGAAAAAGTGAAAATGTGTTTTGACCCTGCCTGAGTGAGCATTCATATTTGGCCTTCCTGAGCACCACGTGGCTTCCCTGCTGATGGGTGGTGGTTAGGGGGAGTACCCTTGGTGTCTTTGACGCTGGTCTTATTATGGCCAAATACGAATGCTCACACAACCTCAATGCTTCTGATTGTCTGAATCATTGTGTCTGGATAGAATAAGAGAAGTGGTGTAGTTATGCTGTGGTTATTATGCTGTCCTGGGAGCATGTCCCAGCCAGTCTTTTGACTCAGCCTGTGTGAGCATTCATATTCAGCCTTCATGAGCAGCATGCGGCTTCTCTGCTGATGTTTTGTGGTTGGGGAGGTACTGTTGGTGCCTTTGACGCTGGGGGGGGGTACTTAACAGACTGTTAATCTAACTCTTGAGAGTGCCTTATTGCATTTATAAAAATTTATGCCATGGTGATCAGGCTGTACATGACAGTATAACAGGGATTATTGTAAGGCTTTTGAACTCCTAACAGCCAATCAGATTGCAGCATTTCTAAAAGCCTTTTTATAATATCCCATCTTTTGTTCCATCAAATTGTCCTGAGTGTTCCATGCCTCTCCCTTGATTGAAGGATCATGTGGAGTGTGCATGCTGACTCTTTTGTACCATCAAATGGCCTTGAGTGCTCTGTTCCTCTCCTGTTGAATGGTCTTGAGTGTTCCGTGCCATGCAGAATAGTTTAAAGTAGTGTAATTATAATAAACATGTTGTTTTTTAATGTAATGTCATGTTTAAAAAGCCTTCAGTCTACATAAGTAAACCTTTTTACTCATTATCAGTTGTGTGGTGCCTTTTATTACACTTGCAGTGATGTGTGGTGTGTCTTGTTACACTCACCACAGTGTGTGCTGTGTATTGTTACACTCATCACGGTGTGTCTTGTTACAATCATCACACTAGACCCCATTTTTCTTGGGAACCTTAAACTTTTTTACATTAAAACATTGTGATTTTTTTCACATGTGGGTCATAGTATCTTAACCTGTATTACACCGTTCATCTATAGTCACCCTTTATTACACTTGCAGTGATGTGTGGGGTGTCTTGTTACACTCACCACAGTGTGTGGTGTATATTGTTACACTCATCACAGTGTGTCTTGTTACAATCATCACACTAGACCCCATTTTTCTTGGGAACCTTAACATTGTTTATCTTAAAACATTGTGATTTTTTCATATATAGGTCATTGTATCTTAACCTGTATTACACAGTCCATCTATGGTCAATTTGAAAATTTCACTCCCATGTCACACTTTGGTAACCCCTTTTCATGAACAGACCCAGTACCAATTCCCTGCTGAAGCCTTGCCATCACTGAGGGAGACCATCCAATCACTGCTACAACAAGGAGTGATTAGGACTTGTGTCTCCACTGTCAGTTGGCCTATTTGGCTGGTGAAAAAGCCAAATGGAGTTTGGAGATTTACAATTGATTGCAGGAAACTTAATCAAGTTACCTCCAGCTGTGTCCCAACAGTAGCATCAGTCCCTGATGTGCTCAAGTTGCTGACCTCTGACAAAAAATGGTTCTCATCTTTTGACATCTCTAATTGGTTTTGGCCACTCCCATTAGCACAGGTAAGTCAATACAAATTTGCCTTCACCTTTGATGGACGAAAGTACACAAGGACCTGTCTTCCCCAGGGCTTCCATAATAGCCTTCCCCTCTTCCATCTCCACATGATGGATACCCTGCAGGGATTCTCCACATTTTAGTGTCTCCTGCAGTATGTGGATGACGTGCTTCTGGCAATCACCACAAAAGAAGAACATTTGTCCCTCTTAGATGAATTATTGTGTCTCCTTAAGAGAGCAGGCTTTAAATGCAACCCCTCTAAAGCACAATTGTGTGAAAAGAGGTAATTTTCCTTGGCCTATGCAGCACAGACCAAGTTAGAAGCCAGCTGTCAAAAAGACCCAGGGCTTGCAAGATCTGCCGCTTCCTACGAGCGTGGCAACACTCAGATGCTTCCTAGTAAACTATTCTAGGGATTTTATCCCTGACTTTGCCTTGAAGGCTGCTCCCTTGTATGAACTTCTGAAAAAGGACATCCCATGGACATGGAGCCCTACTCACACTGAAGCTGTGACATAGCTTAAGCAGGCCTTGGCCTCAGTCCCAGCACTGATTAACCCCAACCCAAGCTTTCCCTTCCATTTGGAAACTGCCACTTCTGATGTGGCCAAGTCCACAGTGCTGGTACAAAGGTACAATGGGTACCACAGGCCCATTGCCTGTGCATCTCAGATGTTATCCCTAGTAGAGAGAAAATATAGCCTCTACAAAAGAACACTTTTGGCAACCTTCTGAGCTGTCAAACATTTTCTGTACATCATTAGGTATCCTCCCATTGTTTTGCTTACCTGTCACCCCCAACTAATTTTTTGCTTTCAAACAAAGTAAAAGATGGGTCAGTCTCCACTATCAGACTCACCCACTGGTCTTTGCTTTTGCAGGACAGGAACATTAAAGTGCTGCCTGCTAAAATTCCTTACATCTTGGCTCATGGCCTACTCTACACGGGTACACCCCATGACTCTGCACTCCAATCTCCTGACTTACCTGAGCCGGGACCATTCTTACTGACTGCACCAGATGTTTTGGAAGATACCAGCAGGTACTGTACTTTTACAGACAGCTCCACCTCCTATGTGGGTGAAGAACAGGTGGTAGGATTTGGAGTGCTCATCTTAGACAAAGAAGGTGATTTCAGGTGCATTTCCAGGAAATGCACTATCTCCTCACAGTATGCTGAATTGGCAGCTGTGGCCTGTGCTTTGGAGGTCATGTCCCATGGTGACAAGGATACCATCATCTTTGCAGACTCCAACTGGGTCTGCTCATCCCTTACTGAGTTTTTACCATTTTGGAGAGAAACAATTTTATATCCTCTGATGGCACACCTGCCAAATATAGAGATCTGTTTAAGTAGGTATACCAATGGCGCAGTGACGCAAATACCACGAAGACCATCACAGTGACATTTTTGGCAGTTTGTTGTTATGGTCTCCAGGTATTCAGACACTGCTGTCACCAGTTGTTTGCCCCCCTCTCTGAACTAACTCCAACTGGAGTTAGAAATCTTTAGTGTGGGGGGTGCGGGGGCAGAGCTCTCCACTTGGGGGGCGTGGGGAAAAGTCCCCCCACAGAAAACATGTGTTCCACCAGTGATGGCACAACACCAAATGGTGAAGTTGTGCAGTTGCTGTGCCAACAGTTGACAAATTTCTTGTCGCTGTGGCATAGTGGAACCATTTGTGTATATACACACCCTGACTCAGCAGTTTACTCACAAACTGTACATTCAGAAAGTTATGGCTTGAGGAAAATCTGACTCTTACCATGAATTCAATGATCAAGCGGACTCACTTGCCAAAGCAGATGCTTGGGGGAGGGAAACATGGTCAATGACTCACCCAATAGCTGTAGCAGTTACAGTTGCTGCTAACACTAGGCAGAAACCAGTACCAGAATCTCCACTGGACCTTTATGCTGCACAGAAATCAGACCCAGAATTAAAAGATGTGCTCAAATTCCTAGACAAAGGAACTGAACAACCACTACCTGTTGGTAGTCCATACAAAAGACACACGGACAACATACACTTGTCTAGTGATCAGAAGCTCATCTGGTTTTGAAAACAGGATACAGGTGACAAATTGTAGGTTGCACCACAATCTCCACAAATAAAATTCACCTATATGGTTCATGACCCTCCCACTGGTGGACACCAGGGCACAGAACATATGCTCTAGAGACTTATAATTGTCATCTGGTGGCCTGGCATGGCCAAAGATGTAGAGCACTCTGTGGGCAACTGCGTAGTGTGCGCCCAGAACAATCCAGTTTCAGTGAAAAGAAATGCCAAATTGTTGCCCCAAATGCAAACTGGACCATGAACTGTGATACAAATTGATTTCATTGACCCTCTTACCAACTCCAGCAAGAACATCAAGTATGCACTTGCTGTCACAGATTTGTTCTCCAAGTGGGTGGAAGCATTTCTCACTAAGAGTAACACGGCAAAGACAACTGCCATGATCCTGGTGGATCAATTGTTTTCCAGGTGGGGCCTGCCTTTAAAGATAGACTCAGACCAGGAAACCAGTTTTACAGCTAAGCTGATGAAGCAGACACTCCAACTACTTGGATTAGAGCAGAGATTCCACATCCCTTACCATCCTAAATCCTCAGGCCAGGTAGAAAAAGCCAATAGAAGAATCAATCAGCTGTTATGCAAGTTCATCAATGATAATCCCAAGGGTTGGGATTCCCTCTTGCCACTACTCCTGATGGCAATTAGGGGCACCCCTGCAGCCACTATTCAGTGTACACATTATGAGGTTATGACTGGTAGAGCCATGAGATTATCTGAGCACCTGTTGATTGATCTTCACACCCCTACTGCAGATCGAGTATCTATAGACAAGTATGTTGAAAAACTTCATGATGATATCATGAAGACACACCTGTTTGCTGCCAATCAAATGGGTAAGGCTCAACAACAAGCTAAAGCTCATTTTGATAAGCATGTCAAAGAAGTCAACTGGCAAGTTGGAGACTAAGTTATGCTTCTCCAATACAGACAATCAACTCATTCTTTTGCCAGCAAATGGGAAGGCCCATACCCCATTGTCAACAAACTCAATCCTGATGTCTATCAGGTCTGAGATCACCAGTGAAAGAAGACCACAGACAAGTGGTTCCATGCTAATCAGCTCAAGTTGCACAAAGGTGACAAAATGTACTTTTCCTAACCCACTAAGGGTGGAATAGTACCCCACACTTAACAATCCTTTTCTGTTTTCTTACAGATACACTGGCAAGATGGCTATCTTGCACCTCCTCATCTTGGTGGGACTACTACTATGACTTCCCCTGACAGAATCCCAGAATAAACCCCTGTCAACACACAGACAACACATCCAACATTTGCTTAGAAAACTTGAACATACAGCCCCAATGGGAGTTCATATTAATGTACCCAACAAAATGATTACTGTTAAAGAAGTCTCATATGCCATGGTAGTTGCTCCAGACAGACCCACCCTTTCCATTCAATGGGAAACTGACATTAATGGCTACACATTCCCTGTAGCTCACCTATCCAAAGGTACTTTCCACAGATGGCCTAACACTGACATATCTAGAAATGGTACTCTTTCTATTTGACAGACTTTCCCCAGACATTCTGGTCATTATAACCTTACTGTTCTCATAGATCCTGCTTGGTGTGTCTGCCTCATATCTGAGGAGGAGCATGCTTTCTGTCTTCACAGCTATGTAGCTACTGAAGCTTTTTCTTTCTGTAGTCCCACCCACTGAAGAAGAAATGACTGCCCTCTTCAGGAGGAAGGTCCTCCTAGTGGATTGACCACCACTTCCCTTACAGGAGCTTTAATTAATAATGTACAATTTATGCATGTACCAGTTATTTTCAATCTTACACATTGGAATATGACTCAGATTGGTCTCTGTCACATGACCAATACTTCTAAATTTTACAGTATGATGCTCATAGATATCGTATCTGCTTATCAAACACACACTAATGATCCTGTCAGCGGCCCCCATACCAATGATCATGTAGGGGTCTTTCGACCCACACCTAATGCTAAAGCTAGACCACACACTTGGCGTGATACTGCAGATGTTACTGGTTCAGCAGGCACCGTTTCTGGCCTTTTTGCTCAGGCATGTCTATTTGGAATAGAGCAGACATAGCTGCTATTAAAGCACAAACTCATAATTTTCTGCAAGCTGTTAAGAATGATATACTACCCCCACTGTTACATGGTGTAGATGGTTTAAGCAAGGAAGAATACTTCACTGTATACAATATGCAGGAAATTGCCAAAGGGTTTAATAATACTAAAAATAAGATTAATAAACTGATTTTTCAAAACAATAAGGAGGCAGACAAGCAATATATTGCCCGTGAACTTTTATGGTCCGCTTACGGCTCTTATGTAATTTCCACTGTTAACAATCTCTTCAGGGACTTGGAAACAGGATGCATGTCCAATCTCATCCATGACAGATGAATGGGTAAATGGTATTGTCCGCCTTGCAAATCCAATGGTTGCATCACTATTTGTTTAGCAAACAATATTAAAATGTCTATGTCTATAGCTAGAAACCTTAGGTATGTCTCCAGATATCCCAACCAAGCTCCTTGCTGCTTTGCTAAGTCATGCTCTGTCCGTGACAACATGTTTGTCACCTTTACTGTATCATTACCCCATTTTGACCCTGTTACGTCTGTCTTTAATAAACTTGCTGCCATCAACTCCATCGCACACCTTGATAATAACATTTATCATGAAAGGACTGAACTACCTTCATTACTTGTTTATGATTCTGTGCTACAAGCCTGGGTGGTATCCCATACAAACTGTTGTGCCAAGAAAGGATATTGCTACCTGTGCCACTGTAATGTCTTTGATATTGTAAAACCAGTGTGTGTGGCTACTCTCCGGAACACCTCGACTGAGCCTATACCTTGTGTGATGAATTGCCATTGAACCTTACTGATGTTGACGAGGATGACAAATCCGAGCCTGCATGAGCTGCATCTTCTGCCCCTGACACTGAAAAAGCTAAATCCCGAAGCTTCCTGGAAGAGGTACATCACTTCACTTCGTGGGTCACCAACAAGTCCTTCTCCTGTCTGATACGTCTACAGCGATGGAGGGTGCCAACTATAAGAGTCACTTATAAATCTGATGGGCAGTATTGTGTAGTAACTAACCACAGAAATTTTGCTTACGGTCAAAAATGTTGTGTTATTGAAATGCCTAACTTCTGTTTTACTCCACAGCAGAAAACAGTCATAGATCACACTGTCATAACTCCTGTTCCTCTCCCTGAACCAGATGTTACTGATACCCATCCACAATACTTGCTTGCCTTGTCTCAATATTTGCCAGTGTTTAACATGCACATTGACCCTTTGACACTTTCTTTGAAGTCACTTTTAACTAGAAAGGATTCCCATTTGATTTATATCAGTAATAATATTTCTCAAGCTGGCGATGCCCCTTAATGCTCTTATTCATGATGGTGATTTAAGTACTGCTCTATCCAATACCTGGTTAGAACTCACCTTTGAAGCTTTTGTTATCATTCAAGCATTTCTGATTGTTTTTCTGATATTAACCTTTTGCTGTCTGCAATGTACTCTAAGACAACACCAAGAACAACTCGAATTCCTTTACAAGGCTCGTGCATCGGGCTTGTAAATGACTTTTTTTAATTTCCATCCTGCTACTTACCTGGGATTGTTGCCCATTTTGAGGCAACAAGGGGGGAATGTTTTCCATGGACCAGCACCCCTGATTGTACCCCCATCTCGCAGACAGCAACACATATGTAGGTATATGTACTAATCTCAGGGCATAGACACTTATCGTAAAACCATAAGTGTCAGGATTTGAGTACTTTCGCAATGCATATTATGCTTCACTATATTCTCACAATATATTGTACCACTGGGAGGTGTTTTCCATTATATTTCTATTGTATAATTATTAGTTAGGCAACAGTTCCATATTTGGAGCTTGTGCAAACTGTAACTGCAAGTGTCCTTGTAAGAATACAGATCCCATTGTTCATCTTATCTTCTGCCAAGCTAAGCAACTTTCTCATGCTAGTTAGGACAGTTAGTCTGGCCACCTGTTTTTGGCCAATATATGTATTTTATGTATTTTCTTTAGCTGTAACTATAGTAATTATCAGAGTATAAGACACTTTGCAGCACATATTTTCTCTGAGAAGAGATGAGACTAGACTGCAATCTAATTAGGTAAGGAACTGGATGCATTCTCCTGGTGGTAATAACACTGTTGGTTGTAAGTCTGCATTATTCTTATTTGTCAATAATAAATTACATTTATTATCTGGACATCACGTGTCTGTTGTCTCTTCCTTTGTGCAGTTCTAACATGAACCTGAGAAAGGTAATTTCATTACCCTGTTACAATTCTGTTTTCCAGTCTTGAGTTTTGCGAGTGATCTCTGGGTTGGGGATTCACCTATTAGAGTGATGTTATCAGCCACATTAATATAATCCTATGGGATGTTCTGATGTTCATTGATTGCTGCTTTTGAATGGGTGTATTCAGTAATTGAGTCACTTGGTTTGAATTGGTCCCATTGGTCATCAACAGCAGGGTAGCGATGTGACCCCACAGGAGCCAAGTGTGACAGGTGTCATTGGTCACTGGCTTTTCAGCATCCTTTCAAGACTCTTCTCCCTCTCCCTCCCTATGATCCATCTGCACTGGCTGCAGACTAAGTCTCTGGCAGAGGAGCCAGAGTCATATCGTGGTCCAATACTATGATTGATCAGACCAGTTGGGTTATCATGAGATGCAGCATGGATTGGGGTGTCCTGAAGCATTACTTGTGCCAGTTCATGGACCCCTTGGGGAATGTGTTGTGCCTGCTGAGGTTGCAGTTGCAGGAACTGCTTTGTGGTGTTTGACAGGGCATATCAGAGACTCCTCCACATACTGTATTTTGCAGTCTCCAGTAGGTGCAGTGTCTGGCCAAATGGCCTCTAGCACTGTATCAAGTTGACTGTCTTGTGGCTATGAGCATGATGGGGCCCACACTTCCCTCACCCCTCAATGCTCCTTTACTCAGGGATTTGTATATTCTGTTCAACCGCCCACCTTATCAGCAGCACTTTTAATATACTAGCAGCACATTTACCTCTTTTACAAAGTCTATAGTGAGTACTGGTTACTCTGTCCAAATGAGTCAAATGAGTGTAGGTAGCTGGCAATATCTGAGACTATGTCCCTTGCTAGTTTGAAGCCATGATGCCTCTTCAAGCTTGTCACCAGTGGAAGAGCTGCGGCATCTCAGTGTGTGACAGAAGTGTTCTGCCTTGGGGCTTGCCTATTGGTGTCTTAGATGGTGGCTCTTTCAAGGTAAGGGGCATTTTGACTGTCTCTCTCCAGTATGTGGCAGAGTTTGGAAGTGTTTCATTACTTCTGCAGTGTGCAGTTTTCTAAACCTGTAGGTCTTGCCAATGCCAACACAATCATTGGACTGCAGTGAGCAGTGATCTTCTGACCAGTCGGATTCAGGGTGGAGCATGGTGAAATGACCATTTTGTCCTGCCATGGAGATGGAGGTTGATGTGTAAAGGGGTGTGTTGCCATTTCTCAGATAAGGTAAGAAAACTGGATAGTGTCCATACTGTCTGCTGTTGGGCATTGGCTTGCTTTATGACAGGTCTGTAAACAAAGGAAGAGATCCAAGTGACGGGAGAATTTATACCGAGAACAAGGGTGTCTGTTCAAAGCTGTTGTGTATTAAGTTATCTCTGCCATCTGTAGTTGTCCTCTACATTCCAAGTGCCTACCCTCTGTCTCTCCGATGGGGATGCTGCAGAAGTATGTCCCCCTCTGTTATCCTAATATGGGATGTCCGATTAACTTATTATGCTGGTTCAAGCTTTGGAATGGTTCTAAGTTGACAGCCTGAGTTACCACAAGAGGGCTTGTTATCAGTGTGAAAAACATCAGAATCAGACCTCTTTGAGGCTTGTGGGCTGGGGGGAGCACATCTGTACATTTATATTATTTGCACTTTATTTTGTGCATTTCCTGGATAATTCAGAGTGGGTGGGAAAACTTGTGGCAGGCATTTCAGCAACTCTTTTCTGGCTACCTCTGCATTCGGGAACACTTGAGATCCATTCAGGGTGGTCACCATAAGTTGGGCTGGGTGCAGTACATGGAAGGAGATGTGGGCTTTGTGGAGTGCTTTTTTAATTTTGTGGTAGGCTGTCTGCTTATCTATAACTGCTGGTGTAATGTCGCTGTAGACATGGAACTGTTTCTGAATCCAGGTCATTGTCCTTTTCATCCTGGCTTGTGACTGTATGTGTAGTTTGTCTTGCAAGCTTGTAAGGTAAGTTACAATTATTCTTTGCTTTTCTACTTGGTTTGATGGGGTTCTGGCAGACCTGTGTACATATTACAGTTGGTACGTTGGTCCCAAGACAGGCTGCCCTGCTATCTCTGTTAATAAGTTCTCGATAAATTTCAGCAGGTTGAATCCCCCTGCTTTATCAGGGATTCCAACCAGAACAATGTTGTTGCATCTGAGCTGGCTTTCCTGGTCCTCTATCCTATCCTCCAGTCTGTCCATTTTTTTCCTCATCTCCATTAGGACTTTGTCATCTTTAGCCTGTTTATCCTGTACGGAGATGATTCTAGCTTCGGCATCAATCACCCTCATTGTAAGTGTTTCCACAGTTTACTAGTTTTAATTTCCATTGCCATGTCACACAATGTTATTTTAACTGATGTGAGTTTGGTGATGAAGCGATCCAGTTTGCTTGATAGTAGATCTATTGGTGTTATTCTGGTCGATGGCTCTAGTAGTGAGCTGGGCTTCTGTCTTTTGGAAGGCTGGCTAGGAGATTGAGAGAGAGGCATCCTAGAAGTTATCATTTGGTGCTGTTCTTCTAGGTCCATTAATTTAAATTTGTATGGATTTCATTAGAGGATGAACATAGAAAATAAAATATTCCTGTTTTTTGAGAGTTTTTTTCAGTTTAAAACAGTTTAGCAAGCCATGTTTTTGTCAAGACCATGGAGCTCTAAAGAAAGCTGCTGCTCAGGCTGAGCTCATCATGTGACTCTGCACCTTTACTTTTTATCCTAGCATGGAACCCCAACTAATAAAAATTACATCTAGCAGGGGGTATTCCAGGTCTCAATAACCACCTTGTAGACCTGAGCAACCCCTCTGGGACACTATCCTCCTTGGAGATTGTAACCTCAATTGATTTAGTCCCCTAGAGTCAGACTACTTGAACCTATTAAAACAGCAGCATTTGGTTCAAGTCATCTCTGTCCCCACCAGGCAGAACACTCATATACAAAACCACACTCTTCTAGACTGGGTGATCATCAAAGGGGAGGACCAGGTACTCCAGTCTGGGACCCTGTCTGGCTCCATTAGTGATCACTCCCCCATGTACATTGTCTGGTCCACCAAGACCAAACACCTGCCACAACACATTTCCTTCCTTAACTTCAGCTGCCCTGACACCTCTGCCCTACTTGACGATGTAAGAGCAATACACTGGTCTGCTCTTCACTCCCTCTCAGATGCGTCAGCGGCAGTGGGCTTCTTCACTGATGCCCACCTTCAAACATAAGATGAGCACTTCCCCTCTTACCACAAGGAGAGTGAGGGGTGGCTGTACTTGTTGGGTTTCAAAAGAGCTCCAGTCCATGATGAAGGAAAGGAACAGAAAGTGGACTGCCTACAAAAAGGTCCCCTCTCCAGCTCTCTGGAATAATTATAGGTGTCTGAGAAACAGGTGCAAGCAAATTTCCCAGGCTCAGAAGCATAACTTCCTCTGTGACCAGCAAAAGGATAGCCTGGGGGATCCCCACCATTTCTGGGGTGCCATACTAAACCCTCATACATGCAACTCTACCATTCATTTAAACTCCCCATCAGGTACTCTAACTGACCCCATTGAGGTCGCCCAAGCCTTCAACAAAAAGTTTACAAATCTTGCTGAGCACCTAAGTAAATTACTTACTCAGCCACTGAATGGCCCTGTACCAGGTCCTTGCAATCAGTTCTCCTCTCCCTCTTCCACCGACACCCTCCCTCCCTCCTTTCTACTTTAGCGCCATCTCCACCAAAGACACCATCAAACTCCTTAACAGCTTCCCAAACTGAGGCAGCCCAGGTAGTGATGGTATCTTCCCTTCAATGCTTAAGCTAATTTTCCCTGCCATCTCCAAACCCCTCACCTTTAGTTTTAATCTGGCCATGCTGGACTCCTGAAAGCTTGCCAGGGTGGTGCCAATTCACAAAGCAGATGATCCCAAATCCTTGGGTAATTACAGACCAATCTCCCTGCCTCCCCACCTGAGCAAACTCTGCCAGCTCTCCAACCACCTTGAGAAATATAACCTATTATGCAGCCAACAACATGGTTTCAGCAAATCCCACAGCACCACACTGGCACTGGCCCAGTTTACTGATCATGTGTACAGAAACATGGACATGGGGAAAGTGATGTGTGCTGTGTTTGTGGAACTGATCAAAGCCTTTGATCATGTCATCCACTCTCTATTACATTCCACTCTCCGCCAACTTGGCTGATCTCCAGAGACCTCCTTGTGGTTTAGGAGCTACCTCTCTGGATGATCCCAATCTGTATTAGGGCTGGGAGGACTGTTCCACAGAAGATCCAGACCCCCTGATTGAATCAGCAATCCACAGACCAGGATAAATAAGGACTTCACTGCAGAAGTCCAGTTATGGGTCTACGAAACTTCCGTTTGTGCCATTTTGTGTATTGTTGCCATGGGGATGCCATTGGCATTCTCATTCAAAATACAGGAGGCCGATGGCATCTAATCAGGCAACAGAAGGTCAAGTAGTGCACTCATGGTATATAACCATGCTGAGTGCACAACATAGCCTAGACAAGAGGAGGACAGTGGAAGGAGCACCTTGCTCACTCACTGCAGCTGAGAGCTGCCCAAAGAAATTGCCAAAAAGAAAAAAAATGCAAATATAAGAGAAAATATACATTTTTGGAGGGGAAGGGAGGAGAGGGAAGAGAAACTAGGAGAAAGAAAGGAGACTTACTGGGCAAGAGGGGAGAAACTGATTATCGGTGGAGGGTGACTGGTCGAGACTGGAGAAAGAAGGAATCCAGAGGGACTGGAGAGATAGTGGTGGCCTGGGTGGCTGCCCTGGGGAGGCAAAAGACAGGCAGTTTGGCAGTGTGGCAGTGTGACTGTGTACATATGCAAGGATAGGCTGACATAAGTTTTGTCCTGTGCCATTGCAGAAGATCCAGAGGAGAGGGAAAGACTTCTGGAGGCCCAAGAAAGATTTTATAGTTACAAAAAAATCTCAAATGAAAGTTGTTGTCTTTTCTTGGCCTCAGACAGTGTAGCTGTGTGCATAAGTAAGGGCAGGCTGGTAAAATTGTTGACCTGTGACATTCCAGATCCAGAGGAGACAAGCAGAGATTACTAGGGGCCCAAGAGAAATTTTTCAGTTACAGAAAATCCCAGCCAAAAGTTTTTTCTTTTCTTGGACTCAGACAGTGTGACTGTGTACATGAGCAATGGCAGGCTGGAACAATATTTGACTTCTGCCATTCAAGATCCAGAGGAGAGAGAGAGAGAGAGAGACTACTGTGGGCCCAAGATAAATTTCACAGTTACAGAAAATCCCAAATGAAAGTTTTTTCTTTTCTTGACCTCAGACAGTGTAGCTGTGTACTTGATCAAGGGCAGGATGGCAAAACATTTGTCTTGTGCCATTCCAGATCCAGAGGAGAGAGGAAGAGACTACTGGGGGCCTAAGAGAAATTTTACAGTTACAGAAAATCCCAAATACATTTTTTTTACTGGCCTCAGCGTGGCTGTGTGTACAGGGCAAGGGCAGTAGGCTGGCAAAATAAATCTTTGACTTGTGCAATCCACGGGGGGGAGAGAGAGAGATAGAGAGAGACAGAGACAGAGAGAGAGAGAGACTACGAGGGGCACGAGAAATGTAACAGTTCCAGAAATCTCAAATAATTTTTTTTCCCTAGCTTTTCAGTGTGGCTGTGTGTACAGGACATGGGCAGCAGGCTGGCAAAATAAATCATTGATGTGTGCCATCCAATCATGAATCACAATCACTTGTTAACATTCATTCACAATTTCATTCAGAGGTGGAAGACAGAGAGACTGCAGGGGGGACCGACAATAAATATAATAGTCCCAGAAATCACAAATAAATGATTTTTTCCTGGCTTCAGTGTGGCTGTATGTACAAGGCAAGGGCAGCAGGCTGGCAAAATAAATCTTTGACTTGTGCCATCCAGAGGGGGGAAGAGAGAGAGGGACTGCAGGGGGGCCCACGTGAAATGTAACAGTCCCAGAAATCCCAATTAAATTGTTTTTCCTGGCTTCAGTTTGGCTGTGTGTACAGGGTAAGGGAAGCAAGCTGGCAAAATAAATCTTTGATTTTTGCTGTCCAGAGGGGAGAGTGAGAGAGAGACTGTGGGGGGGGGGCACGAGAAATTTAACAGTCCCATAAATCCCAAATAACATTTTTTATCCTGGCTTCAGTGTGGCTGTGTGTACAGGGTAAGGGCAGCAGGCTGGCAAAATAAATCTTTTAAGTTGTGTCATCCAATCATGAATCACAATCACTTGTTAATGTTTATTCACGATTTCATGTATTAAAAATAAATACTGTTCAGACAAACAACATACACCTTTGCTGCTGGTTGTGGGTGGCCCAGGGGATAATCTGACTTTGTGAATTGTAGCAGGTTGTTTACACTACAACACAAGTAAAGTACAACTACTGTACAAACAAATGTCATCATCATCATCACTCAGTCCCCATTATTCCTCCTTATTATCATTAGTTTGATAGTATATCACATTACATTATGTATAAGCATTAACCAACCCCCAGTGCAGGACTGAGCTGCATGCAGCTATGCACCAGATGTGTCTGCACCTCCAATTCAAATTCTGAGGCACACTTAACAGTTGCTGAATTTGGTCATGTAACAGTAACAGTAACTAACTGTACTGTAGGAGTCAGTCTGGTAATCTTGGAAGGAAGTGGTGGTGGACTGCTGTGCTGTCGGTGTGCTGTGTACAGTTACGAGTCACGACAGTAAATTTGTCCATGGCCTGTGGGTGGGAATCATCAGAAGGACATCACGTTAGTTAGAAGGATCTTTTTTTTACAGGTTAGAATAATAAGAAACAAGAATTTGTCAATGCTGAATGTTTGCTTGCTGGCATGAGCAGTGGAAGTGCAGGAGTTAGACAGATGCAGTATAGGAATGGCAGTGAAGTATTGAACTGATGTTAACTCCACCCCCACCCCCACCCTGCAGAGATGGACGGGCATTGGGGTGTGCCTTTGAGTCATCGCTCCATGATGGTCATGACAATTCACCTCACCCTACCCTGCAGACACTGACAAGTGTTGAGGTGTGCCTTGGGGTGTTTGGGCTTTACATTCACCTCATTCCATAAGGAAATAAGCTGAAATGGGTGCAGCATAGGAGAATGGGGTGAACTCTGGGGCCAAAGGGTCCAAGGCGCACCTCGATGCCTGTCACTGGTTGCAGGGTGGGTGTGGGGGTGGAATGGCATGAACATTACTGTTGACAATCCCAAGTCACACCCCTGATGCCCATCAGTCCCTACAGGGTAGGGTGTTATGGTTGAAAACCTAATGCCCTGGGCATTTCTTGGTAGTTTTACTCCAAGTGTTCAACATGGGCTTTTTGTGACCCCACTGCATGAACAGTGACACTATCAGTTAGTTAACTGAAAGGTGATTTTGCACAGCAACTGTGCCATTTGGCACTACAGGTGCGAAAACACATTTCAAGCAGGATGTGAAAAATGACAGCTGTACTGTTCATGAGGAGGTGTAAAAATGACAATGTTGAAAATCTTGAGTGAAAATATAAAAAAAACTGGTGAAGAAACGAATGTATGTAGAAACTGCGCAACACACACCCGTAATGTAATTAGTTTGGGGATTTTTTACAGCAGATTTTCAATATAGGCATTTTGGGACCTCCGCTCATGAACGGTGTCACTGTGATATACTTAATCTGTCCCGAACACTGATTTCGCTCAGCGACCACGCTATTCTGTACCAGAAGTGCAAAAACACATTTCAGCCAGGGTGTGAAAAATGACAGCTGTACTGTTCATAAGGAGGTGTGGAAAAATGCCAATGTTGAAAATCTGGACTGAAAATATTACAAATTCATGAACTTACTAGGGAGCATGGAAACTGGGCAATGCACACTTGTAACACAGTCATTTTATGGACTTTTGTCACCAAATTTTCAACATAGCCATTTTGAGACCTCTGCCCATGAATAGTGTCACTATGGTTTTCTTAATCTGTTCCAAACATTGATTTAGCACACCGACCGCGCCATTGTGTGCTACATGTGTGAAAACACATTTTGGGTGAGATGTGAAAAATGACAGCTGTACTGTTCATAAGGAGGTGTGGTAAAATGGAAATGTTGAAAATCTGGAGTGAAAATATTAAAAATTCTCAAGTTACTGAAGGTGTTAGGAACTGCTAGCATACTTCATAAAACAGTCATTTTGAATTTTTCACCAAATTTTCAACATAGGGTTTTTGGGGGCCTACCTCATGAACTGTGACACTGTATGTTTGTTAATCATTCCCAAAAGGTGGTTCCATGCAGTGACCACAAAATCACCTTTTGGGACTGAATAACAAGATGACAGTGACTGAGTTCATGAGGTAGGATCCCAAGAACCCCATGTTGAAAATTTGGTGAAAATAATTCCCCAAAATGGCTGAGATATGCATCAAAGTTGAAAAAAAAAACATTTATGTCATTATACAGCTTACTGGCATTTCTTCAGTTCGCGGTCGGCTTTGAAGAGTGCAGACATGTTCCCAGTCCACTGAAGATCATCGCACCAGCCTCTGGAGGTAAGTATGGGGTGAGGGAGAGTATGGGGAGGTGGGGTACGCAGAAGGTGGGCACGGGTTGCGGAGGGGGCAAGAGAGTCAATGAGGGACCGTTTTCTTTTGTTATAGGTGTTTGTTTTTTGTTTGTTTTTTAAAAGATGATGTAGGATCTTTGCCACACTTGGGTGGGCTCCCAGCATGGCACCTAGAAGTTTGTTTGGGGACAGTGGAGCTGATGGGGGATTGGGCACCCCGTGGGCCATACAGACTTTTGCCACACTGGGGTGGGCTCCCAGTGTGGCACCTGGAAGTTTGTTTGGTGGGGCAGTGGGGCTGATGGGGGATTGGGCACCCCCATGGGCCATACAGACTTTTGCCACACTGGGGTAGACTCCCAACATGGCACCTGGAAGTTTGTTTTGGGGGCAGTGGAGCCAATGGGGGATTGGGTACCCCCGTCAGCCATACAGTGTGCAGGGGTGGAGGGGAGCACATGAGCACACTGGGGTGGTCTCCCAGCATGTTCCCTGGGTGTTTTGGGGGGGCACTGGAGCCAACAGGGACTGGGCTGTTCTGTCAGAAAAAAACAAGCTGTCTATAACAGTAATTCAGATGTAGTGCTGACATGTGGGCAATTTGCATACTGCCAATGACAGTATGCAAATTGCCTACATGTTACCACCGCTGATTGTAGTGGTGGTTTTCTCTGAACTGTATGCAACTGCATCTGAATGGCTGTCATAGACAGCTTGGACATTCATTGGTGCAGTGCAGCCACACCTGCAAAAAGGAGCAAGGCATTGGAAGCGGGGGTAGAACACCTGCAAAAACTCATATGGTGGCACTGTGTTTCTTGCACATATGTGCAAGCAAACATAAAAATGAATCAACTTGTTGATGAGGTGCATTCTATTTCTCGGGTAGGTAGCGGCACTGCAAAAGATAGCAATCAGCCTAAAAAAGGAAAACAAAAACAAAACCCCAGAAGTGATTTTTTCATGTCTAAGATTTTGTCTTCCAAGTGAATGCTCAAATCCAAAAAAGGTGAATGTCTCGGATCATCATCAGTCCCAAGTTAAAAAAAATGTTATGTAGTTAAAAAAACTAAAGGCTTGGTGGGTACCACCCACAGCGTTACCCAATGGTATAGAACAATTGCATACTGTCAGTCCCTCACCCTCATCTAATTCTTCTGAGGATGAACCTGATGAGGGTAATAATCAAGATGAAGAGAATGATCAGGCAGCACAAGGTTTAATAGAGGGGATGGAATAGATGTAGATGAGGAAAAAACAGACAGAAATGTTTGGGTTGTGGAGGGGGTAATGGGAACAAACCACAAGAGGAACAGGCCCAAGATAAATCGGGGAGGGGGACTGAAAACTAAGATGACTGAGGTGCCATGCCTTCCTGGGAAAAAAAAACCAAAAAAATATCTTTTGTTTGGTCATACTTCTCCATTAGTGCTTCCAATGAGTTGGTAGCAACCTGCGCTATCAGTAAACAGCCAATCAGCAGGGGTAAAAAAAAAGGAGCATTGGGAACTTCAGCACTGAAAAGGCACCTAGACAGATGTCATAACATTACTGAGAACTCCAGTTATGAGTCTTGAAGAGAAAGTGACAGTGATAGCTCACTACACTCAGGGGTAACTCCCATAGATGAAAGCAGTGGCATCCCCTGCAGCACTACTGAAACACCTCCACCACTACTTCCTCCCATTCAAAGGACTCCTCTTTCTGTTACTAAAAGTGACCATGTGTTCAGAAGTCCTCCTCCTTCAAGGAGACAGCTTACCATCTCAGAACATATGAGCGTAAAGCCAAATATGCCTCCACTCACCCTGTTGCTGTTACAATAATAAAAAAAAATTAAGAAATGATAGCTGTTGATTTGCTACCATATACAGTAATGTGGTTGAATGACTCAGGTGCATGTTTAAGTACCTTGAACCTCAATATAGTATACCATCACGGAAATACTTCTCAACAACAGAGATTCCAGATCTTTACGATGTTGTATGTAAAAATTTAAGAAGCATCTTGTGCAGTGCTGTTAAGAGGGTGGTGCACATCACAACAGATATCTGGACAAGTTGTCAGCCTGAACCCTTCATGTCTGTCATGGCACATTGAGCAAGTTTTGATAATTCATGTGGGACTGGGGACAGTGAAGCATCACAGTTTGCTGTTCTATGAATGTTTTATTTTCCACCTGAACATACCTCATACAACATCAATGAAGAGCTCCAAAAACCAATACAGCAATGGTTCCCTTCACAGGGACTGTCAGTTGACTTTATAGTTGCAGATAATGGATCCAACATAAGGTAGGCCTTGGAAGACGAGGGCTTTGTTCACATCCACTGCTTTGGGCATTGCTTGAATTTAATAGTTCACAGTTTTCTTGATGATGACAGGGAAATTAAGTCTCTCATTAGCACTGCTAAAAGAATATGCACTCATTTCAAACACTCAAGCAAAACCCATCACTTGTTTGAAAAAATACAGCAGGAGCACAGTTTACCTTTGCACAGACTGATCCAAGACATTTCTACCCAATGAAGTTTGACCTTTTATATGTTCCAAAGGTTGCTGGAACAAAAGAAAGCTGTCAGGTGATACACCTTGGAGAATACAATTGGTGATTCAGACATCTATATTACTCCACCACAGCAGGCCATGCTGGAGTTTCTAATTTTCCTGCTCCAGCCATTTGAGGAAATCATCAGGGAGATTAGTACAAACACAGCAATTCTCAGCCAGGTGATACCCCTAATAAAAATTTTAAAATTTAGATTAAATCTGATTAGGGAAAGTTAGAGAATCAAGACAGTTCCATGATCACACAGGCTGCCAGTGGTGCTGCTGACACATGCAGGTTGCCCCCCAGAATATTACAAGATCTAATGAGGCATATGATCAGAAAAGTTGAAGATGACAACCTATGTAAAATGCTTCATTCTGAGTACTACATTAAAGCAACAATCTTGGACCCATGATACAAACTGAAGCAACTATTGAGTAATGATGATGACACTTGCTTCAAGATAAACAAACAAGAAATAATTGATGAGGTGCATGCTGTCATGGAACTGTGTACAACAACAGCACCACATTCAGAAACTTATTCTAGACACAACACAGAATCAGGTGGCCCATCTTCTACTGTTGTGGCATTTTCTCCCTCTTCTTCAGTCACTGCAGCCAAATCTTCTTCTTCACCACCAGCCAAACAGCACTGTCCCACAGTCACTTGTTTCAGCTTCATGTCTCTGGAGTCACTTAGATGTAATTGTAACATCTTCCTCATCTGCCTCTTTTAACACAGCCTCAGCACAGACCATTGTTGAAATGTACCTGGTAGAGCCCAATATCAGCTATACTGTAAATCCAAACAAAATATATGGCATGCTTTAGTAAACATTGCTATGAAGTACATGAATTGCCCTCTGACTAGTGTCTGTTCAGAACGATTGTTTAGTTCAGCTGGTAACATCATTACTGATACACGATCCTTGTTTGACACCAGAAAATGTTGAGTGCCTCACATTTTTCAATGTCAACATTCCTCACTTTAATTTCAAATATGATACCTGAATGAAATGTACACTGACTGCTCGGAGCAGGCCCTATCCACAAACACTTTTAAGATTTCATGCATGTGGTGAAAATCTTGTGTGAATAGGGTCTACTATATGAGGTAGCAATTAACTGCAACAAGTCAGGTCAGGACGGACTAGACAAGGCAACTATTACTCGAATGATCACATGAACAGCACAGAATAGAAAAAAAAATAACATCAGGGTCCAAATATAGCAAGCAACTGCATTTCATGTCACAAACTTATTTGGTGGTACATGGTACCACTATCTGATGTGGAAGGTAGGGTACTGCTGTGTACTACTACTACTACTACTATAACATTTTGTCCTCACGAGTCACGACTAGTTGCTTATCACTTTTTGTCCTTACTCCAGTCATTACACCTACTACTTTTTTTGCCCTCAGCAACTGATCCTGTCTGTATTGTTTTAATTTTCATAGAGTGCATGGCTTAGTAGATGCCTGAAACCCAGAAACTGAATAATCTTTGTATATTTCTTATGCCCCTATATTTGGCTGTGATTACTTCACAGATAAATTTATTTATTTATTTATGACTTTGGTAACTGGGTAGGTATGCTGCTCCCAGGGACCATTTTCAAGAATGACCCGGGCCACCATACAGTGATGCAGAGTACAAAGCAGTAATGCATAAATACAGTATACAGATTAACAACAAGATCAAGGTTACAATAAATATAGGTCGACATCACAAAATAACAGGTAATAAAGGTACAACTAGAAATAACATTATTGCTTGAAGCAGAGTTAACACAGATGTACACATGCTCTGTAGTACACAATCCTACTATGGCTGGAGCCTGAAATGCTAGGAGAGAGACACAGTGCACAGGCTTGCAAATACTGTGTACAGCAAGGAACTGACAGCCCAGGGAAACAGTGGCATCTGGATGTAGCCACTAGCTGTTCTTTAAGATGAGATTTGAAATGGTCATGGGAGTCGGTGGAGCAAAGCTCGGCAGGCAGTTGGTTCCAAAACATAGGGGCAGTTATTGACAGGGCTCTTTTGCCCATGCTAGTGGATACTCTGGAGAAATATGGGGGGGGGTACTGTGTGAACATGGGGGCGATGAACATTATGGGCTGTGAGGATGGCAGCGAGGGGGGGACTCCTGGCCGGACCGGATGGAGGAGTCAATCACACTACCAAGGGGGAGGTCGAAGTAGACTTGTAGCGGTAGCCAACCTAGTGTATTGCAGAGGGCACAATGGTGAGTTGAGAATAGTGCCAACAGGATGAAACAACATGCACAATTGTAGACAGAGGAGAGTTTGGTCATTAGGTTTGAGGGCGTTCTAGTGTAGATGGTGGTGCAGTAGTCCAGGATAGGGAGTAGATTGCCCTGAATGATATCAAGTCGGGCGGCCTAGGTGAGGTATTTGCAGAATCTGTAGGCAGCACCTAGTTTTTGGTGGAATCTTCTAACAAGATGGTGGATGTGGTTGGTGAAAGAGAGTGAGAGGTCGAGCAAGACTCCTAGGTATTTAAAGGAGTCAACTACTTCAAGGGGTTGGCCATCAGGGGAGATGATATTGAGAGCAGGGAGGGTTTTGGATTTTGCTAGGAATGGCTTGTATACAAACAACATCGATTTAGTTTTTTTAGTATTAACCAGAAGGAGGTTTTCTGTGAACCAGTTGTGGGCCACATTATAGTTTTGGGAGAGTACAGAGGAAATGAGAGTGGGGGATTTGTCACCGTGGTAGAGTACAAGGTCATCAGCATAGAGGAGAGAGTGACATTTTAGGCTGTCTGAGGGAAGGAAGTTGATAAACAGAGAGAAAAGTAAGGGACCTAGTATGGAGCCCTGGGGCATACCTGACGATACTGGTAGGGTAAGGGAACTGGCAGAACCAATACATACAAAATGGGTAAGACCTAAGAGGTAGTTCAGGAACCAGTTTGTAACTTCAAGCAAGCAGCCGAGACCCCATAGTTTGAGTAAAAGGAGGGTGTGATTGACCATGTTGAATGCTTTTGAGAGGTCGATGAAGACCGCACCAGTGGCATTTCCGCAGTCCATGTTTAGTAGGATATGGTCAGTCAACAGTGCAAGGGCAGTGGTGGTGGAGTGGTGTTTGTAAAAAATGTGCTATTGGCTACTCAGGAGATTATGCTTGCCCATATACTCAGCAAGCTGGTGGTGGATAGCCTTCTCTAGTAGTTTACTAAGATGGGGGAGGATGGAGATGGGATGATAGTTGTCAGAGGATAATGGATCACCTACCTTGAAGATGGGAATTACCTTGGCCCCATCCAGGGGTTGGGTATAGAGGAGGAGGAGAGGGCAAGGTTAAAGATATAGGTGAGAGGCTCAATGATAGGCCTGGGAAATGAGCCTGAGGAAGGCTGGGGAGAGACCCTCAGCCCCAGGGGACCCATGATTAGGGAGGTTTTTGAGTAGCTTTGCGGTGTCAGCAGTTGAGAGGGCTTTAAAATAGAAATGAGGGGCAAGAGGATGGGTGGTGGACCCGTCATGGATCAACCAAGTGTTGGAAACTGGGATAGAGCAATTTGGAAGGCTAGATGGAAGTTTGTTTAGATACGTAGACAAGTTGGTGAACTTGTCATTGAAAGCCTTGGCCACTTCTAGGGGTCTGTAATAATACCATCAGGGGAGTGTAGTTGCAGTGGAGTGGGGGTTAAGGAGGGTCCCAATTGATTTCCAGCACTTCCTAGGATCAACAAGGTTAGCCTGTTGGAGATGATACTAAATTGAAAATTCATATAATTTCTTTATTGTTTGTGTGTGTGTGGTATGCTACCCTGCTTACATCTCACTTAGAATAATTGGGCTGAGATTATTGTTAGATTTTATTATATTTTATTTTTGATAATTAAATTACTTGACAGTGGCTGGCAGCAATTATAGAACTAAGAAGGATGTAATTGTGTTGTGTGTCATCAGGTCTTCAGGTGGCAGTGGCAAACTTTTATGACTACATTGCACTTTACTGATGCGATGTGTGACTGGATGCCTGCCTGGGTGGTGATCGCTATGTCTTTAATTTTTCTTCTTTAAGGATTTAGCATGTTGATCAGATTCAGTAGAAGTAATCGTAGTACTAGAAAACATCACCACCTCTTGGACCAGGCAGTGTACCATATACCACAGCATACTGGGGCATGCGAAGCAGTTGCATCATTCACATGGGTAGGGTGGGTGGGCTCTCTTAGTGCTGCTCATTTGATCATTTATATCCATTTCTTTGGCCTATTCAGCTCCAATTGGAACATCCATCAAAATAATACCACACAACACCATTAATAAAAAAATCTTAGCTGCCTGGCAGTGCTTGGTGGTGCTATGGTATAGATATTTGAGTCTGTCTCTCTCTCCCTCTCCCTCTCTCTCCCAGCACACTCATGTCACATACCTGAGCAGGATATGCCTCCATTACAGGACAGCAATATATAAATAATCCATTCAGTTATTTCCTTTGGGCCTCTGTGTCAAATGAGACTGACTTTGGCCACTTTTATGCATTTGTTTGCATTTTTTCAAATATTTGTCAATAAATCAGAAATAATCAGAACAAATCAGAACTTAACTGTGTTCTGATTCTTATTTAATAAGGATCCGAACTTCACCGGGTTCTCCCAGACCGAGTCTGCTTGTATTGGCCCTTCTATCTCCCCTGCACTCCCTGTCTCTACAGGTGGCCCTCAGGGCTCCATCCTTGGCCCACTACTGTTCTCCAGCTTGATAAACTCCCTCCCCTCTGACTGCCTCTCCTGTGAAGCCCTTCTGTACGCCAATGATGTCATACTCTTTTACAGCGACAAATCACTGGCAAAAATATCCTCTATCCTGTCCCATAACTATGGCTCAGCACACAACTACTTCCTGTCATATAGGCTACTGGTCAATGCTAAAAAAGCTAAGGCAATGCATTTTGGACCCAAACCTTACCTGGCCGGTATCACCAAGTCTGACTCATCCCTCTTGGTGCTTACACCCAATGGCCCAGCACTAGAAAATGTTCCCAATTTCAAGTACCTGGATGTGACCCTTGACCCCTCCCTCTCCTACATGGAGCATATAAACTCCATTGTGTGTTGCGTTAACCAAAAACTCGGGGCTGCATATTGGCTTAAAGATTTCCTGACCAGTGAGACCCGCTTAGCTATTGCCCAGGGCAATCTGCTACCTATCATTGACTACTGCTCCCCCATATATTTCACAGTATCTTCGATCCTATGCATGAATCTAAACTTCATCTACAATAATGTATGTTTTCATTTCTGGCACCCTATTCTACACACCACTGTAGCCTTTACCAGGCACTATGGTGGCTCCCTCTCTCCGGCTGTTTTGAATATGCACTGGGCTGTAATATTGACAATACACTTAGAGATGGTGGTGTTTCACCTTATGCATCTTTCCTGAAAGTAGAGCTGCTCCTAGAAACCTTTGTGTATCATTGGTTCCCCCTGTGGAAGTCCCTAAAGTCTCCATGGTAATGGGTGGTAAAGCTATGTAAGTTGCTGCTCCCTTTCTCTGGAACAGACTTCCTGCCCCACTCCAGTCTGCAGACACTCACAGCTCTTTCAAACAGTGTTTCAAAGCCTGACTACTGAGAGAGGCAAAATGCCTGTGCTCTCAGGGGTAAGCTTTTTCAACTTACTACCTATCCCGCCTATCCTAGTTGCCAACCCAGCTCTTATAGTTGCCTTGTCTATCATAGCACTCTGTGACTACCCTCTTTTTTGTTAGTCCCATTGTTATTGCCTATTACCTTTGACTGTGTCTCCAGTGACTTAGTCTCTGAATTTTTGCTCAAAATGTAATTGTATTCTGTATACTGTTACACTTTCCCCCTATTCTTTGTAATATGTAGTGTATTATGTTAATTTCCCCCAACACTTTATACACTGTGTTGTTTATACTGTTATACTGTTCCGTTTGTATTCTGTATAATTTTGTTTTCTAGTATGTATTTTTACTATGCCATACTGTTGGCCCAGGTCATGCCTGAAAACAGTCCCCTGATCAGTGCACCTAGCCGGTAATCAAAGACTTAAATAAATAAACAATGCTCACCCCATTCCATTAGAAAATAAGCTGTGTGGCACAGCATAGGAGAATGGGGTGAGCGTTAGGGCTTACAATCCCAATGCCACCCCGATCCCTCTTCATCTGTGCAGGGTGGGGTGTGGTGTTAGGGTTTGAAACCATAACATCACATTTCCCTACTTTGGTTGTTTTAACCCTGACTGATGCATTAACAAAGTTTTTTGCAATTCATTTCCTTACTTTTTGAGATAGTATAATAGTATCCTTATTTTATGGTGGGAGCACAGGGTACATTGTGATAGTATAACAGTATCCTTTTTTTGTGCTCCCATCCCTCCATTGAGATAGTATAACTGTATCCTTTTGTTATGGTGGGAGCGCAGGACCCTTCACTCCAATCAATCAATTGAGATATTATAATGATGTGCTTATATTACGGTGTGACTGCACTCACATCCCTCCATTGAGATAGTATAACAGTATCCTTATTTGACCCCAAATGTTCAACATAGCCATCTAATGACCTCACCGAATGTACTCAGTACCTAACATTTTCAAATTCCTGTTGAAACGTAATTCTGCGCAGCTGTAACACCATTCTGTGCCACAGGTGTAAAAAAACCTTTTGGGTAGGATTTGAAAAATGACAGCTGTGCTGTTCATGAGGTGGTATGAAACAATGGCAATATTGAGAATTCGGAGTGAAAATATTACAAATTGCCAAAGATACATGCGTGCGTAGAAAAATTTCAACGACCGTGCATAACTTGGGCATTTTTGAGTATCTTTGCACCAAATTTTTAACATGGCCTTTTGGGACCCACCTCTTGAACACTGACACAGTCATTTTGTTGCTCAGTCCCGAAAGGTGATTTCATGCAGCAACCATGCCATTCCACCCACAAGTGCATAAACACATTTTGGGCAGGATGTGAGAAATTACAGCTGTACTGTTCATGAGGTGGTGTGAAAAGCTGGCTATGTTGAAAATTTGGAGAGAGAAAATATTAAAAATGCCAAGGTTATGCGCATGTGTAGAAAAATTTCAATGACCATGCATAACTCAAGTGTTTTGAGGTGTTTTTGCACTAAATTTTCAACATGGGCTTTTTGGGATGCAGTCTCATGAATACTGGCACCATCATTTTGTTACTCGGTCCCAAAAGGTGATTTTGCGCAGTGACCGAGAATTCACCTTTTGGGACTGAGTAACAAAATGACAGTGCCAGTGTTCATGAGGTGGGTTCCCAAAAAGGCCATGTAGACAATTTGGTTCAAAAATACATAAAAAATTACTGAGATATCAACATAAGTTCAAAATGTCATTGACAGCCATTTTACAGCACTTATCTTGATTCTTCAGTTCACCATTCAGCTTTCAGAGTGCAGATGTGTCCCAGTCCACAGAAGATGACAGCCCTCACCCTCTGGTGGTAAGTATAGGGTAAGGGTGTGGGGGTGTGAGCTTGTGGGTGCTCAGTTGGAGGGTCAGGATGGGGTGGGGTGACGGGGATGACGAGAGTCTGTTTTCTTTTTTTCAGGCTTTCAAAAAAGATGGCAGGGACAGTTTTCTTTTTTACAGGAAAGAAATCAAATAGGTATTTGGGGACACTAAAAGTGGGCTCACCAGTTTCCCAAAGTGCTGGGGGGAGTGGGCTTCCATTGCCGGCACAGGGATGGGGCCCCCCGATGCCAGTAACAATAAAACCAAAAGGAATGTGAGGGGGTTATCTGACACTGGGAGTGGGCATCCTGGTGTTAGATTATATTAAATTAATAAAATTCTGGCAATGGGGGGATGCCACTAGACATCAGGTCAACATGTGTGTGCCACTAGACACCAGGGATAGAGTACAATGGTCTGGAGGTTCTAGTAGACACCAGGGAAAATGGATGGCTCAAGACTGACTCTGCAGCTGGCAGCTCGAGTTCCAGCTGTGGCTGCAGCAATCAAGAAATCCCTAGTGTTCTCATACAGAGAATGGGGGTAGAAGCTGTCCTCTCGCTAAGCCTGGCACCTGAGATTTTGGGTGATTTACAAAGGTGTTTCAGGGCACAGTACATAAAAAAACATCAGAATATAGCTAAATAAGTCCTGTTTAGCTAAGTTCTAATGTTTCTTTTTTTATATTACATCTTTTTATGTTTGCTTCCACACATGTGCAAGAAACATAGTGCCATCATCTGAGTTTTCGGAGGTGTGGCACCCGTCTTCCAATTCAGTCAGTGTGTTTGCAGGCGCGGCCACAGTTCTTCAATGAACGCTGCAGCTGTCTATGACAGCAGTTGAAAATGCAGTTCCATACAGTTGAAAGGGAGAGCTATGCTTCAGTGAGCAGCGCCCCCCCTCCACACACATGCACGCAAATTGCATGCTCATGCGCTCCCCATGCACACACGCTGTATGACCGACGGGTACCTAACCCCCATCGGCTCCACGCCCCCCCAAACAGCCTTCCAACTGCTATGCTGGGAGCCCACCCCAGTGTGGCAAATGTCCCTCATCATCTTCCTAAAAAAAACAAAACCTGTAAAAAAAAAAAGGTTCCCTCGGTGGTATCCCTGCCCACCCATGCCCGCCCTCTGCGCATCCTACCTCCCCACACCCCCTCACCCCATACTTACCTCCGGAGGCTGGCAAGATGATCTTCGGTGGACCGGGAACATGTCTGCACTCTTAAGAGCCGACCGCGAACTAAGGAAATGCCAGTAAGCTGTATAATGCAATAAACAGGTTTTTTTCAACTTTAATGTATATCTCAGGCATTTTTTGGAATTTTGGCACCAAATTTTCAACATGGGGTTTTTGGAACCCCTCGTCATGAATTCTGGAACTGTCATGGCGTTAATCAGGCCTGAAGGGTGATTTCACAGTCACTGCATGAAATCACCTTTCAGGATTGATTAACAAAATGACGGTGCCAGTGTTCATAAGGTAGGCTCTCAAAAAGCCTATGTTGCAAATTTGGTAAAAGAAATTCCTAAAAATTACTGTTTTAAGAGTGTGCATTGTGCTGTTCCTACGCACTCTCGCAAGTTCATGAATTTTTAATATTTGCACTCTGGATTTTCAACAGTGCCATTTTACCACACCTCCTTATGAGCAGTGCAGCTGTCATTTTTCACATCTTGCCCAAAATGTGTTTCCATGCATGAAGCACACAATGGCACAGTTGATGTGCAAAATCAATGTATGGGACACATTAAGAAAATCACAGTGACACTGTTCATGAGCAGAGGTCTTAAAATGGCTATGTTGAAAATTTGTTCAAAAAATTCCTAAAAGTGACTGTTTTATGAGTGTGCATTGGGCAGTTCCTACGCATGCTCGTAAGTTAGCGAATTTTTAATATTTGCGCTCCAGATTTTCAACATTGCTATTTTACCACACCTCCTTATGAGCAGTACAGCTGTCATTTTTCACATCACCCAAAATATGTTTCCCTGCATGTAGCACACAATGGCGCAGTCAGTGTGTGCAATCAGTGGGACAGATTAAGAAAATCACAGTGACATGGTTCACTAGCAGAGGTCTTAAAATGGCTATGTTGAAAATTTGGTGAAAGAATTCCAAAAAATGTCTGTTTTAGGAGCGCACGTTGTGCAGTTCCTATGCACGCTCGCAAGTTTGCGAATTTTTAACATTTGCACACCAGATTTTCAACATTGCCATTTTATTACACTTCCTTAAGAGCAGCACAGCTGCCATTTTTCACATCTTGCCCAAAATGTGTTTCCGCACATGTAGTGCACAATGGTGCAGTCGGTGTGTGAAAGCAATGTTTGGGATAGGTTAAGAAAATCACAGTGACACTGTTCATGAGCAGAGGTCTTAAAATGGCTATGTTGAAAATTTGGTGACAAAACTCCATAAAATGACTGTGTTATGAGTGAGCATTGCGCAGTTTCCACGCACCCTCGTAAGTTCATGAATTTGTAATATTTTCAGTCCAGATTTTCACCAGTGGCATTTTTCCACACTTCCTTATCAACAGTACAGCTGTTATTTTTCACAACATGGACAAAATGTGTTTTCACACTTTCAGTGCAGAAATGCGTGGTCGCTGTGGGAAATCATTATTTGGGACAGATAAAGAAAATCCCAGTGACACTGTTCATGATCAGAGGTCCCAAAATGCCTGTGTTGAAAATCTGCTGTAAAATATCCCCAAACTAATTACATTACAGGTGTGTGTTGCACAGTTTCTACGCATGCTCATAACTTCACCAGTTTTTTTATATTTTAACTGCAGATTTTCAACATTGCCATTTTTTACACCTTCCCATGAACAGTAAAGCTGTCATTTTTCACATCCTGTTCAGAATGTGTTTTTGCACCTGTGGTGCTAAATGCCGTAGTCGCTGTGCAAAAGCAACTTTCGGCTAACAAACTGATATTGCCACTGTTCATGAGGTGGGGGCACAAAAAAAACACATGGAAAATTTGGAGTGAAAATACCAACAAATGCCTGAGGTGTTAGGGTTTCAGACCATAACGCCCCACCCTGTAGAGAATGACAGGCATCGGGGGTGTGACTTGGTATTGTCACCTGTAATGCTCATACCATTCCACACCCTGCAGCCAGTGAGAGGCATCGAGGTGTGCCTTGGTCTCTTCGGCCCCAAAGTTCACCCCATTCTCTTATACAGCACCCATCTCACCATATTTCCTGATGGAATGAGGTGCGCTTAAGGGCCAAAGACCCCAAGGCACACCGTGACACTTGTCGGTGTCTGCAGGCTAGGGTGTGGTGAAATGGTGTGGCCGTTATGCCTGATGACCCAAAGGCACCCCAGTACCTGTCAGTCTCTGCAGAGTGGTGGTGGGGTTGGCTTCAGTTCAATACTTCACTGCCATTCCTATTATGCAGCTCTGTAACTCCTACACTACCAATGCCAATGCCAGCAAGCACACATTCGGCATTGAAAAATGCTTGTTTTTACTTATTTTCTCTCTTGCTAATGAGAAAACAAGATGGCAGACACAACAGTGCTCCGAGAAATTAAAGCAGGGTCTGTGTCACCCTACATGAAAAAAAACAGTAATTTTTGTGAAAGAAAATGCCTGAATGTGACCCTCTATGCAAAATGTGTGTGGAAAAAAACACATTGGCCCAGATATTCAAAAGAGTTGAGCCATGCGCAATAGGGTTGCACCTGCGCAAGTCCAAAAATGTGCCATTCTGTGATATTCAGCAGGAGGCAGTTCGCCCCAAATCACACTGAGCAACAGCGCAATGATAATGAATGCATGCGCAACTGAAGGGGAGGAACCATGCATAAATGGTGCAGTGCGATATTCAGCAACATGTGCCATGCGCAATAGAGAACCAGCGGAAGTTGTGCCATAATGGAAATGAGCAAAAATAAAAGGGAGCAAGGGAGAGGTGCAAGAACGCTACAGGGAAGCCACATGAGAGTCAAATACAGCAGGAAACACTGGACAGCAGGGACACACAGGGCCAGCCAGAAAAGGGCACCTGGAAGCAACAGGCACAGGGGAAGGTGTAGGGAGCCACAGTGCAGAAGGGGGAAGTACACCACACAGCAGTGAGGCCAGCACAGGAAGGTGTTCCTGGTGCAGGGGAAGTATCAGCCAGGACAGTGGGGGAATACAGAAACAGCTGCTGGGGGGGTGAACACAAGCCAGGGACATGGCCAGTGCCACCATCCAGATGGAGGCCGTAATGAGGGGGCTGAGAAGGTGGGCAGCAGGAGGGCATGGCCATGGAAGGGCCCATTAGCGGTATGCCTCCAACAGGCAGTACCGAGCCCGCACCAGCTTCGAGCTGTACAGTGGTACCGAGATTGTGGGCTGGTACCACCTGAATCGGGCAATTCTAAGGTGGCTCTGTGAGCTGTGCAGTGATGTGATGCAGGCACCCACATGACAGAGCCATGCCCTGTCAGTGGAGAAGAAAGTGACAGCTTGCATGTGCTTGCTCACCACAGGTACCTTCCAGAAACCAACTGGGGACACCACAGGCATAACCTAGTCAGCCATGTCATGCCACCTCACCCAGTTCCTCAGCACACTGCTTCCACATGCTGCGGAGTACATCCATTTCCACAGCACACCAGCGGAGCGCACTGCAAACATACAGGAGTTCCACAGGGTAGCACGTATGTCTGGTGTGCTAGGGGCAATAGACTGCACCCATGTGTTCATCCGCACACCTCCTGGTCCCGAGGGGGCTGCATATATAAATCGCAAGGGCTATGCCAGCATCAACTTCCAAGTGGTGTGCAATGCTAGGGACGCATAATCAATGTCTGTGCCATGCACCCTGGGGGAGCACATGATGCCTTCATCTGGCACCAGTTGGCACTGTGCCACAGATTCGAGAGTGGGGATATCCCCACTGGCCTCCAAGTGGGTGAGTATGCCAACCACATGGACAATCATAGGGCCTGGGGGGACATGGTCAGAGGTAACATGAGTAGTGGCCTACATGGCCCAGGGCAGGGCAAAGCTGATCACCAAACTAACCTCCACCCTCTACACACAGGTGACAGTGGATACCCACTCCGTCCCTGGCTGCTCACACTCTATCAGTGGTCTGCGACCCCATCACAGCAACGCTACAGTGAGGCACTTGCCACCACATGTAATATCATCGAGCGGGTGTTCAGGATGCTGAAGGCATATTTCCGTTGCCTGGACACCTCCGGCGGTGCCCTATAGTACAGCCCCTCAAAGGCCTGCGGGCTATTCCTGGCCTGTTGCATCTTGCACAACATGGCCAACAAATGTGGGATAGCTGTACAGGTCAAAGAGGGGGACAGTGATGGGGATGATGAGGACACCGGTGACAATGGTGATGGGCAGTCCCTCTTGGGTGACGGGGCCCCTGACTGCTCTGGCTGGCACAGCTGCACCAGGACACCATCACAGAGGAGCACTTCAGCCAACCCAGGTAAGTCATGGGGCCATGTGCAACCAACAGTGTCTAAGGCACAACCCACAAACATGCATGGACACATACCAGGGGTGCATTCCATCAAGGGAAGTGGCCGGGCATGGAACCACACACACAACCAGGGATGGGTGAGGTCTAACATGCCACATGGATGGACACACACACACACACACACACACACAGACATGCACAAAGGGTAGGAGGCACACTGACACAGAGACGCCACCCTAGCCACACACATGTCCACAGACCACCATGCCCTGCCTGTCCTTGTGCATGTGTCAGATGCTGGACCCATTGCACATTGGTGTACAGCGCAATGCAGGCATCATCATGCACGCAACTGTGGAGCGGCAGCTGGGAGGGTGTGCAGATGGACTGTGTGTCCGCGTGCAGGGCCGGGTACCCACCCATGCAATGCCCGCTGAATTACACAATGCACACAGGGCAGCACCAGACAGTAGCCATGTTGGGAAACAGGTCAGTCATGCGCCACAGTGCCCCGGCCACCACGGATGCATGGGCAGCCCCGCCGAGACCCGCCAGCACTGACAGGCTGACCACTAGCCTTATGGGGTGGCACCGATGGTCCCCCAAGGGTTCCACTGTGTGAACGTGACCGTGCTTGTGCAGGGGTCTGCAGCACACCAAACATACCTGCTCCAGGTGTGCTTGGGATGCCCACAGCTGAACCCGGTGTCGACAAGGAGGGTGTCACACAACACCGGGAACGGGGGGTGGACAGTGCACTGCGTGGTGTCTGTGACGCATGGGCACATGACTGTGTGCCCATTGTGGCTATGAAAGCAGTGAATGCCTGTGTCTGCCTGTCAATGGCGGTGGTCACATCCTCCCGCAACCGGTCCATCCATGCCAGGATCAGAGCGGTGTCTCTGCTGCGACGCTCCTCTACCCGCTCCAGAGCCGCATGCAGTGCATCCACTGATGTCGCAAGCCGCATCTGCTGGTTGACTGATGCTTGCAGTATGCAAGTGTGCTCGTCCAAGAGGTCATCTGCCTCCTCGGCATCCTGTCCCTCAGGGTGTGCACGGCCCTGATGCCCAGCACCCCTTGAGGGTGGGTGCTGCACACCAGGACCAGGTTTGGGCATGTCCACAGGTGGTGCACTGATGCCGGCCCCTGACCCTGTACCCCCAAGCCCATTGGCCGACTGCTGATGCTGCCCCTCCGGCTGCCACTCACCAGGGCTCACTGGTGCCACCACAGTGACCGCAACAGTCCCACTGTCCTGTACACACACCAGCTGACAGGCACAGGCTGGGACTGTGATGACATGCAGGCCTCCACGGCAGCACCACTCACAGCCATGGCCGCGATGTTACCTGCTGTGTGGCCATCCCGTGGCACACACGTGTCATTGCCCATGCCATTAGCGACATCATCATCGGTGATGGACCCGGCACCAGCCCGAGTCACAGCATGCTGGTATGCATGGATGCTGGCACGTTGGGACATGGGCAGGGCCTCTTCCGCACCTGTTTCAACAACATCAGTCTGGACAGCCAGGCGGGCCCACTGTCACACTGAGCCATGTATACCTGTGGAGGTGGAAGGGCCCTCCTCCATCTCCATCTGACTGTCCTGTGGATGGGCCCACCACCACTGACCCATGCAGATGCTCAGGATCTGTAAGGGAAAACAAAGTCGCGTTACTGCATGTTACCTACCCTGACCCCCCCAATAGACAGACCATGACCTACCATGCAGTGACGGGCTACCACCCATCTAGAAGCCACCATCCGGAACACCCTCAATGGCACTACGCTGCATGCTTCCAGCAACCCTCTCCTCCTGTGGGGTCAGGTGTACCACCTCCAGCTGTCCCCCACCTGTCGCAGCTTGTGCTGCCCTGATGGCAGCCACCTTTTCCTTTATCCTCCTCCTGTCTGTGCCCATCTTCTTCTTCTTGCACTCCTACATGGAGTGCTGGTGGCTGCCATGCAGGTTAACTGCACGTGCCACCTCCTCCCATGCAGCAGCAAGGGCCTGTGGTGTTCCCTGCCATCCGCTGAGAAGCGGCTCCTGAGCCAGGTAGGCATCAAACAGGGCATCGGTCTCGGTCTTAGTGAAATTAGGCCTTCTCCTCCTCCCACCACTGTGTTCCTCCTCTCCCACAACTCACTCGGTCATTACTTAGCCTGTAAGAATGAAAGTTGTTACCTGTGACTGTTCAGTCCCATGCATGTCCCAAAATCCACAGTCCACACTCCCAAACAGCATGCAACTCACAAATAGACTGCAGTAACCGACTATGGCCAGTGCAGCCATATGTCGCACTTTCATAGCGCAACCCATACAAATGGGGCGAGGTGCAATTTTAAGTGGATGCAAATTTCAGTGCTGTGCCATTGAATGGCTGATTAGCTGATTTGCATATGATGACTGAATATTGTGCTCTTGCACTTTGCGAAATTGTGTTGAACATGCTGAGCCAAGGGCGCAGTTCTGTGACATGCGCAGTACACACCTCCCTGCACATGCCCGGGTTGCTGATGCAGGTGTCTGCTGAGCTGCTGGCGTGCTGTGCACGGGAAGCAATGCAGGGCACAGCCACCATTGTGCCAGTGGTGCTACAGCGATGTTCACCTATATGGCACTGTGGCACTGGGCCATCATAGGCGCACTGGGGCAACAGCGCGGTAGACTGCTACTGGAGGTAGCACACAGGCATCCAATCACGCTACATGCATTGGGTTCCAATGGCACTGTGCCTGTCCATGTGCCAGAGACCCTTGACCCTGTCCCCGATCTTTGCCTCCTAAGCTCTATGCATCAGGCATGGGTGCACCACTGTTGCGCTGTTCGGTGACAGCGTGATAGGGAATGCAACACTGTACCACGCAGCATCTGCACGTGGTGGAGCCACGCTGCAGAGCACCATTTTGAGCCAACTGAGCAAGTGGAATGGTACGGAGGAGGGCTGCACAGTGGACCCAAGTTGAACTGGCCAACCTGGTGGCCATTGTAGAATCATTTTATGGCCCCTGTTTGGGAGACACCCTGGACAGGTCCAGGAGCCAGGTGTGGGAGGTGGCCAATGCCTGGAAGAGGCCACAGGAATGGGGGCGGATGGCAGAGCAGTCACCACAGGTATGGCGACCTGCGGAGGGGCCAGACCTGCTTGCCCGCCTGTGGGGACGTGCCAGAAGGGGCACGGTGCCACGGCCAGGTATGTGTTACATCCACACCTCTTTATCTTCCATATGGGTATCATGGTTGTATGTGTCCAGAATATGGGGAGGGACCATCCGGTGTTGGCTTTCGTGGTGTTATCAGGGTGTGGGGTGGGTGGGTCTGGCTGTGGGAGTGCACACACATAGGGGGCAGGGGACTTTGCTACTGGATTGTACTGATGTTTCTCTCTCCATGTTTGCACTACAGAGCCAGAGGAGAGGCGTCTGGCCAGGGAGATGCGGCGCCAGCAGGACGACAGGGCCACTAGGAGGGGAGATGGTCAACAGCACCCGAGGGACAGGCCTGATGATGGTGAGTGCCATACCTTCATGATTATTATTTCATGCTGTGTAACAGGATGGGCAGCGGGGCATGGCCGCCATCCATTGACATCACTGCCATGCACGCAACTTATTACAGTCGGCACTGTCCAGTGGCATTGCATGTCTGGGAGTGCATCGATGGTGGTCCATGCGTGCACCGGGTACATGACTGTGCCACTGCCTTCGTACCACATAGCCATGTCACTAAACAGCCACGGTGGTGCTGTGCATGACTTGGTCGGTGGGTGTGTTTAGCAGCGGTCCGCATGGCTGTATGCACCTGGGTGGGCAGGTCTTGTGGACGTGATCACTGTGGGTGGTGACACACCATCACAGAGGAATGTCCTCTGCCGTATGCCATGCACAGTGGGTGGGCTGTATGGGGGCCGCATCCACACCTATTGACTGTGCCTCCTTGTCCCAGGTGTCTGCCAGCTGCAGGCTATCCATGGTGCACCTCATGAGATCTTGACAGTGTGGCGTAGGGCACCTGGACATACTGCGGGTGTTTGAGTAGTTGGGTGTCCAGCGACACAGCAGGCGGAGTAGCCAGAGTGGGGAGCGGGTTCTAGTGACTATATAGATACATAGATATATATAGTCAGTGTTTGCAGATAAGGCCCTATATCTATCCAGTTCAAGCCCATTTGAGCTTGTAAGTTCAGTTTGTTTTCCTAGAAGTCTGTTGCCCCTTACCCCTGACCTCAGAATTCCTTTATGTCTATCCCATGCATTCTTAAATCCGTGATTGTTTCAGCCCCTCCACTTCCTCTGGCAGGGTGTTCCAACTAGTCCACCACCAGTTCTGTGAAGAAATTCTTTTCATGTTTCCTCCTGAATCGTCCTCCCTCCAACTTCATCCTATACCTCTAGTCCTGGAACATCTTTTCACTTAAAAATAGTGTTTTCCTGCACCCTGTTCCTCCCTGTAAGATATTTGTATGTCTCTATCATATCCCTCTCTCCCTCCTCTCTCCAGGAGTACATGTTCAGTTCCTTCAACCTGTCTTCATAGGACTTGTGATGCAATCCATGCACCATCTTTGTTGCCCTCCTCTGAACCTTCTCTACCCTGTCTATGTCCTCATGGGGTATGGTCTCCAGAACTGTACACTGTACTCCAGGTGAGGCTCACTAGTGCCCTGTATAGCCACAATCATGACCTCCTTTTCCTGCTGGTGATGCCCCTGCCTACACATCCCAGCATTCTATTTGCTTTACCTGCTGCCTTGTCGCACTGTTTTCATTTTGAGGTCATCAGAGATGACAACCCCAAGATCCTTCCTGCTTGGTACATGCTATATCCTCACCCCCAACTGATATATTATGCCAGGGTTTTTGTGCCCCATATGCATTATCTTGCACTTCTTTGCATTGAATTTCAACTGCCAAATCCCCACCATTCTTCAAGTTTCTGCAGGTCCTTCTCATTCTGTCTACACCCTCTGGTGTACCCTCTTCACAGAGCTTTGCATGTCATCAGCGAACAGTGAAATTCTGCCTTCTAGGTCTTGTGCAATGTCACTGAGTTAAGATGTTGAATAGGACCAGTCCCAGCACAGATCCCTGGTACCCCACTGGTCACTCTTCCCTCTGTGGAGTGACAGCCATTTACCACCACCCTCTGTCCTGGCCACCCAGCCAGTTACCTACCACTACACTACTGTCCTGCCCACACCCATATTCCTCAGTTTGTGTAATAGTCTTCTATGGCACAGTGTCAAGGCCTTGCTGAAGTCCAGATAGGCCATGTCCACTGCCCTCCCCTGATCCACCTCCCTAGTCACCCAGTCAAATAATTCAATGAGGTTGGTCTGGCATGACCTCCCTGTGAAACCATGCTGCCTTGGGTCCTGGTAGTCCATTGACAACCAGTTGTTCCACCCAATCTCCTTCAGTAGTGCTTCCATGATCTTCCCACTACCGAGGTGAGGCTGACTGGTCTGTAGTTCCCTGCTTCCTCTTTGTTCCCACTTTGCATAAAGGGACTACATCTGCTGTCCTCCAGTCTTTGGGTACCTCCCTGTTTCCAGTGATCGGCTAAACAGGATAGCCAGAGGTTCAGCCACCACCTCTCTTAGTTCTTTAGGACCTGGGGTGCACCCATCTGGCCCTATCATTGCTTTATCAACTCCTTATTACTTCCAGTTCCTTCCAGGACCCTTTCTGTAAAGGGACCCAGTCCATTCTCTTGCACTATTCTCACCCTTGTACTCCCTTCAGACCCATTACCCTCCTCTCCCTTGTGCAAAGACTGAGCAGAAATACCTGTTCAAAATGTCAGCTTTACTGTTGTCATCCTCCACGGCCCCCATCCTCCCCTTCAGTCTCCTCTCACTCCCTTTGTCTTTTCTTTTTTCACTTATGTACCTGTAAAAGGTTTTGGTCCCTCACCCACTGATTTTTGCAATGTGTTCTTCTGTCTGAGCTTTGGCTTCCTTACTGACCTCCCTGCCTCCCTTTGCTTCTATCTGGTACTTCTCCCTATCCCTTCTGCCCTGTGTCTTTTTGTATTGCCTCGAATGCAATCTTTTTGGCTTTCACTTTCTTTGCTACCTCTTTGGGAAAACCATAATGGTCTCCTCTTCCTTTCCCTCTTGCTAACCTGTTTAATGCATAATTCGTTGTTCTTGTAATCCCATTTAAATACTGCTCACTGTTCCTCAACCCCTGATTCCTGTCCCACCCCTTAATGCCTCTTTCAAGTATCTCCCCATTTTCCCAAAGTCTGCCCCCTAAAATCCAGGATACGATTTTGTGTGGTTTAGTTCTGCTCTTTCTGTGATTTCAAACCACAATGTCTGGTGGTCACTGTTTCCCAGGTGCTTCCCCACTGTTACCCCCATCCACTGTGTCCTGTTTGTGAGCACAAGGTCCAGTATTGCCTTCTGCCGAGTTGGTTCCATGACCAGTTTGCTTGAGGAAGGCACCCTGAAGGGAGTCCAGGATCAAACTACTCCTAGTTGATGCTGCTGCTGGGATGCTCCAGTCCAAGTCTGGAATACGAAGTCTCCAACCAGTACTACCTCACCCTTGTCTGCCATCCTTTGGATGGCTAGCATCAACTCCCTATCTGTTTCTTCCTTCCTGGGCTGGTGGTCTATAGACCACACCGCGGATGGCTGTCCCCATTTTCCTTTCCAGCTTAACCCATAGTATCTCTCCCCATTTTGTTCCTCCTGGATCTCTGTGGCCCTAATGTCATTTTCACATACAGTACCTACTCTCCTCCCTTCCTGTCTGCTCTGTCTCTTCTAAAATATGTTGTAGCCAGGTAGATAATCTCCCAGTTGTGGTTATCATTACACTAGGTTTCAGTGGATGGCCATAATGTCCAGGTCTGACTGTGACCATGACAGCTCTCTCCATTTTCCATCCTTGCTGCTAAGGCTCCTGGCATTTGCACACATGGCTTTCCATGATTTGACCTCCCTAGACTGTTTCACAGTTCCTCTCAGCCCCTTCCTTGGTTGTCATTTATCCCTGGTTCTCCTTGCTGTCTGCCCTTCAGCTGAATTTTTGCCCTTTTCTGCCTATCCACCTCTTGGGCACTAATCTCCATCTTTGCACACTGCTTTGCAGATGATAGCCCTCCTCCGGTTCACTGGTTCCACTGCTAGCTGGCGGGGGTGAGCAAGCAGGTACCCTCCTTGCTGGCCTGTCACCTCTGTGCTGGTTTAAATGCTTTCAATGTAGCATTTAAACTTATCATTGAGTGCTGGATTCCCCTCCAGGATGGATGCAGGCCGTCAGGCTTGAACAAACCTCCATCCCTCCAGGTGGGTCCCCAGTCACCAATGAATCCAAACCCTTCCTCACAGCACTCAGTTCTTCCAACCATGAGTTAAAGTTCCTGGTGCATGCACTCCTATGCTCTCCTTGGTTTCTCTCACAGGTGTGTACTTGAGAAAAGTGACAGAAGTAGCTACTTGCTGAGACCCTCCCAGTTTCATATATATGCCCCTGATTTCCCTACCCTCTGGACCCACCTCACACCCCTTCTTTCCTGTCCTATTTGTTCACCCCTAGCCCCTTACCCACCCCTACATTTGTACATAGTTTTGTAAATAGTTCCTTTTGATATGTTTTTGAATACAAATCTTTTGATATGAATACTGTGGTGGTCTCTGATTTGCAGCAAGCTATAGGTGCTAAGCTGCAGTGGTCTGCATGGCGCCAGGGGTGTTGCAGTCGTGGATATGTGCGTGTGTCCATGGGGAGGACTATGGTGTGGGGGGCTAGACGTAACTGTAGTGCCTGTGGTGTGTGTGTTGTGCCCTGTGCACTGGATGACTGTGTTCAGTGGTCCATGATGCATGCTCTGTGTCCATGGTGCCCCTGTCAGCCCATCCATGGCCTGTGCAGCTGACACCCTTGCATGTCTGTGACCTGCACGGTCTGCTGGCATGTCAGTGGTGGCTGTCCATGCAGGGCAGCCACTGTACCCATCACAATGCTGGGTTGCCTCCTGTCACTGGTGTGGTACATGTCTGCCTTGGGTGACACTGTGGCCTCCGATGTTGTTGTTCCACCTCCATGCTGTGGCTTGTGTGTGTGTTGCAGGGATGTGCACCACTGTCTGTGACTTGTGCTCTGGGCAAATGATAGTGGCATACAGGTCCACAGTGCCTGTGTAGGGTGGCTGGCACTCCTGTGCCATGGAGGACGGGGCTTGCCCCGGCCACTGTGTCCCTGTGTTGTTGTGTCCTTGGGTATAGGTGGGCATTTGTCCATGCACTGTGTGGCATCTGGTGTGGTGCATGCTTCCATGCACCACTGTGGGTGTCTGCGCTGGCTGTTGTGGCCAGTGCTGGGTCAGGGTGTGTCCTTGGGAGGGTGTGCAGGGTGCTGTACCACTGGTGGTGGTGTCCGGGGCATGCCCTGTCCCGTGTGGGGTACCTCGTGTGCCGACACATGGTCAGTCTCTCAGCTGTACCTCAGGGGGGCTGTGCGTGGTGGCAATGTGTACGCCATTGTTGCATCGCTGTGTGCTGCCACCCACTGATGGGTGCCCGTGGTGGGGCTGCCTTGCATGGTTCTGTGCTGCACAGGGTTGCATTGTTACAGTGGGGGTGGTGGAATGCATGGGGTTTCCTGCAGTGGTGACGCTGCCCTGGGCAGGGTGTCTGGGGGTCACGGTGCAGGGTATGCTCTGCATTTGGGGATGGTGTGGCATGGTGTGGTCAGCCCTCCTTGTGTGCCAGTCACAGCTTGCCAGGGGTGTGATGGGGCACCATGGCCTGCTGTGGGTTGGTTGCTTGTCTCCATGGGCCAGTGGTTATTCCAGCCCTCCCAGTTGTGCAGTGCATGGGGTGTGGGGACGCGTCTGTTCTGCTGTGTATTCCTCTGCCTATCTGTGGTATAGGTGGTGGGCCTCTACCTCCCTGGTTGTGCAGTTGCATTGCTGCACTGCTGCTGGGGTGTCCCTTAGTTGCACTATGGCACCTCTGGACTGCTCAGCTGAACATCCCTTGTTGCGCTATGGTGCATCAGATCTGCTCAACTTCCTCCCTAGTTGGCTATGGTGCAGGTGGTGCTATATTCAGTTGTCGGCTGTAGGCGCATCTGGGCTGGCTCAGTTTTGAATATCATACCTCTTGCACATGGGTGCAATGGTCTTGCGCTTGTCTCCTGCTATTGTGCACTTTTGGCAGTTTGAATATCTGGGCCCATTATGTGTGCCAAAAATAACAAGCATTTGTCAATGCCGAATGTTTGCTTGCTGGCATTAGCAGTAGAAGTGCAGTATAGGAATGGCAGTGATGTATTGAACTGACACCAACTCCACTCCCACCCTGCAGAGATGGACAGGCACTGGGGTGTGCCTTTGGGTCATCACCCATAACGATCACGACATTTCACCCCACCCTACCCTGCAGACACTGACAAGTGTCGAGGTGTGGCTTGAGGTGTTTGGACTCTACACTTACCTCATTCCATAAGGAAATATGCTGAAATGGGTGTAGTATAGGAGAGTAGTGTGAACTCTGGGGCCAAAGAGTCCAAGGTGCACCTTGATGCCTGTCACTGGCTGTGGGAGCGGGGGTGGGGGTGGAATGGTGTGAACATTACTGTCGAGAATCCCAAGTTACACCCCTGAGGCCTATCACTCCACCCAGTCAGTTGTTCCACCCACAATCCATACACCATTCTGGGGAGCATAGCTCCCCATGGATGCACCCAGAGAGGAGACTAAGGAGGCTGAGGACAACTGTCACAAGGGAGACCCCCAGGAAGGAGGCAGAGGACACCACAAGGAAAGGAAGCAGCCCTGGTGGGGAACTCAATTATTAGAGATAGAACTGGGGAGATGGGAAACTGAAGTAAGGTGCCTGCCTGGTGCCATGGCTTGAGGACAGGAAGCGCATCCTCAGGATCATGAAAACAGCTGACTGGGGAGTCTGAGCTGGACATCATTGTCCACCTAGGGACAAATGACTTGGCTCATCATGAGATTAGAGCAGTGCAGAAGGACTTTGTAGAATTGGGGAGGGGCCTAAGACAAGTAGCACACACAGTATCCTTCTCTGAGGTGCTGCCTGTCAATGGCATGAGTGAGTCAAGGTACTTTGCACCATGCAGTTTAATGAATGGTTGAAAAAATGGTGTGGAGCACAGGGGTTTGGCTTCATTGGGAATGGGTTCCACCTGGAGGGACACCAGCCTATACTGGCAGGATGGTCTGCATCTGTCCAGGAAGGAACAAGTCTTTGAGCAATCGTTTAAATGCTTCATTGTGAGCTTTAAACTAGTCAAGGGGAGGCACTGATAAGCTGCAGGAAAATCCCAGCCTCTCTACAAAACAGGGTACTAAATGAGAAAAGACCGAGGTAGAAAGGTCAGTGGGGGATGCTGCAAAGAAGGTAAAGCCATAAAAAATGAATAGCAATGAGTACCAATGCCCGTAGTCTGAGTAACAAGCTTCCTGAATTAGTGGCCTTGATGGAAGAGGAACATCTGATATCGTGGCAGTCACAGAAACATGGTACACTCAAAACCATGACTGAGACGTAAACATACCAGGATACACTTTCTACAGGAGGGACAGGGTGGGTAAAAGAGGAGGAGGAGGAGGCTCTTTACATAAGGGAAGGAATCAAAGCAACAGAACAAAAGGGAAAACAGGGAGGAGAAGAAGCACTGTAGGTAAATCTGGAGACTGGCAATGGCACCACAATCCGCACAATGGTTAGATACAGACCCCCTTCTCAGGGGGAGGAAATGGACAAGGAAATGATAGAAAGTATACTTAGAATGGCAGAAAAAGGGAGATATTGCTGATGGGTGATCTGAACATGCCAGATGTTAACTGGAGTGCAGTTGCAGCAGCCACTTCGAAGAGTGGGGTTATTCTAGATGCCCTACAGGGGGCATGCCTTAGACAACTAGTATTGGAGCCCACTTGAAAGGGAGCAATCTTAGACCTGGTTCTCTCAAATGGAGATGAAGAGAGGATCACAGATGTAGAAGTGGGTAGCCATCAGGAACTAGCGACCATCGAACAGTATGGTTCACAATAAACACAGCAATAGAGTCAAGCCATACAAAGTCAAAAGTACTGGACTTTAGGAGGGCTGACTTTGCCAAAATGGGTGAGTGCCTAAGGAATGCACTAGCAAATGGGCAGGAAGGAGGGGTGGAAGAACAATGGGGAATAATAAAAACTGCCATCACAGAGGTAAAAGCCTTTGTGTGAAGCAAATAAACAAAATGAAACGATGTAAGAAACCACTATGGTTCTCAAAGGAAGTGGCAGTGAAGGTTCAAGAGAAAAAGAAAGCATTCAGGAAGTACAAGGAATCACAGAAGGAGCAGGACAGAGAACTATATCAGTTAAAGCAAAAGGAAGCTGGGAAGGCAGTCAGAACAGCAAAGGCCCAAACCAAGGAAAGATAGCCAACTCAGTTAAGAAGGGGATAAAACCTTTATAGGTACACGAGGGAGCAAAGGAAGACCAAGGGAGGGATAGTGAGGCTTAATAAAGGGAGGAGGGTGGGCAGAGGGTGACTGTGAAAAGGCAGAGACACTAAACAAATATTTTGCTCAGTATTTACAAAGGAAGAGGGGAGGTACCTAAACAAACAGTAGAAACACTCTGGATACAGAAGTTGATGCCAGCCCATTTACAGAAGAAAGGGTTCTGAAAGAACTCTTAAAACTGAAGCTGGACAAAGCAATGGGGCCTGATGGGATTCATCCCAGAATTCTAAAAGAACTAAGGGTAGAACTAATGACACCACTGACTGGTGAATTTGTAATATTTTCAGTCCAGATTTTCACCAGTGGCATTTTTCCACACTTCTTATCAACAGTACAGCTGTTATTTTTCACAACATGGACAAATGTGTTTTCACACTTTCAGTGCAGAAATGCGTGGTCGCTGGGAAATCATTATTTGGGACAGATAAAGAAAATCCCAGTGACACTGTTCATGATCAGAGGTCCCAAAATGCCTGTGTTGAAATCTGCTATAAAATATCCCCAAATCAATTACATTACAGGTGTGTGTTGCAGTTGTTTCTACACGCATGCTCATATCTCACCAGTTTTTTATATTTTAACTGCAGATTTTCAATACTGCCATTTTTACACCTTCCCATGAACAGTAAAAGCTGTCATTTTTCACATCCTGTTCAGAATGTGTTTTGCACCTGTGGTGCTAAATGTCGAGTCGCTGTGCAAAAGCAATCTCGCCAACAAACTGATATTGCCACTGTTCATGAGGTGGGGGCACAAAACACATGGAAAATTTGGAGGAAATACCAACAAATGCCTGAGGTGTTAGGGTTTCAGACCATAACCCCACACCCTGTAGAGAATGACAGGCATCGGGGGTGTGACTTGGTATTGTCACCTGTAATGCTCATACCATTCCACACCCTGCAGCCAGTGAGAGGCATCGAGGTGTGCCTTGGTCTCTTCGGCCCCAAAGTTCACCCCATTCTCTTATACAGCACCCATCTCACCATATTTCCTGATGGAATGAGGTGCGCTTAAGGGCCAAAGACCCCAAGGCACACCGTGACACTTGTCGGTGTCTGCAGGCTAGGGTGTGGTGAAATGGTGTGGCCGTTATGCCTGATGACCCAAAGGCACCCCAGTACCTGTCAGTCTCTGCAGAGTGGTGGTGGGGTTGGCTTCAGTTCAATACTTCACTGCCATTCCTATTATGCAGCTCTGTAACTCCTACACTACCAATGCCAATGCCAGCAAGCACACATTCGGCATTGAAAAATGCTTGTTTTTACTTATTTTCTCTCTTGCTAATGAGAAAACAAGATGGCAGACACAACAGTGCTCCGAGAAATTAAAGCAGGGTCTGTGTCACCCTACATAGCAAAAAACAGTAATTTTTGTGAAAGAAAAATGCCTGAATGTGACCCTCTATGCAAAATGTGTGGAAAACACATTGGCCCCAGATATTCAAAAGAGTTGAGCCATGCGCAATAGGGTTGCACCTGCGTAAGTCCAAAAATGTGCCATTCTGTGATATTCAGCAGGAGGCAGTTGCGCCCCCCCAAATCACACTGAGCAACAGCGCAATGATAATGAATGCATGCGCAACTGAAGGGGGAGGAACCATGCATAAATGGTGCAGTGCGATATTCAGCAACATGTGCCATGCGCAATAGGGGAGCCAGCGGAAGTTGTGCCATAATGGAAATGAGCAAAAATAAAAGGGAGCAAGGGAGAGGTGCAAGAACGCTACAGGGAAGCCACATGAGAGTCAAATACAGCAGGAAACACTGGACAGCAGGGACACACAGGGCCAGCCAGAAAAGGGCACCTGGAAGCAACAGGCACAGGGGAAGGTGTAGGGAGCCACAGTGCAGAAGGGGAAGTACACCACACAGTGTGAGGCCAGCACAGGAAGGTGTTCCTGGTGCAGGGAAGTATCAGCCAGGACAGTGGGGGAATACAGAAACAGCTGCTGGGGGTGAACACAAGCCAGGACATGGCCAGTGCCACCATCCAGATGGAGGCCGTAATGAGGGGCTGAGAAGGTGGGCAGGGGAGGGCATGGCCATGGGAAGGGCCCGATTAGCGGTATGCCTCCAACAGGCAGTACCGAGCCCGCACCAGCTTCGAGCTGTACAGTGGTACCGAGATTGTGGGCTGGTACCACCTGAATCGGGCAATTCTAAGGTGGCTCTGTGAGCTGTGCAGTGATGTGATGCAGGCACCCACATGACAGAGCCATGCCCTGTCAGTGGAGAAGAAAGTGACAGCTTGCATGTGCTTGCTCACCACAGGTACCTTCCAGAAACCAACTGGGGACACCACAGGCATAACCTAGTCAGCCATGTCATGCCACCTCACCCAGTTCCTCAGCACACTGCTTCCACATGCTGCGGAGTACATCCATTTCCACAGCACACCAGCGGAGCGCACTGCAAACATACAGGAGTTCCACAGGGTAGCACGTATGTCTGGTGTGCTAGGGGCAATAGACTGCACCCATGTGTTCATCCGCACACCTCCTGGTCCCGAGGGGGCTGCATATATAAATCGCAAGGGCTATGCCAGCATCAACTTCCAAGTGGTGTGCAATGCTAGGGACGCATAATCAATGTCTGTGCCATGCACCCTGGGGGAGCACATGATGCCTTATCTGGCACCAGTTGGCACTGTGCCACAGATTCGAGAGTGGGGATATCCCACTGGCCTCCAAGTGGGTGAGTATGCTAACCACATGGACAATCATAGGGCCTGGGGGACATGGTCAGAGGTAACATGAGTAGTGGCCTACATGGCCCAGGGCAGGGCAAAGCTGATCACCAAACTAACCTCCACCCTCTACACACAGGTGACAGTGGATACCCACCGTCCCTGGCTGCTCACACTTCATCAGTGGTCATGCGACCCCATCGCAGCAACGCTTACAGTGAGGCACTTGCCACCACATGTAATATCATCGAGCTGGTGTTCAGGATGCTGAAGGCATACTTTCGTTGCCTGACACCTCCGGCGGTGCCCTATAGTACAGCCCCTAAAAGGCCTGCGGGCTATTCCTGGCCTGTTGCATCTTGCACAACATGGCCAACGAATGTGGGATAGCTGTACAGGTCAAAGAGGGGGGACAGTGATGGGGATGATGAGGACACCAGTGACAATGGTGATGGGCAGTCCCTCTTGGGTGACGGGGCCCCTGACTGCTCTGGCTGGCACAGCTGCACCAGGACACCATCACAGAGGAGCACTTCAGCCAACCCAGGTAAGTCATGGGGCCATGTGCAACCAACAGTGTCTAAGGCACAACCCACAAACATGCATGGACACATACCAGGGGTGCATTCCATCAAGGGAAGTGGCCGGGCATGGAACCACACACACAACCAGGGATGGGTGAGGTCTAACATGCCACATGGATGGACACACACACACACACACACACACAACACACCAGACATGCACAAGGGTAGGAGGCACACTGGCACAGAAGCATACACCCTAGCCACACACATGTCCACAGACCACCATGCCCACTGCCTGTCCTTGTGCATGTGTCAGATGCTGAGCACCATTGCACATTGGTGTACAGCGCAATGCAGGCATCATCATGCACACGCAACTGTGGACGGCAGCTGGGAGGGTGTGCAGATGGACTGTGTGTCCGCGTGCAGGGCCGGGTACCCACCCATGCAATGCCCGCTGAATTACACAATGCACACAGGGCAGCACCAGACAGTAGCCATGTTGGGAAACAGGTCCAGTCATGCGCCACAGTGCCCGGCACTGCGGATGCATGGGCACGGCCGCCCGAGACCCGCCAGCACTGACAGGCTGACCACTAGCCTTATGGGGTGGCACCGATGGTCCCCCAGGGGTTCCACTGTGTGAACGTGACCGTGCTTGTGCAGGGGTCTGCAGCACACCAAACATACCTGCTCCAGGTGTGCTTGGGATGCCCACAGCTGAACCCGGTGTCGACAAGGAGGGTGTCACACAACACCGGGAACGGGGGGTGGACAGTGCACTGCGTGGTGTCTGTGACGCATGGGCACATGACTGTGTGCCCATTGTGGCCATGAAAGCAGTGAATGCCTGTGTCTGCCTGTCAATGGCGGTGGTCACATCCTCCCGCAACCGGTCCATCCATGCCAGGATCAGAGCGGTGTCTCTGCTCCGACGCTCCTCTACCCGCTCCAGAGCCGCATGCAGTGCATCCACTGATGTCGCAAGCCGCATCTGCTGGTTGACTGATGCTTGCAGTATGCAAGTGTGCTCGTCCAAGAGGTCATCTGCCTCCTCGGCATCCTGTCCCTCAGGGTGTGCACGGCCCTGATGCCCAGCACCCCTTGAGGGTGGGTGCTGCACACCAGGACCAGGTTTGGGCATGTCCACAGGTGGTGCACTGATGCCGCCCCCTGACCCTGTACCCCCAAGCCCATTGGCCGACTGCTGATGCTGCCCCTCCGGCTGCCACTCACCAGGGCTCACTGGTGCCACCACAGTGACCGCAACAGTCCCACTGTCCTGTACACACACCAGCTGACAGGCACAGGCTGGGACTGTGATGACATGCAGGCCTCCACTGCAGCACCACTCACAGCCATGGCCGCCATGTTACCTGCTGGTGGCCATCCCGGCAGCACACACGTGTCATTGCCCATGCCATTAGCGACATCATCATCGGTGATGACCCGCACCAGCCCGAAATCACAGCATGCTGGTATGCATGGATGCTGGCACGCTGGGACATGGGTAGGCCTCTTCTGCACCTGTTTCAACAACATCAGTCTGACAGCCAGGCGGGCCCACTGTCACACTGAGCCATGTATACCTGTGGAGGTGGAAGGCCCTCCTCCATCTCCATCTTGACTGTCCTGTGGATGGGCCCACCACCACTGACCCATGCAGATGCTCAGGATCTGTAAGGAAAAACAAGTCGTTGCTACTGCATGTTACCTACCCTGACCCCCAATATTGGGTGACCATGACCTACCATGCAGTGATTGGCTACCACCCATCTGAAGCCAACACCATCCGGAACACCCCTCAATGGCACTATCGCTGCATGCTTCCAGCAAACCTCTCTCCTCCGGGTCAGAATTGTACCCACCTCCAGCTGTCCCCCCACCTGTCGCGCTTGTGCTGCCCTGATGGTAGCCACCTTTTCATCTATCCTCCCTCCTGTCTGCCCATCTTCTTCTTCTTGCACTTACGGAGTGCTGGTGGCTGCTATGCAGGTTAACTGCACGCAAGCACCTCCTCCTCCCATGCAGCAGCAAGGGCCTGTGGTGTTCCTGCCATCCGCTGAGAAGCTGCTCCTGGAGCCAGGGTAGGCATCAAACAGGGCATCGGTCTCGGGTCTTAGTGAAATTAGGCCTCTCTCCTCCCACCACTGTGTTCCTCCCTCCACAACTCACTCGGTCATTACTTAGCCTGTAAGAATGAAAGTTGTTACCTGTGACTGTTCAGTCCCATGCATGTCCCAAAATCCACAGTCCACACTCCCAAACAGCATGCAACTCACAAATAGACTGCAGTAACCGATATGCGCTGGTGCAGCCATATGTCGCACTTTCATAGCTAAACCCATACAAAATGGGGCTGTGCACTTAAGTGGGATGCAATTTCAGTGTTGTGCCATTGAATGGCTGATTAGCTGATTTGCATATGATGACTGAATATTGTGCTCTTGCACTTTGCGTAAATTGTGTTGAATATGCTGAGCCAAGGGCGCGAGTTCTGTGACATGCAGTCACACCTCCCTGCACATGCCCGGGTTGGCTGATGCAGGTGTCTGCTGGATGCTGGCGTGTTGTGCACGGGAAGCAATGCAGGGCACAGCCACCATTGTGCCAGTGGTGCTGGCGATGTTACCTATATGGCACTGTGGCACTGGGCCTGATCATAGGCGCACTGGGCAACAGCGCGGTAGACTGGCTACTGGAGGTGTGCAACACAGGCATCCAATCACGCCACATGCAGCTGGGTTCCAATGGCACTGTGCTCGTCCATGTGCCAGAGGTTCCCTTGACCCCTGTGCTGGCCCCTTTGCCTCCCAAGCTCTATGCATCAGTATGGTGCACCACTGTTGCGCTGTTCGGTGACAGCTGATAGAATGCAACACTGTACTTATTGAGCATCTGCATCGCGTGGTGGAGCCACGTGCAGAGCACCATTTTGAGCCAACTGAGCAAGTGGAATGGTACGGAGGAGGGCTGCACAGTGGACCTGTTGAACTGGCCAACCTGGTGGCCATTGTAGAGTCATTTTATGGCCCCCTGTTTGGGGAGACACCCCTGGACAGGTCCAGGAGCCAGGTGTGGGAGGAGGTGGCCAATGCCCTGGAAGAGGCCACAGGAATGGGGCGGATGGCAGAGCAGTGCCACCACAGGTATGGCGACCTGCGGAGGAGGGAACCAGACCTGCTTGCCCGCCTGTGGGGACGTGCCAGAAGGGGCACGGTGCCACGGCCAGGTATGTGTTACATCCACACACCTCTTTATCTTCCATATGGGTATCATGGTTGTATGTGTCCAGAATATGGGAGGGACCATCCGTGTTGGCTGGTGTTAGGCATTAGGTGGGTGGTGTGTCTGCTGTGGGAGTGCACACATGTGGGGCAGGGGGACTTTGCTACTGGATTGTACTGATGTTTCTCTCCATGTTTGCAATTACAGAGCCAGAGGAGAGGCGCTCAATAGGGAGATGCGCGCCAGCAGGACGATCAGGGCCACTAGGAGGGAGATGGTCAACAGCATCCGAGTGGACAGGCCTGATGATGGTGAGTGCCATACCATGATTATTATTTCATGCGTAACAGGATGGGCAGCGGGCATGGCCGCCTATCCATTGACATCACTGCCATGCACGCAACTGGTTACAGTCGGCACTGTCCAGTGGCATTGTGCATGTCTGGGAGTGCATCGAGCAGTCCATGCGTAACTGGCATGACTGTGCCACTGCCTTCAAGACCATATAGCATGTCACTAAACAGCCAACGGTGGTGCTGTGCATGACTTGGTCGGGTGGGTGTGTTTAGCAGCGGTCCGCATGGCTGTATGCACCTGGGTGGGCAGGTCTTGTGGACGTGATCACTGTGGGTGGTGACACACCATCACAGAGGAATGTCCCTCTGCCGTATGCCATGCACAGTGGGTGGGCTGTATGGGGCTGTGCATCCACACCTATTGACTGTGCTCCCTTGTCCTAGGTGTCTGCCAGCTGCAGGCTATCCATGAGGCACTGCGGGAGATCTTGACAGTGGCGAGGGCATCACTGGACATACTGCGGGTGTTTGAGTAGTTGGGTGTCCAGCGGAGACACAGCAGGCGGAGCAGCCAGAGTGGGGAGCGGGGCTCCCAGTGGACCAGTATATAGATACATAGATACATAGTCAGTGTCGGCAGATAAGGGCCTATGGCCCACCCAGTCTGCCCATTTGAGTTGTAAGTTCAGTTTGTTTTCCTAGAAGTCTGTTGCCCCTTACCCCTGACCCTCCAGAACCTTTTATGTCTATCCCATGCATTCTTAAATCCCGTGATTGTTCTCAGCCCCTGCCACTTCCTCTGGCAGGGTGTTCCGCTTTGTCCACCCACCAGTTCTGTGAAGAAATTCTTTTCATGTTTCTCTGAATCGTCCTCCTCCAACTTCATCCTATGCCCTCTAGTCCTGGAACATCTTTTCACTTAAAATAGTGTTTTCCTGCACCCTGTTCCTCCCCTGTAAGATATTTGTATGTCTCTATCATATCCCCTCTCTCCCTCCTTCCTCCAGGGAGTACATGTTCAGTTCCTTCAACCTGTCTTCTAGGACTTGTGATGCAATCCATGCACCATCTTTGTTGCCCTCCTCTGAACCTTCTCTACCCTGTCTATGTCCTTACGTAGGTATGGTCTCCAGAACTGTACACTGTACTCCAGGTGGGCTTCACTAGTGTCTTGTATAGCTAATCATGACCTCCTTTTCCTGCTGGTGATGCCCCTGCTCATACATCCCAGCATTCTATTTGCTTTACCTGCTGCCTTGTCGCACTGTTTCCCTACACCTTGAGGTCATCATGAGATGACAACCCCAAGATCCCTTTCCTGCTTGGTGCATGCTATATCCTCACCCCCAACTGATATATTATGCCAGGGTTTTTGTGCCCCATATGCATTATCTTGCACTTCTTTGCATTGAATTTCAACTGCCAAATCCCTGACCATTCTTCAAGTTTCTGCAGGTCCCTTCTCATTCTGTCTACACCTCTGGTGTGTCTACTCTTACAGAGCTTTGTGTCATCAGCTTAACAGTGAAATTCTGCCTTCTAGGTCTTGTGCAATGTCACTGATTAAGATGTTGAATAGGACCAGTCCCAGCACTGATCCCTGTGGTACCCCACTGGTCACTCTTCCCTCTGTGGAGTGACAGCCATTTACCACCACCCTCTGTGTCCTGCCACCCAGCCAGTTACCTACCCACTACACTACTGTCCTGCCCACACCCATATTCCTCAGTTTGTGTAATAGTCTTCTATGTGGCACAGTGTCAAAGGCCTTGCTGAAGTCCAGATAGGCCATGTCCACTGCCTCCCCTGATCCACCTCCCTAGTCACCCAGTCAACACCAATGAGGTTGGTCTGACATGACCTCCCTGGTGAAACCATGCTGCTTTGGGTCCTGTAGTCCATTGACAACCAGTTGTTCCACCAATCTCTCCTTCAGTAGTGCTTCCATGATCTTCCCACTACCGAGGTGAGGCTGACTGGTCTGTAGTTCCCTGCTTCTCTTTGTTCCCACTTTTGTATAAGGGACTACATCTGCTGTCCTCCAGTCTTGGGTACTTCCTGTTTCCAGTGATCGGCTAAACAGGATAGCCAGAGGTTCAGCCACCACCTCTCTTAGTTCTTTAAGGACCCTGGGTGCACCCCATCTGGCCCCATTGCTTTATCAACTCTTATTACTTCCAGTTCCTTCAGGACCCTTTTCGTGTAAAGGGACCTGTGTCCATTTGCACTATTCTCACCCCTTGTACTCCTTCAGACCCATTACCTCCTCTTCCTCAGTAAAGACTGAGCAGAAATACCTGTTCAAAATGTCAGCTTTACTGTTGTCATTCCCACGGCCCCCATCCTCCCCTTCAGTCTCACTATCCTCCCTTTGTCTTTCTTTTTCACTTATGTACCTGTAAAGGTTTTGTCCCTCTACCCACTGATTTTGCAATGTGTTCTTCTGTCTGAGCTTTGGCTTCCCTTACTGACCTCCCTGCCTCCCCTTTGCTTCTTCTGGTACCCTCCCTATCCCCTTCTGCCTGTGTCTTTTTGTATTGCCTGAATGCATCTTTTGGCTTTCATTTCTTTTGCTACCTCCTTGGAAAACCATAATGGTCTCCTCTTCCTTTCCTCTTGCTAACCTGTTTAATGCATAATTTGTTGTTCTTGTAATCCCTCATTTTAAATACTGCTCACTGTTCCTCAACCCCGATTCCTGTCCCACCCCTTAATGCCTCTTTTCAAGTATCTCCCCATTTTCCCAAAGTCTGCCCCCTAAAATCCAGGATACGTGTTTTTGTGTGGTTTGTTCTGCTCTTTCTGTGATTTCAAACCACAATGTCTGGTGGTCACTGTTTCCCAGGTGCTTCCCCACTGTTGCCCCCATCACACTTGTCCCTGTTTGTTGGTCAAGGTCCAGTATTGCCTTCTGCCGAGTTGGTTCCATGACCAGTTGCTTGAGGAAGGCACCCTGAGGGAGTCCAGGATAAATTCTGCTCTTAGTTGATGCTGCTGCTGGGATGCTCCAGTCCAAGTCTGGAATATTGAAGTCTCCAACCAGTACTACTCACTTTGTCTGCCCATCCTTGATGGCTAGCATCAGCTCCCTATCTGTTTCTTCCTCCTGGGCTGGTGGTCTATAGACCACACCCGTGCGGATGGCTGTCCCCATTTTCCTTTCCAGCTTAACCCATAGTATCTCTCTCCCATTTTGTTCCTCCTGGATCTCTGTGGCCCTAATGTCATTTTTCACATACAGTACCACTCCTCCTCCCTTCCTGTCTGCTCTGTCTCTTCTGAATATGTTGTAGCCAGGTATGATAATCTCCCAGTTGTGGTTATCATTACACTAGGTTTCAGTGATGGCCATAATGTCCAGGTCTGACTGTACCATGACAGCCTCCAGATCTTCCATCTTGTTGCTAAGGCTCCTGGCATTTGCACACATGGCTTTCCATGATTTGACCTCCCTAGACTGTTTCACAGTTCCTCTCCAGCCCCTTCCTTGGTTGTCATTTATCCCTGGTTCTCCTTGCTGTCTGCCCTTCAGCTGAATTTTGCCTTTCTGCCTATCCACCTCTTGGGCACTAATCTCCATCTTTGCACACTGCTTTGCAGAGATAGCCACCTCTGGTTCACTGGTTCCACTGCTAGCTGTGGGGGTGAGCAAGTAGGTACCCTCCTTGCTGGCCTGTCACCCCTTTTGTTAGTTTAAATGCTTTTCAATGTAGCATTTAAACTTATCATTGAGTGCTTGATTCCTCCAGGATGGATGCAGGCCGTCAGGCTTGAACAAACCTCCATCCCTCCAGGTGGGTCCCCAGTCACCAATGAATCAAACTCTTTCTCACAGCACCAGTTCTTCAACCATGAGTTAAAGTTCCTGTGCATGCACTCTATGCTCTCCTTGCCTCTCACAGGTAGTACTTCTGAGAAAGTGACAGAAGTAGCTACTTGCTTGAGACCCCTTCCCAGTTTCATATATATGCCCCTGATTTCCCCTACCCCCCTGGACCCACCCTCACACCCCTTCTTTCCTGTCCCATTTGTTCACCCCTGCCCCTTACCCACCCCCACATTTGTACATAGTTTTGTAAATAGTTCCTTTTGATATGTTTTTTGAATACAAATCTTTTGATATGAATACTGTGGTGGTCTCTGATTTGCAGCAAGCTATAGGTGCTAAGCTGCAGTGGTCTGCATGGCGTCAGGGGTGTTGCAGTCGTGGATATGTGCGTGTGTCCATGGGGAGGTGACTATGGTGTGGGGGTAGCTATCAGTTAGTGCCTGTGGTGTGTGTGTTGTGCCCTGTGCACTGGATGACTGTGTTCAGTGGTCCATGATGCATGCTCTGTGTCCATGGTGCCCCTGTCAGCCCATCCATGGCCTGTGCAGCTGACACCCTTGCATGTCTGTGACCTGCACGGTCTGCTGGCATGTCAGTGGTGGCTGTCCATGCAGGGCAGCCACTGTACCCATCACAATGCTGGGTTGCCTCCTGTCACTGGTGTGGTACATGTCTGCCTTGGGTGACACTGTGGCCTCCGCAGTTGTTGTTCCACCTCCATGCTGTGGCTTGTGTGTGTGTTGCAGGGGATGTGCACCACTGTCTGTGACTTGTGCTCTGGGCAAATGATAGTGGCATACAGGTCCACAGTGCCTGTGCAGGGTGGCTGGCACTCCTGTGCCATGGAGGACGGGGGCTTGGCTGCCCCGCTACTGTGTCCCTGTGTTGTTGTGTCCTTGGGTATAGGTGGGCATTTGTCCATGCACTGTGTGGCATCTGGTGTGGTGCATGCTTCCATGCACCACTGTGGGTGTCTGCGCTGGCTGTTGTGGCCAGTGCTGGGTCAGGGTGTGTCCTTGGGAGGGTGTGCAGGGTGCTGTACCACTGGTGGTGGTGTCCGGGGCATGCCCTGTCCCGTGTGGGGTACCTCGTGTGCCGACACATGGTCAGTCTCTCAGCTGTACCTCAGGGGGGCTGTGCGTGGTGGCAATGTGTACGCCATTGTTGCATCGCTGTGTGCTGCCACCCACTGATGGGTGCCCGTGGTGGGGCTGCCTTGCATGGTTCTGTGCTGCACAGGGTTGCATTGTTACAGTGGGGGTGGTGGAATGCATGGGGTTTCCTGCAGTGGTGGACGCTGCTCCTGGGCAGGGTGTCTGGGGGTCACGGTGCAGGGTATGCTCTGCATTTGGGGGATGGTGTGGCATGGTGTGGTCAGCCCTCCTTGTGTGCCAGTCACAGCTTGCCAAGGGGTGTGATGGGGCACCATGGCCCGGCTGTGGGTTGGTTGCTTGTCTCCATGGGCCAGTGGTTATTCCAGCCCTCCCCCAGTTGTGCAGTGCATGGGGTGTGGGGGGACGATGTCTGTTCTGCTGTGTATTCCTCTGCCTATCTGTGGTATAGGTGGTGGGCCTCTACCTCCCTGGTTGTGCAGTTGCATTGCTGCACTGCTGCTGGGGGTGTCCCTAGTTGCACTATGGCACCTCTGGACTGCTCAGCTGAACATCCCTTGTTGCGCTATGGTGCATCAGATCTGCTCAACTTCCCCTCCCTAGTTGGCTATGGTGCAGGTGGTGCTATATTCAGTTGTCGGCTGTAGGCGCATCTGGGCTGGCTCAGTTTTGAATATCATACCTCTTGCACATGGGTGCAATGGTCTTGCGCTTGCTCCTGCTATTGTGCACTTTTTGGGGCAGTTTGAATATCTGGGCCCATTATGTGCAAAAATAACAAGCATTTGTCAATGCCGAATGTTTGCTTGCTGGCATTAGCAGTAGAAGTGCAGTATAGGAATGGCAGTGATGTATTGAACTGACACCAACTCCACTCCCACCCTGCAGAGATGGACAGGCACTGGGTGTGCCTTTGGGTCATCACCCAACGATCACGACATTTCACCCCACCCTACCCTGCAGACACTGACAAGTGTCGAGTGTGGCTTGAGGTGTTTGGACTTACACTTCCCTCATTCCATAAGGAAATATGCTGAAATGGGTGTAGTATAGGAGAGTGGTGTGAACTCTGGGGCCAAAGAGTCCAAGGTGCACCTTGATGCCTGTCACTGGCTGTGGGAGCGGGGGTGGGGGTGGAATGGTGTGAACATTACTGTCGAGAATCCCAAGTTACACCCCTGAGGCCTATCACTCCACCCAGTCAGTTGTTCCACTCCACAATCCATACACCATTCTGGGGGAGCATAGCTCCCCTATGGATGCACCCGCAGAGGAGACTAAGGAGGCTGAGGACAACTGTCACAAGGGAGACCCCCAGGAAGGAGGCAGAGGACACCACAAGGAAAGGAAGCAGCTCCTGGTGGGGAACTCAATTATTAGAGATAGAACTGGGGGGAGATGGGAAAACTGAAGTAAGGTGCCTGCCTGGTGCCATGGCTTGGAGGGACAGGAAGCGCATCCTCAGGATCATGAAAACAGCTGCACTGGGGAGTCTGAGCTGGACATCATTGTCCACCTAGGGACAAATGACTTGGCTCATCAGGAGATTAGAGCAGTGCAGAAGGACTTTGTAGAATTGGGGAGGGGCCTAAGACAAGTAGCACACACAGTATCCTTCTCTGAGGTGCTGCCTGTCAATGGCATGAGTGAGTCAAGGGTACTTTGCACCATGCAGTTTAATGAATGGTTGAAAAAATGGTGTGGAGCACAGGGGTTTGGCTTCATTGGGGAATGGGGTTCCACCTGGAGGGACACCAGCCTATACTGGCAGGATGGTCTGCATCTGTCCAGGAAGGGAACAAGTCTTTTGAGCAATCGTTTAAATGCTTCATTGGCAGCTTTTAAACTAGTCAAGGGGGGAGGCACTGATAAGCTGCAGGAAAATCCCAGCCTCTCTCTACAAAACAGGGTACTAAATGAGAAAAAGACCGAGGTAGAAAGGTCAGTGGGGGATGCTGCAAAAGAAGGTAAAGCCATAAAAAAATGAATAGCAATGAGTACCAATGCCCGTAGTCTGAGTAACAAGCTTCCTGAATTAGTGGCCTTGATGGAAGAGGAACATCTGGATATCGTGGCAGTCACAGAAACATGGTACACTCAAAACCATGACTGAGACGTAAACATACCAGGATACACTTTCTACAGGAGGGACAGGGTGGGTAAAAGAGGAGGAGGAGGAGGAGCTCTTTACATAAGGGAAGGAATCAAAGCAACAGAACAAAAGGGAAAACAGGGAGGAGAAGAAGCACTGTAGGTAAATCTGGAGACTGGCAATGGCACCACAATCCGCACAATGGTTGTATACAGACCCCCTTCTCAGGGGGAGGAAATGGACAAGGAAATGATAGAAAGTATACTTAGAATGGCAGAAAAAGGGGAGATATTGCTGATGGGTGATCTGAATATGCCAGATGTTAACTGGAGTGCAGTTGCAGCAGCCACTTTGAAGAGTGGGGTTATTCTAGATGCCCTACAGGGGGCATGCCTTAGACAACTAGTATTGGAGCCCACTCGAGAGGGAGCAATCTTAGACCTGGTTCTCTCAAATGGAGATGAAGAGAGGATCACAGATGTAGAAGTGGGTAGCCATCAGGGAACTAGCGACCATCGAACAGTATGGTTCACAATAAACACAGCAATAGAGTCAAGCCATACAAAGTCAAAAGTACTGGACTTTAGGAGGGCTGACTTTGCCAAAATGGGTGAGTGCCTAAGGAATGCACTAGCAAATGGGCAGGAAGGAGGGGTGGAAGAACAATGGGGAATAATAAAAAACTGCCATCACAGAGGTAACAAGCCTTTGTGTGAAGCAAATAAACAAAATGAAACGATGTAAGAAACCACTATGGTTCTCAAAGGAAGTGGCAGTGAAGGTTCAAGAGAAAAAGAAAGCATTCAGGAAGTACAAGGAATCACAGAAGGAGCAGGACAGAGAACTATATCAGTTAAAGCAAAAGGAAGCTGGGAAGGCAGTCAGAACAGCAAAGGCCCAAACCAAGGAAAAGATAGCCAACTCAGTTAAGAAGGGGATAAAACCTTTATAGGTACACGAGGGAGCAAAGGAAGACCAAGGAGGGATAGTGAGGCTTAATAAAGGGAGGGAGGGTGGGCAGAGGGTGACTGTGAAAAGGCAGAGACACTAAACAAATATTTTTGCTCAGTATTTACAAAGGAAGAGGAGGTACCTAAACAAACAGTAGAAACACTCTGGATACAGAAGTTGATGCCAGCCCATTTACAGAAGAAAGGGTTCTGAAAGAACTCTTAAAACTGAAGCTGGACAAAGCAATGGGGCCTGATGGGATTCATCCCAGAATTTAAAAGAACTAAGGGTAGAAACTAATGACACCACTGACTACCCTCTTTAACAAATCATGGGAGGATGGGGTGGTACCCGAGGACTGGAGGAGGGCAGATGTGATTCCCTTCACAAAAGTGGGAGCAAGGCAGAAGCAGGAAACTACAGACCTGTTAGTTTAACCTCAGTGATAGGGAAAATGATGGAATCACTTCTGAAGGAAAGAATTGTCAAGTATCTAGAGGCCAGAGGTCCCAGGACCCAAGGCAGCATGGATTCACAGTGGGAAGGTCATGCCAGACAAATCTGATAGATTTCTTTGACTGGGTGACCAAAGTAATAGATCAGGGAGGGTCTGTGGACATGGCCTACCTAGACTTTAGCAAGGCATTTGACACAGTCCCACACAAAAGACTAATATACGAGTTAGCAAGCCTGGGAGTGGGTCCCAAGATGACAGCCTGGGTAAAGAATTGGCTGGAGAATAGGATACAGACAGTAATAGTAATTAGAAAATGGGCCTTTTATTTGGAGGCATCTGATTGGCTGGTACCCATTCCACAGGGGTACATTAAGTTTCAATAGATGCCCACCAAATAAAAAGTGCCAGCCTACAATGCCCCTTCACCAATTCTACTATTCCTGTGCCCACTATGCTTCCTAATTGGCTAGAATCATAATATGAAATTCGAAATTGCCACCATTTTTTTCTCTTGCTTAGCGAGAGATCCTGCACCCTCCACTGCCCAATTTAGTGCCAGCTACCACATGAACCCACACCACACCTCCCTGGTACTCACGTCTGCCTACATGAAGAAAAAAACACGAACGGGCAATAAAAAAAAGTTAGACCGATCAGCTTTGATCATGCTTTTTCTCCTGTGTCCCGATCCTCATCTGCAACTGCTCTGCCCCCACCACATGTCCTTTCATCCTGTCATCACACAGTGGCTTAGAAAACATTTTGTTTTACTTGCCGGCTTGCCACTGCTGCTCTGTCTCTGTCTTTCCACTCACAAGCACATTCCTTCTGCTGGGCTCGTTCACTTTCCTTGCTTCAGTTACAACACGGATGTCTGTGACCCCGAAGACAAACTGAGGCTTGGGCATCAGGGCTGATGGTGCCAACACACAACCCGTAAATATGCTGGTTGTTAACTTTAAAAAGTATTCTTCATTTCTTTTGCGGGCTGTATTTTTACTGGACTGGCGAACTCTCAAGACAAACTGAAGGTTTGGGCATCGGGACTATGGTGATAGCTATACATTACCAGCCAGAAATATGCTGGCTGTTAACTTTAAAAAGTATTCTTCATTTCTTTGCGGGGCTGTATTTTTACCGACTGGCAGGGCTTTGACATGCTCGGTCTTCTGAGTCCACTGGGTTTTACGGACTGGCAGGGCTTTGACATGCTCGGTCTTCTGAATCCACTGGGGACACATTTAAATAAAAGCACAGTACAATCAAACTGCATGTTTTCTCACTCTTCAGAGGGGCCCCAAAACCAAAAACATCATTCTAATGCAGGCGGAGGAACTATTTTTTACAAAATGACTTTAAACTATTTTTTATTAATTTTCTTTTATTTAACTTATGTTTTTACACTGCCCATTTCTAAGCATAATACACCCTCGGGGTGGGCAGTATGGGCAATACCAGACCTTCCAGGGGCTATAAGGCCCTCCGCCTGCAAGCGCCGGGCTCATTACGTCCCGGGCGGTCCGGTATTGTCCCACCGCCCACCTCTCGGTATTATTGCTTAAATGGAGTCCACTTTGAAGAAAGGGGGGTTACTAGTGGGGTACCGCAGGGTTCAGTATTAGGACCGGTCCTCTTCAATGTCTTTATAAGCGACATTGCAGAGGGACTAGAAGGAAAAGTATGTCTCTTTGCAGATGACACAAAGATCTGCAACAGAGTTGATGCACAAGGTGGGGTGGAAAGGATGAGAAGGGACTTGGCAAGGTTAGAGAAATGGTCAAATGTATGGCAGCTTAGATTCAATGCCAAGAAGTGCAAGGTAATGCACCTGGGAAACAAAAACCCAGGGGAAGAATACACAATGGGGCGTGAGATACTAACAACAACAAAAATGGAAAGGGACCTGGGGATGGTCATATCAGATGACCTAAAGGTGGGCAAGCAATGTGAAAGTGCAGCAAGGAGGGCTGGGGGGATACTGGGATGCATAAGGAGAGGCATCACCAGTAGAAAACAGGAAGTTATTATCCCTCTGTACAGACAGCTGGTGAGACCCCATCTGGAGTACTGCGTGCAGTTCTGGAGACCCAGTCTCCGCAAAGACATAAACAGGATGGAAGCTGTCCAGAGGAGGGCAACTAAAATGGTGCAGGGTCTGCACCGGAGAAGACATGAAGAGAGACTTAAGGAGCTTAATATGTATAGCCTCGAGGAAAGGAGGGAGAGGGGGGACATGATAGAAACTTTCAAGTACCTCAAGGGAATCAACAAAGTCCAAGAGGGTAGCATCTTTCAAAAAAAGAGGTGTGCAAGAACAAGGGGGCACAATTTGAAGATGGAGGGGTGCTCAGAGGTAATTTAAGGAAGTATTTTTTCACAGAAAGGGTTGTGGATGCATGGAACGGCCTTCCGGAGGAGGTTGTGGAGTCAAAAACAGTGGTGGAATTCAAGCATGCATGGGACAGTCATAAGGCAATTCTAGAGGGTGGGGGTAGGAAGAAGTAGGCTGCTGGTTAACTAGGATCTGCAGCTTATCCACTAGGTAAGGAAATGGGCAGACTGGGTGGGCCAAGCAGTCCTTATCTGCCATCAAATTCTACGTTATGTTTCTATGTAGGGTAGGGCGGACTCCTGTCAGACTCTACAGGGTAGGGCATTATGATCAGAAACCCTAAGGCCCTGGGCATGTCTTGGTATTTTTACTCTAAGTTTTCAACATGGGCTTTTTGTGACTCCACCGCATGAACAGGGACACTATCAGTTTGTTAGCCGAAAGGTGATTTTGCACAGTGACTGTACCATTTATGCCACAGGTGCGAAAACACATTTCCAACACGATGTGAAAAATGACAGCTGTACTGTTCATGAGGAGGTGTAAAAAATGGTAATGTTGAAAATCTGGAGAGAAAATATAAAAAAACTGGTGAAGTCACGAGCGTACATAGAAACTGCGCAATGCACACCCGTAATGCAATAATTTGGGAGGTTTATTTTTCACCAGATTTTCAATATAGGCATTTTAGGACCTCCACTCATGAACAGTGTTACTGTGATTTTCTTAATCTGTCCCAAACACTGATTTCCGACAGTGACTGTGCTATTCTGCGTTGGAAGTGTGAAAACACATTTTGGCCAGGATGTGAAAAATGACAGCTGTACTGTTCATAAGAATGTGTGGAAAAATGGCAATGTTGAAAATCTGGAGTGAAAATATTGCAAATTTGTAAAGTTATGAGGGTGTGTAGAAACTGTGCAATGCACGCTCGTAACACTGTCATTTTATGGACTTTTGTGACCAAATTTTCAGCATAGGCATTTTAGGACCTCTGCTTATGAACAGTGTCACTGTGATTTTCTTAATCTGTCCCGAACACTGATTTCCCTCAGTGACCGCGCTATTCTGCACTGGAAGTGCAAAAACACATTTCAGTCAGGATGTGAAAAATTACAGCTGTACTGTTCATAAGGAGGTGTGGAAAAATGCCAATGTTGAAAATCTGGAGTGAAAATATCACAAATACACGAAGGTACGAGCATGCATGGAAACTGCACAATGCATGCCCTTAACAGTCATTTTTGGGAATTTTGTCACCAGATTTGCAACATAGGCTTTTTGACAGCCCACTTCATGAACAGTGACACTGTTGTTTCGTTAATCGGTCCTGAAAGGTGATTCTGTGCAGTAACCATGAAATCACCTTTCAGGACAGAATAACCAAATGACAGTCACTGAATTCATGAGATGGGGTCCCAAGAACTCCATGTTGAAAATTTGGTGCAGAAATTTGAAAAAATGACTGAGATATGCACCAAAGTTGAAAAACAAAACTATTTATGCCATTATACAACTTACCGGCATTTCTTCAGTTTGCGGTTGGCTTTAAAGAGTGAAGACATGTTCCCACTCCACCGAAGATTGTCACCATCCTCCGGAGGTAAGTATGGGGTGAGGGGGGTGTGGGTAGGTGGGATATGCAGAGGGTGGGTGCAGGTTGTGGGAGGGGTGGCAAGAGAGTCAACGAGGGACCTTTTTCTTTTGTTACAGTTTTTTTTTTTATTATCATACATGGATGCTGTAGGACTTTTGCCACGTTGAGGTGGGCTCCTAGCATGGCACCTGGAAGTTTTGGGGGGTCAGTGGAGCCAGTGGGAATTGTACACCCCCATTGGCCATACAGTGTGGGGGACACACATGAGGATGATGGACTTCTGCCACGCTGGGGTGGGATCCCAGCGTGGCACCTGGAAGTTTGTTTTTTGGGGGAGGGGCACTGAAGCCAATGGGGATTGGGAACCCCCATCGGACATACAGTGTGCTTTGGGGGGTGTGCATGAGCCGAGGGGGGATTGGGCACCCCCTCTGCACACAACAAAGGGTGAGGTGTGTGCACACAACCACAGCTACAATCAGCGGTGGTGAAGTGGAGGCAATTTGCATACTGCTGATGGCAGGGCAGTATGCAAATTGCCTACACATTACCACAACTGATGTATGGTCATTGCTTTCAACTGTACACCACTGCAATCTGAACTGCTGTCATAGACAGCTGGAACATTCATTGGTGTAGTGCGGCCATGCCTGCAAAAACGCTGAGGACTTTGGAAGTGGGGGTGCCACACCTATGAAAACTCATATGGTGGCACTATATTTCTTGCACATGCGTGCAAGCAAACATAAAAATGTGCGAAAAAAAACATTATGGCCCAGATATTCAGACTGTGCCCAGAAATGGTGCAAGTAGTTGCTCCATGCAACTGAGATGTGCACAAAATTGGTATATTCAAATGAGATGCACAATGGCCCTTTTGCATGTTATTATGGCCCCATTTACATGTCTTATGCAGAGATGTGCCTGGCAGAATGTGCTTGGTGCCCTGCAAGCAAGCCCCAATCGTGTCCATAGGAAATGCATAAACTGATTCCCTGGTAGCCTAGTACCCCCCCCCTCAGCCCTGAGACTCAATCATGTCACAGTAAATTCATACACTGATTCCCTGGTAGTCTTCTGGCCCCCTCCCAACCCTGATTGCATAACAGGACATTACCCCCAACATTCCCTGGTAGTCAAGTGGCCTCACTCCTGTCACCAAACCCCGATGTTAACATTAAATGAAAGTAGCACATATACCTGGTAGTCTCCCAGCCCCGATTGTCAAATGACTCACTCCAAACCTCCCTGGTAGTCTAGTGAACCCCCCACCCACTGAGAAACCCACATTCTACCCCACTCCCCCATCCCCGCAGTGCCAAGGTGATGGTGGGTAGCACCCCTCCACATACCATCAAGGCTGCTTACCAACTAAACTGTCATAAATGGCAGCTTATTGTTACACCTATGATCCCATTAGTCGACACTGTCGACCAATGGGTCTTGCAGTGTGTACTGTACTCTGTCATTCACAACTTTGTGTCCATTCACAAAGTTTGGGAAGTTTGGGGTGAGTCATTTATTGATGATTGGGACTAGGAGAGGGACCGCTAGACTACCAGGTGTATGTGCTATTTCCATTTAATGTTAGCATCAGAGTTTGGCAACAGGATGGGGGCCAGTAGACTACCAGGGATAACTGTGTAGTTATATTTTATTTTTTTACAATCTGGGATTGGGGGGGCACTTGCTATCAGGGAAATGGGTATGTGTTTCTTTTTTCCTATGATCGGGATTGGGGGCTAGCCACACAGGAGTTGGTGGCTGTTGTGTTGTGCTGTGCAGTACAGCAGTCTGCCTGTGGGTGGCTATGACTTAGGCATGTTTCTTTCATGCCTAACATTATGCAGCACATCTCCAAGATGTGTGGGGAGCTGCACCGCACATCTCGACTGAATATTGAGATGCGCTGCATATGCATGGGAACGCCCTCTCTGGATGCACCGCATATATTATGTTTGTGCTGCATCCAGAATTGCATGGCACATTCCCTTCTTTTGAATATGGCTCAGGAGCACATTTTGGGGATGTGCCTGGTGCAACTCAATTGCACCGGGCACATCTCATTTGAATATCTGGGCCAATGTGTGCAAAAAACCAAAATTTACTCAAAAAGCCTTTCGTGCCTGATATAAATTTTCCTACAGGAAATAATGAGAAATGTAACATTTTAATAACTTCTGAATGGATTAATATCTTTTTTTTTTCAATTTAAAGTTTAAGTATTTCAATGTACAGAGAGAAGATCTATTATACACATATCTATTAAAGACAGTACACAATGACGTAACCAGATCTGATCTTCCCCACCAGCTCCCTCCTCCCCCCTTCCCATAGTCTCCTCACCACACAGAACACAACTATCTGTAACAAGTCAGATTACAAAAAGGATGATATATTCAAACTACTGGAGAGAGTAGAGTGTTAATGAGGGGCCCCAGATTTTGTTAAATTTTTTGAGATTATTATGCAGACTGGCTATAGTTTTTTCCATTCTAAGATTTGCTAGAAGCTCTTGTAACCATTCAGTATAAATGATTTCTGAAGTTTCTTTCCAATGTCTCAAAACTAGTTTTTTAATGGACATGGCAATGAGAGCAATATGATATTTCCAGTTTAAAACTGAGATAGAGGAAAAATCTCCTAGTAAACAAATTTATGCTGTAAACAGGTCTGTTAATCCTAGATGAGGATCAGCCTGATATTTAATACTATCCCACAGCGGAGCTACTTTAGAGCACGTCCAAAAAATATGTAGTAGATCACCTTCTTCTTGAAGGCAACGGGTACACGAGGAAGATGGAAATAATCCCACTTTAACCATTTTTTGAGGGGAAAAATAAAGGTTGTGTAGACTTTTGAATTGCATTAATCGGAGTCTATCTTGTGCAACAAACTTATGACAGTTTTGCCATAGGGAAGACCATATGAAATCTTGAGTAGGAAAAAGGGGGGACCAATAATGAGTCGGTCCAAAACTATCGGGCCAGAGCCAGTCATAAATAATTCCGTACATTTTAGATACTGCATGAGGGAAACCTGCTATGGGGCCTAACTCTCTTTGGAAGGAAAAGTTTGGGGGTTGGGATAAATATCTTTTTAACCAAACCTTCAAAAGCACATTTGTGACTCAAAGGCTTTCTACCCTGAAAACTGTATAGCAGAACATAAAGCTGTTTCTGAGATATAGGAGGACAAATGTCAATATAAAAATGGTAAATTTAGTTATTTTTTTATGCTCTGCATCTCAAAAACCACAAAATTGATTCATATGAGATTTGGCACATCAAGAGACCTCCCTCTAGAGATTATGCATGCCAAATTTCATGCAAATCCATTGAAAGGTTTCCAAAGTTATTAAGGTTAAAAATTTCTGGTTTAACATAGAAATGTGCACTCAATCCTAACTATAGTGGCACGGTACCATCACTATAATGAGGGTTGAGCAGGAGTTTCTATGTTAAACCTCAAATTTTGTAGTATAATAACTTTGCAACCATTCAATGGATTTGCAAGCACAGTCTACTGGTGTACATCTCTTGACATGCCAAGTTTTGTTCCAGTTGGATTTGCGGATTCTGAGATCTGAATAGTGAAAAAAAATGAAAATTCACCCATTTTAGCAGTTTGTTTCTCATCGTGCTGTGCACAGGTGTTGTTGAATTTTGGTCTGGAACTTTTATGTTAGAAATAGCGTGTATCACAGAACATGCTAGTGTTTATTTGGTGAAAAAATATTAATCCATTGCAAAGTTATAGCAATTTTAAGGTCCCATTATTTTCAAAGGGATTTTTATTTTTCAGGACAGCTGCACGGAATGAACAAGGATATTTTTTGTGAGGGGGCATTCCTTGTTTTCTGGGGGCCAATCCTTGTTCACCAGAAAAAATTCCTTGTTTGCAAGCCGCCATCTTGTTTTTTTCATTTTACCCTGGAAAAAACTGTCATAACTCTGCCCATGGATGTCTGTTTGAGACATCAAACTATGTTTCTTGCTCATCAGGAGTTGATGAGCTCTTCCTTGTGGTTTACCACATTTGTTTGCTCCTATTTTTTATGATTTTTAACATTTTAAATCCTTGTTCACCACTTGCTAACTTCCTTGTTCACGAGTCCTTGTTTGTCATGGTGAACAAGGAAATTGTTCAGTGGACAAGGATTTCTCATTTTCATGCTCAGATGGCAAAAGATACAAAGCTTGTTCGCCAGTTGATTTCCTTGTTTACCATGACAAACAAGGACTCATGAACAAGGAATTTTCCCGGCAAACAAGAATTGTAGTTTTGGCCATCAGGTTATGAAAACAAGAAATCCTTGTTCACCAGATGATTTTCTTGTTCACCATAAAGAACAAGGACTCTCGAACAAGGAATTTTTCTGGCAAACAAGGATTGTAGTTTTGGCTATTTGGTCATGAAAAAGGGAAATCCTTGTTCATCAGTTGATTTCCTTGTTTGCCATGACAAACAAGGGCTTACAAGCAATTAATTTTTCTGGTGAACAAGGATTGTAGTTTTGGACATCTGGTCGTGAAAGTGGGAATCCTTGTCTGCCAGCCAATTTCCTTGTTCACCTTGATGAATAAGGATGGCAAACAAAGAATTTGTCTGGCGAACAAAGATTGTAGTTTTGGCCATCTGGTCATGAAAATGGAAATCCATGTTCGCTAACCAATTTCCTTGTTCACCAAGACAAATAAGGATGGTGAACAAGGAATTTTTCCGACAAACAAGGATTATAGTTTTGGTCATCTGGTCATGAAAACAGGAATCCTTGTTCACCGGCAACTGCGCTACGCACACTTGCAACTTAGTTAGTTAAAAATATTTTGACACCAAATCTTGTACATGGACTTGATATTACTCCACCAAAAAGATGTCACAACTGTCATATTTCAAATCCTGGATGAAATGTGTTTTCACAGCTGTGGCAGAGAAATGGCACTGCATGTGCAGAATTAAGTTTCGGTGGGGATTTGAATATTTTATGTAGTGGATACATTAGGTGGAGTAATAACATGGCTATGCTGACAATTCCATCACTCTTCTGCTATAAATGGAAGTGAAGGGCCCCGAGGGCCCTGCACTTCCCAAGCTGTGTTGGTATACGCATCTACAGAAGAATGGGTTGACAAGTAAATTAGAATATGATTATACTATCTCAAAAACTAAGGAAATAAATTGAAATAACTTTGTTAATGCATCAGTTAGGGTTAAAGTGACAAAGGTAGAGAAACATGGGGTTAGGGTTTCCAACCCTAACACCCCACCCTCACCCTGCACAGACAGACAGGGATCGGGGGTGGCACTGGGGTTGTCAGCCCTAACGCTCACCCCATTCCATTAGAAAATAAGCTGGGTGGGCACAACATAGGAAAATGGGGTGAGCATTAGGGCTGACAACCCCAATGCAACCCTCCAATCCCTGTTTGTATGTACAGGGTGGGGGTTGGATGTTAGGGTTTAGGGTTGGAAACCCTAACACCACATTTCCTTACTTTTGTCACTTTAACCCTAACTGATGCATTAACAAAGTTGTTTTGCAAGATAGATAGTTAGATAGATAGATAGATAGATAGATAGATAGATAGATAGATAGATAGATAGATAGATAGATAGATATTGGGTGAGGCAATGGGTGGGGGGAGGGACCACTAGCCACCAGGGAAGCTTTTTTATTTTACTCTGACTGGTGATTGGCAGTAATGGGGGTGGGCACTGGCACCAGGGACAATTTTATTTTTGTCTTGGGCCAGCGATAGAAGAAGAGGGGGAACCACTCACCACCAGGGACTTTTTAACTACATTTGAATCTTGGTTTGGGATGGGTATTGAGTGGAGGGAAGGACCACAAGTCACCACAGGAAAGTCAAATATTTTACTGCCAGGCTGGCAATTGACAAGGGAAGGGACAGCTGCTGCAGTGCCTTTGCCAACTACTAGGGTTTCAAGAGATTAAAATAAGGTCTTGGTCTGTGGTATTTGCCTCATGCAAGGGAATCCTCAAAATGCCTTTGCACAGAACAAATACTTTTCCGAATAGGACAGTACCAATATTCATGCCCCTCCCCCTCATTTGCATTGAGGTCCCCTTTACACTTTGCATTGGTGCAAACTCAGTTTCTGTGCACAAACTGGGTCTTTGTGAATATTAACTAGGTGCAAAATCCTGTTTGCGTTTTGACAAAGTTTTCTGAACCAGGCCCCTGAAGATATTATTGTTTGTGGGGTTACCCAAAAATGTAACAACTCATCCCATACTCATTCCTCCAATAAAAACCTGGTTTAAAATATCTAAACAGGTAGACTTCTCTGCCACAACATCCCCACTGTGTCCATTATGGGAGAATAAACTTATTCAGAATGAAAGCAAAACTTTTACCTTGTTATACTGGAAAAACAAGGGTTTAGGCTGTTTAAATGATTTTATAGATCCATGTACGGACACCATCTCTTCTTTCTCCTCTGTGCTCTACAAAAGTTATGCACTACCATGCAGTGAATTTCATAATTGTCTTAACCTAAGAAAAACATTGGAGTGTTTACTGGGAACCCATTTAACCCTTCTTTCCTTGCTTTAATACTTTAGATAAGATTTTCTCTAGTAATAAGGACTACAGACTAATATACTAATCAATCACAGATACTAGGAACAATCCAATAGATCCCATCAGACTAGAGGTGGGTGAAAAAAGACTTCTGCAGGTGGACTTTAAGTGAAAGTCTCACTTTTTGTGGAAATTCTGCCTGCCCTGCACCCCTCAAATTGCCCAAAATAAATAAAATTAATTCCTGGTGCCTAACGGTCCCTCCCTCCTACCCGATCACCCACCCACCCAATGTGTATTTTTAAAAAAACAACCCTGGTGGCAAGTGGTCCCTCCCCCCATGAGATCACCCGCCCACATCCAGTACTAGTCAATAGTCACAGATGTAACCCCACATCTCTATCTCCCATATAGTAAAAAATATTTTTTCCCTGATGGTCTAGTGAACCTCCTCCCTCCCTATCCCCAATCCCCAGTATGTCATTTTTAGCTTATTCCCTGGTGGTCTAGTAGCCTCTGACCCCATATGAGTAGTGTCTTACCCACTTCCCCCCATCCTGAAATGGAATGAGCGAGCGACTGGCACAGCCCTCTGCTCTCCTCTACAACCCACAGCCCAATGAGATGACAGTGAATGAGCACGTGCTGTGCATGTGCTCATTCATTGATATCCTAGTGGACTGCTGGCCATGGAGGAGAGCAGAGGGTTGTGCTGGTCACCCACTCCATTTTGGAATAGGGGAGTGGGCTGAGACACTACCTGCTGGGGAGGGGTATGTGGGACCACTAGACCACCAGGGAATAAGTTAAAAAAAATACATACTGGGGATAGGGAGGGGCTGGGAGGGAGTTCACTCAACCACCAGAGAATTTTTTTTTTTTTTACTATGTGGGGATAGGGATGGAGGGTTTCATCTCTGACTATTGACTATCTACTACTGGATGGAGGAGGTGATTGGGAGGGGGGAAGGACAGCTAGCCACCAAGGATTTTTTTTTAAAATACACATCGGGTGGGCAGGTGATCAGGTGGAGGGAGGGACCACTGTGTGTGGAGGGGTTATTAACACATCGGGACAGGTGGGGCAGGGTGAAACAGGGTGAAATTTCACCCAAACATTCAAATGTTTTTCAATCCACCTCAGGCGGAAGCTCTGAAATTTTGGCAAAAGTTGCCAAATTCTGAAAAAGTTCTGCTAGGGTGGAAATGACAACTTTTGCACACCTCTACATCAGACTGAAATGGGAAAACTGTCTGGAGGGTTAGCATCTCTATGAAAGAATGGAGTGAAAGCTGGAACATTACTCTGGGGTGCATGTACAGAATCCAAGGGAAGGCTAACCTAATACAAAATTACATATAGATAATATTATTTGCTTTGTAAGTTAAAGGAATTGGGTATCTCATATAATGACTGTTGTTGGAGATGCTTAAAGGATAAGGGTTCTATATCTTATATTCTTTGGCAGTGTTCTAAACTAAAACTCTTTTTGGATAAAGTGGGGAATGTTTGTGATTTGATCTTTAAATCTGACCTCAGTAACACAGCGAAATACACCATGTTATGCATCCCTACAAATTTAAAAAATCTTTCTCATTGCCAAATTTTATGACTACATGCAGCTTTCATTTCTGCTAAAAATATTATCTTAAGACATTGGAGACAGATTGAACCTCCTAATATCTCAGAGTGGCTATTGGACTTAATGACTAGAGCAAGCTTGAAGAGACTTGTCTATGTAAACTTGATTTTTTCAGTTATTTCTTTATTAATTCTTCATAAATAACCTTTGAGCTTGGGACTTGTTTACAAAGGTTCCACTTCAAGAGATGCTGGGCGCTATGCACTAATCGAAAAACATCTGACAAGTCACGTAAGTTCAGCATGTAGGCACTCCGCAGCCAGTGTGCCCCCGCATGGGATGCACATACAGGATACATGTCCTACACGTACCCAAGCCCCCAACCAGCTGTGGAACTCTGTGGGGGCCTGGCCGGGGGGCCATGTGGGGGCATGCCCATTTCCACGCCATTCACAAAGATGTCGAGTGCTGGGTGTGGGGGGCGCATGCTATGCTGGGTAACATCCAACTGTAAGGGATATGCGACTCCCCAGGATGCCACCACTGGCTGTGATGAAGACAGTGGGGCTCAGCAGACACCCCCAAAAAGTTGCTCCAGCCCATGGGGGGCACAAGGTGGGTTGGATCAACCGACCGGGAACCCACCTGCCCTTGTGCTGCCAGTGCACAGCACACCATCTGCCATCATCGGTGTCCCATGGGTGCAAGGGATTTAGTAGCAGACAGGGACCAGGCATCCCATTGGATGTCTGCCCAGCCCATGGAACAGTCCTCCATGTACCAGGGGGCAGGGCCACAGATGGGAGCTGTGTGGTGGCCATTGTCTGTGAATACTGCCACCGCGCATCCATCCACGGGTGCAGAGTTGTGCTGTCGGGGTATGTGCCAAAGGCAAATACCTTACACCCATTTGTGAATAGTGCCCCATAAAACAATAACAATGGCACAATTTACAGAGACAAGGGTTCAGGTATCTAACTTAGAGAAACTAGCTGGACAAGACAGTTGCTTAGTGCTTGGTTAAAAGTAGTTACTAGGTACATGTTTAAGAGGTAACATAAGCTGCCTTAGATTCAGGCTTTGTCACTCCAATTAGGTACTGTTTCTTTACTAATGATTGCTGGTAGAGGAGGGGAAGAGAGAACTATGTGAGCGGGAGAGCAACAGGTGGGGAGAAAAATTATGGGAGGGTAAGTATGAGGGTGGGTTAGGGTGGTAAGACAGTTAGGAGGGGAAGGTGAGAGGAGGGGGTAAGAACTGGATAAGAGTCCCAGAGATGGATTGGGGTTAATGGAGTTTAGGGCAAACTCCAATAATCCCAATCCATAAATTTTATGAACTATGGAACCAAGTCTTACATTCTGTTAATGCATCTGTTAGGGTTGTTTCCACAGCAACAAAAGTGTGGAAATGCAATGTTAGGGTTACCACCCCACCACCCCACTCCCACGCCATCCTCAAACCCCTAACTCCGCATTCCCCCCCCCCACACACACACACACATTCAAGCAGTACAAGACACATCCAACATCATGGTCCAACAACTGTATGAGTTGTGCTGCCATCAGAGTGCCTTGTGGGTACACATGCATGCTGGGCAACCATGGGAGATGGCCCACAGTAAGCATTTTTTTGTTACAAACATCAATAATAAGATTTTAGCAGATGCCTGTATTTCAGTGGTTAAGACATTATCAAACACACAGTTTGCAATGTATAGATAGCTGTATTGGAAGTAAGAATTTGGATAACCCTAGCAATAATCAATAGATGTTTGCATATGTTTTTCTGATAGATTGAGTCAGTCCTAATAACAAATGGTAATAATAATAAAAGTAATGTTTTGTAGTATAGTGTACAAGCAACATGTGACAGCAACAGTTGTAATGTCCAAAGCTAACTATAACATGTTGCTAATGAGTATTTCCAGTTAATGCAGCAGTATTACAACATGTGATGGTGCTAGTTTCATACCTGAGCAGTACGTGAAAAGTACTATGTATGTGTCAGCTATGTCTGTCCTGCTATCACATGCCTATGTGGTAGCAGCGATACCTGCAGTGAGCCAATCGTTGAATTGTGACACATAAAAATCAATATTTAGAAAGGTTGTGCAGAGTAAGTTTCAGTTTATAAGAAAGATATGCCAGCTATAATGCATCATCATGCAGTGCTGGCAGTATAGAGTTGATCATACTGTGTTTGTTTTTCATAAGATAGTGTTATGTGAAAGAAGTAGAGCGTTGTGATGATTGTGCTTGCAGATGTGACTGACTGGTATAGTGTCTTACAATTCCGCATATGTCTTGCATATGTGTGTGTGTGGGGGTGGGAGAATGTGGATTTAGGGGTTTGAGGATGGGGCATTGGGGTGGGGTGGTTGGGTGGTAACCCTAACATTGCATTTCCACGCATTTGTCACTGTGGAAACAACCCTAACTGATGCATTAATGGAGTTTTTTTGCCATGAATTTCCCTTCTTTTTGAGAAAGTGTAATATAATATAAATAGTAAATGGTATGTGTGGGTGAAAGTAGCTGCCCATTTTGCATAATGATATGTGATTGTGGGAGCCCTGCGCTCCCACTGACACATTAGCACGGAGCCATACAGCAGCCCTATAGGCTAAGGAAGCCTTGTAACACTAATTTGCTCATATCTGGGGAACCGTAACAGTTAGTAAAAAAATCAAGTGTGGTTGTAATCAGGACAGTGAGTAGTTCTCACAACATAAAGTTGACCGAATCCGTATCTCACATTGTGTCCAAGATAGGGGCAGCAAAAAGTGCTGTGAATACTAACTCTGTGGGCGTAATAGTGGGCCTCAGACATGAAAATGAGCAATTGCAACAGTAAATCGCAAATATCTCAGGAACAGTACAAGGTAGAAATAAAATTCAAATTTAATGTTATTTATGGCTTTCCAGGCTACATCTGCACTTCATCCCCGTTTTTTGCAATGAAAACTCCGTATCTAGAACTGTTTTTGAGATACGGGCCCTGAAAGGCATCACGGACACCACAATGTTATCCTATGGGAAAATTTCTGAACTTCAGAATGCTGTAACTGTAGGCCCCTGTAATGTTTTGGAACCAAACCACCAAAAGGCACATCTGTGGGACCAGGGCATGCCAGCTTGTGAATTTCAGCCCAAAAGACCAAACTGTTTTGTTGCAGGAGGCTGTCAATGATTTGCAGTTATTTTGAGCATACTGTTGCAAAATACTTTCACAAATCACGAAAGTTTCGCAAAAAAAAAATCACAAAACTTTCACATTTGCAAAAGCTTTTTGAGAAAGTATTTTTCCCCAAAAGTTTAAAAATATATTTCTGGGGGGTTTAACCCCCCAAAAAAGATAAGGCTAGTATCCTCGGGACCCAACTAGGTAAACACAACAATCAGTGTTTACCTAGAGGATCCCAATTTTAAATGCCAGGCATTTTCTGTGTCACTGACTGTGAACAAGACGGACTACTCACAAAAGTAAAAGGGCCATTTGCGACAGTAAAAACAGCATCTCAAGAAAGTTTCATGATTTTTCCTAACTTTTCCCATTGACAATAATGGGAAATTTGTTTTTAGAATAACTTTTGAATGGTTTAATATTGTATTCAGAAAAGAGGAGGGGGAAGTGCCTAATCCAATTAACAGAAGCACTCTTGATAGGGGGGTCGATCCCAGCCCTTTCACAGAAGAAAGGGTTCTACAAGAACTCCTAAAACTGAAGGTGGTCAAAGCAATGGGGCCTGATGGAATTCACCCCAGAATTCTAAAAGAATTAAGGGGGGAACTAGTGAAACCACTGACTACTCTTTTTAATAAATCGTGGAAGGATGGTGTGGTACCCGAGGACTGGAGGAAGGCGGATGTGATTCCCTTCACAAAAGTGGGACCAAGACAGAGGCAGGAAACTACAGACCTGTCAGTTTGACCTCTGTGGTAGGGAAAGTGATGGAGTCACTTCTGAAGGAAAGAATTGTTGAGTACCTAGAGGCCAGTGGGGCACAGGACCCAAGGCAGCATGGGTTCACAGCGGTAAGGTCATGTCAGACGAATCTAATAGATTTCTTTGACTGGGTGACCAAAGTAGTAGACCAGGGAGGGGCTGTGGACATGGCCTACCTAGACTTTAGCAAGGCATTTGACACAGTCCCACACAAAAGATTAATAGTCAAATTAACCAGCCTTGGAGTGGGTCCCAGGGTGGTAGCCTGGGTAAAACATTGGCTGGACAACAGGACACAGAAGGTAATTGTAAATGGAGTCCACTGTGAAGAAAAAGGGGTTACTAGTGGGGTACTGCAGGGTTCAGTACTGGGTCCAGTCCTTTTTAATGTCTTTATAAGTGACATTGCAGAGGGACTGGAAGGAAAAGTATGCCTCTTTGCAGATGACACAAAGATCTGCAACAGGGTTGATACACAAGGAGATGTGGAAAGGATGAGAAGGGACTTGGCAAGGTTGGAGGAATGGTCAGAAGTATGGCAGCTAAGATTCAATGCAAAGAAGTGCAAAATAATGCACCTGGGAAACAAGAACCCAGGGGAAGATTACTCAATGGAGGGGAGGTAGTAACAGCAACAAAAAAGGAAAGGGACCTGGGGGTAATCATCTCAGATGACCTTAAGGTTAGCAAGCAATGTGAGAAGGCAGTAGGGAGGGCTGGGGGTATACTGGGATGCATAGGGAGAGGCATCACCAGCAGAAAACAAGAAGTTGTTATCCCTCTGTACAGACAGTTGGTGAGACCCCATCTGGAGTACTGCATCCAGTTCTGGATACCCCATCTCCGCAAGGACATAGACAGGATAGAGGCAGTCCAGAGGAGGGCAACTAAAATGGTGCAGGGTCTGCAATAAAAGCTGTACGAGGAGAGACTAAAGGAGCTTAATATGTATACCCTTGAGGAAAGAAGGGAGAGGGGGGACATGATAGAAACTTTTAAGTACCTCAGTGGAATCAACAAAGTCCAAGAGGGTAGCATCTTTCAGAAAAAGAGATGTGCAAGAACAAGGGGACACAATTTAAAGATGGGGGGGAGTAGTTCCAGGGCAATGTGAAGAAGTAATTTTTCACAGAGAAGGTAGTGGATGCATGGAACTGCCTTCCTGAGGAGGTTGTGGGGTCTACAATTGTGGGAGAATTCAAGAATGCATGGGACAGACATAAGGCAATTCTTGTGGGGGGTAGGAAGAAATAGGCTATTGGTTAACTAGGGTCTGCGGCCTATCCTGTAGGTAGGGAAATGGGCAGACTAGGTGGGCCAAGCGGTCCTTATCTGCCGTCAAAGTCTATGTTTCTATGTTTCTACGTTTTCACCAAATCTTTGAAAGGCACATTGGTGACCAAGGCTGCATCTTCCCAGAAGTTTTTAGGCCAAACAGACAAAGTGTGTAGGCTGTGGGCATGAGCAAAGAAATAACAAAAGTCATTTGTTTGTGGTTTTGGCATTTTGGAGCTCCACAACCATACATCCGACCATAACGAAACTTGCCAGATCCAGAGATCTATGGTACCGACCACATATGCAAAATTTCAGTCAAATCTGTTGTTATTAAGGTGCAAAATTTGACGTTTTGCATTAAAGTGGCTACTCAACCCTAACTATAGTAGCACTACCATGCCCCTTATATATATATATATATATATATATATATATATATATATTATGGTAGCACAGTAGTGCTACCATAGTTAGAGTTGAGGAGCCATTACATGTTAAACCCAAATTTTGCACCTTAATAACTTTGCAACTGTTTGATGGGTTTGCCTGAAATTTGAATATGTGATCCAAGACCCATCGCCTTTGGATCTGCCAAGTTACATTACCAGTCACTTATAGCTGCGGAGTTATTAAGCGTGATCTGTAATAGCGTTTATCTTTTAAAATTCTACAATCGTCTCTACGGTCACAGGGTTGCGCTTTGACCAGTCCGAAATCTTCAGGAAATGTGTGGGCGGGGTCCCCGTTGTGCCTTTTGAAGATTTTGTGTAAAATATTAAACAGTTCAAAAGTTATTCAAAAACCAAGTTCCCATTATAAGTCAATGGGAAAAGTTAACAAAAAGTTCGACAGTGTCGCAAATGCAGTTTTTACTTTCGCAAATGGCTCTTTTACTGTCGCAAATCCGCCATTTTGTTTTCAGTTGGTCATCAGAAAAATGCTTGGCATTTAAATTTGGGACCCTCTAGCAACCTAATTCTTTTTGTATTCACCTAGTCGGACCCTGAGGATGCTAAGCATGTCTTTATTTTGGGGTAAAACACCCCAGAAATATGATTTTCAAATTTCTGGAAAAAGTACTTTGGCAAAGTACTTTCGCACTTGCACGACACTGTGGAATGAATTTGCGAAAGCTTTCGCAAAGTTCGACAATACTTTTCCAGGCTGTGGGAAACTGACAGCAATTCTTTGGCACACTGTTGCAAAAGAACGGTTTGGTCGTTTGGGCTGAAATTTGGAAGGAACACAGTCAACATCTCACAGATGTGCCTTTCAGTGTTTTGGTGAAAAAATATTACAGGGCGGCAAAGTTACGGCACTCCAAAATTTACACTTTTCCCCACAGGATAACATTACGGCGTCCGCCGCATTACAGGAATCCTTTGGCGCCCTGCTGCAAAATAACGGTTTGGTCTTTTGGGCTGAAATTTGGGAGGAAGAAAGCCAACATCCCACAGATGTGCCTTTCAGTGGTTTGGCAAAAAAATATTACAGGGAGTCAAAGTTATGCCACTCCGAACTTCTCTTTTTTTCCCATAGGATAACATTACGGCATTCGCCACATCTTTCAGGGCCCGTATCTCGGAAACGGTGCAAGATACGGACTTTTTGTCAGAATAATTCTTAGCCCCCTTGTATGGGCTAAGTACAAAACTAGCCAGGAAAGTCATAAATCATATGACTTTAAAAAATTTTTTCTACGTCGGACGGTTCCTGAGATATAAGCAATTTAGTATTCCAACTCCTCATTTTCTGCTCCAAGACCGATTATTATGCATGCATTCTTTGTACTCACTGTCTTTCTCTATGCAACTTTTGGGGAAAACCAGCCTGTGCACTTACATTACTGTTACTGTTACCGCTTCTGCTTGTGGCTCCATACCCATTTCACTTACCGTTCCCGTCTACGCCACCATGTGCGTTACCCTTTGTGTTTTCATTTACGCTTGCTTTTGCATTGTTTTTAACATTTCTGTCTACAGTACTGTTTCTCTTTCTGTTTCACTTTGTGTCACCATGCGCATTACCATTTGCGTTTGTGGGCACAATGTTACTTGACTAGACATCACGTGGCGGCCCAGTGCTCCCGCTGCCACATTACGTGGTGGGAGCATGGGGCCTGAAGAGCCCCGCGCTCCCGCCGCTGCATTACATTCACTATTTCTCGTTATCATTCTCAAAAGAAGGAAATTAGAGGCAAAAACTTTGTTTGATGATGCATTAGTTAGGGTTGTTCCACAGTGACAAAAGCGGGGAAATTCAGTGTTAGGTTGAGCCCCCTTGGACCCCGCCCACACCCATAACCGGCATCGGGGTGCACGTTTGGGTTGTCGGTCCTAACTCTCACCCAATTCTCCCATACCTCTGCTTCTTCACACATCTTATGGGGTGAGATTTAGGACCCACAACCCCAACGCGCACCCTGACGCCAGTTGGGGGTGTGGGCTGGTGGGTCCAAGGGGGCTTTCAACCCTAACACCAAATTTCACTTTTGTCACTATGAAACAACCCTAACTAATGCATTAAATGGAGTTTTTTGCCTCTAATATATATATATGTGTGTGTATATATATATATATATATATCAAAGATGTTTAATTTGTACTGTTTTTGTTATTGCTGTCCAGTTGTGTCTTCTAAAAGTTTTCAATAAAAAGTTATTTATAAAAAAGTAATTGTTGGCAGTGTGCCACATTTGAGCTGCAGCACTGCCCCTTACCTCTGCCTTATGTGACCATATTTGTCACCATCATGCCAGAATGTCACAACTATACCTTAGACAATTCAAGCATTTCTTGCTTTGACCCAAGATGTTCACAAATGCAGACTTTCAGCAGTGTAACACCTGCACATTTTACTATCACCAACATGCTATTTTGGAACTATATGTGGGTGGGGGAGAAGTGCTATAAGACCCATACTGACTGTACTGTGGAAAATCAAGATATATACTTTTTAAGTCAAATGTAATCCATTGATCTGTTCGGCTCTTAAGTGTTTAAACCATCTGTCTTCTCCCTCCCTCCCTGCATTAACCTCTCTGGCTTTCCTTTACCTGCCTCCCTGTTATCTAACCTCCATGATGTATGTCATTTCTAAGTTCACCGTCCATGCACATGCAGCAAACGTCTTGTTATAAGATTGCCTTTTGAAGGGTGTGACACTGTCTGTCCAATGTAGAGTGGTCTGCAAGGGGCAAGACAGTGCCACACCAATCATCAGGCAGACTAATTGTGACACTGTATTTGGAAACTGTCTACTTGAGAAGAAAATGCCACACCAATCATATGGCGGCTTTTTATTTCGATCTGCAGGATACCACCCAGCAAACAGCTGTTCAGTGTCCTGATAAGCCTGGCAGACCTCATCCCCTTTGATATGCTTTGAAATGTATGTCACTGTGTCCAAGCATGGTGATTTGGTACAGCAGTTAAAGCTTTAACTTTTTCAAACCCTTATTTGTTTTGATGGAGCCATGAACAGTCCATTTATTCAGAGATTAATTTAAAAGAGCAAAATAACTCACCAAATGTCCTCTATGTTTTAACTATAGCTACAGCAATGGCCCTGAATCATGGTCATCAATGCACATGCGCGCAGATGGCATCAATGAGAAAAATCTCTTCCCATGTGTCCAGATATACACATGTTCCTGCCACAATACCACAGTTAAGACTATTAGGCATGCTTTATATTATATGACAAAGAACCTCAATGTGCAAGCACTGTGGCAATAGTTACCCCAAAGGGCATTGGCCAGGAAGCCAAGTTTCAAAGAAATACAAAATCGTACATACGCCCATAATGCAAAGCATCATGGGCTATATATGCAAATCACCACAGAATATTATGCTGGTTCAACTTTAAGCAGAAATGCATGGTGCCGAAAGACCTCTCACACAGTCTTCAAAGGGTGCCAACAGAAGACACATACATGTGTTTCATCCTACCAGGACTCATCAGTGTGCTTCGTCTGTGTGACACCCCAGTGGAATGAACCAGCTACCCTAAGATGGTCTATCTGGGTTATGTTGTGGTGAACCCAATTAAAAACCAAAAACAAGCTTAAAGACAAAGAACCTCAGTGCACAACCACAGACGAAGTACACTGATGAGTCCTTGTAGGACGAAACACGTGTATGTGTCTTTTTTGGCACCCTTTGCAGACTGTGTGAGAGGCCTTTCGGCACCATGCATTTCTGCTTAAAGTTGAACCAGCATAATATTCTGTGGTGATTTTCATATACAGCCCATGATGCTTTGCATTATGGGGGTATGTGTGATTTTGTATTTCTTTATGTTATATGTATAGTAAATACTTTAAAAAATGGTGGTGGCGTGGAAGACCTTTTAGCTGCACCAACGGACCGCAGTCTGCAGAAGTCTTTTTGGGGAGGAGGATCACGACGAGCGGAACCAGGACTTAAAGAGCATACTACACAACATGAGCAACCAGGATTGGCACTGCTGGGGCTTCAATTTTGAATGGGGAACCCCCCCCATGCCAAATGGCTGCATGGACTGGAAGGCAGTGGACAAATCTTTGATGCCAGTCTTTTACTGAGGCGTGGTGCAGGTGGGCAAGTCTCGGTTATTGTGACACTCCATCCCACTAGAGTTTAGCCTGCAGCTGGAGTCATGTGCCAAGAACCCGTTACAGTCAGGCCTGCAGTAGGAGTCATGTCCCGAGAATTGGCTACAGTCGGGCTTGGGAAGACGACTCTAGGGTGGTAAATGTTGATCACCATCACAAAGACAGGAACCAAGAAAGCCAATCTAACCATTTAAACTCTGGGATTACAATGAACAGGCCCCCGCACACTTTGCACTCCATGCAAAAGGGCGGCCGCCCAGAATATCACAGATATGCAGGAGCCTGCACCCTGCTGGGTATTCAGAGGCGGTGGTGGTGGGATCTGTATGTGCTCCAGTGTCTTTTCTTAAATGACAAGGGGTGGGGGACTAAACAGGATGCTGTGATTAAAGAATAAAAGCTGGGCTACAAATCTGGGGTAGGGGGTTAAAAGGACCCCTTTTATAATCATCCACCATTGTCAGTGTGGCAAACAAGAGCGCTTTTCCTAATAAATGCATAGACCCCCCCAACATGTTTGGATTTTCAGGGTTGGACCCCGATTTGAAGGCTGCTGCTTCTGCTGTGACAACAGAAATGCTTACACAGCACTTCCATTGCCAGACTCGGCGTGAACCTCACGGGCCGGGCCATGTAATAAAAGTACAAATTACTCACAGGCAGAGGCCCTGTGATAACAGTACAGACTCCTCACAGGCAGGGGCTGTGTAATAAAAGTACAAACTCCTCACAGGCAGGGGCCACATAATACAGTGCTAACTTCTCTGTGGTAGAGACCATCACAGGCAGTGATCGTACAACAAAATTTAAGCTTCGATTGGTTCCGCTGTTGGAAGGCAATTCCTGTTTTGCAAACAATTGCTTATTACCGTTAGTTTTGAAGAGCATCTCTGCTGGGCACAGGGTATTTCATAGCTGATCTTTGAAAATGTCATTTTTGCATTGTACTACATTATCAAGTGAAACAAAAAGATGCCGACTGCTGATAGCAGAGTGTCCGATTACAGTGGGTCCACTTCAGGGTGTATGATCCCTACTGAAAAGATTCCACCTAAACAGATCCAATGAACGAGGTATGATTTGGGATTTTTTTCAGGGGGGGAGTGGTAAAGATTTTTATGTATTCTACAGGGATTTGTTACCCTTACACAAGTAAATGTTTTAGTTAATGTTTGGGGGGGGGGCTTAAAAGTGTTGTCTGTTATGTATTTATCCATGCACTTGCAATAACAGTGCATAGAGCACTCTGAATAACACAGAAAAGTACAATAACAAATCCTGTTAGTAAAAGCACTGAGGGGGGCTCAATTCATTGGGTGAAGGAGAAACAACCTCAGGCGGAAATAGTACAATAAAAGAAACAAGGATAAGCATGCACATGAACAACTACCAACCCTACCAAATCCCCATCTGACTGGTGTACATGATTAGCACACAACCCTAGTTCTTAGAAGCTACACAAAAGGTTTTAGGTTGCATGCTGTTGCAGATGGATGCAGGTCTGGTGGCACAGAAGATTCATTATTGCACCGATGGGTAAGCTGGCTATTTGTAATCCTAAAGGGGAAACAAGTCATCAATAAAGTGATGCCTCATAATTACACCAGACTCTGTAGTCTTTACCTGTACCACACATAGTTGCACAGTCATAAACAGGATTTAAACAACCCTATGCTATTTAAACTGACTAAACTACAAAGGTGTAAAGAGCAGTCCTGTTTTACAACTCATAGCTTCCCAAACTGGATCCTGGAACTCAGGTTGTCCATGGTGGCAGTACCCACAACATTACCTGATCACTACCACATGCTGACAACTGATGGTCTTATTCACCCTTTGGTGTGAACATTTACTACTCCTCACCTCCAGATGGGGACTTGTACACTCCTTCACACCTTAGTGGGGACTTCTACTCCTCATCCCCCTTAGTGGGGATTTACACTCACAATCTCTGGTGTGGCCAGACTGGTTCGAGTAGAGGCCCACTGGCAAACATTGGGTTGCTATGCAGGTAGACACATGGCAGGCTGCAATTAGAGAAAGTGACAGCAAAAGACTGACAGCAACATTGAGATCGCGATCAGCACAAGTAATAGACAATTTGTGCACTGTTCTTTTTCTGTTTGTTTGTATTGCTAAGTGCTGGTGACTATATCTCCTACTCTGAGTGTACCTTGCATAGGCATTGTAAGTGCTGTCAGTGTTCTCTGGAGCTGCGTGTTGGGTTTTCTGTCTGTTACACTGTAAAGCTGCTCCATTCTAGAGAGAGTGGTGGGGGACTCAACGAGCTGAAATCTCAGCATTACTGCAGCACAGGAGAACAGGTTGCCCCAGACAGACAGTGAGAAGTGGCATTTGCTGTTGACTGTGTCTGTGTGTGACAATGTCGTGGGAGTGACACAGGAAAGAGAGAGAGAGAGAGGAGACAGTGAGAGACTGCCCCCCGACTTGCAGAGGCACAGTTAATAGTATGCATGGAGTGAGAAGGTGGCATGTTGGAAATGTACACTGTACCCCCTCAAACATGTGGCAGTCCCCCTTGACCATTGTACTGTAGCCGAGTGCAGTGACAGTAGAGTTAGTGTATTGTCACTTGGCAGTAGTAAGAGCAGTAGCAGTATAGCCCCCAGTACATCTTGAATTCTCCCCCATTCCTGTGCAGTCTCCCCATGAGCAGCACCCACCTGTACCTTGGGTAGCTAGTGGCAGTCAAGGTGGTGTGCCATCCTGAATCACAAATTCTGACATTCGGATTCTTCCATGAACATTATTTATGGTGCCAAAAAAGGTATTTCATTGTCTGAATAAATGTGGTCATTTCAGGTGATAGTGTAATAGTGCAATTAAATGCTTCTTAAGCTGTTGGCTTCTATTTCTCTGCAGTGTGGCAACATTTTCTGACAGTTCCAACCCCCCTCCCCCACACACACACACACAACATTGCGTTTTTGAATTCAGGCTCCATAGTAAATCATAGTGCTGCCCATAAACATGGGTTTATGTGCTAAAGAATTTATTAATGAGAATGTTATAACATGGATTAGACGAAATGTTACTATTCTCAGTAATGTACTGTATGTAGTCCTGCCAACCGGTGCGGTACAATAGTAATACCAATGGTGAACTTTCAGCATTGACAAATATTTGTCTTAACCTCTCTCAATGTCTTTTTTGAGGTCCCAGTGGCTTTACAATTTATCATGGATTATATAGCCTTTTGGGATACAATGTGTATAAAAAGAACTGCATAAAACCAAATTCCCCCCTTCCTTCTGACTGACTGACTCTAATATTGGTGTTTTTCATTTAAGTTATTTGAATGCATTAAACTTCATGCTCTGTAAACATTATATTCAAACCTTTTTTTTTATTTTAATGGTCACCTTTCATCTTTTCTCACTTGCCTCCCTTTCTTTTGGTAGTTCAAATTTTGTTTGGCTATCACACCTGTATACAGTATATCGCTAGAGGTAAGACACAATGGCACTTCAAACAACAGAGCCCTGTTGGTGCCAGCCAAGATTCAAACATTGCTGTACTAAAGATTATTGGAAGAAGCTGTCTTGGCCCATTCCCATTCCACACACACTCCAGTCTGCCCCATATCTACAGAGAGCCACTCTGAGATCCCCCACCCACACCTGATAAGCCAAATAAGTCAAGGAAGTCTTGCTACTAAAGCTGTCACAGCTGCCACTCCCTACCCAACCAGCAGTGCTGCTATCCAAATTGTAGTCTTCGAGTACAGTAGCCTGTCAAGCAAACTGTCCTTCTAGTTGAGATATCAATTTTAAGCCCCCCTTTTTGTATCAGGGCCACCCAGAAAGTAAAACAAAGCAGGTTTCACAGCTGTATTGTGGTGTCTATCAGAGACACTTGACTCCTTGCTGGATGCAGCACTTGTAACAAATATTATAAAATGGATAGGGAAATCACTGTATCTGGATTGACATGCTCCTTGCACAGTGACAGTACTACCCATGGGTGAAATGTTTTTACTTTGAAAGTCTTTATTTTTATTTTTAAAGTGCTCCTCACAAACCCATTTTAAGAGTGCATTAAGACATTCCAGGGCATTAATAGTACTGCAGCAACAGCAGTTCCAGGGGATGAAGGCACTTTACCTATGGACTCATATCTTCTTACACCCCTGGGCATGTAGTTGTTAGAGTACTACCAGTGCCTTGTCATATATTGCTTACTTCAAAGTTCACTAGGGAAACAGATAGTTTCCTTTGAATCTTTTTTCTTTTGTTGCATTTTATTTGTCTGTCAGCGTCGCTCTGCCCGCCATTGGGTCAGGAGCTTCCTGTTGGCCTCCACATCTATCGGCCACTGCCCTTGCTATCCTTCCTGATGGAGGTCAATAGATGGCAGGACTCAAGAGTACCACCACTGCTCTAGGCAGCACTGAGGTTTTCTACTTTTTTCTCTCTAGTCCTGTGCAACCTTGAGACAGAGTCCTTGTATGCATACAACTTCCCCATGGCAATGAAGTAAGCTCCTTGGCCATCCACAGGGGATATCTTTAGAAATGGACCTCCACTACAACTTGCCCTGGACTAATAAGCCCAGATTGATGCTTGAGCCCCAGCTCCTAAGTCTGCTCCCAAACTCAAGCTGCCAGCATGGCAATGCAACCCACTGCCTCTGAGCCATCATGCTGCCCTTTCCAATGAATCATAAGGAGAAAAATGGTTTCTAATATCTTTATTTAGACTTTAACTCCTGAGCAAAAACTCATTTGCCCTGGTGTTAAGGAGAAATAATACACAAAGTAGAAACACTGATAAGCTTTGACATAGGTCATGCATGTGTGAGTATGTAAAATATACAGAATGAATCAGACAAGCTTCGACATAGGTTATGCATGTGCAGCTATATAAAATATACAGAATGAATCAGACCTAACCTAAACATGGTTTGAGTGCCATTATAGACTGCAAGTCATTTAGATGGTGATTAAAATGCTTCCCAGACATTGTACTTGATTAAAATGCATTGTACACAGATTAATGTAAACTGGAAGTGTTTGATATTGATTCTAATTGGTTTGACTGAAAGTGATTAGTGTGAGAGCATTAAAAGATGTATACATTGTAGCTGCCTTAGGTCAGCAGAGGAAATGTGACTTTGGTCTCAGGTAGCCTATCTTATAAAACACTTTAAACAAATAAAGCAAACTAATGTCTGTATTTATCCTGTACACAGCAGCTGGACTTCAACTTGGAGGCAGTTGATTTAGGTACCCCAAGCTGGATAAGCTGCTGGCTTGATTCTGAACCCAAAGTCAATTTAAACTTGTATTTATTTTTTTATTTGCCTTCCAGAATAAGAGACAATTGATCTGTGTGCATTTACAGTACATGTGTTTGCTATAGGCCAGTAGTTACTTATTATATGGTTAGGTTTAGTCTGAGGAACAAAAAATCTAAAATATTCTACAAAGTGGGTGACAAAAATAAAGCCATCTGACTGGGTAATTACAAGTGTGTAATTGTCCCCTGAACCCCTCCCAGGAATGAAGAACGCCACGACTTTGTTACGTTTTGGTTGCTCGTTGGCAATATTTATTTTGGCACAAAGATATTTACATTGTCAATGTCATATTTCAATCTCCACATCATAAACAATTCAATCCACAAATGTTCTTGGTTCCGGCCTCTTCCTTCCTCTGGTTGCTTGTTCTAGCATTTTTAGGGTCCAGACACTGTGAATCTGGCCCCCTCCTCCATCACCAGAACCAGGCCAGTTCCACCTACCCCGGGCCTTCGCCCCCAGGCCTGGACACTTCTGAATCCAACGCCTGGACCTATTCCCCCCTCCCCACCTTAACACCAAGTCTGGGTTCCTTGTCCCCAGCCCGTGTAGCCTACCCCCTACCCCCTTTTCTGCCCCCTTTCCCCCATTCCTCTTTTTCCTTCTTCAGACCCTGTCCCACCATCCTTTTGGGGTGCCCGCACTCCCCAGAGGCTATGGCCCAGCCCTCTTTACCAGTGGCTGACTACCTGCAGCCCCAAACACCAACCCCATGCCCAGGGCACACCGGGCACACCCTTCTGCCCATCCTTTTTCCATCTCTTTGCCAAACCTGCCCCCCATTGACTTCTTTACAAGGGTGGGTGGGGAATTTCCCAGCAAAAGAGATCCTCCTGAGGTTGTCCTGGCTTGATATAGCCCTTCAGGACCCCTGCTCAGGACTCCTGTAGCTCCGCCCCCCCAGCCAATCCCTGGGGCTCTGCTCTTGCCTTGTCATATAACCCTCTGCCTGGCCTTATGAGGGCACTACTAAGCCCCTCCCTTCCCCATTCCGCCTATCCCCCCCCTTGTTCCTTCCTGGCAGGGGTCATCAGACAACCTGGCCTGCCTTTTAGTGGCAAGTCTCATTGTCCCCAGAACCAATCCCAGGAATGAAGAACGCCACAACTTTGTTACTTTTTGGTTACTAGTTGGCAATATTTATTTTGGCACAAAGATATTTACATTGTCACTGTCATATTTCAATCTCCACACCATAAACAATTCAATCCACAAATGTTCTTGGTTCAAGGCCTCTTCCTTCCTCTGGTTGCTTGTTCATCTTGCATTTTCAGGGGTCCAGACACTGTGAATCTGGCCCCCTCCTCCATCACCAGAACCAGGCCGGTTCCACCTACCCCGGGCCTTTGCCCTCCAGGCCCAGACACTTCTGAATCCAGCGCCTGGACCTATCCCCCCTCCCCGCCTTAACACCATGTCTGGGTTCCTTGTCCCCAGCCCGAGTAGCCTACCCCTCCTCCCTTTTCTGCCCCCCTTCCCCCATTCCTCTTTTTCCTTCTTCCACTGCCCCATCTCCAGCTTGCGATGGACAGTGGGGCTCCCCCCTTATGGGCTAGTATCTCAGGTCTTTCTTAGCTAACTCCCCCACTAGTTCCCTAATAGGCCTCAAGAACAGACACATGCTCAATTCTGACAAATGCACCCCATCAGACCTGTACACCACAGTGTGGTCAAAGGAAATGTCTTTATGTTATAAGTGCACCCCCCCATTTCAATTATGACCCTCGCTACCCTCCTATTCAGATGCTTCCTCACCTTTTCAATCAACATGACATTTTTTTTACCCCTCTCCACACCCTCCGTGAGGTGATGTCAGACCAGCCAATGGTCATCCTAGGCCACCACCCCTTAATCCTCTCCAAATACCCCAGTATGTTCTATCCCAGCACTCCCCATGGAATATCTCCTAAGTCATTACCCCCCAGGTGTATGATGATGTAATCTGGCCTGCCCCACTGGACCCTTAGTTCGTCCAACAGTGGTAGCAGCTGGGCCCACCTCATGCCCCTAATGCCTTTCCATAGCACCTTGGTGTGCTCCGTGTTGTAGAGTAACTCTGTCCCTCTGGATGTGGTGACCGCAAACCTCCTTTTGGAACCTGCCATGGGAACAAGAGAAACAGTGTGAGTTGCTGTTATCAACACCTGACATACCTCTTGTAGTAACTGGACTTCCAGTGCTCAACCTTCTGGAGCTTCTCTACTGCCAACCCTCTTTCTGCTGCCTCTGAGACTGCCCCATTCTGAAAGGGGTAAGGGGCAAACTCTCCTGGGTCCTCACTCACAAATGCCAGGGCCTTCCTACGCACTGCCCCCACCTGGAATCCAGTGACTGTGGAATGGAATAAAAAAAAAATTGCTGCCCCGGATGATCTCAAATGCCTCCAGTGCAGCCACCACGCAAGTGGTGGACTGCAGCTGCTGTACCAGTGACACCATGGTCCCTCTCCCCCCTTGGTCAGTTTTTGACCTGACCAAACTAATGACCACTTTATCCTGCCCCCATAACAGGCTCTTATGCTGTAACACCTGTTCAGACGCTGACTTCCATGGGGCCACCACCTCCCCCAGCCAGAAGGTCCCTGCTGCCATTACAGCAAAAACAGCCCTGAATAGAATTGCCTCCTGGGCCAAAGAGCACACCTGTCATGTTGCCCCTAATACCTCGGCCAGCAGCTGCCTTTTAATGGGGCATCTTCAATCCCTCCTCTTGCCCTGTCCCCTTTGCCATCCCACGACCATCCTCTGTATTGCCTTGCTGGCTGCGACATCCGGCCATCCCCTGTCCTGGCATACCCAGCTGATGCCAGCCTAGTGTACCACCACTGAGGCATGGGCCAGACCTTCTTCCCACTTTTCCACCATGAACCTTCTTACCTGTTCGTCCCGGGCTGGTTCATCCCTGTCCCACCTGTGCTTCCCCCTAAATTCCTGGAATTTCACCCACCCCCCCTTCTTAGGCCTCAAAGTGTTAGCCGACCAGGAACCATGGTGCAGTGCCCTGGCTGTGTCCCTCCGGCCTCCCACAACTGGTCCAGGATCCTGGTCCTGTGTGTCACTGCCTGCAGCCTCAGCTCCCGAAACCTTCTGAGCTGTAAACAGGAAAGACTGTCAGCCACCTCATTCTTAACTCCTTCAACATGCTGAGCTTTGAAAGACAAATTCAGCTGCAGCCCCAGCAATACCATGCACCTAAGTATCCTGCCTATGGTCTCAGTCTTCCCACCTTGTCTATTAATGACCTCCACCACCCCTTTATTGTCACACCAAAAAAGGGTGCACTTACGCCTCATACTTCCAACGCTGCCCATGTTGGGAATACCTCCAGAAATGTGATGTCCTTCAACAAGCCACCTGCCCTCCAGTGCTCCGGCCATGCTTCCAACATCCACTCTCCCTGGAAATATGCCCCCATCCCCAGGGTACCCGAAGCATCCGTAAACAACTCCAAATCCGTACTCCATTCCCACTCATTTTGCCAAAATGTTACTCCATTATAGTTGTCCAAGAATTCCTCCCACACTTTAAAATCTTCCCGCACTCCTTTGGACACATCCACCCAGTAGTGTGGCCTCTTAGCCTTCCCTGTGGCCCTGCCCAGTCTACTCATAAAAGTCCTATCTGGGCTAATCGCCTTACAGGCAAAATTAAGGTGTCCCAGCAGTTGCTGTACCTGTACCAGTGGCACCCTCCTTCTCCCCATCACAACTGCCAATAGCCCCTTAATCTGTGCTACTGTGGCCCCAGGGAGCCTAAAATATCCCATCTCCTTGTCCACCTCTATGCCCAGGAATTCCAGCTTATGGGCAGAGCCCTCTGTCTTGCCCTGTGCCAACAGTATCCCTATGTGCTGGCTCATCCCCTTTGAAATTCATTAACATCTTATGTGTCCCCCCCCCCGTGTCTCACCAATGAGGAGGAAGTCATCCAGGTAATGCACTACCCTCCTGTGTCCATACCTGGACCAGAATACCCACTGCACCCAGGTGCTGAATGCCTCGAAAGTGGAACAAGCCACTGAGCATCCCATTGGCATGGCCTTGTCGAAGTAGATAGTACATAAGATAGGCTAACTCTGGCAAAGAAAGTTGCCCACACCTTGTTCTTTCAGTTTTTTAAAATTCTTTTTTATCGTCATTCCCAACATTTCACCTAGATAACAGGCTTCTTCTGGGGAACTATAACAAATATATAGATATATTATATTCAATATTCAGAAACAATTTCTGTTTCAAATAATTTACAGATCACTTCTTTTTTATACACCAAACCGACTTCAAAAACATCAAATATTCTCAAGATAACACAATCCAGTTTTAAATCAACAAACTTAGTGAAATTCGTCATATAAACTTTGTTGTTAATTACCATGGTACATTATGTTACAAAATTGTGTTCCAGTAACTACAGACTTTAGGACCCAGCCGAACTATGTCCATGGAGGGGAGTCATTTTGTTGCTTGGCAACAGCTCCACCTGTTGGAGAGTGATGACCTCAGTAATCACATGGCCCTCCCCTTGGACATAAAGAGGTAACCTGTGTAGAGGTATGATTGCTGCCAGTCAGACATGAAAGGTGAAACATGCTGTGAACTTCTCCAAGTAAGTCTACTGTTTGCAAAGATTCTATGCTTTTGAAAGCACTTTGTGCATCAAGCTTAGTGAAATTAGAATCGTACTGACTTTAGTTTTGGTAATTAAACAAGTAAAAGATTACTATTTGTACCTAAAGTATAAGATTTCACAGGAGTCACTAAGTTTGAAAAGACTTTTGTCAACTTACAGAAGTGCTGTATAGAGTCAGTAAAGAGCACTTAAGTGATGTTTGAGATTTGTTAGAAACATAGAAGCATAGAAACATAGAATTTGACGGCAGATAAGGACCACTTGGCCCACCTAGTCTACCCATTTTCCTACCTAACAGATAAGCTGCAGATCCTAGTTAACCAACAGTTTACTTCCCCCTACCCCCCACTAGGACTGCCTTGTGTCTGTCCCATGCATTCTTGAATTCCCCCACTGTTCTTGACTCCACAACCTCCTCAGGGAGGCTGTTCCATGCATCCACAACCCTCTCTGTGAAAAAATAGTTCCTCACATTACCTCTGAGCCGTTCCCCCCCTCTATCTTCAAATTGTGCCCCCTTGTTCTTGTACATCTCTTTTTCTGAAAGATGCTACCCTCTTGGACTTTGTTGATTCCCTTGAGGTACTTGAAAGTTTCTATCATGTCCCCTCTCTCCCTTCTTTCCTCAAGGGTATACATATTAGAAGCATGTTAGAAGCAGGGAACTTCTTTAAGTAAGCTGTCTGTCTGAAAAGATGTTATGCTTTTGAAAGCACATTTTGCATTAGTGTTACTAAACCTAGAATGGTACTATTTTCAATTGTGGTAATTAAGCAAGGAAAAATAATTTTTTTTTATGCCTAAACTATAGGACTTAGCAGGAGCTACTATGTAAGAAGGTGCTTTAGTATAAGAGCGCTCCACAGAGAAAGTAAAGAATAACTAATCGAAGTAGCAACCTTTTGTATTTAAAAATTTAGGCCCAGCTATTCAAAAGGGTTGCGCCCCAGCATGATATTCAAAAGGGAAAAGTGCGCGGCACAAATCCTGATGTGCTGGAGCGCATCAGTAATGTATGCAGGCACAGGTGGGGGGGTGCCCATGCATACTCTGCACAGCCCGATATTCAGCCCAGAATGTGCAGAGCCATGCATGCACAACCCCTACCTGTGCCAGCACAAAACTGATCCCCAAAAGGACAACAGATGGCCACCCACAGGTGAGCTGCCGCATTGCGGTGCAACACAGCAGCTGCCACCTGTGGGTGTAAGCTCGGCTGCACCTGGCGGTGCCCCCCATGCCCGATCATGGGCATTTGTAATAAAATAAAGAATCGTCCAATATCCCTGGTGGTCCAGTGGACCGCTATCTGCCGATGCGGGCATCTGTATAAAAAAAATCCAATATCCTGGTGGTCTGGGGTACCCCCTCCCCACCTGCCCACTGAGCCCACTGCCCGCTCTCCCCCAGTCAGCCAGCGGGCGGCAGCACCCCACCCACCTGCCGCCCGCCGCCCGCCGACTGACACCGTCAGAAGGGCTGCCGCCGTGGTTCAGCCAATGGGCGTGCAGCCATACTGATGGTGTCAGTCAGCGATCAATAAGTGGCAGGTGGGTGAGGTGCTGCGCCTGCCAGCTGACGCGGGAGCAGGGTGGTGGGCTCAGTGGGCAGGTGGGGAGGGCACTAGACAGCCAAAGTAATGGGCCACGCTGACTCTTGAGTAACGAATATCACTGAACCATGGAAGGGAAGGTATCTGTTCTTTTACAGATGCCCACGATCGGGCAGATAGCAGTCCACTGGACCACCAGGGATATTTGAAGGATGAATTCTGTTCTTTTTACAGATGCCCGCGATCGGGCTGCAGGGGGCATCGGTCCCCGACGGCTGCTGCCTGGCAGGGTGCCAGGTGCAAATCGTCGGGGATTGGCACACCTGCATGCAAATAGGGCCATAATGATATGCAAATGGCCCCATGTGTGCCTTGCAGACGTTATGGACCCATTTGCATGTAAAGTTTTGAATATCACGGTTGCTGTGCATGGCGCAATGGAATTTGCGCTAGCGCATCTCCATGCTCCACTCTGGCCACTTGCACTGGCGCAGTGCCACTGCGCCATGCACACTGGTGGTGGTCAGGGTGCAATATTCAAAGCCACTGAGCCATGGTGCAGCTCCTTTGAATATCGCTTAGTCCACTCCCCTTCGCAGCCAAGTTGAGCTGCGCCCAAGCTTGCGCCACAGCCTGTCGCAGTTTGAATATCTGGGCCTAAATGTTTACTTTTGCAGTATTTTGGGCCTACATGAGAAACATACAGCATGAAGAAATACATTTTCACTAAACAGAATGAAAACGTAGTACTTTGTTCAGAATGAGACTGGTAAAAGAAACTAATGAAAATAGCTATATTTATTATTCTACAATTAAAATAAATATGAAGATATTAATGGGTTTTACCTTTCTTAAGTGAGTGAAAGAAGATTTGGACAAGACTGGCTGTAGCTTTTCCTTGATCACGTAGTTAAAAAGTAAGGCAATGTTTTTTACAAGCACATTAACTTGGTGACTGGTGTAGAGTGATATAATCAGTATGAAAAATGTGCCACGGTAATTAACAACAAAGTTTATATGATGAATTTCACTAAGGTTGTTGATTTAAAACTGGATTTTGTTATCTTGAGAATATTTGATGTTTTTGAAGTTGGTTTGGTGTATAGAAAAGTGAGCTGTAAATTATTTGAAACAGAAATTGTTTCTGAATATTGAATATAATATATTTATATATTTGTTATAGTTCCCCAGAGGAAGCCTATTATCTAGGTGAAATGTTGGGAATGATGAATAAAAAAGAATTTTAAAAACCTAAAAGATCAAGGTGTGGGCAACTTTCTTTGCCAGAGCTAGCCTGTCTTATGTACTGATTACTACAGCCAATTCTTTTGGATAGCTCCAACCCTTCTGATACTAAGGAACTTTTTGTGGTGATTTCCCAGAGGATCTATTAGTCTTGTTGAAGTAGAGCCTCCCCTGGAATTGAAAACCCCAGAGGTCCCAGTCCGCCAGACTGACTGGTAGTAGTTGAAATGCCGACTCAGTGTCCATCTTTTCCAGTCATGCCCCCTCGACTTCCCTGATCAATACTATGGCGTGTTCTAGGGATGCATATGACACTGTCCAGAGGTGGTCTGGTATACCCTCATTCACCGAGCCTTCCAGGTATGACAAATGGTGAATCAGACAGAATTTCCCTTCCACCTTCTTCGGCACAATGCCTAGAGGGGATACCCAAAAGTGGGTGCATGGGGTACCTCCAATGGCCCCTCCACCTGACCTGCCTTGATTTCCTTTGAAATCTCAGCCCACACCACCCCCTCTTTTCCTCTCACTGACCCAAGGGTTTTGGCCCTCATCCCTGCCCTCCCCCCTTGAAAACCCAGTGGGAAACCTGTCTGGAATCCCTGCCTAAGCAGTGCCGCTGCCCCCTTATTCAGGTATTCAGCAGTCCACTCTTCCACCACTGCTAAGGAAATGGGCGTGCACACCAGTGCATAGCCCCATTGTCCTGCACCCTGTTACCTTCTAATTCCAGCCATAGGAGGCATTATGCTGCCCTCTGTGGTGTCCCCCCAACCCCTGCCCTCTCCCCTGGGTCCCCTGAAAGGACTGCTCATGGTACTGGCCCCCCTTGTGCCCCCCCCGCCTGCAGCTGGAAACTGGGTGTGACCCCCTGCATTTTGAACACGCATGCCTGAACTTGCAATTATTCCAGGTGCAGGTGGCTTTGTTAAAACCCCAACAGGTCTTAGTCCCCAAGGCAGGGGGGCTCCTCTTTGCCGGTTCACCCCCAGTCCCGCTCCCCTCTCCTGAAAGGGTCCTCACCCACAGCTCCGAATGGGTGCAATTCCACCTCAGATCACCCTTTGCTGTCATTCTCTTTCAGAATGCTTCATAGTTTAGCAACCCATACCCCAACTTCACTTTGTATGTGTCCCTGTTGATGGACATGCCATTCAATAGTGGAATGGCTAGGTCCGGCTGCCTCTCTGTTAACAGTGCACTGTAAATGATAAACCCCCTTGCCAATTCTCTATGGTTTTCCCCCCTTGTATTTGGCCTCCTCAGCCTTGTGACCTACGATTGCCAACGCCACTGCTATCTTAGACTTCCCCACCAATTCTTTCTGCTCATATTTTTTAGCCATGTCCTCATCCACCAGCTTGAAAATATCCACATTCTCTCCCTTCCAAATTTTTCCTTTGATCAAGCACCATCCCTGCCATCGAATAGCCACTACCAAAAGGCCCTACTGCCAGGGCCCCCTCCATAAAGTCCGTTTTGATAACAGTAAAAATTGCATCGTTCTTTCCGATGCTGTACTGCCCACAAGTTATTTGCCAGCCGCCCTCGCTCCTGATTTTTTTGCCGCCACGCGGCCTAGGGAGTTAAATGAGCTCCTTCCCCCAGGCCTGTGTCCATGTGCTGCCCTACTTGAACCCCTGGGCCCACATGTGCCCTTTACTGTAGCTTTTTTCTGGCTCCCTCCATCTTACTGGATTCATAGGCCCAGCCAACCAACTCCCTCCCCACGCGGTTCCCAAGGCCTGCTGGCTGCGTGCTTCCGTTTGAATATGTGGAGTCCCCTGGCCTTCCCCGCTTGCTGCCAAGCCCTAATTCCCATGCCACCACCTTGCTGCAGATAATTGCTTGCTCCCAGCATTGGTAAGGCCAGCCAGCCCTCCTGGAGAAAAAATGCCATTAATGCTTCCCAACCGCGGGGTGTACTCCACCTCCCTCACCTCTATCTGTGAGGTGATAGCCCCGCGCTGCCTCTCCACCCAGCCTCTGTCCTTGTTGCCAAGCAGACACCCTCTGAAACACCCCACCCCCATTGCCATGCTGCTGCAGGGTTCGCTTCCCCCACATGGCCCCACCAGGCCCATTTCATTGCGAAGATTCAAACCCACATTCTATGTGTATTTTCAGTACTTCAGCTCACTCATAGAACCACTACACCACAGAGCTAAATCTCATGCCAAACCCCACCCCCCCCCGGCCGTTGCTCCGTCCACCATGTGCTATGGAAATACCTACCCGGCGACCATGCTTGCTGCAACCTGATTAGGCCCCTCAGGGCTGCTGCACACCCTCAAATACCCCACTGGTCTTCTGAGCGCCTCTGCTTTTGGGCCACACTCCGCCCATGAGCTCCATAACCGGCAGGCTGTTCTTCCACCATACTGGGGCAGCAGGCAGTTCGTCAAAGCCCTGGACTCTGCTTTCTTTTACCTGCCGAAGCGGGCACCTCCAGCTGCAAGTGGACAGCTGCCACCTTCCCATAAATCCCACTCGCAGTTTGTGAGTGATCTCATGGCCATCACCAGTCGTCCCCAACCACGGGATGAGCACAGCTTGCTGTCTTTTCTTCAGTTCTTGTTTCTTTCAATAATTTGCAGCATGTCCTTGCACCATAACCTACCAGGCCTTGCAGCTACAACCTGCTTCTACTGTGCGCTAATGCTGCTGACTGAAAAGCGGGCCTCTAAGCCAACCTGCATCGCAGCATACTGCTGCCTCCTTTAGCCATCACAGCTCCACCGCGCTCACTTGAAGAAAAGATTCAGCCTATCCGTCACGCTAAAACACCAGGGCCTGAGCTTCTGCCCAGAACACCAGCCTGGCTCAAACCAAACTCCCAAACACAAACAATTCCAATTTCTTTTGCATTCTATGCTCAGCCTGGCTGTAACGCCAAACGCCAGGACCTGAGCATTCTGCCCAGAACACCAGCCTGTCTCAAACCAAATCCCAAACACAAACATTATCCTTATTTCTTTTTGTACCTCTACCCTTCCCACACAATTCACTGTTACTTCTTTTCATCGCCATATTTACTTATCACAATACCAACCATTTAAGAAAAACAGCTAGATCACATTGGGCCGCTTGGCTTGCAAGGCCTAGCTGCCCATGTGCTTTACCTGTATATTGCCAACAATGTGCTGAGCTCCAAGTTCAAGGAATTTCCCAGCAAAAGAGGTCACCCTGGCTTGATAAAGCCCTTCAGGACCCCTGCTCAGAACCCCTGTGGCTCTGCCCCCCAGCCAATCCCTGGGGCTCTGGCCTTGCCTTGTCATATGACCCTCCGCCTGGCCTTGTGAGGTCACTACTAAGCCCCTCCCTTCCCCCTTCCCCCTATCCTTTCCCCCCCTCCTCCTCTTGTTCCTTCCTGGCAGGGGTCATCAGACAACCTGGCCTGCCTTTAGTGGCAAGCCTCATTGTCTACCCATAATTACACTCCTGTACTTCTTTCAAGGTTCTAACATGCATATGGACAATCAAACATCATACCATTACATCTCTACCATCCCTCAAACCTCTTAAATACACCACCCATCTGCTTAAATTAAAGCCCCTAAAGTACAAACTAATTTTTACGCATTTAAAAATTGTTACCTCAGTATACAAAAAGTCTTACCTCTTCCTGTCTTGATCTACCCACACATAAAAATTCGTATTTGTTACCTTGATACAAAACCTCTTCCCACTGCCTTTCTTGATCTGCTCTTGGATCACACGCGCTCTCTCTGAACAACACATCTCACTTTTCATAAGCTTTCTCAGCACAGTGCACCTCACTGTCAGTAAAAGTATTGGTCTGGTACAACACCTGTTTTAAAATTTACCAAAACATGAGATGACTTTACTTTCTTATGTATGTCTGCTTTCATAACTCAGTCTCCTTTTCCCTCCCACTCATGAGACCTCCAGTATGCCTTTCTTTCTCTCTCTCTCTCTCTCTCTCTCTCTGTCTCTCTCTCTCTGAAAGATGCTAGGAATATTTAATAGTGAAAAAGGTAGTCAATATTTGGTCAGTTTTGCAATTTTGTTGCTTTGCTGTATTGTGGCGGAGGAGGTGAGAGCTTAGGAAATTGACAATTTTCAGTCACAAAACCGTTTCCATCTGAAGCATCTTTTTGGTTTTAAATTGATTACTTTTTAAACATTTGTAATGCTCCTTGGCATAGCCAGCAGGGTTTTTATGTGCACACAAGAGTAGGTCTAGAGGAGAGGGAACAGGGAAATGACCCAGTGAATCATGCACTATGTGTGTGTGTCTCTGCCTAACCATGCCTGTCCAACCATATCCTCATAGAGACTGCATATAAGGACTTGTGTATAGTAGTATACCAAATTCCACATGCACCACTAATGTGGAGTGTTGGGAGAAGTATATGTAAATCACTATGCATATACTATCCATGATGCTTTGCATTAGTGAGGTACATTGAATGTGGTACTGTAATTGTTTGAAACTGGTCTTTGTTGCCCATGCCCTGCCAAGGTAAATCTTGCTTCACTGCTTTTGCACTGATGTTGTCTTTAAAATTGCTTTTCTCTTTTGGGCTCACCATTACCCAAATAAATGAGATCACAAGACAAGTTTCTTTTCTCACCTTGAGCTGAAAAAACAGAGGCTCTGTCTGCTGGTGCAATGGTTGGTGGTGCATGGTGTATCATATATATGCAAATCACTTGTCCAAAGTTATGGTTCTGGAACATCTACTGGTGATGGTTCATGAAATGGTACAAGATGTCATATCTTGACTTGTGCTCTCACACTGTGTGGTACCACTGAAGTATTGTCCCCTTTGCCCAATACTTTAAAGGCCTTCCCAATATGCATATACTGTTCATGACAGTCTTTCCTCGAAGTCCAGGAATAGTGGGAATTAATTGTTCATGTTCTTAGCATCCATTTGATCCACCCTCCCTAGATTCATTCTCAGCCATTACTGTTCTCAGTGGTGCTATGCACTGCCTAATCCATCCCCCTTCTGGAACAAATGTTCCAGTTTGCAAGTTGTGACTCCTGTTTGCTGTCAGCAGCTCTAGTATGGGCCAGAAGATCAGCACAGCAGTAGTGCTACCACCTGTGATGCTGAAAAACTGGGTTTGGGAATGAGCCTGGTGCATTGGAGGGCTGGCTTGGGTAGGATGATCGAGCTTCCACTGGATTGCTCTCCTTCTCTGAGGAGGGAGGGGAGATGGCTCCCAGTGCTTTCCTGAACTCTAGCACTGACTGGAAGTGAGATGGCTGGGGAGCCCATGAACTGGAGAGAAGAACCAGCAGATGCTGAAACACAACATGCGGGAGCATGTTCGGTGACATTGGGGCATTGTTGCACATATGATTCTCAGGAACAAAAAGGAGGACAATGCCACTGACCAAGAGGCTGATAACCTGCTCATTCTTCCATGTACTTAATAGCAACTCAGAATTTGACAGCAGATAAGGACCACTTAGCCCCAGCCAGTCTACCCATTTGTCCCTGCCTATACTGCCACTGCAGATCCAACTCAATCTGTGGCAGTATAGGCAGGGACAAATGGGCCTCACCAACTTGTACCTGTGATTCTTCAGACTTTATCTCCTCTGTGCTAGTCTACTGGATCAGGTGGGGTGTTCACTGAGGATCAGTAGGCAACTCCACCCCAGAAGACAATCCTGTGGGAACGATCATGATAGTATGTTGCAGGTGGTCTGGAGCACCAGGATAGAGAGGTAAGGGGACCTTGGTTGATGGGAAGAGGTTACTGGGGGAATTGCCAAAGGAGATCCTGATTAATGGATGGCTGGAGAATAAAGTGTTCAAAAAAAAAAAGTCATTCTACTGTTGAAGGGGCCTCTATGCCTTGCAGCCAGAAGCTGAGGGTACCTGGAAGCATCTGTGCATACCACCACCATTATTTTAAGTCAGACTTCACTGACACTTTTCCAGTGCTGATTCCTTGACCTCTGCCCTAGTGCACAAAAAGACTTGTGACCTCTGTGTATTAGTCCTCACGAACTATGTTCGTACAGTATGTGCCACCACCTAACCCTGCCTGCATAAAAGTATCCTTGTAGAAATTGCATTAGGACATACAGCATACCAAATTACACACAGACCACTACTGCCAAGAAGTATGTGTAGTTGATAATAATCACCGTGTACTATATATATACGCCCCATGATGTTTTGCATTAGTGAGGTGAATGTAATTAGATATTTCTTTGAAACTTGGCTGCTGCCAATCCCCTTCCAGGGAAAAATCTTGCTTCACTGCTTTTGCCCTAAAATTTCTTACTTTCAAATTGCTTTTCTAATTTGGGTTCACCATGACCCAAATAAATGAGATCACAAGGCAGGTTCCATCCTGTCCTTTGCCTGAGATACTAATATTATAGTGGTGCGGCAGTGCCACTATAGTTAGGGATAAACTGGGGTTTTTATGTTAAACTTGAAATTGCACTTTAATATCTTTGCAACCATTCAACGGATGTGCACTAAAGTTTGAATGTGAGGTCTTGTGTTGTATATATCTGAATGCACCACATTTCGTTTTGGTTGGATGGGTGGTTTCCAAGATCTGGATAGTGGAAAAAGTGAATTTTTCTTAGTGTTTGCCATGGGTTTGAATGGGATTTCTTTGAATTTGGCTACAGCCCAAACAGTTTGGAATTTGGTCTGAAAATTTCAGGGTAAAAAGGGACTGGCTTACAGATGCACATTTTGCTGTATTGGTGAAAACATATTAATCAGTTCAAAAGTTATTCCAATTTAAAATTTTCACAAATTGGTTCTAAGCATACTCAGTAAGCACCTCAAGATAGCTGTATAAAATGAAAAAAGGAATTCTTTGTCATATTGACATCATCTTTTTCATTTGAGGAAAAGCCTTTTTGTTTTGGCAACCACCTTGTTTTCAGTTTTGCCTCAAAATTCAAATTTTGAACCCCCAAAAAATGATATTCTATGGAAGAATCAACACATGTAACTTGCTTATCGGGACCTCCTTAGCTGGATTCTGCATTATCTGTTACAGAAATGCCCTTAAAATATGTTTTTTTTTTTTTTTTTTTTAACATTATAAATCTTGTTTCGTATTGCATGATACGAAACAAGACTCTTGTTTCACATGCCGAGTCATGAAACAAGATCTTTTTTCATATAGGGAATCAATGTATTTCATTGGGATGTTCAACATTTGTGCGTTACTTTGCCATTTTTTCATATTTTTTACACCAAATTTTCAACATGGCCTTTATGAGACACCACCTCATAAACAATATCAGTGGAAGTACACACATCTTTCCGGAAAGGAGGTTTTGCAGTGCTTGGTGAAATCACCTATTGAGCAAGATTTGAAAATGTTCATTGCCCTTATTCATTGTGTGGGGTCATAAAAAAGACTGTGAGATTTTGGGGTCAAAATATGTAAAAATGCCAAAGTTGTGTGCATATGTTGAAAATTTGCTATGCTCCCTCGTAACTTTGGAAATTTAAAATATTTTGACTCCAGACTGTCAACATAGACATCTTTTTACACCACCTCATGAACATGACTGCTGTCATTTTTTAATCCTTGTTCAAACTATTTCTGCACCTGTGGCATGCAGTGGTGGTGTAGTAGTACAAAATCATGTTTTGGCAAGGATTTCAACATTTTCATTACTAGGTTCATGAGGTGGGGTAATAATAAGGCTATGCTGACAATTTCACCCTGTTTTATTACAAATGCAAGTGCAGGGCCCTCCAGGCCCTGCACTTCCACAGCAACATATATGTACGCATCTAAGGAGGGATGGGAGCACAAGGCCCAGAGGGCCCTTCACTCCCACAGACAAATGAGGATACAGTTATACTGTTATCTAAAGTCCAACTCTAGATCTATCAGATTCTTGTATGTCTGTAGTGTTAGTCAATGAACACACACGCAAGCAGTAAGTAATAATGAAAAGTTTATTACAATACTCACGCCAAACATGTGACAGAGAAAATCACAAGGGAATCAGTTTCTCACCAGTCCTTGAGGAAGGTATAATTCTCTGTGTGGAACAGGCTTACAGAAGACTATATAGTAGTGATAACATAGTTACAGATGTGAGGAACATAATACATTGGATGTGTATAATAAATAAGATGTAGGCAAGGCGTCTCCCTTAGGCAGTTACTTAGGAAACAGAATTACTAATGAATAAGAAGTCAGGGCAAAGGAAATAGTCTGTCAACAATAAATCACAGACAGAGAATGCTGAGTAACCAGAAATACATGCTGCATGATACCCAAGTATAAGACACAAACTACATGTGATTATATGAGAATATAAGAATATATAACAATCACTGATGATCCAAAAAGGCCCTCTTATCAGTGATATGGGTCAGAATACAGTATATAAAAATCATAAAATAAAACAAAACCTAGGTAAATGCATTATAGTGAGGTATAATGTATCATGCATGATGAGTGTAAAACATAAATCATAACAGCAAAACAACATATAAAATTATGTAAACATAGTATACAGTAGTATATATTAGCAGCAAAGCATATTCCCAATACCCATGCTTGTACGACGGGCACCTACATCTACATATTAGTGCAAATAGCAGTATCACAGTATAATTTACTAGAAATACAATGTAATGTGTGTGTGTGTGGGATAGTAAACATTCATAACCCGGGCATAACAATGCTATCTCAAAAAGTAAGGAAATTCTTTGGAAAAACTTTGTTAATGCACTAGTTAGGGTTAAAGTGACAAAAGTAGGGAAAAGTGGTGTTAGGGTTTCCAACCCTAACACCCCACCCCCAACCACCAGAAAGCAGCAAAAAAAAACCATTACTGTTTCATCTCTCCTGCGTCTTCACTAATCAGGCATGGGCTGTGACTTGGGGTTGTCATCCCTAATGCTCACCCTATTCTCATATACTCTACACATCTCAGCTTCTTTCCTGGTCAAATGGGGTGATTAACTGATGAAAGACCTCGGTCCAAAATGTGTCGGGTGAAGCTGGTATTGTAAGGATGTATGTTGTTTTATTATTTTAGTGTAAATAAAACATGAACATTTTCTAAGAGGAGGTAAGTGGTATTTATTTGAATGGGTGGTGAGTGCCCGGATTTGGAGATGTACTGAATTTTTTTTTTTCATTGCGTGCCACTAATCCCTATGCACACTTGTTTTGTGTATTCAAATGTCAGAGATGTGCTCCGCCACAGAAATAAATAAATCATGCCAAAGGAATCAGCAAATGTTGATGCAGAAAACTGGAAACCCTGCCACCGAAATCAGGACTGAAGTGCCATGGAGAACTAGGGGCCCTGCTTATAACTGAATTGTGGTCTTGTTTAACTTTATACAAATGTGTGTCACAGAAGCTGTGGGTCCTGCTTAATTATTCAGTTATCCTTGGTCTCACAGCAGTAGCTGCCTCACAGAACATGCAAACCTGGCTGCATTTACCAGATCCTTTTTCTGTAAAGGGGATCACACCTCTGATACCTCAGCTCTCAGCTGTCACCTACAGCACCTCCACCGATCAGCTTGTCTCTCCCTTGGTTGGTCTTGTTTTCTCTTGGGGTGGTCTGGAGGCTGTAAAGCTGCTGAGCCCAGCTGCAGTAATTCACTTCCTGGTAATACCTGCTGAAGGCTGTCACCAGGCTGAGATGGCACACAGTGGCTCATGGACCTCGTTAACATTGGTGCTGTGCAGTCACCTCAGATTTGAGTGTAATAAAGCCTCTCTTCTTTTTTCTAATAGTCTCAGCTGTAAAGTGGCTTCCTTACAGACTGATAAGTGGTATCTGTGAGTTCTGGGTCAGTAGAACAACTACGGGTATCCTGCATGAAGCAACACCTTAGTGGTTGATAAAGTGCACTTTTCCATCTTCAAGTTGTCTGTTCAGTGCTGGCTTACACTCACAGATGGTAGCTCTGCCTCTTCAGACAGACAGAAACCCACTCCAAGCTGGAAAAACTCTGTTGTTAAAACCTAAGAAGACAGCTTCCCCATTTGTTAAGGTCAAATATCAGTCACAGACTAGGGGAGGGCCTGTCCATCTGCTCTTTGGCAGCTGACTGGGTCCCTTAAACCTGGCTGAATTAATGAAGACCTCCAATCATCCATGAGCCTTTTGGCAGCTTTGAAGCAAGTTCTTTGGTCCAGTTGGTTAATCACTATCCTCTGACCTGGAGATAATGCTGGAATGGGGTCCGTGGTGCGAATGACGGCAACAACCTGGCAAAAAACTGCAAGGGATATATATCTCTATATATCTCTATATATCTCTATCTCTAGTGACTGTCAATGAACTCTTCTCCTTAAGTTCAAATACATGGTTGACAGGGGATCCACTAAAGCTGGCAGGGGTAGATCCATAAAAAGGATGTCTGGCACTTCTTCAAGAAGAAGGTAGTGTACATACGCTGCTGTAACTTCTCAGTCTCGGGGATCTTATGGCTGATTTCTATGTAGTTACTTACAATGTGAAAGGGCTTAATGGGTCCATAAAAAGTGTCGCTATTCTCTAGGAATAGTATCAGTGGCTCTGTAGGTAGCACACTTGCCTCTGATGCTGGGAGATCAGAGGGCTGTGGGTTCAGTTCCCACACCTGGCACTTGGGTTAATATCCCAATATTGACACTGTAGTGCAGCATGAGGGGGTGCTGCACTTCTGAGGTGCTGTCTTTCAGATGAGATGTTAAACCAAGGTCCCATCTGCCTGGATTGGTGGCACTTAACAAAAAGAGTAGGGGAATGTTTTATTTAAAGAAAAATTAGTGCAGTACATTCAATAAAAAAAATACAATGTCAGCTTTACAGAAACTGTTTATAAGGTTTGCAAGAAAGGAAAAAATAAATCAACCCACAAAAAAAGACCAATTAATGAGGGGGGAAAAGGAAAAAGAAATCAAAGGAAACATTTCACTTTAAATGGAGCATATAAATGTTGGCTAATACAGAGAGAGAAAAAAAAAGAAAAACATATTCAGGGTACTGCAGTTTCAATCCATGCACAATTGTTTCAATATGAATTAAATACAGCAGAAGTCAACAACTTATTTTCCTCATTTCGGATTAACACAAGGCTAGAAACAATCTGTGCAACTATTTGTGTTGCAGGAAACACTTTCTGTTGCAGGAGAAAGGCACACTTGGCCTGCCATAAATAATAGCAGCAGGATGCAAAGATGAGATGTAAGGTCCCTGGGTGAATATTTTCGTAATCCATGGGGGTATATCCCATACACCAGGATATCATATGTTATATTGTGAAGTGCCTTTTCTTAACATTTATGTAAAAGGAGGGTCCAAACAACTTGACTATATGGGCAATCAATAAAAAAAAGTTGCATGGTTTCCAATACTGCTGTGCAAGAGTCTCGGGGGCATATTCGCTCTTCTACTGATTTATGTTTTAGGTTGTTCTTGATGCCCAATCTTCCATGACAAGCTAGGCAGGAGGTATCCCAATATAAATATAGAAGCACTTTATAGAGTCAGTAAAGAGCACTTAAGTGATGTTTATGATTTGTTAGAAACATAGAAACATAGAATTTGATGGCAGGTAAGGACCGCTTGGCCCATCTAGTCTGCCCATTTCCCTACCTACAGGATAGGCCGAAGATCCTAGTTAACCAACAGCCTATTTCTTCCTACCCCCCACAAGAATTGCCTTATGTCTGTCCCATGCATTCTTGAATTCTCCCACAGTTTTAGACCACACAACCTCCTCAGGAAGGCTGTTCCATGCATCCACTACCCTCTCTGTGAAATAATACTTCCTCACATTGCCCCTGAACCACCCCTTCTATCTTTAAATTGTGTCCCCTTGTTCTTGCACGTCTCTTTTTCTGAAAGATGCTACCCTCTTGGACTTTGTTGATTCCACTGAGGTACTTAAAAGTTTCTATCATGTCTCCCCTCCTTCTTTCCTCAAGGGTATACATATTAAGCTCCTTTAGTCTGTCGTCATCACGGCTTCTCTTGCAGACCCTGCACCATTTAGTTGCCCTCCTCTGGACTGCCTCTATCCTGTCTGTCCTTGTGGAGATGGGGTCTCCAGAACTGGACGCAGTACTCCAGATGGGGTCTCACCAACTGTCTGTACAGAGGATAACAACTTCCTGTTTTCTGCTGCTGATGCCTCTCCTATACATCCCAGTATACCCCCAGCCCTCCCTACTGCCTTCTCATTGCTTGCTAACCTTAAGGTCATCTGATATGATTACCCCCAGGTCCCTTTCATTTTTGTTTTACTACCTCCCCACCATTGTGTATTCTTCCCTGGGTTCTTGTTTCCAGGTGCATTATTTTGCACTTCTTTGCATTGAATCCTAGCTGCCATACTTCTGACCATTCCTCCAACCTTGCCAAGTCCTTTTCATCCTTTCCACACCTCCTTGTGTATCAACCCTGTTGCAGATCTTTGTGTCATCTGCAAAAGGCATACTTTCCTTCCAGTCCCTCTGCAATGTCACTGATGAAGACATTAAAAGGACTGGACCAATACTGAAACCTGCGGTACCCACTAGTAACCCCTCTTTCTTCAGAGTGGACTCCATTTACAATTACCTTGTGTCCTGTTGTCCAGCCAATGTTTTACCCAGGCTACCACCCTGGGACCCACTCCCAGGCTGGTTAATTTGACTATTAATCTTTTGTGTGGGACTGTCAAATGCCTTGCTAAAGTCTAGGTGGGCCATGTCCACAGCCCCTCCCTGGTCTACTACTTTGGTCACCCAGCCAAAGAAATCTATTAGATTCGTTTGACATGACCTTCCTGCTGTGAACCCATGCTGCCTTGGGTCCTGTGCCCCACTGGCCTCTAGGTACTCAACTATTCTTTCCTTCAGAAGTGACTCCATCACTTTCCCTACCACAGAGGTCAGACTGACAGGTCTGTAGTTTCCTGCCTCTGTCTTGGTCCCACTTTTGTGAAGGGGAATCACATCCGCCTTCCTCCAGTCCTCGGGTACCACACCATCCTCCCATGATTTATTAAAAACAGTAGCCAGGGGTTTCACTAGTTCCTCCCTTAATTCTTTTAGAATTCTGGGGTGAATTCCATCAGGTCCCATTGCTTTGTCCACGTTCAGTTTTAGGAGTTCTTGCAGAACCCTTTCTTCTGTGAAAGGACTGGGATCGACACCCCTTATCAAAAGTGCTTCTGTTAATTGGATTAGGCACTTCCCCCTCCTCTTGTGAATACTGAGCAGAAATATTCATTCAGTATCCCTGCTTTTTCACTGTCCCCCTCTGCCCACCCTCTGTTCATTCTATTCAGCCTCACTATCCCTCCCTTTGTCTTTCTATGCTCGCTGATGTACCTATAAAAGGTTAGTACAATTGCACAAATCAGCATATGTGCATACTGGAGGTAGAGGTCTTCCAATGGGGGAAAAGATTCTAGGTAAAGATGAATGCAGCACTAGGGTTCATAATAAAGGGTCCAGTTGGAAAATATATAAAAAAGGACTTAAGGGGAAGCCCGGTCACACTCCTAAGGCCTAAACAAGGGGGACATGGAGAACTAATTATATGGGGTTGTATCCAAGCAGTATTATACAAGAGCTTAAGCCAAGAGATGAATTTCTGGGGAACATGGTAGTGTGCAAGAACCTGGAACAAATAAACATGGTTGACCCGGTCGAAAGCCTTTTCTTGATCCAGTGAGGTTAACAGGGTAGGTGAAGAGGGGGTACTGTTTGAAATAATGTCTTGAATGAAGGATAGGTTGGAAAGGATAGATCTGCTGGGAAGGGCACAAGTCTGCACCTCAGAACTAATTTGAGCAGCAACAGGGAGCATCCTATTGAGCAAGATGGAAGTGAATATTTTATAGTCTATGTTTAGTAGACTTAGTGGTCTCCTGTTCCGTATATCTGCTCTGTTCCCTTTCTTGAAGAATAAAATCATAAAAGCATCAAAATCCTTTAGGAGTAGAATTAGTGCTTATGATTGTATTATATATTAATGTCAGAAAGAGGGCAAAAAATAACATAAACCGTATATATAATTCTGCAGTAAGACCATCTGATCCAGAGGAAGTGTGATTCTTTTGGCGTTTTATTGCCTGCTGGGTTTCTTCTAGTGTTATGGGCTTAAGGAGATGTTTCAATGTATCTTGGGATGGAGGAGAAATAGAAATACCTAAAAGGAAATTTATACTATCCACAGGAGCTGTGGTCTCAAACATCGTAGCTAGATAAGAGCTGGCGATATGCTTTATGTACAGCAAGGAATTGTTGGGGGTAGTGGAAGCAGAATCAAAACATTCCTCTATATGGGTTGCATTTACCCTGTCAGTGCAACTTTTATATATATCTAAGGAGGGACCAGAGCCTTGAGTCCCATGTTGAGCTCCCATTCATAAAGAATGTGCTCGGTTATACTGTAACTGTTCCATTTCTTCCTTAATGGACTTTATTGTGTGAAAGTAGTCCATCTGGGATGTGAAAGAAAGATATGGCCTGTTGTAGTTTTTGTCTGAAGGTAAGGTATTAAAGATATGGACTCGGTGTTCTCTTCCTCCCTGTACATAGGAAGAAAGTCTTGATATCACTCTTAGTGTCTTCCCATCATTGCAGAGGGGAATGATATGCTTCCAATACTGACAGCCTGGCCCTTAGAAGGTCTGTGCAATGCAGTGAAATGGCCAGGTCTGTCAACAATGAACTATTCAATTTCCACCTAGAGTGGGTTTGGCCAGGAAAAGATTTCCCTGAGGGAGAGCAAACCAGAGAGATCCCCAGATGGTCTGAAGTCTCACAGGGTATAATTCTTGCCTGTGTGACTGAAATATTCTGAGACAAAAAGAAAATCTACCCTGGTAGCGTATGGGCCTCTGTGATAGGTTTTGGCACCTGGACCATGTACTGCATTATGTCCATCTATGAAGGCCGCAGTCTGAATAATTTTGTTCAGGGCAATTGAATCTGTGAATTTTTTTGGGTGAAGCTGCCCCGATCTGAGAGAGTAAGGCCACAGTTGAAATCTCCTCCCATATAGATTTGCCGGTTGGAATAAAGGTATGGGTGTATTTTGTTAAATAGGTCCGCTGTGGAGGCAATACTCTGGGTGGTGTATACATTAATGAGCCTGAGTTTGTGTTGTTGGTATACACAGTCTACAAGCATGGCTCATCCTGGTATTATGTCTACCAACCGGGAAATTTGGAAATTAAAATTTGCAAACAAAATACCCAGGCCATCACAGCTATCCTCTCCATATGACCAAAAGGAAGAGCCCTGATGCCGAGTTTTAATTTGAGAACGCTCACAAGAAGATTTCAGATGGGTGTCCTGGAGAAAATAGGTGTCATGGCGTAAGTCAGAAAGGTACTGCATTGTAGAGATTTGTTTTCTTTAGGATTTAACACTGCATGCATTTAGAGTGAAGAAGCAGAGTCCTTGGTGGTGGTGTATCCCAAAAAGTACAGTGCCATTCTGGTGGAGCAAGTGTCAGGTAATGTTAGCATGGGTCCTACCTCCATCTGCCAAAGGGGGGGTCAAGCTGGGAGTCGGAGGAGAAGTCCATATTGGAGAAAGAGGCTAGAGAAGAATCAGAGTCTGTCTTCCCCTTTCCATGTCTCCCCATTGCCGTCTCTTGGCTAAGGCCTAAAATTTATTCCTCATGATGATCATTCTGTTGGGGGTGGAAGCTTCTGCTTTTTGTTTGCCTTTACCCTGTTTAGAAGTGGGGATTACCACAAAGTAGTCTGAGTCCTGGGGGGAGGCATGCTAGACTGGGTACTAGGAGGGACTGATTCAGAAGGGGGTACTGCTGCTACAGGGGTGCCAGGGGACTTGGGAATGGCCCCCTGTACAGCCGTAGGTTCAGGCCCTTGCAGGAGAAGAGGTTCTTGTGCCAGGGTAGAAGCAGCAGGGGCTGGGGCCTCCCTGCGGCATAAGGCCTGAGTCTGGGAATCTTATGAGTGCTATCTGGTCCTGGGGAGGGCGGTCAAGCCTATTATGATCTGCCCAAGGGTAATGGTGATAGGAGTGCCCCGGCTCCTTACACCGATTGCAATATAGAGGGTTTGAACAACCTAAACTCACATGTCCATAGGATAAACACAAAGTGCATCTGGGCTTGTCACAACTGCTGCTCAGGTGGGTGCGAGCAACGCACTTATGACAGGTCCATGGTTGTCCGGGGCAAAGACATAAGCCACGGTCCCTGACTATGTGAAAGCTGCCTGGTAAATGAGAGATACCTTTATCTGTGTTTTTAAGTTGTACCTTTACTTTCCATCCCCCAGTCCATACTAGGTCCTTGTCCAAAATAGGTCGAGGGGCCTGTAGTATATCGCAGCACTGTCTGAGCCAGTACTGGACATCTGCTATGCTCACCCTCTCGCTACAAAAGAGTAAGATAAAAATGTTTACAGTTGGTTTTATGAGGAGGATGACCATAAAGGGTGCCCAGAGTGGCAGATGTTTGACATGCTCATATTTTTCCCAGAATTTCTCCAAAGTGTACACATTTTTAAAACTTAAGTCACACACAGATTCCCCATGCACATGATTGAAGGTAAATAATTCTATTGCCCCTATCCCTAAAGAGTTCTGCAACATACTATGCAATACGATTCTTCTGTCAGGGCTTGTGGCAATGTCCCCCATGAACTTCATATGCACAGCATTCCTTCACTGTGCTGGCTCACCTAAGTTAGTGAATAGGTCACTGAGTTTAAATGGAGTTGAGTTAGTGCTCCCACCTGTAGGTTGTGAACCAAGTGGCTCAGATGCACTTGCTCAATTATGTTCTGAAGTTGAGGAGGATGAAGTAGATTCGTGTCTCGCTAAGTTGGGGCCTGTGATGGTATCCTTGATGTCAGGCATTGCCCAGGAGACTGCTGGTGTGCTTGCAACGTTACTAGGGAAAGATGCCAGTTCAGGAACCATTTTCATTGGTAATGGTGTGTCTCCTGTTTATTGGAGTTCATTGTGCACCTTGGAGATGATTTCCTGGGCTGAATCAGCCCTTGGGGAGGTCCAGGGAGCTCCTTCTAAATTTTTCTGCCAGTGAGCAGCTTGGAGCGCTGCAGCGGGTGACTAAATGTGCTCAATGTCCTCCACAGTGCGATGACTGTCTCATAGATGCAAAGAGAGAGGAGCTCCCGATACAAAGTATTTGGCATTTCTGGTGCTTGGAGTTGAATCAGAAGCAGCTGCTGCAGGGTAAGTTGACAAAAAAAGCTGTGAGGAAAACTACGAGTGAGAGTTCATTAGACCAATAAGAAAGTCCTTGTGCACAGAATACATGCTTCGCAGATAATTTTCCATGTCATTAGAAGTGCTCTGGTGTCTGAGGCAAGTCCTCTTGATGATTGTCTGGCAGTTCATTTAAAGTGATAACTTCAGTATTTCTTCCTGCAGATTGCAGCCTTGTATTTTCTTCAGAGGTAATGTCAGGTATTTTGACTCCATGGGTGAAGCTGTAGTCAGGTCAGAATCCAAAATATCTCCAGAAATTCAACCACCAACCATCCTGTCATCTGCCATCTTGGTACCGCAGACAAAAGGGCCACCTCTGCTCACAGGAAGCAAGGCCCCTGCAGGCAGAGTAGGGGACTTTTTATTAGAAAAAGTGGACTTCATTGCAACACATAAACAAAGCAAAACAACATTTCATACATTTTAAGCTTGTACATCTCTGTACAAAACAAAAGAAAGAAAAGAAGAAACAAATTTATACATATGATTATTTACCAATCCAATTTGTACAGCTAATTCATAAATGCACTACCCTAGAACTAGTTCCATGTGCCATATCAAAGTTTAAAATGCAATTCAAGGCTTTTTCAACATTCCCAATAATTTAATTCTGCATTACCCATCTTTGTTGTAATACCCCAAACATCTAGCCTGCCAAATATAAAATCTAATAATTGCTAAAACTACATATATTGTATCTGCATGATACTTCCCAGATAATAGTGTATTCTCTCCATACATAATTTCTGTATATTTCAGTTTTGTAAATACTGGTTCCTTCCATTCCTTTGTTAATATTCCCCAAACTTTCTGTACAAACACACACTCACTAAATAAGTGTTCTTGAGTTTCCAGTAACTGAAAACGTGTTTCTTGTGCAATACCTTTCTTCAGTCGGTTTGTTTGCTTTTACATTGAACCTCCCAAAATGTCCTAATCACAGGGTGTCCCAAACATAAGGGGCTATTGTGGGGTCCCGTAATTGTTTTATTATTCTTACTTTTTGCTCAGCATGACACATGGGATACTCGATTGGGGCCTGACATTCCATTGATAATATTTGTCTATATATAGTCTTTCTCTCTGAAGTTAAGAAAACACAGGGCTTTAATGCCCACCTTATAAGTTGTTTCAGACTTTCTTTAGCATATACAGGGACACTCTTTCTTTGTCCCAGCATTCTGGGTTTACCTTGTTCACAACCTGACATATTGGGGGAAAAAAATGCTATAGAAAAAAGCTACAGGGTGAACCATCCCAATACCTCCTTCTGTAAATGGCCTGTATGTAAATTCACTTTTTATAGGATTTAATCTCGATCCCCAGAAGGCTTGAAAAAAACACACCATATAACTTAATGAAAAGCTTTTGAGGAGGTGGGAACACATAACTGATGTATAAAAAACATTGTATCAAAAGGGACTTAATCAAAAGAACTCTCCTTTTTTCCCTATTTGATTATGACTCCACCCTACTGAAAGTCTCTCTGCTTTCTTAATACTAGCTTCCCAATTAAGGTTTTGACTATCCTGTGGTCCAAAAATAACCCCTAAAACAGTAATAGGCTCCGGAGTAATTATAATACTTCCCATGATTCCTGAATCTGGTATAGGTGATTTACCTAATGGGATACCTCTATTTTTACTCAAATTAATTTGAGACCCAGATGCCAGTGCATATGACTGAAATATATCAAGAAGACTGGTATCTCTGGTTTCAGTTCCTATAGTCAATAGGAGATCAGCATATGCTAATATCTTCACTGGGGGAATGGAATCAGTTATTACTAGCCCCTGGATATCAGGAGACACTAATTGTTCGAATAAAAATATCAATGCCAAAAGTCTATAATAAGGGGCTAAGGGGACACCCTTGCTGCACCCCCCTGTTAATCATTATGCGATTACCTTCCCAACCATTAACATTTGGTAACAGATATGCATCTTTATACAAGACTTTTAACCCAGGAAATAAACTTTAGGGGAACACCAAAAGCTTCTAAAATGGAAAATATGAAAGAATGTGAAATCCGATTAAAAGCTTTCTCCTGATCTAACCCTATGACACACCCCTGGATTTTATCTGACTCTCCTAGAAGAAAAAATTCTCTTAATAATATTAAATTATCACATTGCTGTCTCCCTGGCACAGCACGTCTGTTCGGGGCTTATAAGATATGTTGCTACTTTATTAAGATGGTTAAGCAATGTTTTGGCCAATATTTTACAGTCTGTATTTAACAAACGTAATGGCCTCCAGTTATTTATATCTAGCTCACTCCCCTTCTTATGTATTAAAACTAGGACAGTGTCTTGTATAGATGAGGTACATTTTCCTGTTAACATATAATTTAATAATAAAGCTAAAACAGGAGCAAGAACTTTTTTAAAAAAAGGTTTATATATGCCTGAACCAAACCCATCAGACCTAGTTGCAGAATCTATTTTTAAGCCATCTATAGTTTGTAAAACTTCAGCAACTGTAATATCTTGAATCATTTCAGTCATATCTGACTGTAATACTTGTGGTAACTGCAGTGTATTTACTAAACCCTCAGTGTTAATATTAAAGCTCTGCTCGCCATATAATTTAGACGTATTAGTTTCTACTATATGCAGAATATCTTCTGCCCCACTAACAGCTGTACTGTCCGAGGTGAGGAGTTCTGTAATTAGTCTAAACTTTCTCCTGTGCTGACAATCTTTATAAGGATCCATCCCTCCTTTTTTTTTTTTTTTTTTGTTGGGTACCGAATCTTGCTTTTTGTCCTAGTGATTTTGTCATGTTGTACTGAATTTCCTGCATCTGTTTACTAATTACAGTAATCTGAGAACTAAAATCCCCTACAGCTGATTCTGCTAGAGACACTAAATGTTGTAATTGTTATCTTAATGCCAGATACTGCAAGTAAACCTTATTGCTATCATATTGTGACTTCTTCTGAAACACAAGTTTCCAGGCTGTTTTGGTATCTTCCCACCATTCTCCTGGATCTGAATAACACTCCACTACCAACAATCTAGCTAACTAGTTTGTATGCCACATTTTCCTTATTTTTGGATCTTGTAATAAGGAATCATTCATTCTCCACTTGTTGTTTTTTACAACTAGGAGAATTCTTCTATGTTATCTTAACCTGTAAAGCTACATGATCTGAGAATTCAACTGCCCTAGTCTTACATGCTAACACCTATATAATTTTAGAAACAAAAATGAAATCTATCCTCATTTTAAGGGTCACCCTAAAGTATGTAAATCCTTCTCGTGGGTTGCTCTCTATATGCATCTTTTAGGTCGGCTGTTGGTACACTCTGTAATAATTGTATCGAGTCACTAAACATTTTCCTAGTCTGTAGGTCACGATCTGAGTGAGTTAGCCCTCAGTGAAAATCACCCACCCATAAAACCACCCTAGCAGTATGCAAAAAAGGCTGGATTTCTTTAAATAATGCAGCTCATAATGCTGTTGTCTGGGGTGCATATACTGCAATAAGCCTAAATCGTTCTTGTAACTAGGTAAAATCTAATATTAGTGCTCTACCTGGGGATATCTCCACCAATCTGGAAACCTGTACCAAAGAAGTGGAAAAGAGTATTCCAACCCTGTCACAAGGACCCAGACCGATGGGCCAAAATGAGGCTCTAGAGTCCAGGCCCTTGTAGTCTGTAACTCTGAGTTTTCAATCTTGTATCCATCAGACACAATATCACAAGCATTTTCTGTCAGTCAGCATTGTGCTTATTAGTTTTCTTTCCTCTTCAATACTGTTAACATCTATGGAAATTAGTGTGAGTGTATCAGTCATAAGAAGAAGGGGAAAAAAGTCAACATATCATACTATTCAGCTTATTTTCTAGGGGGTCCTAGTTTTTCTACTTTGTCTAGTTCACTTAGCGATAGAATCAGTACCACCTTTATCCTCAGTGTCTGTATTAGACACCCTAGAGGAGGAATCTGTATCCTCATCCTCTGAATCCCTATCGGAAAAGAAAGCTGCAAACTTAGTTCTGACTTTCCATGATTCAGAGGAAATATCAGAGCCTGGTTTGTGGATAAGTGTATTGCCTGCTCTATTTCTCTTTTTTGGGACCAGTTTAAACTCTTGTTTTTTTGGATTGGAGGAGGTGGTGGAGATGGGCATTACAGCTTGACTCATGTCTTGAACCTCATGCAGTGGTGTTTGGACATGGTCACCCATATCCACCAAATCCTGATTCCATATTACCCTCCTGAGACCTATCAGTCTCTTGCGCAATATTTTGGCCTTGCTCCCTATCCTGCTGATCCTGTCTCAATAATTCTAAACCTGCTCTCAAGCTTTGCTCCACTACCCATTTAGCTTGCTGTTGCTAAGCTAAATTAATGAGTCCCTCATGAGATGGGCAGTCCTCCCTGTTATGGGATGCTCAAGGGCAATGACCATAGGCATGGCCAGTACGTTCACAGAGGTTGCATTTAAACAGGTTAAGACATTTTTCAGATTTGTGTCCAAATTCTAAGCTCTGGCTGCACTTTACAGTGTCACATGCTGAACCTATATGCACCCAAGATCCACACGTGTAACAAGATCTAGGCTGTCCAACATAGAAAATGGCTCCTCTATCCCTTCCTAAATAAAAAGAACTAGGGAGATGCACTGGTCCAGAATTCATCATGTATAATTTAACCTAATTTTCCACCCCCATCCCAAATCTGTTCTCCATCTAATGTGGGAGTGGGTTTACTCATAAACGCGCACCTTTGTCTTAACAAGAATAAAATGTCTTCAGTGTTAACCCCTTCATTCTTAAACATGACCGTGATGTTCTTAACTGCTGGTTTTGTAAGTGGAATAATGTGAAAAGGGGCCAAAAGGGGAGTATTTACAGGTGTTGTATTGGGCCCAAAATCTGTCCAGGCCAGAAACATTTTTAAAGCTGACATTGTAGTTCAAATTACCCAAACTAATCAGCACAAAAATCTCAGGTGAGAAAAAACGCATAGATTCTTTTAAGAGCTTGCGTGCTATATACACTCTATTTGGGATTCACTTAATCCTTCTTTGTATAACAAATGCACAGCATTGTGCTGGGGAGCAGGCTCACTTTTATGTTGAAACAATTCTGAAAGGCTGAATAAAGTACCTGCCGCCCCACTGCCTTCTGTTAAATTTTGTGCAGCTGCTGGAGAAGGACCTGATCTAATGGGATCAGTAGTTTCTATAATTTTAAGGGCATTTTGCCAGTTACTTCTATCTCCTGAGGCCTCGATCACATTTATCCTCCCATCCCCACCTTCCTCACCCCATACCCCTTCAGTTTGTACACCAGAATTATCATGATCTGTAATATTATCACACACAGAACCAGTAGGTAAATGTCTAGACATTAAAATGTTACCCTGGGGTTTGGTGGAGCTCTCTACGGTGGTGGCCACATTGCTTGTTGCTTTTTTCAGCATCTGGATGTAAGTTGGGTCCTGTGAATCTGAGTCTAAATCCCATCATTTTGCAGTTCCCAGCCAGCATTTTGTAACGCCCATTCTGGAGACTAATCCGGCCCTCCTATATCATTATTTGTTTGTCTGATTGCATCCGGAGACCTTGATTTTGAAATTTCTTGTTTTCTCCCTTTACTCCATCCAACGGTGCTGTTGTTTTTAGGAAAGGAAAAAGTGTCTGTAGCAGGCCTCTCACTGAAGCCTGCAGTCAAAGTATCCAAAAGACATTCTGCATTTTTAGACTTAGTTCTGAGCAATTTTTTTCCCTCGGCTTGCTGGTACAGGCTTTTGGCACACATTGCTGCTGCTTGAACTGCCAGCCTTATTAGAGCCAGCAGGTGTTTCATCAATGTCTATGGCACTTGCAGTATCTGAATCAGCCCAGTCTTTTGGATTCAGCTGTGCCACGTCATCACTTGAATGACTCACCAGACTTTTGACAGCTTTTTGACCCAGTTTGACAGCTGCAGAACTAGTGTTACCCAAACAATCAACCAGTCTCTTTCTGTACAGATCCTGTATTACTTTCTATATGTAAACACTGCTGCTTACTTTGTTGTTCCATTTTCTGAGACAAATCTGCTGCAGGCAGAGAATCCTCCACCTCTGTCAGGGAATCTGATTCATACTCAGCCAAAACTAATTCTTCTTCAATGGCATCTTGAGAACTAGAGACAGGAGATGAGACCTGCTCTCCTGCTTCAGCTGCATCCATCTCCTCCTGTGGCTCCTCCAGACTGGCCATCCTGAGATAGACAGCCAAGGGTTCATCCTACTGGTTTAGTAGGGGAATGTCCCTGGTGTCCTGGCCAAATTTCCCCCATTCACTGGAAATACCACAAACAGCTTAATGTGGTTCAATCTCACTTGACATTCATCTATGAGGGGGGTAATTGTGAAGGGGGAAGGACAGCTACAAAGTGAGGTGCTAGCTGCACACTCAAGCAGACTTGATAGACCATGTGGCCTATATCTGCTGGCAAGTTGTAAGTAAGGAGACTGAGTGGCAGAAAGCTATGCTCACCTATCACTGGGAGACTCCTTTAACTCCAGCTGAGCATACAAAATGTAGATATTCCTGGGTGGGGAAGTTTCTGACTCTTCTTGGGACAAGCATCCTCAAAGAAGGCACACCGCCATATTAGAAGGGATAGCTTGATCCAGGTGTTCCATGCTGATCATGATGAGGGGAGGTATGTGCATTTGAAAATCTAATATAGGGGATTTAGTTGTATTCTGCTAAATTTACATGCCCAAAATGCTGTACCGGATAATAACATTTTTCTCAAATGCCTCCTCTGAACACGGTCATGGAGCTAGATTCCTGCTACATTATTGGCAGGGACTTCAGTGCTGTCCTCTCAGTGGCTAGGGATAAGGGTAGCCCCCACTCTACCACCTCTCAGCCCCCACTCTACCACCTCTCAGCTGACTGGAGGGTATTTGGCTAGATTGTTAACAGAGTTGAATCTGGTGGGTGCATGGAGGTTCTTGCATTCAGACAGTAGAGATTACACCTTTATTTCCATGTGACATCACAGCTATTCCCAGATTGACATGTTCCTGATTTCTTCTGGGGCTGTGCACTTAGTCTCTGAATGTGCTATTCTTCCTATGGTCTGGTCAGATCATGCACCAGTTCTTTTGTGGCTTTCCTGGTCCCTGTGGTGAGAAATTCTAACTCAAAGCTTAGGGCATTATTTCTCTCGTAACCTCAGCTGAGTGCAGTTGCATTGAATCACTCCATAAAAGCTTGAATTTTATCTATAGGATTTAACAAGGAAAAGAATATTTTTAAGGTTTGCAAGATAATTGCCATTAGAACTGGTGTCTTTTGCATAAATTGCATGGTCAATTTAGAGGACAGCCAAGCAGAACAAGCGTACCTTGCCCCTGCCTACAGCTTTTGGTTTTTAGCTCTTTAATTCTACAATCTATTAACAACTGCTGCAGATATGAAATGTGTAGTCTTTTCTAATAGTGAAACCCTGGAAAGTAAAGTGTGGTGGGAGAGAGGGGCGAATCAAGAACTGTGACTGGAGATATTGGAGGATTGTAGGAAGTTTGTCTTTGTCCAAGAGTGTCTGTGGTGCCTGAAGTAGATCATCAAGGCCACAATATTTTGAGTGAATTGTTGAGCCATGAACTGCATGGGACTTTCTTTGATTGGACTTTACTGCAGAGCCCAAAAGGGAAAGATAGGGAAGGAAAGGAAAAGAAGGATTTAAAAGAAGTTGCTGATTATTTTCTTCTTGTTTCTGAAAAACAAGAATAAGGCTCAGAGAATCTATAAGGTGATTTTGACATTGGACTTTTGGCTTTAAGTTGGACTAGCTTTCATCGAAGTTATTGCTAAAGTTGGTTAAATTTTATAGAAATTATTTGAATGTGTTTAAACTCAACAAAATTAATATATTAATAATAGATCATTGTTTAGAGTACATTGGTAGCATATTGGTTTACACCTTTTAGAAGTGTGAAGTTTACAGAACTTTGATAGAAGATAGACTGAGAGTAAAACAAATTTTAATTATGCCAGTCAGTACTAGAAGCAGGAAAGATCAAAAGGGAAATTATGAGGAAGGGAAAATTAAAGGACACGCCGGGTCTTTTTCTGAAGGAGGAAAAAATTAAAACACATAGAACACATAGTGTAGAATCAGTAGTGGTAGGGAATGAAATTGAAAAAAGATGAAAGCTTCCTAAGTGTTGATATAAACAAGCAACATGCTTCAACCCCCTCAATCCCTTTTTTGGATGTAAAATTTAAGGAGAAGATAATACAGCCATTAATCATGGAAGCCTTAAAGGGGGAAAAAACAGTTGGAAAATCACTGGATGAATGATTGGGGAGAGGAAAAATTAGAAGGGGAAGGAGAAAATAACATAGAAACATCAGAAAGTATTAGAATGGGAGGACAAGAAAGTATTAAGTCAGATTTGCTTAATTTTGATATGTTGGGTTCAGTTAATAGGGAAATTAATAAAACAGTGGAGGAAATTAAAGAAACAGTATGGACAAATGCTAGGATAGAAAAAAATAAGGGACATGAAAGAGATAAAATGAGTATACCCTCTGCTGGCAGTAGTAAGCAGAGTTTTTTAAACAAAATAGTGAGGATCTATCCATTAGAAACTAGAGGTTGGGGGGAGGATTGGTCTGGGGGTGGAGAAACTCAATTTATGAGCCCAGAAAGCAGCAGGGAATATTATACGGAAAACATAGCACATGACTTAGCAATTGCACTTAGAGACCCTATCAATCCAAATGTAATGATTTATGAACAATCGTTGGGTATAAAACATGATTTGTCATTTTTGACAGGAATATGTATAGAAAATAGAAGGCAGATAACACAAATGACTGAGGGAGATCTCCCCAAACTGTCCCAAAGAAATTGGGCATTTGGGAGAGAAAGTCAGAGAATTATTCATTTGAAATACAAAATAGCCAGAATAGACAAGCTAAATGGGAAAGTCAGGAAGAGGAAATAAGTAAAAATGTTATAGGAGATGAAAAGAAGAGTGGATTTAAAGGAAGATTGTAGGAAGGAGGTTGAAGATAGGAATAGCTTAATAGAAATAAGATCAAAAGATAATATAATAGAGTATAGTCAAAGTCAAGATCAGAAAGGACATAGGTTAAACTATAGTAGATGTAGTATGTGGGAAATTGTATTGAACAAATCTGAATGAATCATGTTGACAGATAAAAAAACAGAGAAATGAAAGTGTGGTAAGAGAAATGGTAGAAGGGAATAAAGAGATTTGGAATAAAGGGTTAGAACAAGAAACTAGATGGAAGGAACAGAAGGACAAAATGGAACAAAGACATAAAAGCAAAAGGGTAGAATCTGCTGTTGAAAGGCCAATAAAGGTGTTAAAGATTTAAATGTGGTGAATCAACCCCGTTAAAAATAGGGGTTGATTTACAACAAACAAATGCTGGGGGAAAAAATTGTGAAATTTGTAAAAATAAAAAGAAGAAACAAGATCAGACTAAAGGAAAGACTCAGAATGAAGACCCAGTACAGCTATCTAGGAGGAAGAATTGGGGTGATGAAAATATTAAGAAAGGGGTAAAGGAAGTAAAGCAAAATGAAGAAGATGCCTCTAGAGGAAACAGTGGAATAGAAATGAAAGAACAGAGACAAAGTGAAAATAAAGATGGAAAGGAGAAGGGAAAGTAGAACAGGTAGTGAGTGAAACCCAAAAAATAAAACTTGAGGAGGTGTGTCCTGAAAAATGTTTTAAAATATTTGACAAAAATGATTACATTCTCCTTCAGTATGTGATAAAATTACCTGTTGAGACTGAGCAAACATTAAAGAAACACTTAAAAAGGCTCCTCAATAATATTTTGCAGGGACAAAGGGACCTTATTCCAGTGTTGAATAGTTTTAGTATTATAGGACCTGTAAGTGATCTGGAAATGGTTTTCCTGATCTCTGATTAGTATTATATCCTAAAAATATTTGAAAACCAGAAGGATCAATTTAGAAAAATGGGAATGAGTATGGGTAAAACAAGCTCAGCAAAATCCTTATTCCCAGAATAATTTGAAAATAGAGAAGTGGGGAAAGAACAAGAATTCCCCATCTCTATAGTTGGACTGAAGAATTTTACAAGGGAGACTGACAGAAACTTGAGGTATAAATAGTTGAGTTTTTCCAGAATCTTCTGAAAATATATGACATATTCAAAAAAATAAGAATTGCTAAAAGGTGGGAAAGTAATGGTCAGATCACAATATGGAGAGACTCGAAGGAGAGTTACAATCAAATAGTTACTCGAGCTGAATGTCTAGACTCTTTTGATATTAATGTAATAGGGGAAAGGAAAGGAGTTCCAGTAAAAATAAATCTAACTCCAGTGAATGGAAATACCTGGTTACAACAGCAAATCAGTTTCAAAGTTTGGAAACCGAAAGAACAGAATGACAACGAGATGATGGGGATGTAATAGGTAAATCAGAAAGAAACAAAATACTGGCATGGAATGTGGCTGGTATTGGAAACAGATTAACTGATTCCTCTTTTATAAAATATATAGAGGAATTTGAATGTATTTGTCTACAAAAAACATGGTCAGATCAGGAAAAAATATTAATGGTTATAAAACATATTTCAAAAAAACTAGGAAAAGGAAATTTGGGAGGTTGTAAGGTGGTTTGGTTACATGGATTGGACTAGCAAATAAATATACAACAGAAGAAGCTGTAACAAAATCTAACATACAGGGTATTAGGATAAAAGGAAACCAATGGTAGATGGTAATCCTCAATTTATATATTCCCCAGGGTCTTCAAAACATTGTAATCTTGGATTAATAAAGGAGCTGAAAAATTTATTAGATGACATTAGAATTCAACAACAAGAGATTGGAATTATGATATTAGGAGATTTCAATGCAAGGCTTGGACACTATCAAAGGCTACCATCAGAAATTAGAGAACTTTGTTTGCCAAAGAAATGTGATTATATAGCCAGAGATGGGAATACAAAGGATAAAAAATCATCTAAAAGAGGAAGAGAGATAAGGAAATTTTTAGGAGATTGGAATTTTGTTTTGGTAAATGGTAGAATGAAGGGAGATAAAGATGGGGATCTTACTTTTGTAGGTAAAAGAGGAGGCTCTGTGATTGATTTATGTTGGATTGACTTGAATCTGATACAATCTGTGGAGGATTTGAAAGTAGGAATGAGAGCTGAAAGTTAATAATTAACATAAACCTGTGGGAGAATGATAATATGGAGAATAATAAAATAAGGATAATAAAAACAAAAGTGGGAATAAGATGGGATAATATAGATAATAATGTCTCAAACAGAATAATAAGTGAGAGTGGAATAAAAGATAGAATAGAAAGTTTAGCAGGGAGAGAAGGCCTGGACATGACAGACTATGCACAGATTATGAAGGATATTAAATCATTTATAGTAAAATCATCCCTTGTTAAAACAAACAAAAAAAATTGGAGTCAATGGTATGATTTGGAATTTAAAATGCTTAAAAAAGATTTGAATAGAGTAGCAAGAGTATTAAGGAAACATCCATCTAATGGAAATGGGGACAATTTGATTCAGATAAGGAAAAGATATAAAAAGACATTAGCAAATAAGAGGAGAGAGTATAGATTAAGGTTATGGAAAAAATTGGAAAAGGCAATTATAACAAAGAATGATAAACTATTCTGGCAACTTGTAGCAAATGGGGAAAATATATATAGAGAGAGAAGGTAGAAAATTATATTGAACCAGATATCTGGCGAAGTTATTATAGTCAATTGTTTTCTGATCAAGACTCAGAGCAATGCATTGAGTTTTTGATTTTGGATTGGGTGCAGTTAAAAGAAGAAATTACTAATGCAGAAATATGGATAACTTTGGGATCAACAAAAAGACACAAAGCACTGGGCCCTGATGGGATAAACATTGATAAAATGTTGAATAATCTGGAACTTTGGATACCAAAAAAAAAAAATTATTCAATTGTATAGTAAACATGGGAGAAATACCCAAGACTTGGAGGGAAAATATAATTATCCCAATTTTTAATAAAGGGGATAGGATGAACCCTAGAAAATATAATCCAATAAGCCTTTTGGACACCTCTTAAAATGTTCTCCAAGGTCCTACTTAATAGAATTATGGTATGGATTAAGGATATAGGCATTATGGATGAAGCCCAAACTGGGTTTCTCCCAGGACACTCCACTGTGGACCAGTGCTATGTGCTATCTCATTTAATGTATATCTGTATAAAGAAACAAAGGTACTATTGTATTTTTGTTGACCACAAATCAGCTTTCGATAAGGTTAAAAGAGATAAGTTATGGAAAGTCCTGTATGATTATGGATTGGAACTTGCTATTATAGAATTGATATCGCTTATGTACAGTGGGAACAGGACTAGTGTACGATATAATAAAGAGGGAGGATTAACAGAAGTTTGATTCCAGTGTAGGTTTGAGAAAGGGTTGTACCCTCTCCCCTATCATGTTTAACATATATCTGAACAGAATCTTGGAGAAATTATATAAGGATTTTCATATGCCAAGGGAGGGCAAAAGGTTTTGCCCATTCTTGACATATGCCGATGATTGTTTTGATGGCAACAAGTTATATAGATATTAAAAGAATTTTTGAAAGATTCAGAGTCTGTTGCTCTGAAGCTGAATTGGAAATAAACACGGAAAAGACTAAATACATGATTTGTAATAAGACTTTGATTAAAAGAGTGAAGGATATTAAAATGAGGGGAGGATAAATATGAAATAAAAACTGTGAACCAATTTTGTTACCTGGGTATAGATTTCACTTATAGCTTAAAATGGAATGAGCATAAGAAAAATCTAAACCAAAAAAATAAACATATTTACCCCAGCTATAGAAAATGTGCACATAGATATGGAGGGTATTTGATTAGAGGTATTATGAGGGTGGTAAATGTGAAAATTATGAGTAGAATAATGTACAGAGCTGAAGTCTGGTGATGTGGGGAAGCTGCACAATTAGAAACCCCACTGAATAAATTGTTATAAAAGTGTCTAGGCTTACCTAAGGGAGCACCTTCAACTCTAGTAAGAAAAGAACTGGGACAAACCACTGTTAGTTGCCAGATTGCACAGAAAATGGTTTTATAATGGCTTACGGTTTATAATATGAATGAAGTGAGGTTACCCAGAATTTATTTAGAAGAAGTCGTAGTATATAAAGATAATGGCTTTTTATGTCCTAGTATGGAAATTCTAGAGAAGGTGGTTAAACCTTTGGGTCTGTTGGACATTGTGATACTCACGAATATAAAACCTATAGAGGAAATAAATGGAGAAATTAAAAATAGAATTAAAAAAAATCTACATTCAAAGGGATGTTAATTTGAATAAAGGGTATAAAATAAATAGGCTTGCAGAAAATAAAAAAAGAGAATTTGGAATTGAACCTTACTTAAATATAATTAAAGAAGTAGATAAGAGGAAAAGTTATACTAGGTTGCGATTTGAGCATCACAACTCACAACACCTCAATGGAATATATTTTAAATAAAGTAAATTGTGAATGTGACCTTGGTATAGATAATAATTGGCACCTAATAATATTATGTCCTTTGTATGAAAAATAGACAACAAATATTAGGAAACATATTAGCCCAGTTAAATATGGAGCCTAGATACCAATTGAACTATTTACTGAAAACTGATAATATAGAGGTTTTGAAAAAGGTGACAGTTTTGTAATATTATAGAACAAAAGAAATATCATATAGGATAAGAGCTAACCACTAAAGAATTGTATGATTCTTTGAATAACAAAGACTTTTATATAATTGTAAGCGAAAGTTTTTCATAATAGTTATATTGCATAGGAAAACTGTATTTATATCTGTATGACATATTTGGAAATGTTATGTTTTGTAATGGTCCTTTGGACTAAACAAAGAAATGAATCTGAATCTGAATTGGAAGCTTAATGTAGGTATGCTAAATAGTCAGGAGTTCAGGGACCGAGTGGAATCTACCATAAATAACCCCGGGGGGGTGTTCTACCCCATCAGTTTGTTGGAATGCCTTGAAGGCAGTGGTCAGGAGGGATAGTAGTGCAGTATTTCTCAGAGGCCAAATGGCAATGCTTGGCTTGCCAGAGAACTTTAGAGTAGAAATCACAGGAAGCAGAATTCTGACATAAATTAACTCTTGACCCTTAAGATCAGTGGGAGTGGGAGGACAGAGGCGAGCACTGCAGGAGCTTTTGGCAGCCCAGGTGTTGGGGCAGTTTAGGAGAGTCCAGCAGAGGTATTATGAGGGAAGAAATACAGCGGGCAGGCTTTTGGGTTTATCTTTACGTAAGCAGGACCGTGCTCCGCCTAAAGGACTCGAACTCAACAGAGGGGGTGACCGTAGATCCTTTGGCCATTACTTCCCTCTTTGCCAATTATTATACCCCGCTTTATTCCTAAGAAGAGGTGGAGAAATGACATGATTGGATTTGCTCTTTCCTTTCCCAGGTGGTACTCCCTACCCTATTGCAAGAAACTAGGGACAGGTTGTAGAGGGAGACAGATCCTTCTGAAATACATAGGAAAGATTAAACAAGACAGGAAGGGTAAGTCAACCGGATTGGATGACTTATCCTCTGAGTTTTATAAACCCTTTCAGGATATTTTATTACCTCCCCTGCTCAACTGCTTCCAATATATTATGGGGGGGGGGTCAGATCCCTGGGTTCTGGTGGTATGCTTAAATTTTCGTTCTCCCCAAAGAAGATAAGGACCAGAAACTTTGCAGTTCCTACTATCCTATTTCACTATTAAATGTAGATCTGAAGCTCTTTACAGGGCTTCTGGCTGATCATATACAGGAGATAATCCAAGATGCGGTCCATCCTGATCAAACCAGTTTTATAGCTGGGCACTACCTCCCAGACAACATTCAGAGGCTTTTGAATATTTTTATCATCTCAGATGGGGCAGGGGGCAGTCCAACTGGCAATCTCCATGGATGCTGATAAAGCATTTTTCAGAGTTAATTGCCAATTTTTACAAAAATCCATGGAGAAAATGCAATTTGGCCCCAAATTCTTGACAGTAATTTCCCATTGGTATTCCTCTCCAATTGTGTTGGTAAGAGTAAATGGAATTAATTTGGCCTATTTCCTTTTGTCACGAGGAACATGCCAGGGATGCCCTCTGTCCCTTCTTCTGTTTGCATTGTGTCTGGAGCCTCTGGCAGCAGCAGTCTGGCAGGACACTCAAATACATGGAGACACGGCAGGAGGGATAGAATACAAAGCAGCTTTGTATGCAGATGACTCTGTTTTTCATTAGCCCACCTGAGACCTCATTCCCTGACTTTTAGCCCTTTTAGATCAATTCAGGCAGCTGTCCAGTTATAAAATCAACTGACAAAAAGCAGAAATGCTCAGACTGAGTGGGGTGGGCCTGGCAGGCTACAAGGAGAATTTCTTATTTGCATGGGCATGACACAATCAGATCCTCTATCTGGGTGTACATATTTCGGTGGACCTCACAAGGCTCTTCGGTTTAATTTATTGGAAGCTTTGGGACGTGGTTTAGCAAGATATGGCTAGCTGGGTGGTGATCCCTCTTTCTGTGGCTGGTCGAAATAGATGTTATGAAAATGAATTTGTTGCCCTGATACCGCTTCCTTTTCAGCACTTTACTTTTATCAGTACCGTTATCATATTGGACTCAGCTGGGCAGGGGACAGGGTGTCCAGTGTTTTTGTTTTGGGTGGTGGTTGGAGGCCCCGGGTGCACTGCCAGGTTTTGGAGTTCCCAAGGGATGGGGGAGGCCTTTCTCTCCCAGACTTCCACCTCTGCTACCTTGCAACACAGATGATGATTGTGTATACCTGGGCAATGCAGCATAATTTCTCTGGCTGGTATAATGTAGAAGATGCAGATTGCAGTCTACAGCCTTTATTTACATTGGTCCTCTCCCAGGTTTCTCTGGACCATTTCAAAATAGTGGGGAACCCTGGGTTAGGTACTCTTTGAAAGAGATGCATCAGATCTAGCACAAGCTGGCCCAGGGTTACTCACTGGGTCCACTATCATTGATACATTACCAGCCTGGACTTTCTGCCTCATCATTTAGATCAGGGGTATGCAGGTTGGGAGAGGAAGGGGCTGACCCATTTTGCACAATTTTTAGAGCAAGATACCTGCTTGCCATTTCAAGTGTTGCAAGCCAAATTCCATTTGGGACCTCAGACCTTTCATATATATTTACAAGTCCATCATTTTATTCTTAGTGGCACTAATAGGGCACAACTGGATTGACCCTTGACCCCCTGGGAAGACTTTATATATGGGGTGGTGACCCTTTATGAGAAAACAAGATATCTTAGTTTTGTATAAGAAGCTGAGTTTCTGTGGGTCTTTTTCTTTAAGTAAGGTGAAACAGGCCTGGGAGGAAGAGGAAGATTGTACATTTCCAGACAAAATGTGGAAATGTCGCCTTTGGCTGTACTGGAAAGTTACTTGTTTGTTTGTTTATTTAAAACCTGGAAAAGTCCATGGGCCAAAGACCCATTTACATGGGCGACCAAATACAAAAAAAGAAAATATACAGATATAAACATACACACAGGCCCAGATATTCAAAAGGGTTGCGCCATGCGCAACTCCAAAAATGCGCCATTCTGCGATATTGAGAAGGGGCCATTTGCGCCACCGAAAACACGCTGAGCCACAGCGCAATGGAAATGAAAGCATGCGCAACCGAAGGGGGCGGGTCCATGCATAAAGTGTGCAATGCGATATTTGAACACTTGCGCAATGCGCAAGAGTGGCTCAGCCGGAAGTTGCGCAGTACCGGATTTGAGCCAAAATAAAACGGCTCAAGGGAGCGGCGCAAGAACTCGAGCAGGCCGCAAACCGGGGGACAGAGACAGAGACAGAGACAGAGACAGAGACAGAGACAGAGACAGAGGGTCCTGGAGGACAGAGAGGCCAGTGGGGGTGCCCGGTGCAGTGGAAGCGCAGTGGGGTAACACAGGAACAGCAGCTGGGGGCAGAAGCCAGGGAGATGGACAGTGTCAGCTTCCACATGGAAGCTGTAATGAGGGGTGAGACAGCATGCTGCAGGGGCGTGGCCGTGGAGGGGGCCCGTCGGTAGTATACCCCAACAGGCGTGCTCGTGCCCACATCAGCTACGAGCTGTACAGTGATGTTGAGATTGTGGCCCGGTACCGCCTGAACAGGGCAATACTGAGACGGCTCAGTGAGCTGTGCAGTGATGTGATGCAGGCACCCTCACGACGGAGTCATGCTGTCCGTGGAGACCAAGGTGACAGCCTGCATGTGCCTGCTCACCACGGGCACCTTCCAGAGGCCGACAGGGGACACCACAGGCATCATGCAGTTGGCCACGTCATGCATCCTCACCCAATTCCTCAAGCACTGCTGCCTCATGCTGCAAGTACATCCATTTCCCCAGCACATGACAGGCGTACAGCAAACATGCAGGAGTTCCACAGGGTAGCACAAATGCCTGGCGTGCTGGGTGTCATAGACTGCACCCATGTGGCCATTCGCCGCCACCTGGCCCTGACGGGCAAGCATTCGGAACCGAAAGGGCTACTCGGTGTCAACTGCCAGGTGGTGTGTGATGCCACTGGGCGCATCATCAATGTCTGTGCCACACACCTGGCGGAGCACATGATGCCTTCATATGGCACCAATCTGCACTGTGCCATCGATTCGAGTGGAACATTCCCACGGGTCATCTAGTGGGTGAGTACACATGTATGGAATGCAAACTCTGTGCAAGGGTGGGAATGACACAGGTGCCATGGTAGTGGCACACAAGGATATGGGCAATATGGACCTGACCTAACACTGATCTCCACTATCTCCACACAGGTGACTGTGGATACCCACTCCGTCCCTGGCTGCTCACACCATACGGCACCCCACGACCCCAGCGCCAGCACGGTTTCAATGAGGCACCGCCACAACACGGAACATCATAGAGCGGGTGTTGCGATACTCAAGGCACGCTTCCGATGCCTGGACACCTCCGGCGGAGCCCTACAGTACAGCCCCCAAAAGGCCTGTGGGATATTCCTGGCCTGTTGCATCCTGCACAACATGGCCAAAGACCATGGGATAGCCGTACAGGTCCAAGAGGGGACAGCGATGGGACGCCAGTGGCCCGTGATATGGGTGATGAGCCGCCCCCAGGACGGAGGGACCCCGACTGACCCGGCAGGCCCAGCTGCACGGGACACCATTGCAGAAGAGCACTCGCACAACACAGGTAAGTCAAGGGGACATGTGCAGGCAACACTGTCTGTCTGCCAAACCACAGGCACACAGGGAACACACCGTGCATGAAGGTCAGGGAGTTGAAGGGTCTCGCATACCAACACATTAGCAGAGAGGGTGAGCATTCAAATAAACACACACACACACACACACCAGGCAGCATACAGGGCAGCAGCACAGCAATGCGGAAGTACAGCTATCACACAGCACCACCAACCACCCTCACCACCTGGACTGTCCACGTCGTGTGTCAGGACCTGGGCAACCTTGCACCTTGGTGTACAGTGCAATGCAGGCATCATCATCCACACGCACCTGTGGACAGCAGTTGGGAGAGTGTGCAGGTGGTCCGTGTGTCAGTTTGGTGAGCAGAGCACCCAGCAGTGCACAGCCCTCCATGACACACATTGCACACAGGGCAGCACCAGACAGGGCCTGCATTGGGAGACAGCTCAGTCAGGGAGCACTGTCCCACGGCCACCACGGATGCGTGGGCGGCCCCGCTGTGGCCTAGCAGCACTGGCAGGCTGCACAGGGGCCACATCGGGTGGCACTACTGCACCACCAGGGGTCCCAGTGCGTGACGCGACCTTGCCGCACAGGGGTCTGCATCCCTTGAAGAAACTTGCACCAGGGTGCTCGGGATGCCACAGCAGAACCCGGCGTCGACAGGCCTGGTGTCGCACGACGCCGGGAACGGGGAGTGGAGTGCGCACTGTGTGGGGTGCATGGTACAGGGTCACCAGACAGTGTGGTCAATGCGGTCACCACAGAGACCACTGCCTGGGTCAGCCTGTCGATGGCAGCGGTCACATCCGTCCGCACATGGACCATCTCGGCCCGGTCCCGAGCACACTCCCTGCTATGCCGCTCCACGGACACAGTCAGTGCCTCACGGACCTTGCACCCGCCCTGCAGCTGTACCGACTCCTGCAGCAGGCGGGTGTGCGATCAAAGGGTACTGTGCCCCAATGGCATCATGACCCCCAGGGTGTGGATGGTCCTGGTGCACAGCACCCCTTGAGGGTGGCCGCTGTTCGCCAGGACCAGGTATGGGCTGATCCAGGGCGGTGGACAAGTGCCACTGCCTGGCGCAGTCCCCAGGCCTGGTGTGCAACTGCTGCTGCTGCCCCTCAACTGCCTGAGCCCCAGGTCCACCTGTTTCCACCCTGTGCTGTCAACAGTGCCAGACACCTGCTCAGCCACCGGTGCTGCCCCACCGGTGCTGACAGGCCCAGCCTGTGACTGTGCCAGCATGCTGGTACACAGGTGTGGAGCTGGACGGCCCGGGGGCACGTGCTGGCCTGCCGTGTGTCCCTCGTGGGACACACACCTCTCACTGGCCATTGCAGGCCTGCCATCATCAATAGTGCCGGTGCGTGCCACTGCCATAGGCACAGCATGCTGGCACACCTGCATGCCAGACTGCTGTGACACAGGCTGTGCACCCCCTGCTCCCGTATCACTGCCGGCGGAATTGTCAGCCCAGCCGGCCTGCTGCTGCAGTGCGTGCAGGCTGCTGGCGGGTGGAAGGTCCCTCCTCCTGGTCCAGCAGGTCTGCCTCACTGTCAGCACCCACCACCACCGTCTCCTGCAGGCAGACAGGATCTGAAACAGAGTACATGTGAGTGCATGTGAACAACAGCCGCCCCCACAACATCACCATGACATACCGTGCAGTGATGGGCTTCCACCTGTCTGGAATCCTCCGCCAGGAACACCCAATGGCACTTTCGGCTGCATGGCGCGACCAGTGTCTCCTCGGTCGAGTCAGCTGCAACACCACTGGTGGTCCCCCACCAGTGGCAGCACGTGCCACCCTGAAGGCTGCCACCTTCTCCTTCAGCCTCCTGTGGTCAGTCCCCATCTTCTTGTGGCACTCCTGCATGGGGCGCTGGTGGCTTCCGTGCAGGTTGACCAGAGCTACCCCTCCCATGAAGCTGCACGCTGCTGAGGGGTGCCCCTCTGCACACTCAAAAGCGGCTCATCCTCCAGGTAGGCCTGGAAGAGGGCCTCGGTCTCTGCTGTGGTGAAGTTCGGCCTCCTCCTACGCCCGCCGTCCACACCCTTGGCCTGGTTCTCATCAGTCATGCTGATCTGTATGGGTGGAAGTGGACACCTGTCACTCTGCAGTCCACAGCATTTCCCCATGAGCATAGCTGCAGGCCGGGGGGGGGCACAAGCCCCCCCCTTTCCTCGCTGCCTGGCAGATACTGATGGAAAGGGTGCCCTCTGCCCCCTTCTAAGTGCCCTCATCTATCTCAGCCCCTCATCCCGTGACACCCTCCAGCACCCCTGCCCATGTGCATTGTCCTGAGCATCACACAGCGTAACTCACCTCTCAGCTGCAACAACCAAATCTGGCCGCCACAACCCAGTGTCATATTTTTATAGCGCAACACATGCAAATGAGGTGTGGCGCAACTTTAATGATATGCTAATCGCGCCACTGCGCCTTTGAATGGCTGATCGCCTGCTTTGCATATGTCGGCTGGATATCGCGTAAATGCGCTTAGCGCAATAGGGAAGGTCCGGCTGAGCCGATGGCGCATGTTTGTGGTTGTGTGCTACACTGCATTGCGCATGCCCAGATGAGTTACGCATGTGTCTATCGCGCTGCCAGAACTGCTGGAGCGATAGGCTATTCTGGACATGGCCACCATTGTGCCAGTGGCGCTGCAGCACTGGGCACTATATGGCTGTGGCACCTCTGCGCGATAGTCCCTGTGGCACTGGTGCTGTACCGCGGTCGCACAGGATACCTATGCATCCTATGGCGCTGTGCGTAGCCTTGCGTCATTGCCGTGACCTGGTATGCCCTCTGACCCCTGGCGCTGAGTGCATGCCATGTGTACGTCCCTATTGCGCTGTCTGGCTACAGCGCCATGTAAAGTGACGGCGCTGTGCGAACAGCGCGATAGGTGCCTGTGCTGGTCTATTGCGCAACAACTCCACGTGGGTCTGGCGGCAGGGCGCCATATTGCCTGCTGTAAAGTTGGTGCCATGGCTAGGAGGAGGGCGGTGCCGTGGAGCCAAGTTGAGGTGCCAACCTGGTGGCCTAGTGGAGCCCCACTATGACCAACTGTATGGTGAGGCCCCTCACGGACCGAGACCCATGTGGCAGCAAGTGGCCACTGACCTGGTGGGGTCACTGGCGGCCGGTCTGCGGAGCAATGCGGCACGGTTCAGTGATCTCCGCCGGAGGACCAGGCTGTTAGCGCGGCTGCGTTCCGTGCCAGGCGGGGCCTGGTGCCTGAGCCACGTGGTGTACCATCTATTCACCTATATTCTCTGTAGGGGTGTGTGTGTGCCTGGGTGGCTGTGCACCGGTGTCAGTGTGTGCAGCTGTGCGATGGATGGTTATGGCTGTGTGGGCAGGCAGTCTTACTGGGGCAGGGGCACTCTGCTTTGAGTCACACTGATGTTTGTCTCACCATATGTCTCCCACAGGCCGGATGGTGGCCGGCGCGGGACGCGGCTGATGTGGCCATGCCAGGGCCCCAGTCCCACAGGCCGTCGGCCGCAGCGGCAGCAGCAGCATCAACAGCAGCAGCAGCAGCAGCAGCGGCAGACTGAGCTGCTGGAGGAGTGAGTATCATTACGTCATGGATGCTATTGCATGCTGGGGGCAGGACCACCAACCATGATGGACACAACCAGATGGGTGGTAGTAGTTCCACTATCGTAACACTAGTGAGTCCCACACTGGAGTACAGTGTACAGTTCCGGAACACATAGCTGCGTATGGACAGGGACTGGGTGGAGAGCGTTCACAGGAGGCGACATGGATGGTGCATGGATTGCATCACATGTCCTATGCAGACAGGTTGACGGAACTGAACATGTACTCCCTGGAGGAGGAGGGTGTGGGGATATGATGGGGTCATATGAGTATTGTACAGGGGAACAGTGTGCAGGAACCAATATTTGTCAGCGTAGAGGATGTTCCAGGTGTAGAGGGCATGGGATGCAGTTGGAGGGGCTCGTTTAAGGAAACATCAGAATGTGTTTCCTCACATTATGGGTGGTGGACGAGTGGAACACCCTGCCAGAGGATGTGGTGAGGCTGACTTGTCACGGGAGATCTGTATGTGTGGGCTCGCCATGAGGGACTTCTGGAGGTCAGGGGTGAGGGGGAATGGACTTATAGGACATGAGAGTGATCGTACAAGGCCAAATGGCCAGACTAGGTGTCCCATAGGCCCCTATCTGCCAACACTGTCTATGTATCCATGTATGTAGGCGTGACACAGGTGACCTGCATCACAGTGCAGCATCACGACACGTCTGTGTATGCATCACAGGTGGTCCAGGCATGCACTGGGCACATAGCTGTGTGACTGGCATCGCACCACGTTGCAACATCACATGACAGCCTAGTTTGTACTGTGATTGACGTGGGCAGTGTGTGTGGGCGGTGGTGCGCATGGCTGGTGCCGCCTGTTTGTGATGGCCATGTGCATGTTCACTGTGGGTGTGTGCATGCCATCACATAGTGCAGCAATTGGTTAGCTGGTTTGCAGGTTGGGTGGTGTTCAGGGTTGTGGTCAGTCTCAGCCATTGACTGTGTTCCCATTTTCCTGGGCCTCGGTGTGGCTCGGCGCATGGACGCGATGTCGGCTCCTGACACAGCTGGCGGCGACAGAAGCTCCTGCAAGCCCTACAGCAACAGGGGAATGGCGGCACAGACACAGGAGGAAGGCGGCAGGGGACGAGCAGGAGCCTGCTGGGCGTAGCCCACCTTTGTTGCCCTTCCCCATCCTTTCACCCTGACTTCCCTCTCCAAGTTGTTTCCCTCCCCTTGCACACCCTGCCTTTTACCCATCCCCCAACTTGTACATAGTTTAGCTATTTTGTTACCTCTTTTGTTTGAATATAAAATTCTATTTTGGTACAACTGCTGTGTTGGTGTCTGCTTTGCAACTGGCTCTGGGTGCTCCGTTGCGGGGTGTCATGCCATCTGGCTACTATGGTCCTGGATATGTGTGTGTGTGTGTGTGTGTGTGTGTGTGTGTGTGTGTGTGTGTGTGTGTGTGTGTGTGTGTGTGTGTCCATGGGAGGTATCACCAGCATAGCATTGCCTTTCTGTTGCTCTCGCCATCTGCTGCCACCACTGCTGGGTGCACAGGGTGAGTCTGGGTGGTCTGCTTCTCTGCAGCATGGGGTTGGCGTGTGGCACGGGGTGCATGGTGTTTCCTGCAGTGCCTGTCACTGCACATGGCTGGTGTCTTGGGGGCACGGTGCACGCTGTGCTGTGCGTGCAGGGGACTGATGTGCACTGTGGTTGTCCAACCCCTGGGTGTGGCACTCTCTGCCTGCCAGTGGTTGTGCTGGGCGTCATGGCTCTGCTATGCTTTAGTTGGCTTGTCCCCATGGGCACGTGGATCAGCCGTCCCACCCCAGTGATGCTGTGCTTGGGTGTGCCAGTGTGGTGTGGGTTCTGCAGTGAGTTCCTGTGCCCATGTGTGGCATGGCTGGTGGTGGGCCCCAGCCTGCCTCCCTGGATGTGCAGTTCCATTGCTCTGGGGGGCTGTGCTTGGCGCTATGGCAGCTCTGCACTGCTCAGCTGAGCTTCCATGGTTGTGCCATGGCGCAGCATTTTGGCTCAGCTTCTCCTTCCTGGTTCTGTGATGGCGCGGTATATGCGATATTCAGGCGTTGGTTGTAGCATGATTGCTCTGCTCCATGTTTGAATAGCGCACCTGTTGCGCATTTGCGCAACTGGTTTGTGCTTGCTCCTGCTGTTGCGCCAGTTTTGAGAGCAGTTTGAATATCTGGGCCACAGTGTATAAAACATTATACAACATACATAAACATTTACTTTCTCACCAACTTGATACAAATTCTTTTGAAGAGTCCTGGTTCAATATTTTAGGATGCCCATGGTCACTAGACATTTTTGTAATACCAGTACTGTGGATTGCTGGAGGGGTTATGGAGTGGTGGGCTCCCACTGGCACATTTTTTGGGGTTGCCCTAAATAGGGCAAATATTGAGCAGATGTCCAGGAGGTGGTCATAGAGGTACTCCAATATGATATCCCAGACACATTTATAGACTGGGTAGTGGGATTCCTCACAGTGGTCCAGATGCCTTCGGGTGGGCACCACTTAGCCCTGGTGCTGCTTTTTGTAGCCTTAAAATGCATCACTGCACATTGGCTGCAGTAGGACCCATCAGTGGTGTCTCAGTGGTCCTCTCATGTGTGGAAGGTGTACAAGATGGAAAGACTTACAGCCAAACTATGTTTGAAGGAGGAACAGCACCTGGAGAGGTGGCTCCCTTGGCTTACTTGGGAAGTGGGTCGGCGGGGGTCAGGTACCAGGACTGTATCTGTAATGGGGTAATGATTAAAATGGTCTCCTTTTGACCTCCTGAACTGCCTTTTTTATATACTCAATTTCTATTCAGAGCTTTCAGAATCCAATAGAATAATAATTAAATAATATCTTATATGGACTCACAGCATTATATAAAATAAGTTGCCATATGCAGAATGGACCATTGGCTTAATCAATCCACAGGGTTTTTTTTTTTTTAAAAGAGAAGAAAAAAACAAAGCACTATTTCATAACAATAAAGAGAATACATATGCAATCATATAAAAAGAGTGGGTCTTCTTAGTTCATATAGATAATACACCATACAGCAGAATAAATCTTGGGGTAAAAGCCATTTCATTACCATAGTGGAAAAAACTTGTAGTGGTGATCAATTTGGTCTTAAAGTAATACCATCACTGGAGTGTCCCTTATTACATGTGGGTGGGCCAGAATATTAAAATATGTAAAGAGAAAACAAAGGTAAGGAGTAGAGGTATGGAAAGTTGAGAAGGAAAGTATAACATGGGGGGGGGGGGAGGTGAAATAGAAAAAATGGAATAACTCCTGAAAAGACAAACCCGATAATTATCAACTAATCCAAACCCTCATAGAGCTACCACCTGGTCCATCTGTTTTGAAGCTGAGGAATCCTCTGTTGCAAAGAGTATGTGATTCTTTCAAATTTGTAGATCAAATTAACTGTGTCCTTCCAATCTATGACATGTGGAAGGTTGGGGAGGAGCCACTTTCTAGCAATTGTTTAAAGACAGCTGCAGTTAATATACCCCATAAATATTTTGCTTCTTTGCCTACCAACTCACTAGATGGAAGACCTAAAAGAGTATTTTCTGGGCCTAAGGGAGAGGAAAGACCAAAAATATCCACCAAATGACCCTGAATTTCTGTCCAGTAAGGTTGTAAATGTACACAAGACCAGCAGATACGGGTCTGCAAGGCACCCCCTTCCCCACAACCTCTCCAACAGGTAGGAGGTACAGTCAGATCCCACTTGGACACCATCACTGGAACTCAAAAATATCTTATGCATAATTTCCAAAGGAATTCCCTCCACCCCTGTGAAGAGGAGGTTTTCCACATATGTTTCCAGATCTTGAGCCATTGCATCTCATCAAGTATGATTTCTAGCTCCTGGTCCCACTGTTGCTTGATGTTATCTGTAGTCTGGGTGAAATCTGTGATAAAATTAGCATATAGTAAAGAAACGGCATTCTCCCCCAAGTTGGAACTCCAAATGATATCAAAAGGAGGACCTGAGTGGATATTCTCTTGTGTGCATTAATGTAATCCATAATGACTAGTGCTGGGCAGAATGCAGAATTCCGCCGGCAGAATTTCTACCGGAATTTCACTGGTTCTTCAGCGGAATTCTGCATACTGTGATCTGCGGAATAATATTCCATGGAAAAGGCTATTTTTTTAATGGAAAATTATTCTGCAAGAATTTCCACAGAAAATGTTGAGATTCGTGGGAACAGCCTTTTTTCTGTGGAAAATCATTCCACAACTATTTTCTATCATGGAATGTCACCATTCCTTTTGTGGTGAAATTCGGTGGAATTTTGGCAGAATTTTGAAAATTCTATGAAATTTCATTCTGCCGGAATTTGAAAATTCTACACAGCACTACTAATGAACTCGTGGACTATCTTATTTACCACCTGAGTTTACTTTATTTTACTTAGTTGGACTCCTGTAGGGCCAATGAGATGTATGGTTATTTCTCCTTTCGGTTTCATGCTACCACATTTATATTATCCAGTAAGAAGTTCCCAAGGAAACATGGTTTTGTTTTGTTTTTCTAGGCCTCATCTCTTTATATCCATAGGTTAGCTGGAATGTTACATTTTTTTTCCTTTTCTCATAATTTTCCCTCTTTTTCCTCCATCTCCCTTTTTCCTGTTTTCCACTTTTCCCTCATTAATGGCGCACAGGGATGATGTTCTCTTTTTGTTCTTAATTTCTGTGATCGACAGTTTATGAGGCAGCATTGTATTTTTAATGATTCGAACAACTTTCATCGGTATTTGGTACAATGTCATCACTTGCAGAGGCATGCTGTATATTGAATGCTTGTTTATGGAGTAACATTGTACTGCAGTAGATCTATATTAAAAATATTGCTATATACTGGAACTTGACAGTTCTTATTGTTACTTCTGAATAAAGCTGAGTTACAACAAAAGAAGGTAGAGGACAAGTGAAATAAGCTGCCAGTTACAGTGGTTCAAGCCCAATCAATCAGCAACATCAAGCAGGGATGGGAGAGACATTTGAGTTTAATTAAAAAAGATGGACTGTGACAAACAAGGTGATTGCTACTAGGGCAGAGCAGAATAGTTGGGTAGGGTGGGCAGACTGGATGGGCCGAGAGTCTTTTTCTGCCATCAGTGTCTATGTATGTAGTTATATAGTCTATGACCATCAGACCCAAATGCACGGTCTCCAAAAGTTCCTTTTTTAAGAAACATTGGCCCCTCAAAACAGACTTGGCACCCCCTTAATGTCCTGACCAGGCAAGTGCTAACATCTGGTTAATCTGGGATACAGTTTAGAGAAAATTCAACCGCATCACAAGTGTCCACCATCCTCTCCTGTGGAGGAAGGGAATAACTATTCAGTGCATCAGTGGAGCTGTAAGTCCAGGCCAAAGTATCCAAGGGAGGATCTTCACTCCCACTCACATTCCAACCTCCACTAAAGCAGTCCACAGCCCTGGAGGCCATGAGGAATATCTAACAGTTGGCAGCAAAGAAGGTTCCATTGCAGACAATAACAGTAAGCCACACTGATAGGGGTGAGGAGTTACATCAGTACTACCACTGGGGTTAATCAGTCTTGACAAAACACCTAGTGATTGGTATGAATCATTGGACTCTGAGCTGTCAGTCATTGTCAATGAACACATACTGTAGACAGTACATGCTCATTGAGAGCTTAGTTGGTGGCCAGCTGTGGAGGTGAGAGGAGGGCTGTGCTGGTTGCCAGCTGGGGGTCGGGTTGGGGGGAGCAGGGTGGTGGGTCAAACCCTCACAGGGTTGGTGGGTGGAGGGTCCACTACACACCAGAAAAAACTCTACAGTGCACATACAGACAGATCAGGAATGGTTAGAGGGACAACTAGACCACCAGGGTAATTTGTCAACTTATGGCAGGGAGGGATTGGGGACAGGATGGGGACCACTAGACTACCTGGGGATTTTTGTTACTCACACCAAGTTGGTGATCAGCGAACAGGGGTGGGACCACTAGACTAACAGGAAGATGTTTCTTATTCTACAGACATGGCAATTAAAGATTGGAGGAGGGGTGAGAGGCCACTAGACTACCAGGAATAAGATTTTTAACTATCTGGGTGTGATGAGAGAATGGGGAGAACAGGGAGGATGGTGGGAACACTGCCACCAGGGAACAATGTATATGTATATATATTTTTTTAAACTAAAATCAGTTCTGGGGGATGAGGAGTGACCATTGTACCACCACTGCAACAGTCCCTTTTTTTAATGTAGGGACTGCAAACAGCAAGGGGGGGGCAGAAGTACCTCCCCCAGTCAAAAGGATTGCAGGGACTTACCGCCAGGTCTGGCTTGGTGATATTTTCCACACACAAGGGACCTTCACAAATGGCCCTTGCATGGAGAAAATGGTTCATGAATGGGACTGCACATATACAGTATGCAGGTCCCCTTTCCCTCATTTGCATTGTGTCCCCCTCAAAACTTTGCCCCAACACAAATCCCGCATGCGGGTACAAACTGGACTTTTGTGTATACAACATTAGGGCAATATGCAGTTTGCACAGTGAAACTGGGTCTGTGATGGGGCAATGTTTTGTTAATCTAGCCTATGGCCCCCAATACCAGGGGCTGTAGGCACCTCAGAACAAATAAAATATGTTCATTATTAAACAAATGAAACAATAAGTGTTGAAATTAAAACAGTATGGAGTAATAACGTATTGTACAGTACCAGATGTAAAGCTCAAAGAAAACAAATGGGCTTTTAAATAGGATTGAAAAAGGGTTAATGAAGAATTATGAAAAATAAATATTTTCCTTATAAAGTCTTTGTATCCTAAATGGATTCTTCCATTACTCAGTAAACGTGATTTTTGCCACATTGGTCCTTGGAAAACCGGAGCCCTGTATAATTTCATACCTTTTATCGGACCAGCATATGGTTTCATTATATTATTGAACCTGACAGACTTGTTGGGCCCTGAAACCTTGTGTACCATATATCTTTGTACAAGACATATGTTGGTCCCATCAAACTATCCAGTGATTCCTGGCATCCTAAATAGATAATATGGCTATGATGAATTTATTTTGGATATGTCTAAACAGTATAGTATTGTAAATTACTTGTCACTTGCAAATATAATTCTTGTAAACCTAATTTAAGAGCAGTAAAATTTAGAAATAAAAGCTAGATGTCTGTCCCTACAAAAACATTCTGTCTGTAGTACTCACAGAACACAGAATCACAGAAATGTTAAAAAGGATCAGTTAGAAATTGAGAAACTAAGGGGGAAGAGCATGGCACTGAACTCGCCAGTTTAGTTTTCCTGACACTGCAGCTATTTTGTACATTCAACTTACTTCAGGTGGTAGCCCTTAGTGACATTTGTTACCATCGCAAATCTTGAACAGACTTTCAGTGCAGTTTCTTAGTGCAGGCTATCCAAAGCAGACTGCAGTAAGGTAATCAATGAGGCAGAAGGGCACAGACAGCTCGGGATCTAGTTCTGGTGCTAATCAACTGTTACAAACCTCATGTCAAACACTGGCAGAGCTAATTCTACAGACGGTGCTCAGCACAACCTATACTCCAGACAGAAGGGCTGAGTCCCTGGATGGTAAAGTACACATTTTTAACAGTGGAGTGATGGCTTTAATGATCGAAATGGAAACCGCCCAAGGGACGGTGCAGTATACTGTGACAGACTAGTAAAACATTAACTACCTCTGGCCTCTTGACTGAAAACAGGCTACTCCGAATGACCCAGAAGCACTTAGAAAACCTCTCTAGAGCTCCAAATAGCCGGGTACTGGGACTACCAGAGGACTTGGAGGGAGACCACCCTCCTGTATTTGTAGCTGATTTATTTAACTTTCTTCTTGCAGCTAGATTCCCTAACATGAGTGATTCATGCTTACTGCATCATCATGCTTTCAGATGGCAGAGATCCCCATACACTGTTGGTGGTCACTGTTGCTGTTTGCTGCATGAGCCAGGCAGGGGGACATTGAATGTAGACTCTGGTAAATGGCTGAACTGCTATCCAGACTAAAGTTTTGCAATGTGGGAGAGGTGCTGAGCTTTAATATTACTCATGAATCCCTGAGAGAGTTGGGGGTAACACATTACTTGCAGTTGTCAGTAAAACTCTAAGGGCCAGATATTCAAAACTTTGCGCTGGGCAAAAACCATTTGCGCAGGTTTAGCACGGGTCTGCCATATTCAAAAGGCCAAATAGCGCAGGCAAACTGCATTAGTGCCGGGCAAAATTATAATGTATGCAAGGGGCAAACTGACATGAATACAGGCGCAATGCTATATTCAGTGACTAGCGCCGCGCTAAGTGGTTTTGCGCGACTTAGCGCGACACTTAGCGCGGTGCACATTACCGCCCAGGAAAAGCTGGTCTTAATCTTGGGCAATCAGCTTTGCGTGACATTATGGCTTTGCGCGGCGTTTGCCTTGGGTTGCAGCCAGCGGTTTGCATGACCCTAACAAATAAATATGACACATAGATAAAGCCAAACATAGAGGAGCATGCTGCTAACTGATGGCATCACAATGATGCCATCATCTGCCACCAGTCCCAGCCATGCCAGTCAGTAAGTGGTGACCCTGCCACCAGTGGACAGCACGGCGGTGTGCGCACAGCACACACCTGTGGACCACACTTCCCTGGACACCAACAGGTGCCAGCACACACATGCAGCACTGTGGGCATGGAGGATGTTGAGGGGAGCACATACGGGTGGCGAGGCTGTGCTACAGATCAGGTGTGGCTACAAGGCTGGGACACATCATGCAGTGTACATGGGTCAGTATTGGGAATACCCCAACACCAGTGTGCCTTTCAGATAATATATGCCCCCCCCCCCGGCCACATACCTCACAGCTGTACAACTGCCATAGCACACAAAGCCAGAAATGTACATGTCACTGAGCATCCATGCCACAGGTGCAGCATCTGTGGGTCACACAACAGCGTAACAGTAATGTCCAGTGTCAGAAAACATCCATGAGTTGGGCGCTCACTGTGTATAGTGCAGTCATCATACTGCCCTACACACCATAGGCATTGCTGTGTCCATGCACTACTGGCCCCCTACTGTAGTTTCTGCTGTGCACTGTAGCATGCCTACAATGTGACAGTGGCATGCAGCACCATCACCACCTGTGCCTATGGTGTCCTGTCCCTGGGGTATAATATGCTATGCTATGCTGTACTGTTTACATGTAGCCTGCAGCTATCATCATGCACTGCCAGACTGACCTACAGGTGGAGCTGCGGTTGGACCTGGTCAGCCCTGTATTTCAGACTGACCTACAGGTGGCTCTGTGGGACTCTGCAGTAACGCTGGGCAAACTGCATGCAAATCAGGGTATAATGAGATACTAATCTGGTTGTTTGCCCAGAGACTACGTAAGTAGGCTCATTTGCATAGCACTTTTGAATATGGCACACTTTGGCCGGCAAACGTGTTTGCTCGGGCTAACAACTCAGCGCTAATGCCCGGCGCTAATGTGTTGCGGGCGCTAACGATCCGAGGAATATTATACAGTTTGATCACTGTTCTTTCATCTGCTGCTTCCTGCAGCTGTACTGAATCCATGTATTTGCTGGCACACACATTGGCCACGTAGTTAGTCTGTACCTGCCCTCATGTTGCTGTGTACTGTGTTGTTGTTGTGGGTTGCACTTCCTGGTTGCTTTATTCAGTGCTGTCTTATTCCAGGGCTATTTTTGCCCTGCACTCCCAGACCAGTTTGCATGGCCTCATTACCATGCCATATTCGGAAGCTGTTTGCCCTGGGCTATTCCTTTTGAATATAGCGTGCTCTGTGCTCCGGGCTAATTTTGCCTGCTGGGCAGTGCTAATTTTGCCCCGGGGCAAAGTTTTGAATATCTGGCCCTAAGTGTCATACATAGGCAAAACATAACTTTATGGAGATCCCAAAGGTCCAGGTAATTTTGTATGAAAATCTGGTGCAAAACTGAGGGACTCGGATTCAGACACTTTAGTACCTCTCTGACTGAAATCTCATTCTTTTCTCTCTAACGGTCTTGACTGTTAAGCCTACATGTTGAATTTATCATTGTATATTCCACTGTTGTGCCTTATAAAGGAGGGGAATGCTATTTCTTTTTCCCACATAGAGGTACATTTTATGCATAAATTTTAATTTAAAATGCTATTTCTTATGATAAGCAGTAGGGTATCATGAGTGTAGGAAGACATACTCCATGTACTCCATGGTATACAATTATTTTTTGAGTGGTAAGGGCAACAAAAAGGATCTGAACTGTTACTCTTGGCCATGAAACACAGCAAAGAACCAGCAGATCCTTTCTGTAAATTTATTCCTGGGATTCAAAACTAAAAGGGCTGGCCACTGAAATTCTTTGCATCCTAGGGACCACACAACATTACTGGCTCTGAGGTGGTATATGTGTGTCTGAGGGAGCAATATATGATGACTTCATTTAACTGTGAATTGGAGGGGGCACAACCAGTGCCACAGTGTACAAATTCATATTTTATGTACCACATGGAGCAACGAATGACGTCCTGGTGTACACATTTTTATTGTCTTGCCACACCCCTATAAGAGGGGAGATGTGAATGTATGTAGCCGGTTCCTCTCCACAATTTATTAAAGTTTTATTTCAAGAGGTTTATGATAAATTTGATGATTGTAAGTACTGTGTCCATGAAACAAACTGCAAAATGAACTTTTGAAATTTTATACTGAGCTCTCAATTCCCTGGAGGGCATTTCTTCCAATAAATGAGGGCATTATGGACATTTTACCCATGGCTTTGCTGCTCATGTGGACTCATCATAATGTTTCCTTTTTCATATACAGTAGGTGTTTTTCCTCCTTTCTCCCATACAGTCCCCTTCACCAACAGCCCATCTAGCCCCATGACCCACCTTCCCCAGGACTTACCAACTCCAGTGAACCCCCATGGATTCTCCCCATGATGGAGCCAGTGAGAAGAGCCATCCTCCCCTCTGGTGTCCACATCCAGATCTGGGATCTGAATCTGGTCAGAAGTGCAGAGCCTGTGGCAGGCTGCTGATTCATCCTGCTGACAGGGTGTTTCTTCCATTTTCTCTTTTGTTCCTTTGTCCACCTGGTGCAGTGCCACAAGTGTGTTTGCGTGCCATCATGCGCATAATTACCCATTCAGCTTGGGTGGCCATTTGCAGAGACTCCCTCGTGCGCTACCACCTTATCTCCACCAGGGGGCACCTGCCAAGTGGGATTTCTGAGCTCCCCACCCCAATGGCGGAGGGCAGTCTTCCAGATGCTCAATCCTTCCTCCTCCAGCCAACCCTCCAATGCACAGGCTCATTCCTGAGTCTGGGCCACAAGCAGTAGCACTACCACTGCACTGGTGGGTCAGTTCATTGTACATTTCTTGTCTTATTTAGAATTGTTAAGGTTGTACCCTCCATATAGTTCACCATTATTAGTCCAGAGAAAATGTATTCTAATTTTGCTGTTTCTTATAAGATTTGCAGTCAATGGGTCATGGTCATTGCTTCTATCAGAACTACATGAAAATGCAATAAAAAATCATTTGTAGGAATTGAGAAATTGAAAGTCCAGTTTACTTATAAATAATGAAAGTAATTGTCCTGGAATTAGACAGAATAGCTGCATGCTTCTAAATAGGCCCTTATGTGATAGATTATGTTTATGTAAAATGCCCCTGGGCCCTTAGAGGCATGAATCTCAGATATGAAGGGTCAGCCTATGCTATATTTTAGGGGATAGCGGTGACAAGGGTCAAACAAGGCACTCAGAAGACTTCCAGTAGCAGCTCAACTAGCATGGCAGCATAAATTGAGAGCTCCTCTTCCACCTCGCAGCAAACCCCTGAAAATACTTCAATTTAACCATGAGAAGTACATAAAAAGCTTTACTGAAAAGGGAAACTAAGCTATATTGGTGCATTTTCTGAGATCTCTGTGGAATGGACTGAGAGTTAAGAAGGATCACCCGTTATCTCAAGCCAACATCTGACTCGGAGCAATAATAGGCCTCCATAGACCCCAGAGACTGCACCGAAGCAGCAAATATCCCTCGTAACAAAAAAAAAAAAAAAAAAAAAAAACACAGAACAAAAAAAGTTAAGCTCAACATGATCTATAAGGAGTTACTATCATTCGGTTCTGAAGTTAAGCAATTATATTCAGAACTGCACAAAGATGTGGTAGCCCTAGAACAAAGAGCTGATGAGTCTGAAAGGCAGATCACTGCAGTGGAAAATCAGGTAGATGACATGGAGGATACTTTAAAAGCTACAGAAGCAACAGGAAAGAAGGCAAACATGCCAAGAAGATGCTGAGAACCGCGCCAGGTGCAAAACATAAGAATTTATTGTGTTCCTGAAGGTTCAGAAGGGCAAGATATTATGAACATTACAGTAACTCTGCTCCGCACTATTGTGGAATTACCAGATGACCATCCCATAGAAATGGAATGTATTCACCATGCCTTAGGGCCTAAACCAACATCCCCAGAAGCCCACCCGAAATCTATTATAGCCTGCTTTCTCAACTTTGCAATAAAGGAGCAAATTCCACTCACTGCCTGGAGAAAATAATAGTTTTTTTATGGCCAAACCAGAATCTATCTCGATGATTATGCGTCAGAGACAATGCAACATCGCTGGGCACATGCAGATATTCTACCAGTTTTGAAGGCGAAGGGCTACAAGTTCATCACCCCCTACCCAGCACGTCTCATTGTGCAACTACCTGAAGGTTGTAGAGAATTTGAAAATGCTGAGGAGGCCTGTACCGAGCTCACCAACCTGGGCCTACAATTTACAGCACATCAGCAAGGTCGTCAGCAGCTCACACCACAGTCTCCTCGCTGGCAGATGGTACCTGTCCATAAAAGTAACCGAAAGGGACAAGATCATGGAATGGCATCAGCAGCAGCCCGCTGGGCCCCTTTTTTGGAGCTCAGACAGAGGTAAATCATGAAAACCCCTCACAGTAACAGTCTGTTTAATCTTATGTTTATATGAGACACGGAAAATAAACAGGCCTCCAGCTGCAAGGTTCTATTATATAAGATAGACCATGGCTCTGTTTCTTCAGCTCATGCCAATGAATCACTGGACTTAAGATTTAATATGCAAAGCAGAGTCTGGACAACAAAAACAAATTAAACTTAACTGTAATAGCTTTTGTTAATTGATCTATGCTTACAGGGCACAGTTCAAGCTGAACATTCAAGCAGGGTTCAGTATTAGGACCGGTCCTCTTCAATGTCTTTATAAGCGACATTGCAGAAGGACTGGAAGGAAAAGTATGTCTCTTTGCAGATGACACAAAGATCTGCAACAGTTGATGCACAGGGTGGGGTGGAAAGGATGAGAAGGGACTTGGCAAGGTTAGAGGAATGATCAAATGTATGGCAGCTTAGATTCAATGCTAAGAAGTGCAAGGTAATGCACCTGGGAAACAAAAACCAGGGGAAGAGTACACAATGAGGGGTGAGATAGTAACAACAACAAAAATGGAAAAGGACCTAGGGGTAGTCATATCAGATGACCTAAAGGTGGGTGAGCAATGTGAGAGGGCATCAAGGAGGGCTGGGGGGATACTGGGATGCATAGGGAGAGGCATCACCAGTAGAAAACAGGAAGTTATTACCCCTCTGTACAGACAGCTGGTGAGACCCCATCTGAGTACTGTGTGCAGTTCTGGAGACCCAATCTCCATAAAAGACATAGACAGGATTGAAGCTGTCCAGAGGAGGGCAACTAAAATGGTGCAGGGTCTGCACCGGAAGACATGAAGAGAGCGAAGGAGCTTAATATGTATAGCCTCGAGGAAAGGAGGAGAGGGGACATGATAGAAACGTTCAAGTACCTCAAGGGAATCAACAAAGTCAAAAGGTAGCATCTTTCAAAAAAGTGGTGTGCAAGAACAAGAGGTACAATTTGAAGATAGAGAGGCGGGCTGCTCAGAGGTAATTTAGAAGTATTTTTTCACAGGAGGTTATGGATGCATGGAGCGGCCTTCCGGAGGAGTTGTGGAGTCAAAATCAGTGGTGGAATTCAAGCATGCATGGGACAGTCATAAGGCAATTCTAGGGGGTGGAGGTAGGAAGAAGTAGGCTGCTGGTTAACTAGGATCTGCAGCTTATCCAGTAGGCAGGGAAATGGGCAGACTGGGTGGGCCAAGCGGTCCTTATCTGCCGTCAAATTCTATGTTTCTATGTAACATATACTGTATATATGTCACCCTCTACCGACCTGATTTTTCTTTAATTTAGGTATTTATTTATTTAGTTTTTGTTTACTGGGTAAGTGCACTAGCCATAGCAATGACTATTTTCAGGCATGACCCGGGATGGTACAGTACAAACAAGCAGTCACACATTGCAATACAAAATTTTGACATAATTGATAGTAGAATACAGAGCAAGCTTAGACATAGTACACAATATTATAACAGAGCAAGTAGTCAGTAAGTGAGGTAATAGTATCAAAAATATACTAGAACAGTGAATACGAGACATTTCGATAGCCAAGGCTAATTAAACATTGTACTATTAGTGACAAACAGTATCTCTCCTCCTTTCTGGTTTTCTTTGTGTATATGGAGCAAAGATTACTATTATCATTCTAAGACATTTATTTGATAGTTGTAATTTGTGTAACCAGCCTACATGAGAGATATTAATTATAGTTTAGAATAAAGGTTGGAAAGCTAAGTTTGGTTGTGACCACCAAGTAGCTAATAGTTCCTGGGACACAATCATGAGAGTGTTCAAACAAGAGCAACTGCAAAAAATTTTACTGCGTCATGACAATGTGGACTTGGTCCTCCAGCTATGCAAGGGAAGAGGAAAAAGCCACATGGTTGGCTACATTTTTGTCTTATGTTTTTTTTTATTTTTTCATTGTCAACTAGCAGTTTGCAGTACTCTGATAGCGCTTCCTCTGCATGTACAGGGGAATTTTTCCCCAGGGAGGCCCGGGATATTTATTTTCCTGAATTACCTCCCCAATACAGTCGCTCCCATCCAGCTGTGTTAATAGGGAAACCACTTTTGGTGTCCCCCACCATGGAAGTCTACTTTATTCTCTCTATTCCTGCTTCCCAGCAGAAGCTATGGGGATCATTCCGTGAAACCTCTGAAGTGAACCCCAGGGATGGAGTAAGAAGTGATGTAAACAGTTCTAGAAATCTGGACCACTAAGGTCCTTCAGTTAGTTCAAGTTGATAAACTGCAATTTAAACATAGTGACCCAGATATTCAAAGGGTTGCATGTGGGCGCCTTGATGTTGCATGTCATAACTCACAATCGATCTGGCGCGTAGTAAAGGAAATCAGAAGCATCAGTAATGTATGCAGGCGCAGGTGGGGGGTGCCTATGCATAATCTGCAGCCTGATATTCAGCCCAGGATGTGCGGAGCCATGCATGTGCAACCTCACCTGCACCAGCACAAAGTTGATCCAAAAAAAAAAGGAACAATGGATGGCCACCCACAGGTGAGCTGCGGCATTGCAGGGTGCAACACAGCAGCTGCCACCTGTGGGTGGCCACCCATGCTCCGACTGCACCTCCATGGTGGCGCCCCCCCATGCCCGATCACGGGCTTAAGTAAATAAAAATGAAGTCCTATATCCCTGGTGGTCCAGTGGACCTCTGCCCGCCCGATCGCTGGCTTAAGTGCGTAAAGAAAGAAATTGAATCCAATATCGCTGGTGGTCCAGTAGACCTCTGCCCGCCTGATCGTGGGCTTAAGTGTGTAAAGAAAGAAATTGAATCCAATGTCCCTGGTGGTCCAGTGAACCAATGACTGCCCGATCGTGGGCTTCAGTATAGGATTAGTAACCCCATATTCCTGGTGGTCAGAGGACACCCCTCCCCACCCACCCACAGTCCCCACCACCCGCTCCCTCCTGGTCAGCGGTGGCGGCAACACCACCCGCCTGCCAACCGCCGCCCAACACCATTGGTAGGGCTGTATGCCCATTGGTCCATAGCGTGAGCCAATGGGCGTGCAGCCCATACCGTGCTACACATACCAGATATGTGAATACCTACACAATTACAGGCTGCCTTTCAGCTCCCCAGTGGAGACCATTTTTATTATTTACAAGTACGGGCATATTTACAACAGAAAGGCCCTGCCGGTTCTAAGATCCCAAACCCATTACCCCAACTATTAAAACTTTTGATAGATGCCACTCAAGGTCTTTATAATCCACATTTGATAGGCCTTGCTTATAAAGCCCTAAGAGAAACATGGTTGGACACCACAAACTCTGTGCTACATGCATGGAATGAGGAATTAGGATCCAATACTCCTTTTGAAACATGGTTATTGTCAAGTACACCCTCAGTGTGTGCCTCTTGGGTGCCTTACTGGAAGGAATTCCAGTGGAAATGCCACATTCAATACTTTTGCACCCCAGCCATACTAACAAACTTTCTACTCTCCAGCTTTGGGTTATGCTGGAGAGGATGCGGGTAGGGCCAAGCTGATTTTACCCATATCTTTTGGAGCTGCCCATTGCTGACATCATATTGGAAATAAATTGGCTTAGCACTAAGTTAATTGCTGGATCCAGAACCGATTTTGTCTGCACAACTAGTCCTTTTGTACATAAACCTTGATGAGATAATCCCTTCATCCCAAAATATGCTTTATTTATATTTAGCAGCAGCCAAGAAAGCAATATCCCAAATGTGGCACTCCGAAAAGACCCCCTCACTTTTACATTGGCAAGCTATTATAAATGATATATATTATCTGGAACGCCTAATCGCCCACCAGATTAATTGTACCCCTGGTTTTGAATTGAAATGCCGCCCCTCTTTTTACATTTCAGAGAGGATCCTTCATTTGTCCCATAAAACTCACCCCATGAAAGATTTGATTTTGATATTAACTTTACATTGTATGTAACACATTTTTCATTTACAATACTTAATTTTCTACACTTATTAAGCATAAACAATATGAAGGGAATGATGATTTATGTGGTGACTTATTCGGACTGTACTATAATGATATCTTCATACTGAATCATATTCTATAACTCTGTATGAAATAATAAAAAATAAAATTACAAAAAATAACTAGGCACTCAGACACTAGAGGAACACTTTTGTACTAAATGAACACAGGAAACTCGAGGTAGTGTATCAATTCATTTCTTTGCTGTTCCTGGGATTGATAGTAATTACATATGATGATCATGCACTTCTTTCCTCAGTCCTCCCCCCCGCCCACACATAAATGTGAGCTACTGTAGTCCCAGATGCTCTAGTAGGTCTTTGCTTCCCAGCTCCTGCCATGGCATTGTAAGTGGTGTACTTTGGGTGCAAAGACCACCATGAGACTTCAAGGTGTACCTGCCTGTGCCCCTGGGCTTGGGCCTTCTCAGCCTATCCTATCTGAGAATTCTGCTTTCACCTAAATCCCAGTTGGAAGGTCTTCAGGGAACTTTCCTCCCATGACATGGACTGAGAAGGGGAGCACTCTCGGAGTCAATTTAACGTCCCAAATGGAAAAGAACGCCCTCCAGTCGGAGATGGCTGCATTTTAAAAACCTATAATTCAAAGCGTAAAAAAATTAATCCAAAGGATACAGTACAATCCAGGCCTGCTGCAAATGTAGATTTAAAACAATTACCACAACAACCAGGTGCCCTGGCAGTTCCCTCAGGTGGAGCTTTATCAGATGGCAGGTACATGGAGAGCCCACAGTTACTTTTATGCTGCTAGTAATGTGACGTCACCAAAATATATTCACGCCACTGCATCAGTTGTTATAAGGGCTATACAATGATTTGGAACTGAGGAACTTAGACCCTGTGCACGTTAAACAAACGTGTGAATCAAAAGTAAACATACAATGATAGTTATTTATATAATTTCATAACATGAAAACCAAAATTGCACTCATGATACAAAAAAGTTGCAGTGTCTCATTTAAGAAATAAACAAGTTGGTGATGACAGACTTAGGTTTCCCATATCTTTGCCTTGAAAATCCATCAATATCAAGTCTGTCATTTTTGCAGTTTGACTCATAATCAGTCCAGCATATGAACTGAGATAGTGAAAGGACTTGTGTGAGAAACAGTCAGGAGCAACCCCATCATAATACTTGTTCATGTTCCGGTACAGTGTCCACTGATTATAGCGGGCATATTTGTCATAGCCTGATTTGCCCGATATAGGCGATGGTCGTTGTAACCATTTGTTATCATTGACTGTTGTACCATCTATCACAACCACTATGGTTAGCCTGTAAAGCGTGTTGTGCTTAAAAACTTCTAGAACATACATTAGAGAACATTTGAAAAACATTTAATCACAATCACAATTAATCAAAATTAAACTTTATTAAAACATTACTGTATAAAAGTAACTAAATTCTATAGTTTAAAAGTCACTGTAATGGCGCCACACTTCTGGCAGCGCTACTCCTACTTGTTTCCCTCGAGGTATGCAGTCATCCTTGTCTGAATGGTCTGCCTTCTGGTACACGGATTTCAGGTTTCCTCTACCCTATGGAGCCCATCCCAGTTCTGGTGATTTTCAGCGTTTTGCTCCATGGCACGATGCAAAGTTAATATGGCTGAACGAACATCTGCAGGAGCGACGAGTTGCTCTTCCTCTGCTGTGTTTACTTCCTGGTCCTCATCAGGATCCATGTCATCCAAATTGCCCTGCATTGCCTCAGTCGTCTCTTGTATGTTATCCTCGTTGCTTTCTGGTGGGGCATCATTGTTTCCCAGGTGACATAGCTGCTGGAATTCCTCCACCGAAAGACCATCGGGAGCAGGTAAGGTTTCCATTTCCATCAGCTCAGGGGTTAACAATTCTTCTTGTTGTTCCACAGCAAATCCAGACTTTTTAAAACATCACTGGATAGTTTGTTCCCCAACCATGTCCCAAGAATGTTTCAGCAAATGAACGGCATCCAAAAGTGTTTTTGTTTGTTTGTTTGTTTGTTTTTTTTTTTTTTTGTTTGTTTTCACACACTGCGATGTGTTCAATTTAGGGGTGGCATGAATCTCCTCCAAAACTTTCTTGTACATTGCACAGACGTAGTGTTGCTTGAGACTGTAAATGATTCCCATGTCAAGGGGCTGTATAAGACGTAGTGTTTGGTGGCAAGAACACAAAACGGATGTTGTGAAGTCCAGGAACATTAGGATGACCCGAAAAATTGTCCAAAATTAGGACAATTTTTCACCCTGTCAGCGTGAGGTCCCAGTTTATGACCCAGCCTGAGAAAATGTCACCGATCATCCATGATGACTTATTGGCCCAGTACAGGACTGGCAGATGGTGTATGCCATGGAAACATCATGGGTTTTGAGACTTGTCGACAACTAGTGGCTCAAGATTTGTGGAGCCATCCATGTTGACACATAGCATAACTGAGATCTTCTCCTTTTGCTTTTTGGAGCACAGAAGCGTTTCACTTTTAAACACCAAGGTGCCATACCCAATGCAGTGATAGAAGATGCCAGTTTCATCACAGTTGAACACATTATGAGGTTCAGACCCCTCAAGTAGCCCAGGCAAGACATTTGAGAGCCACTGTTCAGCACTTGCAGCGTCAGAGTTAAGTTTCTCACCATGGGCCCTTCGAAAATGTATTATTTCAGGCCTTCCACCTCTGAAGCCATCCTTCAGAGAACTTGAAATCCTCTTGGCCCATGGCTGTGGCCAGTTGCTGGGCTTTCAGGGCCAGTAGTGGTCCACTGATGAGTACGTCGCAGCTATGGGAGTTCTGGAATCACCTCAAAAGGGCACCTTCAACCTCTCCATCCATAGAAACATAGAAACATAGAAGTTGATGGCAGATAAGGACCGCAAGGCCCATCCAGTCTGCCCATCACTCCTTCCCCTACCTCTTTCTTTTCCTCTCAGGATTCTGATTCTGGTGCCACTCTGTGAAAAGCTGCTCCCACTGTCAGTCAATCAGCAACAATTGATTTCAGGAGGGAAAGGTGCTGAGCCAGGTCACGCTAGCTCATCTTCGGGAACTTGTCAATCTTTTTCAGCATGTCTATTTTTTCATTGAGTGACACTGCTTTTCACTTAGACATTGTGGCAGGTTACACACAGACTAGAACTGTGAATGGAATGAAGTGTGAAACAGCTTGTGGAGCTGGGTCAGTTCTTTTATTCCACTAGAATGAAGTGCAAGGTCCTAATTGATTAATTAGTAGTTAGTAGCTGAAGTAGTTTAATCATTAACCTGAAAGTAGGTGTGAACACAGTAAGCACTTGATAAATCTGCCCGAAAAGAATGCCTGAAATAGCAGGTGCTATCAGATTGCTATAAATAGTGGCAGCATAATGACATTCAATAAGAAATGGAAAATGTTTTTTAAAAAATGCCTGATGTAACCGGCTGCCCGTTTTAACTGTGGGCAGTATGTGTGTAGTGGACTGTACCAGCTTTACTAGCAAAGGCACCTAGCTTCACCTGAGCTCTTTTCTTCCAGGTTTTCTTGTAAGGACAGAGCAAGGAACATTATCAAAGCAAGGAAAAAGATTAAGGGTGGGATATTCAGAAATGCACCAAAAGGCATGCGCAACCCCAGTGCAGCACAAGTCAACTATGCAATGGTGCAGTGACTGCAATATTCAACAGTTGTGCACCGCAACATGCGCCAGTGCAACATGGCTGAATATCGCCGGCACTGCACCAAGGTGCAGTGAGAGGTGTGCCAGGGAGCAACCAGATATGCACCATAGCACAACCAGGGGTGTGCAAGCGGCAGGGGAAGATGCACCAAGGCACAGCAGGAATAGCCACAGACACAGCAGAGAGAGACAAGGGGGAAAGGGGCGAAACAGTGCGGGAAGGCAAGAGCACCAGGCCAGGAACACTGGGAGGGACACAGCCAGCATACAGCTCACCACTGCACATGGAGTGCAAGCATGCAGTGGCGCCCCCCCCCGGGAGGATGCAGGGCAGAGGCAGCACTGATGTACAGGTGCAGGCACTCCAGACTACCACACCGGTGAGCACGCGGCCACCCAGCCAATGACAAGCCACACCCCAACACATGGCACCCACCACACACACACGCCACACATCCTGAACAGCCATCCCAGGGCCACACCATGACACAGCCACTGACCGAAGGGTATGCCAACATCATGCATGCACCACCCAATGACACAGGCATACCACACGGCCACCCAACACACGACTGCAGCATGGACCCACTCACCAGCTGCAAAGCAGACACAGACACAGAAGGGCAAACAGGTAAAATATATAATAGAGGAAAGCAACACAACTAAACATAACACAGGTAACAAAGGGGAGGGTAGGCATAGGTGAGAAGGGGTTAGGGGACAGGGTCTGTACAGGTGGACAGAGGAAGGAGGGGAAAGGAGGGGGAAGAGGACAGAGGTGGGATGGTGGCAGGTGATCTTCATGGCCTGCCAGTAGCTGGTGCCTCCCCCCGCACTGGTACTGGAGCACGAACCTCCTGGTCTGCCCTACAAACTCCATGGTGTAGGATGTGATGAGAAGGATCTCATGCAGGAGATGTTGATAGAGTGGCAGGTGTGATCCCCTCCGGACACCTATAGCAAAGGAAGGAACGGGTGATCAGTGTGTTTCCAAAGCCCCTGAGCCCCCCCCCCGTGTGCAGTGGACAGTGGGAATGCACGCCCCTGGAGTGGCATCCCTGCCACCCGCAGTGGGTAGGCCTATGCCTGCCACTAACCCAGCAGGCCATGGCAGTGCACAGTACTGAGGACCACCACCCAAGAGCCACCCGACTGCACAGTGGCAGGCAGGTGGCATGGTGCTGCAGTGGAGCCTCAGTGGCACTGGTGGTAGCCGGATGCACACCCAGCCCACCAACAGCTGATGCACACGTGCAATGGCTGCCCCATGGTGCAACTCACACTGCACCGTGTGCTGCACACAGCTACCATGGCACATGGCACAGGAGGGCGAGGCCATATCCCCACCACCGCAGACCACCCAGCACAACAATGTGGGAATGCACAGTGCCTACCTGCCTGCTGTGGCTCTGCACATGCTGGACCCATTGCTGCACCTCCACCCAGTCCCGCACCCCCAGCCATAGGGCCTGCAGCAGCCTGCTGTGGCCCACCACGTGCCCCTGCTGCTCTGGCATGTCTCCGGTCCTCAGGTCCTAGGACAGGAGCACAGACAGGCACACATCAGAACACAGCCACAGCATGTGACCACTGCCCTCACCCCCAAGCACAGTGTGTGCCCCGGCCGGGAAAGGCCGCAGAGCTGTGGCGCAGCACATCCAGTGACTGGCAATGTCATGCCACAGGGCACACAATGACAGACCTCCCCCCACCCCAGCATGGCATGCAGCCCTGCCAACCTCATATAACAGTGGTCATGCACAGACGCAGTATGAGCCCACTTACCTAGCCATGGCACGGCCCCCCTGCAGACGTGCACCTGCAGCACGCCCAGCCACTCTTGGTCCCTTCTGAGTAGGTCACAATACTGGTGCTGGCACTGTTCTCTGGTGCACTGAACCCCAGTGGCCTGGACCACCCCATCCGTGATGTCCTGCCAGACTTCTGTCCTGGGCCTAGTGAGGTGCAGCAGGCCAAACAGGCCAGCAGCATGGGGCTCCACCTGGGCCACCAGGTTCACAAGCTCTGCCTGGTTCCAGTTTCAGGCATGGGGCACTATGTGACATGGCATCATTGGTCAGCACTGTAGAATGCCACTATGACGCCCAGTGGTGCACATGCACAATATGCACGGGATGCACACCTCGCATGGAGATACACAGTCTGCGTCAATTACACATCCCTGGGGATGCACGGCATGGGTGAGGTCACACCAGCACGTGGGGCAGAGGTCACTGGAGGGCATAGGGCATGGCTGGAGTCAAGGGTCAGCACATGCATTGTGCGCAAGTCCACTATTGGGCTCATGTCACAAATGCACAGTAGGGCCACGTGGAAAGCATGCCTCAAGGGTCCAATAGTGCCCGAGCACCATTGACCCAATACTGCTCGTGCACCAGAGTCAATGTCACCCAAGTGCCACATACCCAATAGCACACGAGCGCCATAGGCAGTATGGCGCATGGCCGCAATGGATCATACAGCACACACTGCACAATAGATGGCAGCAGCTGCCATTGCACATGCGCATTGGTGAGTCTGCACTGCCACTGAGAGGCATTTCCTTGTTTGCGGTTTTGAAATTGGTGCCATTGGAGCCAGGCATTGGACCAAAGGGGGGGGGCTCTGCAGATTCAAGACAGCAAGTGCCACAACCCGATCAGATGACAGAGATGATTAGTGTTTTCCTATATGACATACAACGTAAGGGCGAATGGGTCTGTGATTTGTAAAACACGTCCTGGCAGCAGAGGAATCGGTTGTTTCCTCGCAGTCTGGTTTCTGTAACAGCTTTACCAGAGAAGCTGAGGCTGGAATTAAGTTTAAAATGTTTTGCAGTTCCACTTTTTTTCCTGTGTGTTTGTGTGATGGTTGGGGGGAGACTGAGATCGTACTGCCACTTTTTTCTGTGTGTGTGTGCTTGTGTTGGAGGTGTCACTGAGATCGCAGTGGGCTTTGGAGGTCATTGTCGATTGGCAGGGTGGCACAAGAGCTGATTCCTTTGTGTTATGTGGCTCTGCCTGGCACTGTTAGTGCCAGTTGTAACATTATGGCTTGATAAGGGCATGGGTAAAGGGGGCTATTAGCCAATCAGGTTTCTAGAATATTTTTGTCCAATTTATAAGGATACATAATAAATAAAATTCCCAAAAATTAAATTGTAATCTACAAAATTTATCTCTTGACTCATACAGAAATATATGATACCCTCGATCAATTGTATTTTTGTTCAGGGCCAGCTTTATCTAATTGGCCTCATGCACTACATTTTTCATGGTCCCTCAGGCTACTTTGGCTTGCATTATGTCACGCTGACCTGTAAGGAATCTAAAAGAAAGGTATGATGTATTCAGATCAGTGCTGACTTATTGTAAGACCAACAGAACTACCCGTATATAAAATTAAATCAAGCAGCCAATTAAACAACTTATCAGGCCAATGATGACATCCCTGCTGGACAGGCATAATTTGACTTTGCATTATATGTAAATCCAGTCATGGTTTTGTTGGGTAATGGATGGCTCACAATTGGTCTATGAATGTCAAAGAATATGATGCACAGAGCCTTGTGCGATGAGGGTAGTCCTTGAACTTTTTGATGCAGATGAAACAGGGTGTTTTTGTTTATCCAGATTGTGTAGGATAATTAACAGGCATCTCTAAAAAAGGAGAACTGTGCTGAACATATACGTCATTTTTTTCAGTAGAAGCTGTTTTTTTAAGTACTATTTCCAATTCTATTATTGCTCCAGCTATGTAGGCCTTTTGTAACCACAGTGGACATTCTTACTCTCTTGCAGTAAGAACGGTGCCTCCCAGGCTTGCTAGTGGAGTCCACTGGTGAGTGGTCCCCTTCTGAGGGCTGTAGTCCTGTTTTTGGTGGGGATTAAGTTTGTTTGTTTTTCCTTGCTGGGATTTGGGCAGGTGGTATTGATTCTGGTCTACCAAAGGGTGGACACGGAGAAGTGGTGCCTCCTAGAATTGCTAGTGGGGTCCACCAGTGAGTGGTCCTCTCTGGGATCCATAGTCCTGTTCTCGGTGGGCATGAAGTTTGTTTGTTTTTCCTTGCTGGGATTGGGATGGGTGGTATTGATTCCGGTCTACCGGAGGGTGGGCGCGGAGAAGTGGTGCCCCTAGGATTGCTATTGAGGTCCACTAGTGAGTGGTCCTTTCTGGGATCTGTAGTCCTGTTCCCAGTGGGGGTTAAAGTTTTCCCCATTAGTTGGCAACTATTTTTCCCCTTTGAACCCTTATTGTATCTGTTATTAATGACTGAAGAGTTGTAAACTCATTAAACTGTCTTGTTTATTAGATTCTTAGATCTTAGTGAGAGTAAAATCTGAATGTAATTATTGGATTGGTGAAGTGAGGAGCCTTAATCCTTTTCAAGACTTTTAACATCGAAATTTGAGTTATAGCTACTTCAGTATTTTTGGAATATGATTTTTTTTGTTTTGTAAATTGTTTATTGTGATTGAGTTGTTTGTTTCGATTTCTAGATAAATTATTGTTTATTGAAATATGCTGAGAAGGCATTAAGACGGTCAAGAGCTATTCTCCCACTTTGCTCCATGACCTTTGTCCTTTTCACTGTTCCCCTTTGGCGGCTGAAGTTTACAACAAATGTCATTCATTGGGGATAGTGAGAAGGCGCTCGAGGGGTGTATGGTCTGGGCAAAGTGGGAGAATGGAAAGGGGTCGATCGATTGAGGTAGTGGGGACTTGGAGACGCCCTGGGGTGAAATGGGTTCAGGAGAGGAGTTTTCCCTACCTGATTCCCATACCCAAGGGTTCCGCAAATTGCGGACTGGTACTGCGCTCCTCCTCGAAAACCCATCCAACCCGGGCGGTGTTATGTAATGCCAGGTCAATTAAAAATAAGACCGCTATTATAGCGGATCTTGTTGTAACATCTGATCTGGCATGAATCACCGAGACCTGATTGGATGAGAATGCAGGCCCTATATTGGCCTCTGCTGCTCCATCCGGGTTCTCGGTGATACACTGCCTGGGGTTGGATTGTAGGGGTGGGGGTGTAACCATCTTTTTTAGAACAGAGCTGGGTCTTGTGGATGTGCCAGTGGGTGTATCCTGGCAGCAGGTGCAGGGTTCAGGGTTCTCCTCATCTACCAACCACCCGGTGATGGTGGAGAATTCCTGAAGGAGTTTGCAGACTTCATTGTCGACGTAGCGCTGGAGTCGCCCAGATGGTTAATACTGGGTGACTTCAGTGCTTGGGTCGATGATGAACTCTCACCTTTTGGGGAAAAATCTCCTCCAACTGATGACAATGTTGGGTCTTACACAGGTGGTTACCTCTGCTACCCATGTAGGGGGTCACTCATTGGACCTAGTGTTCCTACTAGAGTTGGAGGCCACGCATTTGGGGGTGGAACCAAATGCTTGGACAGACCATCACACCATAAGATTTAGCTTCGGGGCACCCCTAAAGAGGACTGCTCCTACGGAGGTGGTACAATATCGCCCTTTAAGGGGAGTTACCCCAGAGGGTCTTTCAGCGGTTTTGGACCTATCTGGTATTTCGAGTGAGTGCATGGATCCAGGGGATCTCGTACTTGCCTATAATGCCTATAATAAGGCTGTGGGTGATGCCCTGGATCAAATTGCACCTGTTCATGTTTGTCCACTCACTCAGCGTTCAAGATCTTCATAGTTTGATTCTTTGAAGGAGCTGAGGAGAGTAGGATGAAGGTTAGATAGAGCTTGGTGAAAGTCCGGCCTGTATGCTGACAGACTTAGATTGATGGACCATTTTAAGGTCTATTAATCAGCAATCACCCGTAAGAAGGCAGAATTCCTGTCCAGGGAGATTGCTGCTCTGCAGAATCGACCAGCTAAACTCTTTCAGACTGTCTACAGATTGTGCCATCCACTCTGTCTGCAGTCTGGAAGAGATTTTTCACAGATGAAGTGTGATGAGCTTGCCCAATTCTTCACAGATAAGATTGCCAGCATCAGATCAGGCATCCATCCTGCCCTCTCTATAAGGAGTTGTGATGGTCGGCGAGAAGAAGCAATCCCTTGTGTCTCCTGGTCTGACTTTAGTAGGCCGGCATTCATGGATGTTGTGAGGATTATCCAGACTGTACAACCAACCAGCTGTAGTTTGGATCTGGGCCCCACACCACTGTTATTAAGTTGTGTAGATACTATATGCCCAATCGTTGCTGAAATTGTCTGGAAATCTTTGGAGCAAGGGGTTTTCCCCACCCCCTTAAAGGAGGTGGTCGTTCAACCACTCCTTAAAAAACCTTCACTGAATCCAGACATCCCAGCTAACTACAGACCTATCTCTAACCTGACCTTTGTGGGTAAGGTTATTGAAAAGGTGACTGCAATACAGTTGGATGACCATCTTATGAATCACAACATCTATGAAGCTCTCCAGTCAGGGTTTAGGAAACGACATAGCACTGAGACTGCCCTTGTCCGGGTTTTAAATGATCTCCTAATTGCGAGAGATCAAAAGGCTTGTACAGTTCTAGTCCTTCTTGATCTCTCTGCAGCATTTGATACTGTGGATCATGAAGTGCTGCTGGAGCACCTGCAATTTCTTTGTGGACTGTCTGGTACAGTCTTACATTGGTTTCAATCTTTCCTCACGGTGCGGACTCAGAGGATTACTATGGGGATTTATTCCTCTGATACCATCTCTCTGTTCTGTGGGGTACTGCAGGGTTCCATCTTGGTGCCCATGTTATTCGCAGTCTATATGCTGCCATTAGGAGATATTATTAGGCGTTATAGTCTGGGTTTTCACTGCTATGCAGATGATACGCAGCTGTATCTGTCCTTTACTCCTGGTCAGGATGATGCAGTCTCCCTGCTTAACAGCTGTCTAGCTGAAATCAATGACTGGCTAAGGTTAAACCCGGATAAGTCCGAGGTGTTGGTTGTGGACCCAGGTCTCCTTGAGGCGAGTCATAGGGCTGAAGTACCATCAGGCCTTTGGCTTGGTGATGCCCAGCTTTTGACCTCAGGCCAGGTGCGGAACCTGGGAGTTATTTTTGACAGTGGTTTGACCCTGAAATCACAGGTGTCAACCATTGTTAAGTCCTCTTTTTTTCCATCTAAGGAATGTCGCCCTGGTAAAACACCTGGTTCCTCCGGCTGACCTTCCTACTCTGGTCCACGCCTTTGTGACCACTTGCCTTGATTACTGCAATTCTCTTTACCTGAGGCTACCAGGGGTTGAAACTCGTTGCCTGCAGCTAATGCAGAACGCAGCAGCCAGGCTTTTGACTGGAACATCTAGGTATAGTCATATTACGCCTGTTTTGTGCGAGTTGCACTGGCTGCCGGTACAATGGCGAATCACCTTCAAGGTCAGGTTACTGACCTATAAAGTCTTACACAAACAGATACCACAGTATCTGAAAGATCTCCTTACTCCCTACTGCCCCTCTCGCTCACTCCAATCTGCCGATGAGGGATTGCTAGAGATTCTCAGGGTTTGTTTGAAAACATCTGGAGCGCGTGTGTTTTCATATGCAGCTCCGGCCTTGTGGAATTCTCTCCCTCATCAGATATGAAGCTGCCTGACCGTCAAGAGTTTTAAAAGAGTTGAAAACTTTTTTTTATTCACTAAAGCTTATGGCCTATGATTTTATATTGCTAATATTGTATTGTTTGCTTATTGTTTTTATAAAGCACTTTGATCTTTGGAAAAGTGTTTTTAAATAAACTTTACTTTATCTTTACCATTTTAGAACTGTATGATGTTGTTTATGCCTCTTACAACCATAGAGTCTATTGTGGAACAGATGCATTGTGTCAATAATAGAAGAGCAAGGACATAAGCTACAGCATAGAGTTCTTTTTTTTTTTTTTTTTCAAATTGAGTGAACTTTATTAAACAAAGCAAGTGAAGAAAACATAGTACAGAGACAAATGATAACCTGGAGATACAAAGGAGGGAACAAGAGTATCAGAACAACCCAGGGGTTATACAGTTTACAGACTACAATAAAACAACCAACAAACACTCCCCCACCCACCCTCACTACCCACCCACTCTGCCACTGGAGGAGCTGATTAGGAACTCATGAAGTTGCAGATCAGAATATCTGACCTGATATGCACCAGTCTGTGAAGAACGAATTGTGGGGAACAATTAAACAAGTGTTCACACCGTGAGTAAAACTTATAGTGGTTCCCAAACACATTTATACTTAGACAATTTGGCAGACATGTGGCTGTAAGGTGCTCAGCTTGCAAGGCAAATAAGATCTCCCTGTACCATTCCAGGAGGTGACAGTGCTCTGATCTAGCCAGTGCCAAAGAATTACCTTTTTTGCACAAGCCAAAATTAAGGCCATATGTGACTTCTGGCTGCCAATTAGGGTGTCAGTATATTCACCCACAATACATATAACTGGGGAAAATGCCTCGGACAACCCCAACAGAGGGTCTAAGCAGGCATAAATTGATCTCCAAAAGGGAACTACTTTCTCACATGACCATAAGATGTGCAGTAAGGTACCAGGCTCCTCACCGCATATGTAGCAGAAATCGGTGGGTAATCGACCCATCCTGTGCAATTTAACAGGGGTATAGTAAAGGCTGTGAATAATCTGGAATTGCATGAAGCAGTATCTGTCCCACTTTATTAGCATGTATAAATGCTCCCAGATTACAAACCAGTTTCTAGAGGGAATCTTAGTTGGAAGAGCCTGGTCCCACCAATAAAACCTTGGACTCTCACTGGTGACCAGTTAGTCTTGCAAGGACCAGTAATAGTATGAAATGAGATGGGAGGAGGGGGGGCTGAAAGAAGGAAGGGAAGGACAGAGGTGCCAAAAGGACCCCACCATGGCCCAGAACCAAAAAAATTGCATAAGCTTGTGAGACAACTGGAAATATCAGAAACAGGAAGTAGTAGGCCAATGGTACAAGGTATGTGCCTCCTGAAAGGATAACTATTTCTGGTTAAGAAGGTCCCCACCCATACTAGGCCAAAACCATCTCCAAAGCACCCGCCCAGCAATCTGGAAATTGGGATTTCCAAACAGGGGTTGTGAGGTGTCTTTGTATAGGCAAGTCTTAAGTAGAGAGCAGAGTTTTAAATACGTGAAGAGGGATGCTTCTAATGGTGTATCCTGTAATGGTCAGGGAAGTTTGTTCCTGGGGAGGTAAGGGAGTGACCGAATATTCAGCCCATAAGTGTCTCATAAGGGACGCTCAATGTCCACTTAGTTCGGAACATATAGTATAATACCGAAGGGTCACCCCCTGGTGGCCATAACCAGTAAAGTCTGGTAAGATACAAGGCTAAGTAATATATAAAGAAATTAGGAGCTTGTAAACCTCCGTCTTGCTTAGTGTGCGTTAATTTGGAAAAAGTGCAACAGGCATTCTTACCTTACCATAACAAGGAGGAAAGAATCCTGTGATCCTGGATGAGCCAGAACTGAGGGAGGGCCAAATTATACATCTGGAGGGGGTACAATAATTGGAGTAAAACATTCATTTTAATAGTATTCAATCGGCCCCACAATGAAAGAGATAACAAAGCCCAGCAGTCTAAGCCAGCTTTGTTGTAGGACAATGTGGAATGCAAATTAAATTGTTTCATTTTAAGAGGAAGAACTAAGATAATGCCCAGGTATTTCAGCTTATCTTTTTGCCATAGAAGCCCAAGGTGCGCGACATCTGCCTTGAAGGTGGCATTGTTGAGAGGCATGACCTCAGCCTTCATAAGACTTAGTTTATAGTTGGAAATAGTCCTAAATTGAGAAGTAATCTGTAAGGCAGCAGGCAGAGACATGGCAGATGAGGAAACATGGAGCAAGATATCATCAGCATACACTGATAATTTATACTCAATATGACCAATGGAAATACCATGTACCAAAGGGCTGCAATTAAGCTTATGGATCAGGGGCTCCAAAAAGAGATTAAATAAGTAGGTGCTGGCCCAGTGATGTGGAGGGCTGAGGCATCACTGCCTTAATTCCTGCCACACCAGTGACCCATGTTCACGGTGCGAGCAGATCGCCAGGGGTCAGCTTGGGAGGGAGAGGATCAAGCGTCCAGAGGACAGCTCTCCTCTCCTGGGGGAAGGTGGGGACATGGCCCAGCATTTGTCTGACCCCAAATGGCAGCTGGAGGCTGGCAGGCCAGGTCCCACAACATGGAGGCAGAGGTGGAGCAGCTGCCTGATGCATAGCATACTACAGTAGCATGAGTGGTGCATCACTGGTGGCATTGCACGCTCCAAGCCGCATCAAGGAAAAAACTGAAAAAGTGGTCCTGCCATGCAGAATGATGATGATTCCTCCCCAGTGAGCCACCCCTAGAGGACATCTCCAGAGCTGGATCCATGCCAGTGGATTGAGTCGCTCCCCACCCCTGCCACAAAGGGTAAGTCATGGGGGCAATAGGGGAGGAGGTCTGATCCTCGGGGATGACGAGGGGTGTGGAATTTCAGAGGTGGATGGCAGGACCCAAGGGAGAAAAAGAGCAACAACAACAAAAAATAACTGGGGGAAAGAAGACATCCCTGCCTGGTACCTTGGTGGAGAGAGAATGATGAGGATAAAACTCCATTACAAAGTATATGAGCCGAAGGGAAAGAGTAAAGCACATTGACCCACTCTATAAACTCTTGGGGAATATGGTATTTGGGAAGTAATGCAAACAAGTTCTCCCACAAAACTCTATTGAAAGCTTTTTCAGTGTCCAGGGAAGCCAAGGCTGCAGGAATAGGGGAATCCCTGGATGCCAAAAGGAGATAGGATAACTTTCTGAGATGATCAGCTGAATTTCTACCTCTCACAAAACCCACCTGCTCCCTACTGATGAGTGAGTCCCACACCAGTCCCAATCTACAGGCTAATACCTTGGACAGCATTTTGAGGTCCACATTGATAAGTGATATTGGCCTGTAGTTGGAGACTGACAGAGTCCCAACCGGGTTTGGGGAGGACCACAATAGTGGCAGCAGTAAAGGAAGGATCAGACAGGCCTTCTTTAAGAATATAATTGTAGGTGTCCAAAAGAATAGGGGCCATTTGGTCTTTAAAAACTTTATAGAAATTGGTGGTAAACCCTTCTGGGATGGGGACTTATCTGGGGCAAGAGAATCAATAGCCTGATTGACCTCAAGGAGGGACAGTGGGGCTTATAGAATTGCAGCTTGGGGGTCGGTTAATTGGGGAAGGGGTAAATCCCACACAAAGGCCTTGAACTGATTCATGGGAGAGAAGGCAGAGCATACAGCTGCTGATAAAACTTTAAACTCATCCACAATATCACGAGGTGAAGTCAAGAGGTGACCAGAATCCATTTGAAGGGTTGAAACAATCTTGTCCATGGCTTGTGAATGCAGACAGAGGGCCAATAATTTCCCAGCCTTCTCTCCTTGGTCAAAGTACTTCATCCTTGAACACAGGATGAGATGCTCCGCCTTCTTTCCCAGTAGGGTATTATATTGGAATCTGAGAATATCCAATTGCTCCCACGTGGAGCAAGGCAAAGCCTGGGAAATGTGCCCCTCCAGGGAATGTATATGGGTCAGCAAGGAGGACAAAGCAGCTGAGGTCTGTTTTTTTCCATTTAGCCACCCAACAAATCAATTCCCCACAGAAGGCACACTTCAAGGCTTCCCATAAAATGTCAAGTTTAGTTGTGGAGGGAGAGTTAAGATCCAGGAAGGTAACAATAAATGATTGAAAATGCTTAAGGAGACCATCCGATTTAAATAGTTGATTATTTAATATCCACACATTGTCTCTGCTCAGTGAAGGAGTAAAGTTAATCTGGATGAGGGCAGGGTGGTGGTCTGAGACAACCTTAGTGGAGTAATAGCAGGTCACAACCCCGGGATGATGAACCACCCCAACAGAAAATAATCGAGTCTGGAAAATGAATTGTGTGGAATGGAGTGGAAAGAGTACTCCCGACTGTCTGGATTTAATGCCCTCCAAAGGTCGATCAGGCCCATGGAGTCCATTAACTCTCAGAGAGCCAATTGTCCAGGGGACAGAGCCTATTGGTGAGGACCAGTTCTGTCATGTTCATTACCTAAAATCATATTCTAATCCCCTACTAGAAGAACTGGAAGAAAATTCCAAGACACTAAAATAGACATCAGTGTGGCAAAAAATGGGTATCGTCAGAAGTAGGGCTGTAAAGAGCACCCAATACCACCTCCAGGTGGCCAAGCAGAGCATGAAAGATAATGTAGAGACCATGTGGGTCTGCCACCTCTTGGAGGAGGCAAAAAGGAATTCGTCAGGCTATGAGACTAGCCACCCCCTTCTTTCAGGAGTCGGAACCTGCTCCAAATGCCTGCCCTACCCAGGAGCGCCTAAGGAGGAGCACCTGGGAGGGGGGCAAGTGAGTCTCCTGCAAAAAGGCCACGTCAACCTGTAACTTGTGCAGATGAAGCAAAAGTTTGGATTTTTTTGTGGGGGACTGAGTGCCTTTAACATTCTAAGTACAAAAGTTAGACTGACATGATAAGATGTTAAAGAATGCTCTAAACCCAGACTTTGGTGCAAATAAACCAACAGCTGGAAAATAGCAAGTAGCAACAACATACCCCATTCTCCGGTGGCTCCCCCCCCAACTGACCCCCCGCAAGTAGTAAAGTGGAAAAAACAACAAATAACGAACACCAGAACACCCATCAACTTTTGAACCCCAGCTCAGTCCTCAGAAAAAATCCCAAATAATCCCCACAGTTAAGCCCCCTTCCTCTAATTGGTTTGTGAGGATGCAAAAGGCCAGCACCATTCCTAGTCCATCCCTGCCCCCCCCCCACTCACTGAAAGCAAAACATCCATGCTAATAACAGAGAACAGTACTAGTATTAACACAGAAATTGTTGGGGAAGAAAACCTCAACCACCCTGATATTGTATATTCTTCAAGGTGAACAGCAACTGTGTTCACCCTAGGAATCAGACCAAGATTGCATAGTGAGCCATAGGTATGTAGATCCACCTAAAAATTATATGTAAAGGAAAAACCAGACTCTAACAACATAGTATCTAAAAATAAAAATAATAAACAATGGTGTAGACAAGAATAAAGGAACCAAAATTGTCATAACACCTGTGACAGAAAATCCAATGATGTAAAGTAAATTAATATTATAAAGCATGTCAGCAAGAGCCAAAAAGCAAATAAACTCAGAACTCCTAAGTAGTTAAATTGAGGCAATCGTTCTAAAGAATAAGCGTAACAGAATGCGTCAGTTAAAGTCTACAGATAATACATATGAAGTCTTCACTCTGACTGAGGTAGGTGCTGTGCATGAGAGGGAAAAAAAAAACTCCCACCAGGATGTTGACTTGATGGAGGACCGCTGGAGGAAAAGTCGATTGATGGAAAATGTATCTCTGTCGGGTCAGGAACCTCCAAAAGTGAAGAAAGGTTCAATCCGATCCTGGGGCCTGGGGCCTGGGATCTATCCCAGCACAAGTGGCCGCAATCAATACTGGTAAAGTGGGGCCAAGCCAAGAGTAGGGCTCCCAGCTGCAAGTCCAGCTCTCGATGCAGTACCAAGCCTGACTCGAAACAAGACATAAGCCGATCCATCTCGGTGAGACCGCAGACGAGGGTGCAGACAGAGTGGGCAGGTAAGTGGAGAAGGAAATTCCATGGCCCCAGCCCTCGCAATGGGTTTGGACAAGCAATACAAGCTTCATGAGTCGCAAGCTAAGGCAGAGCACCGATCGCAGCAATAGCCCCAAGGGAAAAGTACATTGATAAACTCCAGGACAAAAAGGTTAGTCAAAGCAAAGTACCAGATGAAAGATCGAAGAAAAAACTGCCGGGACTATATCCGATCAACAGTCCATATGAAACATTCCCGTAAGGAGGTATAGAAAGACCAGAGTTGCCCCTGCTATCCAAAATGCCAATTCCAGTAATGGCACGCACAACATAGAGTAAAGAGTTAGTCTAGAGTCCACCTAGCTCAGTTCAAAGTCTGTGTGTGTATACTGCTGGCTTGGGGGGGGGGGGCAATTATGCCACACAATCACCAAGGTTGAGAAATACTGTAGAGAGAGTCATATTTAAGAAATCACACACAGCATAGCCATTCCAAGGTAACTCACACTAGGCAGAGTTAATTTGCAGGGAACTCTCTTTATCCAGCTTTGAACAGGTCAAGGAGAAGGGATTGAAGCTCCCTGGAGGCTTGTGCCACATCCTCAAAAGTATGCCGGGTGTCCTGCAGATGAACTTGTAATCAGGCCAAGTAGAGCATCCAAAATTTAATCCCGGCAGAGATGAGTTTACAGACAGCCATGTGGAAGGTTGCCCTCTTCTGTCATACAGTAGCCGGGAGGTCCTGTGATATGCAGAGCTTGTGACCCTCCTAGGGTAGGGACTGAATACCCCAGAGTTTCCCCAAGACATGATGTTTATCCAAGAAATTTAGGAGACATAGAATAAGGGGATGAAGAGGTGAGCCAGTTGGAGGTCTAGGGCGCAGGGCCTGGTGTGCCCATTCTATCATGTAGTGTGGGCCATTCGGTGATGGCCCAGCCAGTTTCTCATGTAGTTTTGGAGTAAATAAGATAGGAGTAGCTTCTTCAGCATCCTTGGGGAGCCCTAGAATTACAAAGTTGTCCTGCCTACTCCTATCCTCAAGATCTTCCAATTTGAGCTCGAACTTGTGCATTTTCTGTCAAAGGAAAAAGACATTGGGCTCCAGACAATCATGCCATTTTTCAAGTGACAGCGATCTGGCTTCCACATCTCCCACCCTGTGGTTGGTGTCTCCGATGTCTTTCTGGAGAGAGGTAAGCTCAGAGATGAGGGCAAGGAGGGAATCTTTAATAGGTTGAAGCTTGAGTAAAAATTTCTCCTCAGAGAGCGCAGTAACATCTGAGCTCATAGTAGTAGCTTGCCCCGATGAAGCACTGCGGCCTTTGGATTTCTTCGTGGCCTTATCTGAGGTCTGGAGTGGAGTGTGATGCGGGAGACTTTGACGCATCTCTGCATCCATTTTTATCACAAATCTCCAGCCAAAAACACACCAGCAGACACCAGAGGTATTGCAGAGTCTTTATAGACACAACTGAATCAGAACTGAACAGCAGAGGTGGCTAATGATGAGAGAAATAGCCCGGGTAAATGGGAGCAAGATAAAGATGCTGCTAGCCCGATCTGTGCATCACGTGACTCCCTTACAACATAGAGTTCTAAAATTGTTCTTAATACAACTGTGTAAATCGGACCCCCTGCAACTGTATAACTAAAAGCCTTTGTAGATGGAACAACAGAACTGGAACCAGTATTTAAAAACAGCTTCTACAGGGGAAAATGACTTGCCAATTCAGCAGTTCTCCTTTAACTCCACTCCAGGGCATTAACAAGGTGAAGGAGCCTAATTATAAGAAAAATAGCAGGACAAGAGGACACAGCATGAGATTAGAAGGAGGCTGATTAAGGAGTAATGTGAGAAAGTTATTTTTCACAGAAAGGGTGGTGGATGCATGGAATGGCCTACCTCAGGAAGTGGTGGATATGAATACAGTGCAGGGCTTCAAACAGGTATGGGATAGGCATAAGGGAGCAATACAGATGAGTATGAATAGATAGGCCATTGACAGAGTACAGGCCTATTGCACGTTCATAAGATAGAAAAAATGGGCAGACTGGATGGGCCTTGCGATCCTCATCTGCCGTCAACTTCTATGTTTTTATGTTTTTTTTTTATGTTTCTATGTAACCATTAGGCAGCCAACAGAATTAGAACATATTGGAATTCTGGACAAATATATCAGTCCGCGGTTAAGACAGTACTGTTAGGAAACTGAAAGGGTCTTGTGACATCACAGAACCACATGAGCAAAGTTCAAGTGGTCACATTATCTCACAGAACCTCCCTAGCTGTTGTGTTTGTTATTTTATATAATAGAGAGTAAGCTTGTCTCACAACTCTGGATCTTATCTTTCTACATGGTGAAGTATGTGTTTTTTAGTTTAAAGCGAGCAGTTTTAATGTTTTTGAAAAACAACCACAGATGACTTTTACTCATTTACTCAGTGGTGGTGTAGGACTTAAGCTGCACACTTCTCTTCAATCAATCAATCAATCTTTATTTATCCAGGTGAAACACCATTGAGACAGCTCATTTACAAGGTGGATCTGGGTCAGGTACTGGTACAATAATGGACAAGGGATGAGAAGAAAATAAGATACAAGGTAAAATAGATATAATATTACAAATAGGTTACAGTCTGAACATCATATACATTAGAACAGAGAGGAAACGCATGTCATAAAGTAATGTTGACACTCAGTAGACAAATCATGCAAACAGTAAAAAACAAAGATGTAACTGGGGCTATAATGGGGAGGAGCTCCATAGTGATTAAATTAGCAAAGGCAGTTACAAGGTTCTTTAAAGGCCTTTGCAAAGAGAGCTTTGAAGAGGGGGATTTTCACTGGAAGTAGTTTTTAGGGTTTTTTGCATATTATTCCAAAGGACAGGGAGAAAGTGACTTAAGGCCACTTTGCTGAAACGTGTATTTACCTTGGGAATAAAGAGAGAGGAATATGAGAGGCTTCTTAGAAGATAACTCCCTGACTGGCAAAGAGGCAGGCAGTCTGATGTATTTAGGAAGTCTATTGGGTAATGCTGTGAGTGTCCAGAGGACTGCATTTTTATGTCATTTGTAACTGAGTTCTAGCCTAACATAGAGTAAAGGGTGGAGTATGGTGCATTAACAATGAATCTAATTGCCCGATGTTAAAGGGTGTCGGGTTTCCCTAGGGCCTTACCTGGCCCATGCCCATATAGGATATCAGCATAGTCTAGGAGTGGTAAGAATGTGGTTTGCACTAGGTGGATTTTTGCCTCCTGAGTAAGTTGGTGCTTTATGTGAAAGAAAATACCAAGTCTCTGCCTTAATTTTTTAGATAGGTTCTCAATATGATCCGAGAAGGATAGCCTGTCATCAACTCATACCCCCAAGTATTTGAAGTTTGACACAAACTCTAAGGTCTCACCTAGCAGCGACTGAATAATAGGGATTGTGGAAGGATCCTTAGTTTTGTTTATACATGAACTTGGAGCAAAAAGCATAGCCTTGTTTTTTTGTTTTTTTTTTACCATTTAAAAGCAGCTTCAGATGAAGTAGGTGTTCCTGCAAATGATTAAATTCAAGCTGGAGGTCTTTGCAGGCCTGGTCCAGAGAAGGCCTGTCTAAGTATAGCACAGTATCATCAACAAATAGATGAACCCTGGCATCTATGATTCTGTCATTTAGGTTGTTGATATAAACAGCAAACAGCAGTGGTCCTAGGATAGACCCTTGAAGCACTCCTCTTTGCACAGTTTTCAGTGTGGAGAGATGTCCATCAGCTTTGACTTGTTGATGGCGTCTGGTAAGATGGTTAGAAAACCACTTGGTTGACAGGGGGTCTGCTCCAACGATATGCAGAGTGGTAATGAGTAGGTCATGGTCCACCATATCAAAAGTTTTGCTCAGATCAAGAAATAAGGAGCATACATGATTTTTGTTATATAAGGCCAGCTGCCAGTCGTTAGTGACTTTAGCAAGCATGGAGATTGTGCTGTGGTGTGGTCTAAACCCAGATTAGACAGCGTTAAGTTGATTATGCTTCTCAAGGTGTTGCCTGAGCTGTGTGTTCACTACTTTTTCCAGTACTTTTGACAAGATGGGGAATAAGGAAATTGGACGATAATTGTTTAAATCTCTGGTGTCACCCGATTTAAAGAGTGGAATCACATGCACTGTTTTCCATATTGCTGGGAGAGAACCCTGCATAATGGACAAATTGAATAGATGAGAAATTGGAGCAACTAGAACATAATAGCCTAGCTCTAGATAATATGGCTCTATTTGGTCTGCACCAGGGCTTTTTCTGGTGTCAAGTGCCAAGAGAAGGTCCTCAACTTGCTTTACAGTGACAGGTTGGAAGGTGAAGGTTGGCTTGTGATTTATTAAGCTATGGTTAAGCCAATCAGGTTTTTGATCACATAACTGAGTTCGGAGTTTGTTGGCCAGCAATGCATCGAAGGCTTATCCTGCTGTAGAAAAGTGGTTGTTAAGAAGTTCAAGAATTGAATGTTTGTCTGTAGTGGAATCACCATCCACAGTGATTTTTTGAGGAAGAGAGAACAGGAGAGTAGCCTTCGATGTCCTTTAGTTTTCCAAAATTTCTTAGTGTCATTAGAAGCATTATCAATTTCTGATTGGAAATACTTTGCTTTTTCAGTTCTAGTGAGCTTAGTGCATCAGTTCCTAGCTGCTCTGAAGGCTGCCCGATCAGTTGAAAGTTTAGTTTTTCTTGCTTGTTTCCATAAAGAGTCCCTATGCAGTAAGTAAGCTGCTTTCAATCCACCGGTGAACCATGGGCACTTTTCCTTTTAGTTCTGATTTTTACTAAAGGAGCATGTTTATCTAGGGCCCTGAGCACTATTTTATGGAATTCCTCATAGGAAGTATCCACAGCTTGGGCCAGGTAAAAGGCCTGCCAGACAGGATATTGGAGGTCTGAGCAGAAGGCTACTGGATCCAAATTCCTCTGGCATCTCTTAAAGATGTACTTAGAGGATGATGCTGTCTTGGGAATAGACCTCACACAGGCTATTGCACAATGATCACTGATGTCATTGAAGAATGCGCTTGCATGGGTAAATAGGTGAGGTTTATTGACTAATATTATATCAAGCAAAGCACTTTTATCCAGATTTGTAGCGTTAGGCCAGGTGCTTTCAGATATGATTTGTGTAAGACCAAAGGTGTCACATAACTCTTTTAGAGGTTAAGATGCTGCGGAAAACCAGTCCATATTGCAGTCACCCATAAGTATCACTTTGGAGGATAAGGCATCTAGGACATCACTTAGATGATTCAGTAGTTTCGACCCTGCAGCGGGAGACCTGTAACATCCAATGATGTGAACAGAGACTGTGTTGGTAAGCTGCACTTTTATACTGAGACATTTGAATTCCATAGTCAAAGTAGTAGAGTTTACTACGGAGGTAGCATATTTGTTCTGAATGTATATTGCTACTCCCCCACCTCTCATTGGTCTGTCCATTCTAAACATGTTATATGGAGAAATGATAATTTCATGATCTGGTGTCACAGGCTTAAGCCAAGTTTCAGTGACCACCAGCACATCTGGGCAGGTGTGATTTATCCATGTTTGGATAGTCTCAAAATTCCTGAGCAAACTGCACGCATTGATATGGATTAGACTCATTCCATTCAGCTGACCACGTTGGGAGGGGGGTTGAAATTGGTGGAAGGGCCCAGGCTTGAGCTCAATATTACCTGCACAAATGAGCAGTAGTAAGAAACGTTTTTTGATGGCTTCTAAGAGTAGCCTTGTTAATCAGCTTGTACCTCTTTTGTAGCATCCAGGTTCAGTGGGTGGTAAAGATGAAGTACTGGCTGATCGTGGGCAAGTGTAAAGGTACAGGAGAGCCCGTACAGAGAGCTAGAGGGGGTATATAAGGGTATAAGATACCAGCAGTTGATTTTTGCACCTCATGTATGATAAAGTCCCAGTGCTACTCGGGACATCCGATATACCACCCTGTTGTAAAGCGTGGTACTTTCTGGAACTTGGTAGGACCATAGGGCATGGAATTTGTTGCATGACTACTTTTGGGAGTACATCAGTACAGTACTACTGATAGTAGTCAATGAAGCCTGCTGGGCATAAGGTTAGTGACATTGCCCCCTTGACCTGGACACTGGTATGGCTAACTAGGTGCTGAGTAGGGCAGTAGCCAAAGGAGGCTAGTAGGCCCAATGAGATAGAGATTTGGGGCACTATGTTTGGTGGTAAAAGGTATAAAATCCAAGATAAGTAGAAAGAGATAATGTTAACATGTAGCCTTAAAAAATGAGGGTCAAATAACATGGTTTATGGCGACCTTTAAATATCAGGTCCCACGTCTATCATTTTAGCAGAAGATACGTGGGCTCTGATTGATATGTGTAATTATTGGAGAATGTGTGCAAGGGAATTGTCTGCCTGCACTTCTTGTCACTAAACTGAATGCCTGAGTGTTGACACAGTGTTAAAACCTGAAGCAGTGGACCTCTTTAAAAAGGGCAACACCCTTTCTTTGTATGCAAACTGGAGAACTGATAAGAAAACAGCGCCAGACAGGTTGGGGGAGAAAGCCTATTTAATAAGTGCAGGGATGGTGGGCTGAGTGGGATAAATTTCTTGTTTAAAATCTTCCCTCAGCACCTGTGTCCTGAGTCCAAGGTAGCTGACTAGAAAGGAACAAGTGCCAGCTAATGAAAATGGAAGCTGTAACCTCGTCTGCCAATCGCAGCTGGAGTTTTACGACTTTGACCAATTGGAACTCCAAGTAGCTTCCCCACAGCAAGAGGCTCACCTGCCCTAGGAGCTTCGGCAGCAGCTGGTGATGTAGGATTTGGCTGTGGCAGCCTGGAGAGCCGAGGCCACTGCTGTCCTTGGGTGCCCAAGGTGGGGCTCCTGTGGGACAAAGAATAAAGAGTCGATTTAAGTTCTTGCTGAACAAAGGATTCAAAATAGGATTAGTTAGCTAGCAGGACTACCTGTAATTAACTAAAGAGCAGTTAATCGGGGGGGGGCAACAGCTAGAACACAATGGGTAGGGGTCTGGCTGCCGGACCCAGATGAATTCCACACCCTAGATGTGCCCTGCAGTGAATTTAGTGGGGAATAACAAAATTTAGCAGGGATACAGTGCACAAGAGGAATCACAATTTAAAGCAGAGTTCAGAAAAATAGCTAAACTTCCAGCCAAATGAAGGGGCTTGTAAAGCGTGGTGGACCTGTTTAACAATCCACACAAGAGGGCTTTGCAATTTAGAGCAGCGCTCAGAAAAGTGGCTAAGATTTCGGCCAAATGATGAGATTTAGCGAGGCGTGGGGACGTGGTTTACAATCCACCCAAGAAGCTTAGTCACAATTCCCACACAGTTCCAAAATAACAGTGCATTACACTCTTTCCAGATATATAGCAATTTTGCACAAAAGGCTTAGTCACAATCCCCACTCAGATCCAGCATAACAATATTTTACACTCCTTCGAATTTCTTGCTTAAAATCTTCCATATAGAATCCCGTCAATCTCAGTTTTCCACTTTTTGAAACCCTGCCACAATAAGTGGTTCATTTGTTAGAATTATTTAGAGGACAGAAACATTTTGTCCCTCAAAAATGTACATGTTCAGTAGTTCATGCTATGCCCCATAATTTACATGTCCTTAGCACTGCGGTCCAGACACTGGGTATAGCCACTTAGGCAACTATAGAACACTCTTCCATTTGTTTGGGTTCTGATTATGTACACACTGCACGCTTGTGACTGAAAATGTAATTATCTGTGCAGCATTAGGTTATGCAATAGAGAAAGAGTAAGGTGCTTCTGGGAGTCCCAGGTTTCCAGTTGCTTTGGTGGTGCAGTTGAAAGTGCAACCAGAATGGTTTTCTGAGTGACCTGGGTTCAAATCCCAGCTAAGGTACTTATTTATTTCTCTTTTCTGTTTGTTTGGGTTCCATGTATGTGCACACTGTCTTGTTATTGAAACTATGTAGCACACCAGTGAGGTGAAGACAGAGTACGGAGTTTCAAGATTAGGCTCAAAATACACAGAAGGGGACAAGAAAGCAATGGCATGCAACATGGTGTGCGACCGTGTGCTGAATTAAATGATAGGCATCTATTCTGAGCCAAGCAGAATTGAGAAAAAACAATAATTTTGTACTCCACTAGCTTCACATCCCAATTAGTTGTCCAAAATAGCCACTCACCAGACAGTTATTTAAGAAGGGAAAAAAACATGACCACAATCAGTTATCCAAATCTCCACCTCTTTAGTATCCAAACAGCAATTTTTAAAGCTTTACTGTCCATATATCTAGTCACTGAATTTTCTCAAGTTTAAATATTCATTGTTTAATCCCTCCCCCCAAGTCATAGAATAGTAATATCATTGAGTTTCTTGGAGCACATAAACAACTCTGGCATTGGCCTAGGGTGTTTAAACAGCCACCTCAGCTGGTTACCACTTCATATGTTGTAGAAAAGTGAATGTTATGTATGCCTTGGGTGTGTTGTGAGGCTCAAGGCAAAACTAAGTAACTTCACCTGCCCAAAAATTATGTATGTTTCTGTATGTTCAGACACTGGTATCCGGTTAATGTAGCACAGGTGTTACAGCGTGGGACAAAATTGCACGGTCAATATAGTGTTAGTGAAAATGGCTAGAGAGAAGGAATAATACAGGCATAAGAGTGACATCCCTGTGGCTGTTTTCACTCCCAAATGTGTGCTTGGTCAGTGTGCTGGGTCTGTGGCTCAGAAGGTAGAGCAACAGGCTGTGCATGGAGGTGGCTTGTATGGCAGCCTGAGTTTGGGTCCCACTCTCCACGCAGTGTTTCTTTTTTTATTTGTTTCCCTTACTGTGAGGCTACCCCCACCTCCCCTTTCGCGTTTACTGTGGGTAACCTTCCCCCCCTTCCTCAAGCTGTTTGCCTCATGCAGTTACAGCAGGGGATACACCCCCATCTCCTCATTCTTCCCCCCTCAATCTGCGTCAACCACGGATGTCCACACAATACTCTGCCTGCCCACCCTAATTTTCCCTTTCCCTGACATGCATTCCACATGGAGTTTGTTATAATTTGGCCATGGGGTGTGGGGGTCACTGCACCCCACA